>OX463243.1:91930510-92530510 GCA_949820135.1 Sylvilagus floridanus | reverse complement strand
AACTCTATAAAACTATAGAAAAAACAAGAGAAAGAACTACAGATCACATTTAGCCTAATATAACTGAGTGAAAACTGTGTTTAAAACATAAAAAAACAGAAATAAAAAATATACATCTGAAAAAACTCTTGGATTAAACAGAAATGGCAAAATTGGACACTATTCCAGAGTAAACCATGTGCTGCCACAGACGCTGTGTTTACAGGGAAACTCCTGTCCTTAGATGCTTTCATTATTAAACAAGAAATGATAAAAACAATGAAATGAGCAAAAACCTCTAGAAAATACAAAAAAGAACAATGAAAGGGAAAAACATGAGAATGCAGGGAAAACTAAAAAAAGACCAGAACAGAAATTACAGAATGAGGAGGACAGCAGCAAGGATAAATCTACCCGAGGGTCTCAGGCAAGTCTGACCTGGAAAAGCAAAGAACAAAGACAGACACAGAGCCATAAGAAAGGAAATGTAGCCACTGAGGAAGATTTTAGGGAGAGTAAGAGAACACTGTATGGAACTACTCGAGTACCAGCAACTTTAACGAAATGAGAGAGGGAGGGAGGGAGGGAGGGAGAGAGAGAGAGAGAGAGAGAGAGATTTGTCCATCTGCCGGTTCACTTCCCAAATGCCTGTAACAGCCAGGGTTGGGCCAGGCTGAAGCCAGGAGCCAGGAGCCAGGCCTCCCACAGGGGTGGCAGGGGCCCAAGCACATGACCATCCTTTGCTGACTTTCCAGGCACATTAGCGGGGATCGGGTTGGACGCAGCGGAGCCAGGACTCGAACCAGCACTCCGACATGGGATGCTGTTTGCAAGAGGTGGCTCAGCCCACTGCATCAGCCACACTGGCTTCCCACAATGAAAATTATTTTAAGAAAATAAAGGGATGCGAATACGCCAGTAAGTATTTGCAAAACGGAAGAAGCCGTCAGAACACTGCACAATGGCATTCCTGGCCCAGGGGTCTTCGAGGAGGGGAAGGGTCCTGTCTCCCAGAGCAGCCACTTACAGGAAGCCGTAGCAAATCATCTACGTTCAGTTTGGCGGAGAAGCTTGGGGAAAGGAGTTAATGTATAGTCAACTTCAGCGATGCTAAGAAAAGAGGACAACATCTGTATTTCTTTTTTTTTTTTTTTTAAGATTTATTTATTTATTTGAAAGGCAGAGTTACAGAGAAACAGAGGCAGAGAGAAGTCTTCCATCTGCTGGTTCACTCCCCAAATGGCTGCAACAGCTGTAGCTAGGCCTATCTGAACCCAGGAGCCTGGAGCCTCTTTGGGGTCTCCTATGTGGGTGCAGGGGCCCAAGCACTTAGTCCATCTTCCACTGCTTTCCCAGGTGCATCAGCAGGGAGCTGGATCAGAAGTGGAGCAGCTGGGACTGGAACCGGTGCCCATATGGGATGCTGGTGCTGCAGTCAGAGGTTGAACCCACTACGCCACAGCACTGGCCCCCAACATTTGTCTTTGGTTCGCTGAATCTGGTCCTACATCTCTGACCATGTCACGCACCAACGGGTCAGAGCTCAGGAAAGACAGTGTCAGGGCAGAGAAGGCAGACACCAGTACGTGATCACTGGCCAGGAGCCGCCAGGCCCCGGGAGGGACTCCCCTGGGTGCTCAGGCACTGTCCGATGCTGTGGCCACAAGTTCTGTTTAAGTTTAATGTAAAATTAGTTTAAAATGGTTCTGCTCCTCAGTTACACATTTGCGTCCTAAGCGCTGCAGTGGCCTGTGGCCTCCACAGTGGACAGAGCGGGTATGAGCACTTCTGTAACTGCAGGAAGGTCAACTGGGCCGGACGTCCCCCGGGGCTCTGGGCACCAGGTTCAGCTCGGCTTCCCTTCCTGGGAAACATGAGAAGTGGGGGAAACCCGTGGGACCCAACTCGAGCCCAGGCTCTGGTCCAGTGTCAGCAAAACTGTGTCTGATTCACTTAACGCCGAACAGGGTTCTGTGGACCGCATTTTTTTTTCCCCCTCAGGATAAAGGTACTATCTAAGCAATAATATCCATGTGTAGGATTTAACAAATTAATTTAAAAGAAAATCAAAGCCAGGATGTGTGGAATGTTATTCAATAGCTACTGTAAATAAGAATATTATCATTTTTATATTTTAGGTGAGTAAATGAGAATCGTGGAGGCTGGCACTTAGCGAAAACAGGCTAATCCTCTGCCTGTGGTGCCGGCATCCCTTGTAGGTGCTGGTTCGAGTCCCAGCTGTTCCTCTTCCCATCCAGCTCTCTGCTGTGGCCTGGGGAAGCAGTGGAAGATGGCCCAAGTCCTTGGGCCCCTGCACCCGCGTGGGAGACCAGGAACAAGCTCCTGACTCCTGGCTTCAGATTGGCACAGCTCTGACCATTGCGGACACTGGAGAGTGAACCAACAGAAGGAAGACCTTTCTCTCTGTCTCTCCCTCTCACTGTCTGTAACTCTACCTCTCAAATAAATAAATAAAAACTCTTTAAAAAAATAAAGGAGAGGTTATGAGTGTGCCCCACTGACCAGGTTCCAATCTCAGTGCCACACTTATTGGCTCTGTGGTCTTGGGAACATCATTTATTTTTTTTTCCTTCTTTCAATTTTAGTCTCTTTATATACAAAATGGGAACAATGACTACATCCACTTCTCAGGTCAGGAGGAGGATTCAAAAGGCAAAATATGTAATGAGACCAGAACAGAGTCTGGACAAAAGTTAGTGCCTAATAGATGTTCTAACACCACAATATACATTATTAACATATGATAATGATTAATATAAATGCTGCAATTAGTTCTAAACCACTAAGTAATGGATTAGTGATTAAACCACTTTTACGCTGAGTTTAATGTGGATTAGTGATTAAACCTCTTTACCGGCGCATTTAAGCTCTTGGAAGCTCTGCTTAAACATGTGTCCACCCAACAAATGTTACTGAAATCTATTTTTCAGGGTGTGTACTAACTGCTGGACTTATGAAGATAAACGCAACACGAGCCCAGCCCTAGAGGAATGCAGCTCCTGCATTCACAACAACAGAGAAATCGCAGCGCGAGCTGGTCCAAAGGCCATCACAACAGAGCAAGAGCGGGCGCCTGGGAGGTCAGAGGCCACAGAGGGACTCTGCCTGGGGGAGCTATGGAAGGGTGCATTGCTATAATGCGATTTATTCTGGAGCTGTAATGCAATTTATTGTGGGACAGGACTGATGATTTCCAACATAAGCAGGTTTTTTTTTTTTTTTTTAAACTGCAAATACTGGTCAAGAAAGCAGATCCTGTATATGCAAATCTCCTTCTCTCTCTCTCTCTCTCTCTCTCTCACACACACACACACACACACACACCCCTGATTTAGCAAATACTATTCTGAAGGGAAGAAAGTTCAAATGGCTGCAACAGGAAGAGGGAGGGGAGGCAGAAACCCAGGCAGAGTGAGCCATCCTTCACTGGTGTGTGTGGCTCTGGGCCCTGTCCCTGGTCTCTCTCACTTCACTCCACTGCCTGCCGGTAGGGAGAGGCAGGGGACGGGGTTCAGGGAGGGACTCTACAGCAGAGGCTGGGCAGCCAGAGTGCTGACAACACCATGGCGCACGAAGGAACACCCAGCTGCTTCGAAGGCTCTCTGCTGAGCAGGCTACATGTTGGCTGAAGGAGAGCCACCGAGACCCTGGATCTGGGCTCAGACTTCCATTTCTTGTCTAAGATTTATTTATTTGAAAGGCAGAGTGACAGATGGGGGTGGGACAGAGGGGCATGGAGAAAGATATCTTCCAAGAGAGATATCTTCCATGCACTGGTTCACCCCCTAAATGGCTGCAGCAGCTAGGGTCAATGCCAGCCGAGAACCCCACCAGAGTCCCACATGGGCAGCAGGGGCCCAAGTACTTGATCCACCACCTGCTGCCTTCTCAGGTACAACAGCAGGGAGGTGGATTGGAAGCAGAGAAGCCGAGACTCAAACCGATGCTCTGATATGGGACGCCAGTGTCACAGTGGTGGCTTAACCCACTGTGCCACAACCCCAGTCCCCAGGCCTCTGTTTCTGAAAGATGTATTTATTTATTTTAAAGTCAGAGTTACAGAGAGAGGGGAACACACACACATACACACACACACACACACATACACAGATTGTCCGTCTGCTGACTCACTCCCCAGATGGACACAATGACCAAGGCCACAGCCAGAAGCCACAGGGTCCATCTGGGTCTCCCACATGGGCGGCCGGGGCCCAAGCACTTGGGCCATCTTCTGCTGCCTTTCCCAGGCCATTAACAGGGAGCTGATTCGAAGTGGAGCAGTCGGGACTCCATCTGGCCCCTGTATGGGATGCTAATGTGGCAGGCAGCAGCTTTACCTGCTACGCCACAATGCCAGCCCCTCCAGACTTCTCTGATCATCATTCCTGACCACCGTCCCCAGCAAACCCAACATCTATCAGGATGACTTATCTGATGGCCTGCGCTCGTGTCCTTCCGTCTTTCCAAGTCTAATGACCAAGCTTCACAGCTCTGCCGTCCACTCCTAAAGCTCCAGCAACACCCTCCCATCCACACTGCCACAGCTCTGTCACCACTGCACCCAGTGAATAACCGACCCTGCTCTTCTGGGTACATGTTGTAACTGGGGTGTCCCTGGCTAATCAAGTCAATACTGCACGCCCCAGCACACACATCTTGCTCATTGCCAACTTCTCCTCATGCTCACAGAGTCAAGAGCCAACGCTCAGTCATTCCTACTAACAGAACGCTCACGCTCTCTCTGCTGTGTCCATAGAGACAAGTTTGCACATGACTAGGCCTGCAACCCACTCACTCATGCTACTCAACAAAGGCTAGATCTTCGCGCCAGCACCCCAGGTCTTGGGTCCATTCCTGCCTCACTTCTCATCACATCTTGCACCTTGTCCATCAGGGACAGCCTTTCTCCTGACACCTGCTGCGCTGGGAATGGGAGGCGGGGTGGAGGAGGGCTATCATGTAACCCTCCCACTCAGTGCATCTGTCGGGGCTTCCCAGCTAACGTAGCATCCTGATGCGCAACTGCCCGGTAAATGCCCGAGAAGAGCTGCCACGAGCAGATGACAATCCGGAGTCTGCAGGAAGACGGACTGCCCAGGGACATGTCTGGTGACGGACCTGTGGCCTGTGGCAGTTACAGAAGGCTGGAAGAAACTACATTCTCTGTCCGCTCCCACATCTTGGCCAAGAGGCACTGGGTGCAGATGAAGAGCAACGGAGCACTGGGAACCTTGCTGTGCTGCACCTGGAGTGGCCCCGCAATGGGACCACGCCACCCACGCCAGCACCTCTTCACTCCAAGGAAACACCGGGGGAGGAGACAGGTGCCAGCTAGAAAACACAGTCCTCACCCAGAGTAGCACAGGGCAGGGGCAGGCACCCCGGGAAGCACAGGTCTACCGACGTGCCAGGCGCTGGCCACACCAAAGGGCTGGGAGAAGACTTAACCTCGTCATGATCTCCATCCTGCTCTTTGATCCAGACAGTGGGGGTTTCCTCAAGTCTATCTGAAGAGCCAAACAAACGTCACTCCACGTGGCTCTTCCAAGCCCCGACATTCCCCGCTCAAGTTCTGGAGCCACCGGTGCACAGCAGCAGGCAGCCTGGCACAGGAGAGCATCGCGGCCGAGCAGGGGCCGCGGGATGCGTCAGGGAGCTTTGCCCAATGCCAGCCACCCAGCCGGTCCCCGAAGGACAGAGAGCTGCTGTCCAGTTACACACTCTGCAAGGCGTGAGGAACAACTGGCTTTTGTTTGAAGATTTCATAAGAAAGGAAGAAAAAAACCAACATGGGGGCCATGAAAAAATGCGATACACAACCCCTCCCAAATGAGAAAGGAAGCGTATCTATAACCAGTCTCCACTGCAAAGCGAAAATGAAATTTTAGACGCGCAGCTGCTGTGCTCAGGGAGATGGAAGACAAGATCTCCCTGCGATGGCACAAAAGCCGTGCGTGTGCTGAGATAAAAGAGCAAACAATGCAAAAATGAGGGATTAAAACCCTCACTGGAGGGGGAAGACGAAATGTGAATTTTAGCAAAACCGAAATAGTAGCATCTTCATAATTTTAAATGCTGACGTTTGGATGAAAAGAAACAAGATAAAATGAGAATAAGAAAGAAAAGTCAGTCAAGAGGACAGAGAAGAAAGGTTTTTACCATTTTGGGGGGGGGGTAATGAACAATAATCAAAGATAAAGCAGAAGAAAATATTCATCCCTGACTAAAGACCTGGCTAAGAATTACATAAAACACAATGTTTTAGGTAAAATAACCACAAGAGAAATGTGCAGAGAGATTACAGGAAACATTTTTCATTTTTTTAAAGTTTAAAAAAAAATTGTAAAAGATTTATTCATTTATTTTGAGGTCAGAAATTTGGAGAGAAAGGGAAAGGAGAACAAAAGAGAGAGAGATCTGCCGGTTCACTCCTCAAGAGGCTGGCATGGCCATCGCTGGGCCAGGCTGAAACCAAGAGCCAGGAGCCTCATCAAGGTCTCCCATGTGGGTAGCAGGGGCCTACGCACTTGGGCCGTCTTCCACTGCTTTTCCCTGGCCATTAACAAGGTGCCAAATTGCAAGTGGAGCAGCCAGGACACGAATCAGTGCCCTACGGGATGCCAGCATCGCAGGTGGCAGCTTACCTGCCATACCACAACTCTGGCCACAGGAAATATTTTTTTAAAAAACAAACAAACAAAAACAACAACAAGAAAAATCCAGGCTGGAGAGGTTACCTAGGAAGAAAATAAACTCTAGAGGCAAGAAGAGAACTGTGCTGGATTGAAAAGTGTTCCCCTAAATTCAGGACAACCTGGAACCTCAGAATATGACCTTATTTGCAAATGAGGTCTTTGCAGATGGGGTTCGGCTGAACCCTGAATCCAATGACTGGTGTCTCTACAGGAGAAAAAGAGAGCAGATTCAGAGACACAGGGAGCTGGCAGGGTGATGATGGGGCAGAGGCGGCAGCAGGTCACCAACACATAGCAGGTCAGAAGTTGTGAAGTTCTTTTTTTTTTTTTTTTTTTTTTTTACAGGCAGAGTGGACAGTGAGAGAGAGAGACAGAAAGGTCTTCCTTTTTGCCGTTGGTTCACCCTCCAATGGCCGCCGCGGTCGGCGCGCTGCGGCCAGCGCACCGCGCTCATCCGATGGCAGGAGCCAGGAGCCAGGTGCTTTTCCTGGTCTCCCCATGGGGTGCAGGGCCCAAGCACCTGGGCCATCCTCCACTGCACTCCTGGGCCACAGCAGAGGGCTGGCCTGGAAGAGGGGCAACCGGGACAGAATCCGGTGCCCCGACCGGGACTAGAACCCGGTGTGCCGGCGCCGCAAGGCAGAGGATTAGCCTGTTGAGCCACGGCGCCGGCCTAGAAGTTGTGAAGTTCTAAGAGAAAAAACATGCCAACTCAGAAGTTTTAAAACCAGCCAAGGGGCTCTTGGGGAGGCTGTAACCCAGAAACATTCTCAGATGGCGCATGACGAGGAGAAGCCGCCACCACGGACTGTCTAAAACACCCGCCTGGGCCTCCAGGACAGCACTACCCAGTACTGCTCTGGAGGCCATGGCTAGGACACGTAGACACAAAGAACAGGTAACAGGTCGGCCGATGCGGGCAATGTGGCTTGTGGAGCAGCTTCTACGCCTTCTATGGATTTCACTTTAGGACCAGCATTGTGGTGTACTGGGTTAGGCCACCACCTGCGACACCGGGATCCCACATGAGCACCAGTTCGAGTACCAGCTGCTCTACTGCCTATCTCACTCCCTGCATCTGGAAAAGCAGCAGAGGATGGCCTAAGTGCTGGGCCCCTGGCACCTGTGTGGGAGACCCGGATGGAGTTCTGGGCTCCTTGCTTCGGCCTGGCCCTGCCGGGCCATTGTGGCCATTTGAGGAGTGAACCAGCAAATGGAACAGCTCACTCTGTGTTTCTCCTGTCTGTGACTCTGCTTTTCAATTTAATCAATCAATATATATGTTTAAAAGAGTGGATATAGGGGGCCAGAGCTGTAGTGTAGCTGGTAAAGTCACTGCCTGCAGTGCCGGCATCCCATATGGGTGCTGGTTCAAGTCCCAGTTGCTCCAACTTCCCATCCAGCTCCCTGCTAATGTGCCTGGGAAAGCAGCAGAAGATGGCCCAAGGGCTTTAGCCCCTGCCACCCATGTGAGAGACCCCGAGGAAGCTCCAGGCTCCTGGCTTCAGATCGGCCCAGCTCCAGCTGTTGCAGCTACTTGAGGAGTGAACCAGCAGATGGAAGACCTCTCTCTCTGCCTCTGATTCTCTCTCTCTCTCTTGCTTTGTCTTTCAAATAAATAAATTTTTAAAAAGAAGAAAAGAGTGGATTTAAAAAGTGGATTTATTGACCTAGTATGTACTGTTTGGGGAAAAATAATTTTTTAAAAAAAGATTACACTTTATTTTTAAGTAAAGAAGCACAATGAAATCTATGCATAAAACCATTCTATATATGATTTTTTTTTGACAGGCAGAGTTAGACAGAGAGAGAAAGGTTTTCCTTCCGTTGGTTCAACCCCCAAATGGCTGCTATGGCCAGTGCGCTGCGAAGATCTGAAGCCAGGAGCCAGGTGCTTCTCCTGGTCTCCCATGCGGGTGCAGGGCCCAAGCACTTGGGCCATCCTCCACTGCCTTCCCGGGCTACAGCAGAGAGCTGGCCTGGAAGAGGAACAACCGGGACAGAACCGGCACCCCAACCGGGACTAGAACCTGGGATGCCGGCACTGCAGGCGGAGGATTAGCCTAGTGAGCCACAGCGCCAGCCTCTATATAATAATTTAATTACTAAAAGGAAATATACTAAATCTGAATAGTGATTATCTATAGGTGATAGGATTACAGATGAATTTAATTTTCCTCTTTGTGGTTTTCAGTACATTTCATATTTCCTATGAGTATATGTTCCTTTCATAATCATAGAAGTATATTAAAAAGTATATTGGCATGCACCTACAACACACACCTACAAAGACTGAGATGTAATATAAAAAAATCTAAGGAGGCTGGGGCTGTGGCTCACTAGGCTAATCCTTTGCCTGCGGTGCCGGGTTCTAGTCCTGATTTGGGCGCCGGATTCTGTCCTGGTTGCCCCTCTTCCAGGCCAGCTCTCTGCTGTGGCCAGGGAGTGCAGTGGAGGATGGCCCAAGTGCTTGGGCCTTGCACCCCAGGGAGACCAGGAGAAGCACCTGGCTCCTGGCTCCTGGTTTCAGATGGCACAGCGCCAGCCACAGCGGCCATTTGGGGGTGACCCAGCAGAAGGAAGATCTTTCTCTCTGTCTCTCTCTCTCTCACTGTTTAACTCTGCCTGTCCAAAAAAAAAAAAAAAAATCTAAGGAAACATTTATCAGACACTAGATTTTTAGCAAAATTGATCTTCTAACTAATACGTGGACATCCGGCAGGGAGCTAACTGCCACTGGGGGTACAACAGAGAAAGAACCATGACCTCGACTACTAGGAAAGGCGAGAAATGTTCGCAGACAACTGCAGTGTAAAATACAACAGGTGCCGCGGAGAACGGTGCAGTACTGGAGGCTTCTAACGAGTGCGAGACGCCCAGGGAAGGCCGCTCGGAGGAGCAGGGGCTTGGCAGAGGCCATCTCAGGGCGCCATCCTCGATGGACAGGACAGCCTGAGCCCCCGAGGCCCGGGCGTGGGGGTAAAGGCCTGACTGTAGGATCGTGGGTCGTGTGCAGCAAGGCTGGAGAGCCTCGCGGGCCAAGCTAAACAGCGCCTAGGTGTGGAAGGGGTTTCTGTTCTCACTGCTCTGCCTGTGTGAGAGCAGAAGGTGGACGTTACGGAAGGTCCTCTTTGTAGCAGCGAGGGACTGAAGCTCCCAGGCTCGGGTTAATTACAGCTGAGAACGTGGGCACAGTAGACGAATCTTGTCAAGAACTTGCTGGGTGGAATCTGAGAAGTCAGGGAGAGCCAGAGAAAGTGCCAGAACGACACGAGCGTCACACAAAAAAGGAGCACCCAGAAGCAAACATCCTGTTCCTATCTCAAGAGACCAAACGAGAACACAGAAGGAATTTATGTCTCTTTCACAGTGGAAGCTTGTAGAAAGTGTACACCCCCAGCCCACGCCAGACGTACCACACTGAAACGTGGGTCCTTCCCCCTTCTTCCCTCCCTCCCTCCCTTCCTCCTTCCTTTTAAAGATTTATTTACTTGAAAGACAGAGTCACACACAGAGAGAAGCAGAGGCAGAGAGACAGAGAGAGAGAGAGGTCTTCCATCTGCTGGTTCACTCCCAGTCGGCTGCAATGGCCGGAGCTGTGCCGATCTGAAGCCAGGAGCCAGGAGTTTCCTCCAGGTCTGCCATGTGGGAGTTTCTGAACTCTGCCTTTCAAATAAATAGATAAATAAGTCTTTTTTTTTTTTTAAAGATTTACTTATTTATTTGAAAGTCAGAGTTACACAGAGAGAGGAGAGGCAGAGAGAGAGAGAGGTCTTCCTTCCAATGGTTCACTCCCCAATTGGCTGCAATGGCCAGAGCTGAGCTGATCTGAAGCCAGGAGTCGGAATATTCTTCAGGGTCTCCCACGTGGGTGCAGGAGCCCAAGGACTTGGGTCATCTTCTTCTGCTTTCCCAGGTCACAGCAAAGAGCTGGACCAGAAGAGGAGCAGCCGGGACTAGAACCAGCACCCATATGGGATGCCAGCGCTTCAGGCCAAGGTGTTAACCTGCTGCGCTACAACACTGGCCCCTAAATAAATAAGTCTTTTAAAAAAAGCTATTGTGGCTCAGTGTAACAGTGGGGGCATGAAAACTTTGAGCCCTTCTGTGTCAATTATAGCAGGTCATGCTGGACTTTTCTTGTATAACTTTCCTTAAATTCATTTGGTGGGAAAAAAGCGGGGTGGGTGGAAGCAAATCTTAGACATTTAAGAAAGGGAGCAAAAAACCTGCTGCAAACCCTGGAACAGAGGTGAGACCAGGAAAGCAGGCATCTGCCCAGAGACTGGAGAGGCTGGAAGACGGGGGTCTCAGTTGGGGGGCATCGAGAAAGACTCTGATGAACTCTGGGGTGCTCTCAGATCCCACAGCCCCAGCGAGCCCTGTCCCTGCCGCCACCCAGGGGCAGCCGACCAGTTAGAAGGGCTGGGTTTTCTTCTGAAGGCCCCGGAGAGCTGGTGACGTGCAGAGGCCCCTGGGGAAAGGTGGGCAAGAAGACAGAATTCCTTGTCATCCTCAGCGACTCTGAAAGAAGAGAAAGAGCAGCTCCCGCTCTGCGTGTTCGTGGCGCTGTTGACCCTGCAGTTGGACGGAGGACCTGCATACGTGCAGAAGAACACAGAGGTTCCAAAACAGCAACTTTCAGAAAACAGAAAACGCATTCTCTTCCCCAGAGTGTACCTCCAGGCCCACACCGTGATGTATTTTGATACAGAATGACTGGGCAGTGCGGGAAGTGGAGACTTGTGCGGAGGGAGGGGGCGTTTGCAGCCCTGGTTTGGAGAGCAAGTCTGCGCCAAATATCATGGAGGTTGATCTTGCCTGGGAAAATTTGGAGGACTTATCTGAATTTGATACAGGACGTGTGTAGCCAGGGGGTTGGTACAGCTTTGTATCCCAGCTAACTGTGTCATTAGCACAGAGAGCAGAGTTCAGAACCGTGGCCAAGAGGTGGGTCAGGTGATGCGGATTCTACCCTTGCCCAGCTAGTCCTGGGAAAATAGGTCAGAAAAACACACCGCCTCTGAAGGCAGGGAGAGCAGGTGACAGCGGTCAGAAGCGTTCTGTGAGCCAGGCCACTGCCCTGGGGCTGGGAGGGCTGTGCTGCACAAATTCTTGCTTGTTTCTGCTCTACCTTACTGTTGGTAAACAGGATAAAACTAGATGCAGAGCGCACTCAGCACAAGCGAACATCCGGGATGGGGAAACCAACCGCAACAGTGAGTTACCAAGTCCTCTACAAGGCTGTTGTTGGAGGCGACCCTGGGTAGAATTCTGAGCTCCTAGGAGTCCGCGCAAAGAGGAAGGGAGCCCTTTGTTTGCAGGGTTTCTACTGCTTAGACAGCTCCTGACAAGTCATCTTCTCTGGTCCCGAGAACGAAGTTTCTCATGGGTCCTCCGAAAGGAGATGCCACGTGACGGACTGAGACAGACCCCCAGCGGCAGCCGGCACGGGACACACCATCAAGCCCATGTGGCCGTGTCGCACTCTGCCCATCACAGCAGGGCACGGGCACGACGCCACGGCACGAGTCTTACCAGGGCCAGCGAAAGCAGGCCAAGTGCGTGCAGCTGTCTCGTGGCCGGGCCTGGTTCAGGAGTTATTAAAGCACGGACGTCTCTTTGGATAATATGAAAACTCGTCTTAAAACCAAGCATTTGTTATGATTTGGACGAAAAATAGTTTGCAGCTATATGTTTGGGTTAAAACTTAAAGCAGAGTTACCCTCTGCTACTGGCTAAAGGCAGTGGTCTTTGCTGGTACAAATTTCCTCTGAAAATGCTCCCTAAGAATGTGGACTCACAGATTGAGATTCCACACAGGGGCTCTTGGAGTCAGACACACCTGGGCTTCCACGTCCCCTCTGCCATCTGTGGGCCTCCCCGAGGTCATCAGTTACACAGGAATCTATTCAATACCCTGAAGGTCCTCCGAGCATTCAGTGTGTGGCGTGATCGAAAACACCTTCCTCGTGTGGTCAGCGTCCGTAAGGTCTGGTGCACCGTCAGCGTCTCATCAGCGTGAAAACTAATTGCACTAACAAAATAATCACCATCATGAAAGACGTCTGGTTCCACTCTGACGCATCCTAAATCACTGGAAGAGCAAGATCTCAAAGTTCTGCCCCCAGAGAATGGCTGTGGTAATTCCAGCCTGGAGAAGTTTCCAAGTCAGCATCACCAATCGCCCTCCAAGGCGGCACAATCATTAAAAAAAAAAATTCACCTGCAGTTGTAAACCTGGTTATCTTCAGGCGATGCTACAAAATGAACGGCGTGTGCAAGGCACGCAGATAAACTGGCAAGAGGGACTCAGACACGGGGCCGGTGCAGTGTTCGGGGACCTTGCCAAGCTGTAGATGTTTGAGCTGTAGATGCTGACATCTTGATGTTTTCACATCCCCGAGGGAAACTTGATGGTCCCTTCACCAATTTCCCAATTTTCTAAGACCACGTAGAATATAATTCCTCCCATAAATTGTCTATAAAAAGTTCTGAGCAGAGGACAACGCTGCCCTGCGTCAGGGGTACTGGGCAGGCAGCA
Source organism: Sylvilagus floridanus (assembly GCA_949820135.1). Lineage (NCBI taxonomy): Eukaryota > Metazoa > Chordata > Mammalia > Lagomorpha > Leporidae > Sylvilagus > Sylvilagus floridanus. Next base: position 92,517,271 of record OX463243.1, on the reverse strand, counting down.
AGTCATTCACTAACACAGGACCATCTTCCTGCACACGGCATCACTCACACTTGTGCTGGAGCAAAAACACAAACTAGTACACATCAGCCTTGGAGAGTCCTCCAACAGTCACAACCTCAAATGTTAAAATCTGCAGAACTGTCCATAAGACGGCACAGCCCGATACCCTCCAAGGCCACCTGTAGTCCACACCCATGAAACCGCGCCATCCTCAAGGGGGAGTGTTTATGCATTGCTTTCCTGTACAGTAAGCGAGCATCCATGCAGCTCGTCCCAATGCAGTGTGAGTCAATAAGACAGGAGGAATGGACGGTAAACTCCCCTGTCTTATCCTGACTTGAGATGAGCTGCAGATGGCGACCTCCCAGAGGCATGAGGACGGGGGTTGTGTGAGAACCCACAGCTGCCCCAGGCAGGGGAGAGGTCTCTCTCATCTATCATTTTACACACATCACTTTCCTGTTCATGGAGTCCAGGGCCTAGGAAGTTCAATAAAAGCTACAAACAGTCTTGTGCTTCTGACAGATTTCGATACAAAGTGATGAAGAATGGTTGATGGCGTAATAGCTGTGCTTTGCTTAGACTGCTGCCGCGGGACACCGGATGTGCAATTCATCAGGAAGAAAAATGCACACGTTTTAGGTGGAACACACGGCAAACTCAGGAGCCTGGTGATCTCCGGAGCTGCGGGTCAGCAGGCATGGCCTCTCCTTTCCCTCGTCTGCGACGTGCTAGGCTGCTCTCCTAATTTCAGTTGTGCTTGGTACCAGGATGCTGTGGTCCCCATTTTTAGGGAGCTTTTTATCTCTATCCCTATTCATGGGATGAAAGAGTGCCAGGGGCAGGCACTTAGCCGAACAGTTAAGGCACCTGCGTTCCACATTCCTGGCTCTGGCTTCTGACTCCAGCTTCCTGCTGACACAGACTCTGGGAGGCAGTGGTGATGGCTCAAACATGTGGGCCCCTGTCACCCACGCACGAGAGCTGGATTGAGCTCCTGGATCCCAGCCCCAGACTCCCCCATTGCCTCCCCTCACCCCCACTGCAGGGAGTGAACCAGTGGATGACCGCTCTCTGTCTCTCCCTCATTCTTTCTTTCTGTAACTCTCTCAATCTGGGTCTTCCAGTGAGTAGACAGTCATCTACTAACTCTGCGAGGCAACATTAGAGACACATCACATTAGAGACACATCCTGAAGCCTCAGCCCGGCTCATGCCCTTCTTTGAACCTGATACTTGTGGGGCTGGTGCTGTGGCAGAGCAAGTAAAGCTGCTGCCTGAGACACTGGCGTCCCATATGGGCAATGGTTCGAGTCCTTGGTTGTCCCACTTCCGATCCGGCTCCCTGCTATGGCCTGGGAAGGCAGCAGAGGATGGCCTGGGTGCTTGGGCCCCTGAACCCATGCAGGAGACCCGGATGAAACTCCTGGCTCAGATCTGCCCAGCTCTGTTAGGGTTGTTGGGGCCATTTTGGGGGTGAACCAGTAAATGGAAGATCTCTCTCTCTCTTTCTCTCTCTCTCTCCCCATCCCTCCACCCCCAACCCTGTATCTCTATAACTCTATCTTTCAAATAAATAAATAAATATTTGGGGAAAAAAAGAAAAGAAAAGAAACTGATACTTGTCTACAACCCCTTCAGGGAGAATCTGCCCTGTCCACGAACTCTTAAGGGTAAATGTAGAAGGACATGTTTATACCACATGACCAAGCCCCTATCCTAAGCTCTACTCTTTGAACCAGAGACAGATACCTGCACCCAGAGAAACCAATCCATATTATTCTACTCGGAATTTGAAATTAAGGCCCAAGAACGAAGAGGCTGTGGTAGACAGTGGAGTTGTAACCCATGTAAATCTGGGGGATTCGGGCTCGGAAATCAATTGTGCAATAACAAACATTTATGAGAATTTATTACGTGCCAGCTTCTAGAACACAACAATGACAAGACAGACCAGATGAGATGAGAGGGTACTAAGCAAGTAAACAGGGAGAGGGAGTGAGACCTACTGTGAGAAGCACTGCTGGAAAATCAGCAGGAGGCTGAGTGTAGAGAACAGCAGGTGCACTGGGTGGCCGAGGAGGCTTCTCTGAGTAGGCGGCAGTTAGGCTGAGACTGGCCTTGAGAAGCACTGGGCAAGCACTAGTGAGGAGGACTAGCCCTGGGGCAGGGATCGAGAAGTCTGACGCACGGTGAGCGGGTGGCACAAGAGGAGAAGAGGAGCAAGGCAGAGCAGGGAGCAGGACGGCTCTCACAAGGACTGATAAACAGTCTGGCCTGGAAGTGCAGTGGGCAGCCAACAGGGGTTTTAACAAAGAAAAGACACAACTGTTGTCAACATTTTAAAACGTCACCTTGTCATAAGGACAGACATATAGATCAATGAGGTGGAAGAGAAACCTCAGAAATTAACCCTTTTGTTCACAGTCAACTGGGATTTGACAAGGTGCTGGGATCACTCAGTGAGGAAAAGCCAGGTTTTCACTAATGGTGCTGGGAAAGCTGGATGACCACACGCAGGAGGAGGAAGCTGGACTCTCATCCAACACCACGTGGCAAAATAATCCAATGGGGCCAAAGACAGATGTGGAAGCCAAAATGATAAAACCTCTTAGAAGCAAACATAGGGGGAAGTCTCCAGGACATTGGATTTGGCAGTGAGTTCTTGGATCTAACACCAAAGACACAGGCGACACAAGAAAAAATTGATAAAATGGACTTCAAAATTAAAAATATTTGTACATCAAATAATGTTATCAACAGAGCAAAAGACAACCTACAGAATGGAAAAATATATTTCCAAGTCATATGTCTGATAAGGGATTAATATCTAGAATAAATAAAGAACTTCTACATCTCAATAATAAAAAAGCTAACAACTTGATTCAAAAATGAGTCAAGGACTTGAATGGCTATTCCTCCAATGAAGAACCATATAAGTGGCAAACAGATACTTCAAAAGACGCTCAGGGGCTGGTGCTGTGGCGGAGTGGGTGAAGTCGCTGTCTGCGATTTGCTGATATCTCACACGGGCACTGATTTGAGTCCCGGCTGCTCTACTTCCAATCTAGCTCCCTGCTAATGCACCCTGCTAATGGCCCAAGATTTTGGGCCCCTGCATCCACGTGGGAGACCCAAAAGGAGCTCCTGGCTCCTGGCTTTGGCCTGGCTCAGCCTTGGCCACTGAGGCCATCTGGAGAGTAGACTAGTGGCTATAAGATCCTCTCTCTCTGTCTCTCCCTGTTTCTCTGTAACTGACTTTCAAAATAAATAAATAAATAAATCTTTTAAAAAAGAGAGTTGTTCATCATCACTAATTATTAGGGAATATAAATCAAAACCACAACGAGATACCATTCCATACCCATCAGAATGGCTATTATTAAGAAAATAGGTGGCCAACGCCGCGGCTCAATAGTCTAATCCTCCGCCTTGTGATGCCGGCACATGGGGTTCTAGGGTTCTAGTCCCGGTTGGGGTGCCGGATTTTGTCCTGGTTGCCCCTCTTCCAGGCCAGCTCTCTGCTGTGGCCCGGGAGTGTAGTGGAGGATGGCCCAAGTGCTTGGGCCCCTGCACCCCATGGGAGACCAGGAGGAAGCTCCTGGCTCCTGGCTTTGGATCAGTGCAGTGCGCCGGCCACGGCGGCCATTGGAGGGTGAACCAACGACAAAAGGAAGACCTTTCTCTCTGTCTCTCTCTCACTGTCCACTCTGCCTGTCAAAAAATAAAAAAAGAAAAAGAAAATAGGCAAACCCGGTGTTGGCAAGAATGTGGAGAAGTTGGGATGCTTGAGCATTACTGGGGGAAATGTAAAGTGGCGCACTCACTGCAGAACCAAGTTTGGCAGCTTCTCAAGAAATTGAAAACTGAGTTACTGCGTGACCCAGCAATTCCACTCCTAGTTAATACACTTGGAATTGAGAGCAAGAACGGAGAAGCCTGTGTACACCACTGTTCAGAACCACATTAATCACAAGAGCTAAAAGGTCTAAACCACCCAAGTGTTCACCCACAGGTGGATACAGGATGACTGCATAAGGAGAATGGGATCCAGGCGTCCAATGGAGTCGTATTCAGCTCTCAATAGGAATGGGATTCTGGGGCCTGCTCTAACACGGATGCGCCTTGGAAGCATCATGCTAAATGAACTAAACCGGACGCAGAGGGCGGATGCCGCACGAGGTTTCTGGAGCAGGCCGATGCAGAGCCAGGAAGCAGGATGGAAGTTACCGAGGCCGAGGAGAGCGTGTATGGGAGAGCTGATGTTTAACGGGGAGAGTTTCAGTTTGGGATCATGGAAAATCGTTCTGAAAGTAGACGGTGGTGCTGGCTGCGTAACACAGTGGACGTTTGCAATGCCCCTGAACTCTACGCTTAACAATGGCTGAAATGGTGAATTTTATGTTGTACTTGTTTCATTACCAAAAAGAAAACTAAAAACCACCGCTCTGGCTACCGAGGGACATGGCCTGGAGCTGGGTGGCTGTGCTGCCAGGGAGGCTTGGCCTGTGAGGTGGAGAGGGGCTCCAACAGACGAAAGGCACGAAATCACGTGGACCAGAGAGAAGCAGAGCAGAGGCTCCCGGTGGCCAGCCGCTCCTGGCTTTCACTTCCAGACTCATCCACTCCCGTCACTGAATCACTTCACACAGGCACTGCTCCTTAAGGAAACAAGGCCCGTCCGGCAGGGAGCACAGCTGACATCCGGCTCCCACGGGGCCGGGGCTCCGGGCTCCAGGCAGCTGATCTCCAAAGCCAGGCCCCCGCGGCAGGAAAGCAGAGAACCGGTTTTGTTTCTTCCCTTGCTCTCGGGGCCTAGCACAGTGCCTGGCACCTGTATTTGTTGAATGAAGGCTAAGAACTCTCTCATGCATCGTCTGTCTGTAGGGACCTGGGCTTCCAGGTTCTTACCCCCCAGATCCACATTCGCCTTGAAACCCAGGGAACTAAGCCCCTGGATCTGCCCACATTACTAGGTTGCATGGTTGGGCTTCGTCCTTTACAAGGACTTAACTTGGTCGAGGTCAGGAGAAGTTCTCGCGGCAGTTCGATTTTGTACATGTGTGATCCTGGCTACCCTTCTACAAAGCTGGCATTCCAGAAAGCCCAATCTGTACTGGGTTCCCAAAGATTTTCATCACACCACTTCCTCTGAACACAGAACACGTAAGACAGTTGTTAATTTAATACTATAGTTGGGCTCATCATACCAGTGGGTTCCACATCTGTGGATTCAACCAACCGCAGGAAGGAAATATTTGGAAAAAAATTGCATGGGTACTGAATGTGCACAAACTTTTTCCTCGGCATTATTCCCTAAACAATACACGTGTATTGTTATAACACATATATATTTAACATGTATATGTAATGTGATAAAACATAGTATTTACATTGTGTTCAATATTATACATCACCTAGAAGTGAGTTAAAGAACACGGGAAGACAGGCATGGGTTGTAGGCCAATACTACGCCATTTTAGATAAGGGATTTGGGCATCCATGGATTTTAGTATACATGGGGTGGGGTGGGGGATCCTGGACCAATCCCCCTGTGGACTGGGGTTTGAGAGAAAACATCATCTTCCTTTAAGACACTGGGGTCAGATTTCCAACAGCCCCTGAGACTGCAACAATGGAGCTCTGCTCATTTCTTTTCTCAACCACTAAACCAACGTGCATACGTCACTTAGAAGTAACCTGGCTTCACAAAGGGAGAAAACGGCCACACAGGCAACTGCTTATCCCCGTGCTGGGCTCTCATGAGCTGATTCAAGAAGCAACTCTGTAGACGACCCAGGAAAGACACGGACAGACACAGTTACACGAAAAAAGAGGGATGCAAAATTAAATGCATCTCTCACCCTTGTAAAAACGAGGCTTGTGGCTACAAACACCGAAGGGTACCAAACGCAGATGGAAACAGGTGCCGCGAGGTGAGACTGTGCACAGAATTCTTAAAAGTGGTTACATTTTGCTTTGTAATATGTTTAAAAGTCAACAATAAACACGAACACACACAGTCGGCTCCAGAGGAAAAACCTGAGCAAGTGGATGCAGAACTTCCGGTGGCTGTGCTGCCCCGTCGGTGCGGGGTAACTGGTGGCCTGTCTGGGAGTCTCCTGGGATCAGCGACATCAACATTGACCTGAAAAGCTGTTAGACACTGCAGGTTGACCCCAGACCTATGGAGTTTGAAACTCTCGGGCCGAGGCCCAGCAGTCTGTGTTTTAAGAACCCTCCTGGGTGATTCTGTGCCTGCTCCGGTGGGAGACCCACTGGTTTTGACGACCGTTCTGATCCACTGTGATTCCCACACGTCTGCAAGGACTCCACCTCTCCTACCACTGTTGTCTCCCTGCACACGGGTGCGCCATGTTGCTCGCTGCAAAGTTCTCACCTGATGGACAGGGTTCTACTTCTGTGACCAGATTTCACCTCCACTGTCACAGCCAGTTAACAGCTGATGTGCTAGATCTGCTCATTTAATATTTGTAACTGTATAACGTAGCTATGATTACTACCCCCATTTTATAGATGAGAAAACTGAGGCCAAATGAAGTTCAGGGTCATACAACAGGTAAGTGAGGACACCTGGAGGGCTCTGGGGTGCAAGTCCCCCAGCACCGCTGCGGGAGAGAAGTGACGTGACTGGACGGGACCGCGGGGGTGGCAGTGGGGCAGCGCTGTGATGGCAGCCCTGTTGGACCCTGTAACCACTGTGCGGCCCGACCTCCTGGCCGCTGCCTTTGCAAGCGTCACTGCCAACATCTCGCTGCTTGCCCCCCTGCACCCTCACTTCCCTGAGACCCTGGGCTAGGATGGGTGCTCCCTCCACCCGGCCGTGCTCCGTCTGTGTCTCCCACGGCCTTTGCCACTTCCCACTCGGAGTCACGGCTGTGCACCTGCTCCTCAGGTGAGGCGGGGTCCCAGGCGGCAACGGTGTCGCCAGTGACTGACACACAGCTGGCGAGAGCTGGGTCTTTGATGTGACTAAATTCTCCCTTCAGATAGTTTCTGTATCTCCCCTGCCCAGCTAGGAGAGAGCAAGCTCCTTAAGAACAAGGGCCAAATCTTGCTCTTTTATGCCTTCAGGAACGCTTAGCCCTGCGCCGGGTAGACAGTCGCGTCTGTAACACATGCTTGAATCCAAGCAGAATGCTACTGGCATGCCACTCTGCTGCAATTTTTCTACTACTTAAAATCTGCAGGAATGCAACTTACATGGGTGGGGGACGACTGGGCACCACACTAATGGAGATAAACAACTCAGTTTATAAATGGATAGAAATCACAGCTTAACATTTTTAATAGTTAAATAATAAGCAATAGAATTTTATGAGTACATTTTCCTGAAAATTCGTTCAGATTTCCATGCAACTGGGGAAAAAAAAAATCACAGTTTTATCTTCTAAGAAACTGAGACTATGACATGCTTGCTTTCCTTACTCCTCTTTAAAAAGAAAACATACTCTTAAAAATAAAAACAGACCACGCTAGGAAAATGTGGATATTTTCATTCCCAATATCTGTCATCTATTACAGTCATTTCTTTAGACCAGCCAATATTCTTTCACCAGGAGAAGAAAAAAGATCGTGTAAATATTCTAACTCCTAACACGTAAGCACAAAGCAAAGGTGCATGAAACCAGAATATGCATCGAGTGGGGAGCATTCAAACCTGGAAAACTAGATTTGTAAACTTTTAGGAACAAGATCATATCAAAACTAAGAGCTGCCTTTCTTAATATATAATTATCTTATTTAATTATGTACATCATTAACAGAAAAATACCAAGGCACAATATATTTTTTAACAAAGTGCAAGGCACAGGATTAAAAGTACGTAATCACAAAAACAAATGGACAAAGACGACCAAGCGATCAAATCAACACCACCCTTAACGGTTATTTATTCCGATCCGATCCTTCTACTGTACCCACACGGTCTCACAGTAAACAGACAACAAAGGCCTGACGAGCGTGGCGATCGTCTCTAACTCAAAATCAATGCACTACCACTGAACAGGCAACATCCACTTACCAGCTCCACAGATCCATAATGTTTCCTACTGAAATCCCCACGTCTACAGCCTAGGTCTTCCGAGACAGAGCTGGAACAAAAATGCTTCATCAGTATCACACATAGCGATCGGGCCACAGCGCTTCCGCAAAAATCCACTACCATTTGCAAAAAGGGCTGCTAGGGAACAGGCTCCCAGTGCCCGGCTCCTCACTGCAGGGGAGCCTGCTCGCAACAGCCGCGGCCCCAGCAGCCATTGCACAGCCCGGCTTTCATGGAGCCCTCAGCAAAGAGAAAAACGCCCGAGTCATCCCTGGAAGTAGAGGCAATGATCGAATTAAATATTCAGTCATTTGGAATCGATTGCAATGTCCGAGGCTATTGGTGCTTCATAATTTCATTTCTGCGTAACCAGAGGGTTGAGAAGCCCTGCAGTAAACTTGAGGCTGGGGACAGAGCTCTGCACTAGATCTTACAATTGTCTTTCCTTTAAGCGAGCCTCTTTGCCCCAAATATGCAACACAAAAATAACCAGCATTATTTAAGGCTGTATTTTAAGCAGGAGAAAAAAACTTCAAAATCCCAGTAGGTCCCACTCCGCCCTGCCCCCCTGCCCCTTTTTAAGATTTTTCTGTGGCTATATGAAAAAAAGACCAGGACTAACAGAACATCTCACTTCTTAACCCGCAAGGATATTTAGTTTTTACACAGCAGCATTTAATACCTACCCCCCCACCAACACACACACCGAAGGCTTAAAGCAGTTGAGCAAATCACACGCACTGTTGAAGAGCAATTAAAACAAGGGCAAAATTGTTACTGCATTTGCTTCGTGAACGCACAGTTACACACTCAAAGGCAGGGCTCTTCCTGACTAATTAGCATATTTAGGACCCCAGGCAATACTCAAGGAACCGTTAGAGATCCGTAAAATACAAATAGTCATATTAAGTTTGGTTCTAATATGTCATGCAAATAACTCTAACAAAACACAGAAAATGACAGGTTTAATGTATTCAAAATATTCGGGCTCTAACATGCAAAGAGAGAGGTGCGCCGAGTACCTTTTCATCCTTCCTCACAAGGTAGGCTACATTTTCTAAATGACAGCCCTCTCAGAGACCGGCTGTGATGTTTAGCAGCCACAGGTCTGACTCTCTGCCAGGACACTGTCTGATAGGCTCCAAGGAAGACAGCATGAGAGAAATGAGATTAGAGAGTCTAATGCTATTCTGCCTCCACCATTTCACCGAGATGGCCGAATTAATCTTATCTGAGAAATTTAACCTTTTGTAGTCCTCACTGCCTTCACTGAAAATGCACAATGAATCAGCTGTGGCAGGGGGCCCGGCTACCTTCCTGTCTCCAGTGACCTCATTTTCTACCTAAAAAAAAAATCACCTAAAGAGAGTAAGACACATCCCTCCGTGGCTTGTTCCAGCCTGGGTTAAATGCATGCTCTGTGCCCATCTTCTGAGTGCCTGGAGAACACTGTCACTGCCCTACATCAGTTCCAGGGTCCTTCTCGGCGGCCCGGGGTTACCCAGAGAGAGGAGTGTCCACACCAGGGACAGAGGGCGGGCACACAGCGGAAGCCAGCGGCTGCTGCCTGCATGCTGTGTGTGCCGGGATCGCAGCCCACCGCTGCAGATGCAGCCAGGCCCACCATGCAAGCGGCCGCGGCGGCGGCTTCTAACATGAATGGCTGGGAGCCTGAAAGGAGCAGGGTGTGGGGCTCTGGGCTGTGCCTCTGCTGCCCTCAGCACCACCCAGGCGAGCCTAAGGCACTGGGCCAGCTCCCTAACTTTGCCAACAGCCAGAAACAAACAACAAAAGATGACACCCTTACACCCTGGAGCAATCATCTCCCTTGGAGGCCTCAGAGAAGGAAAGAGCACCCTATGAAGCCAGGGTGGCCACAGGCAGAATGGCTGCTCTCTGCCGCCCTTCACCTCCTCCTGAGTCCTTCGGTTGCCACACCGCAGGCAGTGCGGCTGCTCACGGTGCGAACGGGCTGGACTGCATGGGCTTTGTCTCTCCAGACACTGGAGCACGAACTGCAGCCATGCTAAAGAGTCCTTCCAGCTCCCCCTCCTGCTCCCCCACGCAGGGAGCACAAAGCTTGGGAACAGAGGGGATCACCCAGAGCTCTGAGAGGACCTGAGTCCTCCTCCCAGTCCCCAGGGTCTGCTCACTGCCTGGCATGCAGGAAATGCTCGCTATGCTAATGAAGGTATTTGCGCTTCTCTGGATCTGATTAGCAAATGCCTAACAGCTCCCCTGTGAGCACAGAGGCAGCCTGCCTGTCATCCTCCCAGATGAGCAACTGGCCTCTAGTCCCCAGTGCTGACAGCCCTGGTCCAGGAGGCGGACTCTCCAGGCACCTGTTCTTTCTTCCTGGGCTCGCCCCTGGACTGCACTCCCAAGGCCCCTCGCAGTACATGAAAGCACGTGTCTGGGCTCTGGCCAGACATCCAGGCAGAAGCAAGCGCCCCACTTCCAGGCACACCCTCGGGAAGGCTGGGCGGAATGACAACAAGGATGTACAGGAGGGCAGGGCTTCAAAATGGGAGAAACTTGGCTCTCTGAAGGAACACGCAGAAGGCCACAGCTTTACCAGCACGTCTGTCTTGTATGGTCAAGAAATAGACGTTTAGTTGTATTATCCAGGTGGCTAGGGGTTTACCTGTCAGTGCCTCTGTGCTCCCCAAACTCATACAAGGGGGGAATCTCGCAGTGGGGCGTCACCATGGCAACAGCCTCAAGGCCACGGCACAGCTTTAGTGGACAGGCACCAACCAGGAAGGAAACGGATTTCAACGGCTGGAAAGGTGGGGGTCTCTACGGTGTGGCAGCCGAATGCATGGCAACATTAACACCGCCGTAATTCAGGAGGCGGATCGTGGGCCTCCTGAGCCCACGGCTCCAGGGGAAGTATCTAGGGAGAAGCGCAGCGGAGCGGCGTGCTGGCTCCTGCTGGCTGACCTCGCACGGTTTCTCACAAGGCAGAGGTGAGCCTGGGAGAGCGCTGGATGGCTTTCAAGGAAAGAAAGAAGGGAAGAGCGAGATGCCAGAGACCAGTGGGCTTGAAAAATCCCTGTTTCTGGACCCCAAGTCATGAGAGTTCTAACCAGTGAGATCTGGATGAAAGTGATGGGTGCCTCTTCTAGACCCAGCTCAGAACACACCTCATGAGTGATCAATCCTGGGTCTCCTTCCTCATCCACTGGCTGAATGGAGAGGACCCTGAACACCCAGGGGGCCACCCCACACGCAAAGGAGCTTTACTCTCAAATGCCACACAGGAGATTCCAACAAGGAATGCCCTCAGTGAGGCTGTGCCAGGAATGAGAAGTAGTCTTCCTTGTTTTAGATCACTATGAGGGCTGGCACTGCGGCTCACTAGGCTAATCCTCTGGCTGTGGTGTTGGCACCCCGGGTTCTAGTCCTGGTTGGGGCGCCGGATTCAGTCCCTGTTGCTCCTCTTCCAGGCCAGCTCTCTGCTGTGGCCAGGGAGTGCAGTGGAGGATGGCCCAAGTGCTTGGGCCCTGCACCCCATGGGAGACCAGGAGAGGCACCTAGCTCTTGGCTTCGGATCAGCGCGGCGCGCTGGCCATATCAGCCATTTGGGGGGTGAACCAACGGAAGGAAGACCTTTCTCTCTGTCTCTCTCTCACTGTCTAGCTCTGCCTGTCCAAAAAAAAAAAAAAAAAAAAAAGAAAAGAAAAGATCTTTATGAGTCGGGGTTTATCTACTACAATAGGTCATTTCATTTTAACCGATACAACTCTCCAGAGGTAACAGAAGAAGTATAGAATAATCTCCACAGAAGGAGGCTGTCAGGGGCTGGGGGGCCAGGATGACTCTATCAGAGATTAGCAGACTGGGCTTGTTTTTTATCTGAGAGAGAGGGAGAGAGGGAGGGAGAGAGAGGAAGAGGGAGACAGAGAGAGGGAGAGAGGGAGAGAGGGAGAGAGGGAGAGAGGGAGAGGGAAAGGGAGGGAGAGAGGGAGAGGGAGACAGAGAGAGGGAGAGAGGGAGGGAAAGAGGGAGAGGGAGAGGCAGGGAGAGAGGGAGAGGGAGAGACTTGTTCCCATGTGTGGGTTGACTCCCCAGATGCTGCAATGACAAACTGGGCTGGGCCAAAGGCAGCAGCCGGGAACACAATCAGGTTTCCTATGTGGGCAGCAGGAACCCAGTCACTTGAGCCATCAACATCGCCTCCCAGGTCTGCGTTAGCAGAAACCAGCACAGGAACCAGAACCAAGAATCAAACCCAAGCATTCTGATACGGAACCCGGGGGTCTCAACTGCTCGGTCAGATGCTTGCTTCTGCCCCTCCCTGGCCTGTTTTTCTTGAAGACAAAGTTTTACTGGAACACAGCCATGTCTATTGGTTTCAGACTATCTAAGGCTGTTTGCGTTACAACACAGAGCAGAGAAGTCCGTATGACTCCCAAAGCCCAGACTGTCTGCTCTCTGGCCCTTTCCAGAGGGGCCAAGCCCTGCACTACAGCCCAGGTGCCCCTACTGCTGGCTTTGGGTCTACCCGGAACCTGTGACTAGCACGTCAGTGAAGACACTCCAGAGCGGTGTTTCTCAGACTACGCTCCATATAAATCCCATTAGACCTGACCCCTTAGGAGCTTCGTGGAAGCACAGGCTCCCGAGTGCTATTCCTCATTCGGTACGTCCGTGATTCTAACAACAGTGCGGGGTGGGGGCCAGGGAACAGAGAGTTCTGAGCCGGAGGTGCACAGAAAAGATGGTTCTTCCAGGTGACTCAGAAATGGCCAGGCTGCACACCGTTTCAGGAGGAGGGGCAAGCCTGGTGCTCCTCCAGGGGCGGGGGGCAATGGAGGCCTTGAGTGGCAGCTTCAGCCACAGACCTGGGCGGGGGGGGCATGGCCTCCTGGGCATTAGGTCTCTTATGTATAAAGCGTGGTTGACAACACCCGTTATAAAGAAGCAGAGTGAGTTCTCACCCAGCCGGTCAGTGCATGAGAGCGGTCACGACTGGTCTTCCTAAAGTGATGAATTCCCCTTCGCAGGTCTCCTGGGACCCGGGAAGGGGAGATCAGCATAAATGACTATCGCTTTCTGAGGAGTTTAAGATAAAACCTCTTCTCCCCCAGCCTCCCAATGCAGAAGACAGGGCGCCCCAGGGCCGAGCTGCAGCCTGCCCAGGACACGGCTGAGGGCAGCAGCTCAGCACCATGCCTCCTCCACGCTGAGTGCTCGCTTAGCAGGGTAACCTCACCGAGCACAGGCTTGGGACCCACTGCTGTCACGGCAGGGGAGGGGACGTGAACCCTGGCGAGGCGCAACCGAGGCCCAGGGCGCTTCCAGCTCCCGCGTGCAGTGTGGTCCAGGCCCTAAATAGAAACCCTTCTGTGTTGGCAAATTGATGTGTGAGGACGCTGGATCTGCTTGGCAAGCGCGAACAGAGCCGAGGAGCTCCGCGCTAAACCTCTACATATGGCCTGGAATGGCAGCAAAGACAGAGACGGGATAGACGCCTCTCTCCAGCGTTGCTGCAACTGGATGAGGGCAAAAGAGGCTGGCAGGCCGTCTCAGGACGGGGGTGGGGAGGCACGCCTCCCTACATGGTCCCCACCCTTGGGGCTGGTCAGACCCCACCATCCAGCCCTTAATGGCCTTGGCCTCCAGCCCTCTGGAAGGGTTAAAGCCAACGGCAAGAAAGGGGACTGTCTGCAGACAAGGAGGGTTTTTGTGTGAAGCAACAAGCAGTCCAATGTCAGGACTCCAGGGCCAGGCTTCAGCCCCCCGACAAGCGGGCAGTAAGAGACAGATGGGAGGGATCCCCCTTTTGAGGACAGAGAAGCTGAAAAACATGCCAGGTACAGATTTAGGCTTGGAGGGAGCCCAGGGCCTCCTAACAACAGGAAGTAGAACAGCTTACTGCACAGAGGACCAGCTGTCTGCTTCTGAAGTCAAGTGACATGGGGAGGCAGAGAGGCGATCACATGCTAACGCCTACTGGGAGAACGGGGCAGGGGGGGGGGCTCTGTCCCCTGCTGAAGGCACAGAAGACCCCAGGAAGTAGCAAGGACACAGGACCACTTCTTAGGACAAGGAGCCCGGGAGTCTGAGCCCCTGGATGATTGCCCCTTGTCAGGAGCCGTTCTGGGGCTCCCTGTGCCCGCACCCTGGGTTTACCACCCCTTAGCAAGACCCACCTCTCACACAGTGGGCAGACAGTCCTAGATTGGGCCTTCAGCTGCATCACACATCACACGCTACCCTTTGCTGAGCCCGCGTCCCCATTGGTAACACAGGGTTGAAAATACACCTTTCTCCTTGGGGAGACAAAAAGCAAACATAAGGTGCTCAGCGTGTCGTGGGGCACACGGCAGTCACTAACTCAGTGCCAGTGACCCTGTCGGGGACTTGGTCTACCCTGAACATCCAGCGCCCCAATGTGTCTTTCAGAGCACCCGGTGTAGGAACGTCACTCAACAGACATTTGCTGAACGAACGCTTACCTCGGCTCTCCTTTGCCGCACTGGGACAGAGCGGGCTCCTTCCTGTCCCCTTCTCCTCTCCATCCAGCCCCCACCCCCACACATCCTCTGACACGCCTTCAGCATATTTGATGCTATTTTCACCACTATCTGCTCGTATTTCTCATTCTAGCCCTCTTTTCTCTAACATTCTGGAATGCATCCGTCCTATGGTATTTAGATGTCCTCTAAGTTTCTGACACAGACATGTGCCCCGGGAAGAAGTCTGGTTCTCTGGGATTCACAAAGTCTTAGGATGAGTCACTGAAGGCTCCCCGCACTAGCGCTCTCTGCCGGGACCTTGAAAACCGTTATCTCGAAAATGAAAAATGGCAACTGGCAAAACGAAGGAGAGGAGGCGAAGGAACCGAGCCACTCGCTCGCACCCTGCAGGTGAGGATGCACCACCTAAGCCAAGCCTTCGTGGAGAACACTTTGGTAGTTCCTCAGAGAGGAAACATCTTTATCCCAGAGAAGTGAGAACGTGTTCACAAACACCTGTGAAAACGCCCACGGAAGCTTTATTCATAACAGGCAAGAACTGGACACAATCCAGACATTCTTCAAGGGAGAAACTGTTAAACAAACCGACATACCCACACCACGGAACACTACTCAGCAGTGACAAGGAACCACCCGGGTGAGTCTCCAGAGAACTATCCTGAGTGGAAAAAGCCAATCCCGAGAGTTACCTGCCATAGGATTCCATTTGTATGGCGATACTGAAATGACAGAATGACAGCAGGAGGGGCCACCTGAGGACCCAGAAGGGATGGGACCGTTCTGTGTTCCCTGGGGCGACAGATGCAGGAGCCTCCACGTGACCCACGTGTGCGATCCTGGGAAATCTAAGCACGGCCAGTGGAGGGTACAAATGTCGACTTCCTGGCTGTGATATTGTAGGACAGTAATGCAAGATGCCACCATTAGGGGGAACTTGGTGATGGGCTCTCTCTGTGTTATTTCTTCTAACTGCACAGGAGTGTAAAATTGTCTCAAGATACAAAGTTTAACTAAAAAAAGAAAAAAAAGCGGAGTCAAAATTCTTTCACTTATTCAACACTCAGTTAGCACCTAAGAGGACCAGCCAGGAACCGTGCCGGGTGCCGACCCTGGGATGCTTGGACCCTGCTGTCCCAGAGTCTGTGGTGCAGTAGGAAAGACAAACGGGATTTTATAGGGATAACAGCACTGTGCAAGCAGAGCACACCAGCATGTAGCAGGCCTGGTAAACCACAGACGGTCCCTGTGCAGCCTTTCTTAAGTGAGTTCTGGAGCCTTTGGTGCAGGGGCCCACAGCAGGAGCCTGGGGGGGGGGGGTCTGTCACACTCTTCTGAGCTCCAGACGCACCACCCAGAAACCTGGGAAATGCGCCACAGAGGACGACCCCTGTGCAGCACCGAGTCTGCCTGCCTGCTCCCTCCCTTCCCCACGCGGCGCTGACCTTGGCTTCTCCTCTCGTGAGGCCAAGGCTTGTGGGTTTTCTAGCCCACAGTATAATTTGGTTTGGGAAACACTGATCCACGTGGGATCTATAAATGTATGAGCGGAAAGTGTCAGACAGAAACCGAGAGCAAGGGGAAAACCAGCAGCCGCCGTATGCACCACCTGCAGGGACACCTGCTTCTTTGGGGAGCCCCTCCCAGGCGTCTCCTCAGGGGCTCCAAGTCTCCGGGTTCACGAGATCTGCCACCCACTGCACCCAGACCTGGAAGCCACAAGTGCTTCTCTGTGGTCCCTACATGGCCAGAATCCAAGACTCCGACCCCCGCTGCTCAGTGTGGTCCCTGGGCCTGCGCGGGGTGGAAACACAGGGTCTCAGCCCAGCCCCAGTCACTGCAGCCGTCTGGGGAGTGAACTAGCAGATGCAAGACCTCTCTCTCTCTTGCTCTGTCTGTAACTCTGCCTTTGAAATCTACATATAAATCATTACAAAGAATAAATACATACATACAGGGCCTCAGGCCCCACTCTAGACCTAATGGAACAGAACCAGCATGCTAACAAGGACTCCCGGGGATGCATATGCATATACATGTTGAAATTGAGAAACACTTATTCTAGATCTATCTATATATTAGAATCATCTGGATGTTTTTCCCCTTCTAGTTTGTTGCACCATGAAATATTTTATTTGATTTATTTATTTTTGACAGGCAGAGTGGACAGTGAGAGAGAGAAACAGAGAGAAAGGTCTTCCTTTGCCGTTGGTTCACCCTCCAATGGCCGCCACAGCTGGTGCGCTGCAGCCAGAGCACCGAGCTGATCCGATGGCAGGAGCCAGGTGCCTCTCCTTGTCTCCCATGGGGTGCAGGGCCCAAGCACTTGGGCCATCCTCCACTGCTCTCCCTGGCCACAGCAGAGAGCTGACCTGGAAGAGGGGCAACCAGGACAGAATCCAGTGCCCTGACTACTAGAACCCGGGTGCCAGAGCCACAGGCGGAGGATTATAGTAAAAATAGAAAAATCTGAGCAGGAAGTTTAAGGCCAAGCTAGCGATTGTTTCAGGGAGGGAGAGGTGAAAATGGGGTCAGGAAAAGATACACAGGATTTCCAGTCTCTCTCTCTCTCTCTCTCTCTCTCTCTCTCTCTCTCTCTTTTAAAGATTTATTTATTTATTTGAAAGCAAAAGTTACAGAGAGAGAGGTCTTCCATCTGCTAGTTCACTCCTCAAATGGCTGCTATAGCCAGGGCGGGGCCAGGCTGAAGCCAGGAGCCCAGAGCTTCTTCTGAGTCTCCCACATAGGTGCAGGGGCCTAAGGACTTGGGCCATCTTCCACTGCTTTCCCAGACCACAGCAGAGAGCTGGTTCGGAAGTGGAGCAGCCAGGTCTTATACCAGTGCCCATATGAGATGCTGGCATTGTAGGCAGCGCCTTTGCCTGCTACGCCGCAGCGCCGACCCCTTCAGGGTATCTCTAGTGTCCATCATGTAGTTATTTACTGTTCTGTGTTTTAAAATATTTCATGGTGCCGGCGCCGCGGCTCACTAGGCTAATCCTCCGCCTTGTGCTGGATGCAGTGGCCATTGGGGATGAACCAGTGGTAAAGGAAGACCTTTCTCTCTGTCTTTCTCACTGTCCACTCTGCCTGTCCAAAAAAAAAAAAAAAAAAAAAAAAAGACTACATTGATAATCCAGAAGCACGCAGAATGACTCCATGTGCAGAGCTGACATGTGAACAGCAGCTGTTGCACAGGTATATCCTAACATACACTATCTAGCATCTCATCAAATAAGCAAATCCGTAAAAAACAAAACAAAACTTATACAGATGACAATGGCACCGTGCACATCTTCCTGCGAGCGGCTGTGTCCGAGCACTCTGCTTCTGGGATCTGTGACGCAGCAGCTCTGCCACTCACGTAAACTGCTGCACAATGTCCCGCGTTCCTCGACTGTCAGATATTTGCTGCTTCCGATTGTTTAAAGAATGCTGTAATAAACATTCTTTTACAGTCTTTTTCAAGACAAGTGCAATCATATCCCTGGATTATAACCCAGCAGTGGAACTGTAGGGTGAAAAAGCACGTATATTTTTTTCTACCTAGTGACAACTCTGCTGCCCAAAGTAAGTACACTAATTTTCTCTCTGCTGAGCAGTTTATGAGTTCTGTTTGCGGCTGTCAGACACTAGTTTTGGTCACTCTGAAGGATATGAAGTGGTGCCTCATTGGAGAACGGTTAACAGCCTAAACATCCTACTGTGCTTATCAACCGTCTGGGCTACCCTTTCACGACCTCCCTGTTCCACGTCCCTTGCTCACCCCCTTTGTGTGTGTGTTGTTGCTCTTTTTCTAACTGATCTGTAAGATATACATATTCTGAATACCAACCCCATCCCACCCCCTTTTTAAGATCAAGGAGCCAGGAGCTTCTTCCAGGTCTCCCATGGGGGTGCAGGGGCCCAAGCACTGGGCCATCTTCTATTGCTTTCCCAGGCCATAGCAGAGAGCTGGATTGGAAGAGGAGCAGCCAGGACTAGAACTGGTGTCCATAGAGGATGCTGGTGCCGCAGGTGGAGGCTTAACTTACTACGTCACAGTGCTGGCCCCCAATCCAACCCTTTTATGGCTAATAAATTGAAGATTCCTTCTTCCAGACTGTGTGTGTGTGTGTGTGTGTGTGTGTATTTGCTCCTAGTACCTCTGATCCTGCGGAAGTTGATAAACTCTTCATCGACATCCTCACACTTCCTTTATGGCCTTTGTTTCTCTGACTCAAGAAACGCTTCACCACCATGAAGTCACAGGGTCTCTATTGTTCCCTGCAAGTTTTCAAGTTTGCTTTTACAATATTCTTAATTTAAATATGTAAATGCCCACTTTCCACCCCAGACCTACTCAATCAGAATCCTCAGGAGAGGGATCGGAGCATCTGGATTTTTAACTGAATGCATTCCTTCTGTGGTTCTGTGACAGCCAGACCAAGACGCACAGGCAGACCCATTTCTCACCCATGGGCACTAATGGCAGGCAGCTCCTCTACACAATCCCACAAACAACCTCATCTCCGTCACCCTCACCGCGTGGGTAGAGACTTTGACAGACTTCCAGGCCCAGAGACCAGACGTCCATCAGCGTCCAGTCCAGCATGTGCGACTGTGTGCCCCCTCCCCGTATCTGACAAACAGCGCTCGAGTGCCTGCTTACCCCCTGCTCATCATAAGAAACCCTGTGTCCCGAGGTTCTCCTTCTTCCTGTTACACAGTTCTTTTCTGTATTCAGCTGAAATCTATCACAGCCGAATTTCCACCAGCTGGTCCCACGTCCACACCCTTCCATTTCCTGACATCGCATCCTCACTCACACGCCCCCGTGCACCTGTCAAGTCTGGCACCACCGCCCCTCCCCCGGAGCCCTCCAGCCAGGCTGCCTCTCTTCCTTCCCAACCAACTTGCTGAGCTGCTTCTCACTTTGGGACCTAAAATGCTCTCTCCAAACCCCTCCTCCTTCTTCTTCTGGACCCCTTCCCTCCAGTCTAGGAATTACAGAGCGTACTGGATCCACATCTGCCTCCCCACTAGAATTGAAGCCTCAAAATGGCAGGTTCCCAGTTGCTTCTGGTCAAGGCTGAAATCTTAGCATGTAACACAGCACCTGGCATGGAGTTGGCTCTTCGCAGGATTTTGTTGAATAAGGGAGGGATGGACGGATAGACAGATAGATGAGAGAAAACAAGCCAGTAACCCTTTGGGGTCAAATAAGACAAATTAAGGTCACTTCTAAATTCTGGAATAAAAAGATATAAAGCTAAAAAAATACTTACAAATAACTTTAGGGAAGTCCTTCAAATGTCCAAGGAAAGCCATCACGTCCCTTAGGTTTTTCTTCTTTACAGGAAGCTGGGTAACCTGGGAGGGTGGGATCAGCTATACTCGGCAGGTGCCTACAGCGGGACAGCGTAAATATGCAGACTGCTTCTGGGATCGGGAGAGACGATCCTTATGACCACAATCCCACTGATGGCTGAACTGAGCTGCCTCGTTTAGCATATTTATGACATTTTTTTAAAAAAGATTTACTTATTGGAGAGGCAGAGTTACACACACACAGAGGGAGAGACACAGAGAGATCTTCCATCCACTAGTTCACTCCCCAGATCGTTGCACCAGGCAGAGCTGCAGCAATCCAAAACCAGGAGCCAGGAGCTTCTTCGGGGTTTCCCATGTGGGTGCAAGGGCCCAAGCACTTGGGTCATCCTCCATGGCTTCCAGGTCAGCAGGCAGCTGTATCAGAAGTGGAGACGACAGGACTCAAACTGTGCCCACATGAGATGATGGCCCCCGAGGTGCAGAGGTTCACCCGATAACATCACAGCACTGGCCCCATGACATTCGCTTTTAGCCAGCCGTCAAAATACTGCAGGTAACTGCCTCACATTAATCTCAGAAAGTTCATTTCATAGGTTAATACAATGCCAGTAATATGAATGAGCAAAGAAAACGCTATGGGAACCATCACAATGGACAAATGGTGGCACGGCTCACTGGCTGTCAGTTCATCGTGAAGCTGACGTCTGTGTCTCGTGACTGGCATCCCCAAATAAACAGTAAATACAAGGGCCAGCGCCGCGGCTCAACAGGCTAATCCTCTGCCTGCGGCGCCGGCACACCAAGTTCTAGTCCCGGTTGGGGCGCCGGATTCTGTCCCGGTTGCCCCTCTTCCAGGCCAGCTCTCTGCTGTGTCCCGGGAGTGCAGTGGAGGATGGCCCAAGTGCTTGGGCCCTGCACCCCATGGGAGACCAGGAAAAGCACCTGGCTCCTGGCTTCAGATTAGCATGGTGCGCCGACCGCGGCGGCCATTGGAGGTGAACAAGCGGCAAAGGAAGACCTTTCTCTCTGTTTCTCTCTCTCACTGTCCACTCTGCCTGTCAAAACAAAACAAAAAACAAAACAAAACAAAAACAGTAAATACAGGGAGGTGGGACTGACTGACACTGTAACAGTAAAAGTCAGTCTCTCAAAACTCAGCTAACTGTTCTACTTAAACAAAAGAGAATTTTATTGCATTTAAAGGAGAACTCAAACAAAAAAAAATCTTAAAAGTTATGCAAAGAAAATAATAGAATCCTGAACTTAAACTGAAATAAATTAGCATCCAATGAGTAGACGATACACACCCAGAGATGTTTCCACATAGTCACTCAACCTTGTCCAACCCATCAGGAACTCAGTCTCCGACCCTGGTGACAAACCTCCCCTTCTGGGCCTCAATTCACACAGCTGTATAGAGGGGTCAGATCAATGAATTAATTCCACAAGTCTGATAAATAGGACTTTCCTTTGGGATTTAACGATGACAGGCATATGAAGCACTTATCTGGCGTATAGTTTGAGTACAATAAAAATTTGAAGAAACAGAGGCTGAGCCCCTGGCCTCTCTCAGGAAGCAGCACAGAGGAGAAAACTGGGGAAACACCAGAGCCTAAGCAGAATTTGCCACAGCCTGAAATGTCCTCCCTGCAGAAGCACAGTCACCAGGTAGGAGACACTTTTGTTTAAATCTTATGCTCCGTTCTTGATGCCTGCAAATTAAACTGCCAAGAGACAGATGAGCAAGCGAAAAGGCAAATAAACTCTATGTTTAATTTTACCAGCATGAGGGGTCCACAGACAAGAAATGAAAACTCACAGGAGCAGTTAGACTTGGGGGCTTCTCCGCGACTGTAACAGAGGGCAGTGGACTGTGGCGAAGGCACTGGACAAAGGAGAGGGGTTCTGGGCTTCTGAGGGCGGTACTCTGTAGGAAGCAAAGCGTGGGCACGAATGGCAGAGTGGGCTGCTCGGCAAGGTGGCTGGTGCAGAGTCACGTGGGGCCCTCAACAGTCCGTCCCTTCCCGTTGGTGCGGGAGAGGAGCGGGGACACCTTCCCAAAGGGGAAGCTCTGCCCTGCTTTTAGTCGACCTGGGGAGAAATGAGGGTTTTCTTTCCCTTCGCTCAACCCCCTCTGCTCACATCGATGCTTATGCCAAAGTGGCCTAGTTTGGGGTGGCGTATGTTGACGCCTCTCATGGTCGATACCAATTTGTGAAAAATGCATGTCTGCGGAACGGATGCGAGCTTTGCCTTAGGTAACCCAGGAGAGGGGGACGTCACTCTGTAGATGATCTCAGGGTCTCATTCTAGGTTTCTGGGCAGAGCTAGGTCCACTCTGCTATCTGCGCTGCGTCCCCCCAGGTACGTTGAGGCCGAGCGGAAGGAAAGCAGCTTCCTGTGGGCTTTTAAGGGCCAACTGTAGTCCTGGAAGATTTTCTGAAATGTTCACTTCACTAAGCTCTTCTGATTTGCAGACAGGTTCCAAAGAAAATGAAATGGTGATGGGGCCGGCGCTGTGGTGGAGTGGGTTAAGCTGCTGCCTGCAGTGCCGGCATCCCATGTGGGTGCTAGTTTGAGACCTAGCTGCTCCACTTCTGATCCAGCTCTCTGCTATGGCCTGGGAAAGCAGAAGATGGCCCACGTGCTTGGGCCCCTGTACCCACGTGGGAGACCCAGAAGAAGCTCCTGGCTCCTGGCTTCAGATCGGCACAGCTCCAGCTGTTGTGGCCAATTGGAGAGTGAACCAGCAAATGGAAGACCTCTCTCTCTCTGCCTCTCCTTCTCTCTGTGTGTAACTCTGACTTTCAAATAAATAAAATAAATCTTAAAAAAAAAAAAAAAAAGAAAATGAAACGGTGAAACCAACCAAGGGTGACCCAAAGAGGTGAGGTGAGGGAAGGCGGGAAGTTCTTCAAAAGAAGCCAAATACCGCACACGGCACCCATACTGGAACACAGGCTGCAGTGCAGTGGAGCGAAGATCACTGACTACTGTAGGATATGACAAGAAAATGACCAGTCTGTCCCTAAGGCAGCAATGGGACTGATATAAATGAGCGCTGGCTAAGGTGAATTTAGGGCAGGGTGGCCTACGCTATGGCCTCTGTCTCTTGAAAATACTGATTAAAAAGAGGAAAACCTACCTAATTCCTATTTATAGTGTGTCCTTCTCATGTTCTGTCCTGTTCTTTGAGATGAGGTGAGCATCAAAAATGGGTTGCTGGTCCTTCAGGAATACAAAATTTGAAAGAACGGAAGACTTGAATAGTCACAGGAATACAATTCTTAGTAACGGCGTAACCTCCTGGAGGACAACGCCTGCTGTTAGTAGCTATTTCTGTGGTGGAGGCTGAGCTCAACGGTGAGCCGAGCATCAGAAAGGGGCCAGGGGGTCTTTCCAGAGACGCAGAAGCCACGGGGCAGCAGCCCTGCGTCCTGCCGCGTGCCTGCAGGCTGCGTCTTTGACCCCACAGCACCTGGACTGGTGGAGATGGACCTCCGCTCCCGGCCATCCAGGCTGCCACCCTTCCCGGGGACCTCACCGCTCCTGAGCTCTCACGTATTACCTCTGTCCGGACGACCCCCGAGCCAAACCTCCAACTCTCTCTCCCCCACTGCAAGCTCAGACTGACAGTTGCTGGACTTAGTTCCAGGGACACCGTAGAGGTCCCCCAAATGCGAGGAGCCCCAGAGCAGGCTCACGCCCACTTCTCGCATTCCTGTCCCGGCCAGCAGAACTGCCACCCTCTTCCCACCCGAGTTCAGAGCCATCACTCACGTCTCCTCTCTCCTCCACCGTCTCATCGGTCACGTGGCCCCGCACAGGGTTGCTTCTGAAAATTGTACGGCTGTGTCTGTGTAGCCATATTTCACTCTGAAGAGACAATGCACTGTCTTGGTTCAAAACTGAAGCGCACACCAGGCCGTGAGGGGAAAGTGTCCTCACCTCCTGGGCCCGGTTGCCTGCACAGACCAGAGATGCCACAGGCATTTATAGAGCAAGACGTGCACATACTCCACTTTCCGCTTTGTTTCCCCAAATGGCCGCACACTACCCAGAACCCCACTCCAGCCTCCTGCTATTATTTCACCTGGTGCGTCTTGGTGATCTTTGCAAATCAATACCAAAAACATGGGCCCGGCACTGTGGCATAGCGGGCTAAGCCTCCACCCGTGGTGCCGGCATCCCATATAGGAGCCAGGTCCTGTCTCGGCTGTTCCTCTTCCGATCCAGCTCTGTGCTTACGGCCTGGGGAAGCAGTGGAAGATGGCTCAAGTGCTTGGGCCCCTGCACCCGTGTGGGAGACCCAGAAGAAGCTCCTGGCTTCGGATCGGTCCATCTCTGGTTGTTGCGGCCACTTGTGGAGTAGACCAGCAGATATAAGACCTTTCCCTCTGTCTCTCTTTCTCTCTGTCTATAACTCTACCTCTCAAATAAATAAATAAATCTTAAAAAAATAACAAAAACATGTGTATTCTTTCTTACGGCTACACAGTATTCCATAATATTTTATTTAATCAATCCCCTAGTATATGGTGTTTAATCTTTCCCTGTAACATGGCATTTATAACCGGTACATGTCATTTTGCATGTGAGAATATCTGCAGAATTCCACGTCTTCCTTTCTTGCTCCGCTCTCCAGGTCCGTGTCCTCTGGGCTTAGACCGCCATTGCTCCAGAAGCGATACCTGGCACGCATGCTTGAATTCTCCTAAATGACACCCCCAAAAATACTTAGTGAGCACTTTCTGCTCGCCAGGTACCTGTAAGACAGGGAAGAAGGTGGCCATTTGGTGCAGTAGTTAAGATGCTGCTTAGGGGGCCCATGCTGTGGCGTAGCAGGTTTAGCCACGGCCTGCAATGCTGGCATCCCACATGGGCACCAGTTCAAGTCTTGGCTGCTCTACTTCCCATCCAGCTCTCTGCTAATGTGCCTGGGAAAGCAGCAGAGGATGGTCCAAGTCCCTGGGCCTCTGCCACCCATGTGGGAGACCTGGAAGAAGCTCCTGGCTCCTAGCTTCAGCCTGTCTCAGCCCTGATCATGGCAGCCATTTGAAGAGTGAACACATGGATGGTAGATCAATCTCCCCCCCCCCCACTCTGCCTATATAATAAACATTTTTTTAAAGACACTGCTTAGGATATCTGCATCCCACACTGGAGAGCTTGGTTCAAATACCAGCTGCTCTCTTTCCAATCCGGCTTCCTGCTAATGTGTACCCTGGGAGGGAGCAGTGATGGCTCAGGCACTTGAGTTCCTGTCACTCAGGAGGGAGACCCGGATTGGGCTCTTGGCTCTTGGTTTCGGCCTGCCCAGAATTAGGGGAGTGAACCAGCAGATGGAAGATCTCTAGCTCTCTACCTTCCAAATAAAATGAAAATAAACTTTTAGAAATTTGTTAAGAACAGGGAAGAACACGGGACTAATCCGAGAGCAGGCAGGCCGACCCCACAAGTCCTCACCCGGCTCAGGACTGCTGGAGCACTGGGAGCTTATCAACAGATCAACAGATCAACCCCCTCCCCCTCTGTGTGTGTGTGTGTGTGTGTGTGTGTGTGTGTGTGTGTGTGTTTGGGATCAGTTGAGAACTAGTGACAGGAATTAGGCGAATGCGGATCAGAACATGGAAGTCCTTACCATCAGGGTTTCATTGGCAAACGAGACTGACTTCTGTAGCCAAACAGGCTTCCTACCACCTTCCCCAAGTTCAGACCTCGGAATAACCGATAATTCTGTGAGACTAAAATCTTTGCCACTATTTTCTCTCCCCTCGTGGCTGACCTCCTGGGCCTGAACGACCACCTTCCTGACACCTTCGTTTGCCTTCTCCAGTCACACTGGGCTGACGCCCCGATGGAGGAACTGCCCCCTGTCCCCGTCGTGTGGTCCGTAAGCCCGGAGCAAAGCCACGCACCGGCTGCATCAGAAAGCCTCGCAATTTGCCTCTGCCTCCCTCCCCTGTGCCAACTGCGACCTCGAAGGTGTCCCACGGCTTCCTACCGCTCCAGGGCGACCGCCAGCGCTTTTTGATCTTCAAACTTTCTGTTGTGCTCAGCACCTTAAGCCAGGTTCCCGGGTCCCACCCACAGGCATCCTAATAGGTCCCACGACTAATGTCTGAAAAGACTTCCTGAGTTATTTTTGTGACCAGCTACAGGCTGTGCCCCACCAGCTTCCGTGACCCAGTTCACCAGCCCCTGACCGTTCCTTTTGGTCCATTCACAAGGACAGACAGGAAGGACCTGCTCCTCCCCTGGGAGCAGCCTCCCCCAGGTCCAGGCTGGGCAGCTGGGGGCCCTCTCCGGGGTCCTTCCAGCTGACGGGAAAGACTCTCCCTCTCAAGATGCAGGGCTGTGAGGACAGACCCCAGGCTGCGGGAGGTCACGTGGCCTGCTACATGGTGAAACGCACAAGCGGTAGGAGCCAAGAAGGCCCTGGGTAGAGAGCGGGGCTGAGACAGGGCCTGGGGGCGGCGGCAGGGTGGGAGAAAGCCTCCGACCTGGTGGCATTCGCGGCTTCGCATCTGGTCACCCCTAAGCCAGAGCCTCCCTTTCTGTAGTTTGGTCACATGAACCGGTGCACTCTCCTTTTTGGCCTCAGCCAATCTGAGCTGGGTTTCTGTCACAACCAACAAGCCACAGTCCACCACAGTCCACCTGTTAACTGGCCTCGTCACTGAACACAGCTGTGAAATGAACGTCTCTAAGGCAGAACGCCAGCCATGACTTGCCTGTCTTGAAAACCATTCAGAGCCAGTGCCATAGCTCAACAGGCTAATCCTCCGCCTTGCGGCGCCGGCACACTGGGTTCTAGTCCCAGTCGGGGCGCCGGATTCTGTCCCGGTTGCCCCTCTTCCAGGCCAGCTCTCTGCTCTGGCCAGGGAGTGCAGTGGAGGATGGCCCAGGTGCTTGGGCCCTGCACCCCATGGGAGACCAGGAGAAGCACCTAGCACCTGCCATCGGATCAGCGCGGTGCGCCGGCGGCGGCCATTGGAAGGTGAACCAAGGGCAATAAGGAAGACCTTTCTCCCTGTCTCTCTCTCTCACTGTCCACTCTGCCTGTCAAAAACAAAGAAAAGAACCCACTCAGAACCCCGCCCCTGACACGCCCAGACCCAGTAGATCTTCCACAATCTGTCCCCCAGATTGACTTTCCAGACCTTGCATCACCCCCCACAAAAAAGGCAAACAACAGCCCGGCGCATGGTGGGTAAAAACTGCCGCCTGTGACTCCGGCATCTCATATGGGAGCTAGTTCAAGACCCGGCTGCCCCACTTCTGATCCAGTTTCCTGCCACTGTGCCTGGGAGAGCAGCAGAAGATGGCCCAAGTGCTTGGGCCCCTGCACCCCACGTGGGAGAGCTCCAGGCTCCCGGCTTTGGTCTGGCCCAGCCCTGGCCATCACAGCCATTCGGGGAGTGAACCAACGGACGGGAGATCTCTCTTTGTGTCTCACTCCCTCTCTGTAACTCTGTCTTTCAAATAAATAAGTAAATCTTTAAAAACAAATCTACCCAAGAAAGAAAAGTAGGAAGGTCCTCCTCCTTTCTCAGGGCCCATTTTACACTACTCAGGACGCTCTACCCCTAAGCATGCAGCCACGTCCCTTTTCAGACCTGACGGCATTTATCCCACGCCCTTCGACTTCCTCTGTCGGGGCTTTGTGCTCTGGCCTCAGGGCCCTCTTGTTAACATCAGCTGCCCCAGTCAAAACGCCCGTGCCCTCTTCCTTACCCCACAGCCACATGTTCACCAGGGCTGCTCTGACGTCTGGCTGAAGTCCTCCAATCAGCCGCATCGTGCCTGCCACCCCCCCCCCCCCAGAACCCTGAGTATCTCCCACGGTTACGTCTCTCACTCGAGTAGGACTCCAGGCCACCAGCCATGTCCTACTGCAACCATCTGCCCACTGACACCAGTTACCTTCCCCACATGCAAATCCGATCATCCACGTCCCGGCCTAGAGCCAACATCAACGGCCCCCACTGCCCAGTGGCTCAGCTGCTCTCTGCCCTCCCAGGCTCGCTGCCCACCACTCTCCAAGCACAGCTAAGCCACTGCGTTCAGAGTTCCTGCACCCCTTCACCCCCCCACGCCCCGCAAGAGTGCCTCGCTGCTGCTGCTCTTTGCACATCCAGTCTCCTCTGACTGGGAAGGCCTCTCCCACCTCTGCCCGGGAGGGCCCCCGCATTTCCAGTACGTTGTCCCCTGAGAAATCTGGGGCTGCCCCGACTTGATCTGGAAGAAGACATCTTCTTTACATCCTCAGTGCCTGGCAGAAGGCCCAGCACAGCACACAGGTGCCCGACAGAGGCTTACTAGAGACCAGAAGCCTCTCCTGGCCGGGAGCAGGGGTTTGGGCCCAGTTCGGGGCTGGCCAACCTCCTTGGTGTCTAGCACTGGACTATTTTCTTTTCATGACAGTACCAAACACCCTGTGGACACAGACATTCCATAAATGCTTTTCTCCTGATGACACACCAGCTACAGCATGGTCGAGGTGGGCACTGGAGTTAGACAGATGTAGGTTCAAAGCCCTGCCCTGTCACTTATACACTGCGTGCCTTGGCCAAGTCTTTCGAGGCCTCCGCTTCCTTATCATAAGGCGCAGGTAACAGCGGCCCCTCACTGGGTTTCTGGGAAGACTAAATGAGAAGGCACATTTGAGATGTTTGGGTACGTGTCGGTGACTGAGAAATACTTGTTGAATGAATGCGCTGCCCACAAAATGGCAGTGGTTCTTAAAGACACAGCTTTTCTGGTCCATTTTCCAGAGAATCCGACATCTGGCTCCCGCAGGAATCAAGTCTCAAACCTGGCCCGGACCCTGGAGTCCACCTGACTCTACCCAAGGCCACTTGGCGAGCCTGGCGGGCGAGGGACACACCTTAGGATATGGACCGGTGCTCGGATGGGTCCCAGCCAGCCAACAGCCACCGGGACCCTCGCACCCCTAAACCCTCCCTCCGTTCCGTTCTCGCCGCCGCTCTGCTGGCCCTACCGCTGCCAATTACCAGGTCCCGGTCCCACCCCTAAGCGGATCCACCAATAACAACTGGAAGCCGACCGGCCGGGTGCCTGCCGCTCTGCCTCATAGGCTCTCCAGCAGTCCAGCCCGCCCCCTTGACACGTCACCGCCTGGTGCACTGTGGGACTTGTAGTCTACAAAGGAGGCTTGCGGGTCAGGTAGGCGGTGATGGCCTCCGGCCCAGCTCCCGCGCCAGGGGCCTAGGGTTATCGCCAGCCCCTCTAGACGCACAGTGCCTCTTCTAACGAGGAATTAGGGGAGAAGGAATCTCAGCCCTCTCCCACCCCTAGCCTTTGACAGCTGATGCTGGGACCCTCTTTCTCCCCCTATAGCATGCTGGGGCCACCAACGATGCTGACCATGGATTTCCAAAAAATTCCGCACCAAAATAAGCCTCTCTTTTAACTACATTTTTGTCATGAACTTTTTGAAGTACCCTCCTAGAAGGCATTCTGTAAATGTTGATTGCATCCAGGCCACACAGTTCATAGCTTGTAATTTCTTAGTGTTACTTTGTGGCTGGCTATCCCCTAAGCTGTAAGACCCCTGGAGACAGGATCTGAATTTATTTTTTGCTGCCAGATGAATAAGATATCATGAAGAACAAAATGCCATCTCCTCCCCTGCGCCCCACAGGTGAAGCATGTACGCTCCCTGAGCGCTAAGGGCCTTCCGGGTACATGGGACAGGAGCGCAAACCGGAACGACGCTTCTCTTACTTACTTACAGGTTGACCTGGGACTCTAGCTCAGGGTCTTTCGCTGGCCACGTCTGAAGGGGCTGGATGCCGAAGGAGAGAGATGACTTTGCTTTCCAGAGAAGGGTTTGGGCCATCTGACTCCCACAGGACCCCTTGGTCAGCGGATCCATCAGTGGGCCTGGAGGTTGAGGTGCTGTACTGAAGCAGAAGGAGTTGGGACAGGCACTGAGAAACACAGAATGGCAGGCCAGTCGCCGGCCTGGCGCCGGCACTCCTACCCCAAGACCAGCCCCGTTCACAAGCTCGAGGAGGGAGAAGCCAAGGCCCTCCCTCCTCCAGGAGCACCACTGGGGCTGCACCACGACCTCACTGCACCAAGTGGTGCCCACTGGGTGTGAGGAAGGCATCGTGCCCTGAACCACACAGATCCTACCCCTCCTCGGCAGTGAGGTAAGCCATCCACGTGGCCAAGTCAGTGGGGCCTGAGGATGGGGAGCAAGTTTCAAACAATTGCAAACTTATTTAGAACAAGGAAATACTGACCTGGCAAGGGAAGCTATGTCCACAAGGTTCCCAGAGAATAGCTAGTGTGCGACTTCATGACCATGACCCCTGGGCAGCTCAGGAGTGCTGGGTTTATCTCCTAATGTCCAATTTAAAAAAAAAAAAAAGCCATACAAAGAGGCTAGTCTAGCAAATAACACCGGAGACATAAAAGGACCCAAACCTGTGTTGAGGAGCAATGGCTGCAGCCTTACACTGTGAATGCCTGAGGAATTAACATGTGGACTGCTCATGGAAATAAACAAATGGAGAAATGCATCCCTCAAGTGTGCCTGCTGCCTTCTCTGAGGATGCATGGAAGCATGTCTGAGGCGGTGGGGCTGCTGCCTAGGAAGTGAGGCACCCGGCCCCTGCCGGAATGGTTTTCTAAGCCAATTAGCAGCACCTCCTCTCCCCTCGACCTCAAATGACAGATAAGCCAACCAAGTGCAACTGCTTGGCAGTCGGAAAGCCAAAAGCAATCTCAGAGAACACTTTGGTCCGGAGGGACTCTCTGTAATGTCTTCCTCAGAGGACTGTGATGGGGTAAAAGGTGAAAGGTCCTGCGGCTCTTCAGGACAGTGCTGTCCACAAGGAGGGAGCCCGCAGGGCTGGAGGCAAGAGAAGTGACTTCCCACTGATGGGCATCTGGTGCCAGAGGGGCACTGCCCACTTCCAGGCTGCTATGCAGTGCCATGAGGCCCAAGGCTGCAGGCACGTTAAAAAGACAACCAAAGTCACTCTTGTGACCCATGCCCCAAGCAGGAAGGATTCAACCCACCTGACCGCCACCTGTTTCCCATGAGTCATCTCTCCTGCCAGGTCCCCCTGGCATTCCTCCTTTCTAAGTGGTGACTCAGCTCCCCGCCTGGTTCATTCCGAACACCTGACCAGGAGTGATCATGCCCTAGGCTGGCTTCAAGCCACTTACTTGACAGCCAGTGCACACACATCAAAGGTGTGAGCCTTCCCCTCAGGACAGAGGACAAGGGACCAAGGTCCTGGTATGTGTTCAGCTGTTTATTCAAAGGCACCCGGTGTCAAGAGAGCTTATGGCTGCCTTAGCCATAAGGCAACAACAAAAATAATGAGGAAGGGTTTCAGGATGGGAGACATAGTCTCTTCTGAAGCCACCTCGATTTCTTTTAATTACCAAGATGATACTTGTATGCAAAAGATGTATTAAGAGAGTGCTCCCAAAAGAAACTGATAAGAGTGGAGGAAGCAGTGCAGGGAAGAGGCTGAGTAAGGCTTCTGTGTCAAGAGAATCTGAGAAGGGGCAGCCTCAAGTGGTCTGGAGCCACGCAGCCCAGCTTGGGGGCCACTGACCACGGGTGAGCCACGTGCAACTACTGAGCAAGAGAACGTGAGCAGTGGAAGTGGGGTGTGCGAGTGTTACATATACGCTGGCTTTTGAACAAGTAGTACAAACAGAAAGAATGTGAAACAGGGCGTTAATTTTTACACTGATTACATACTGAATGACAATAAAATAAATTATTCAAATTTTAATACAGCTAGTAGAAAATATAAAATCACAAATGTAACTTGCCTCTTAGAAGGGTACTTCAAACACTTCATGCGAAGTGGAATTAAAAGATAGATTTAGGGGCAGGCGCTGTGGTACAGCAGGTTAAACCACTGCTTGGGACCCCAAGTCCCATATAGGAGTGCCGGTTCCAGCCCTGGCTCAATCCAGCTTCTGGCTAATGTGCCGGGGAAGGCAGCGGACGACGGTGCACATGCTTGGGGGATCCAGACGTAGCTCCTGGCTGCTCTTGCAGACATGCGGGGGAGTAAACCAGTGAATAGAAGATTCTCTCACTCACTCACTCACTCCACCTTTCACATAAATAAACAAATCTCCTTTTAAAAAACTAAAGATGAATTGGGGGGGGAGGCATTCGGCGTGGTCGGTAGGACACCTTTTGGGACAACCGCATCACACACTGAGCGCCTGGGGTCCAGCTCCAGCTCTGCTCTTGACCCCAGCTTCCTGCAGTGCGCACCCTGGGGGGCAGCAGGTGATGGCTCAAGTACTTGGGTTCCTGACATACACAGGAGACTGGAAACAGCTGTCTGTCTCCGTCTCTCTCTCCATCTTTCAAGAAAAAAATTTTTTAAAAAGAATAAATTTATTTTGGTGCAAAAAAGTTTACATCCATGCATACAAAGAATCTTCAAAAAGTTCATGGAAAAGGCATGTTATGAAAAAACTGCATGGATTTCAAAAATTTTTCCACCAAAATAAACTTATCTTTTAGTTCCTTTTTTTTTTTTTTTACAGAGTGGACAGTGAGAGAGAGACAGAGATACAGAGAGAAAGGTCTTCCTTTGCCGTTGGTTCACCCTTCAATGGCCGCTGCAGCCCTTGCAATGTGGCCGGCGCAACGCGCTGATCTGAAGGCAGGAGCCAGGAGCTTCTCCTGGTCTCCCATGGGGTGCAGGGCCCAAGCACTTGGGCCATCCTCCACTGCACCTCCCGGGACACAGCAGAGAGCTGGCCTGGAAGAGGGGCAACCGGGACAGAATCTGGCGCCCCGACCGGGACTAGAACTTGGTGTGCTGGCGCCGCTAGGCGGAGGATTAGCCTATTGAGCTGCGGCGCTGGCTTAGTTCCATTTTTCTACAAACTTCCTGAATCCCCCTTGTGTTCTGGACAGCACTACTCAAAGTAATGACGCCTCGGAACTGGCTCCACCTTCCTGCAGCCTCAGTTGTTGGCTGAGGGCCATGGGCTGGGGCTGGGGCGAGGAGGGCCCCTGTGGATCCAGAGTTTTCTGGATACGTGGGCAAAGTATCTGCGGGGGTGCAAGGGGAGTACACCTAAGAGCCCCTGGTGCGGATGCCGGGGTGCACCGAAGGAGGGTCGGTGGAGAAACGCACAGAAATGGTGAAGGGAGCCCAGCGGCTCCAAGGGGACTTTCCCCACCCCACTCCCCTTCCTCGACACTCCTTTCCCTACACATCTGCAAATCTTACAGTGACAGGATGCTTCGACTCTCCAGTGTCCTGTGACTTGCTTTTAGACCTCAATCCTAGGTCTTGGACGTCTTTCTACATCAGTAAATACAGATGCAAACCTAACAGGAATGCTACAGAGGAGCCAGCGTTGTGGCACAGGTTAAGCTACTGCCTGTGACGTCAGCATCCCACATGGGCACTGGTCCAAGTCCTGGCTGCTGATGTCAGCATCCCATATGGGTGCTGGTCCAAGTCCTGGCTGCTCCACTTCTGATCCAGCTCCCTGGTAATGTACCTGAGAAGGCACCAGAAGATGGCCCAGGTACTTAGGCTCCTGCCATCCACGTGGGAGACCTGGATGCAGTTCCAAGCTACTGGCTCTGGCGTGGACCACCTGCAGCCATTGTGGTCATTTGGAGAATGAACTAGCAGGTGGAAGATTTCTCTTTCTCTGTAACTCTGGCTCTCAGATAACTAAATCTTAAAAAAAAAGGAATATTATAGAGATCACCTTATGCATTTTTGCTTGCATTATTTTTAATTTAAATACTGATATTACTTGTCTTAGGATATTATTTCTAGCCTTTTTAAGAAAGATTTATTTTTATTTACTTGAAACAGAATTACAGAGAGAGGGAGAGACAGAGAGAAAGGTCTTCCATCCACTGATTCACTCCCCAAATGGCCAGAGCTAAGCTGATCCAAAGCCAGGAGCCAGGAGCTTCATCTAGGTCTCCCACACGGGTGCAGGGGCCCAAGGACTTGGGCCATCCTCTGCTGCTTTCCCAGGTGCATTAGCAGGGAGCTGGATCAGAAGAGGAGCAGCTGGGACTTGAACCAGCGCCCATATGCGATGTCGGCACCACGTGCCAGGGCTTTAACCAGCTGTGTCACAGCACCGGCCGCTACTTCTGACCTTTTAAACTTCACGGTTTTGTTTTTACAATTTTAAATGCTAGCTTTTTAAAGCCTTTCTCACCTTTTATTTTAAATCATAACTAGACTTGGAATTTTTTCACTTTTTTCTAATCCTTTTTCTGCTCAGATTTTGTCTCATCACTAATTTTAATCTGCTCACTTATTTTTATCTTTTCTGGTCTTAAATTTATCATTAAAGATATACGCTCCCCATGACCTCTGACATAGTTTATCTTTACTGCCTCCCTGTTCAGAAGCAGTTGACAGTTGAAGAGCTCCCTGGAAAGACGGCAGTGTAAATGTTCATTTGCATATCTCCTTGGAACTCATGGAAATAAGCAAAAAATACCCCGGTTATACAGAAGACTTAGAGACAAAGGAATGGCCAAACTCTCTGCTGTGCCTCTGGCGACCTGGGTGCTTACAATCAAGTGTGGACAGCCCAAGACACCTCTGAGGGTCTGCAGATCTTACATCATGTGAGCGAGGGCAACGTTCCACAGGGCTGATCGTGCCCACCGAGGAGCGAGGAGGACGGGCCAGGGCAGGTTTCTTCTCCTTCTCCCCGCCCCAGGTTTCTACTAAGGAAGGTGGCTCTGTGAAGAGGCTGCAGGATCAGCCTGTCTTAGGAGATCCTTGACCCTCTTGACAGATACTAAGCCAAGGTTCACATGAAGCTGCCCAGAGAAGGCCCAAAGGCACTGTCTGGGAAAATACCCCCCCAGACCCTCTGTGAGCCGGCGTGCCTTGAAGTGGGGGAGAAGTGGAAATCGAGGGACACCTTGCCCGGAGTCTGATCAGCGCACGGGTCTGATCAAGCACAGGTCGTGGGAAGCAGGAGACACTGAGGGCGTGGGGAACTGCTGCCTCTGGACCTCCACCCCTCCAGGCCAGACGTCAGCCCAGGTTCCGCAGGAAGGATCCCAACACCACTCAGAGGGAGGGGAGCCGGGGTGAGTCCCGTCCCCTTATTAACATGAGCAGATGCAGCCCCAGACGGCGCTGCTCCCATTTAAAGATGAACACTCGGGACTAACGAGCACAGGACCTGGGAAAAGCGACAGCCAGGGCAGGTCATGAGCACACAGATCAGAAGATTCTAAAGGGTTCAGCCAAAAAAAAAAAAAAAAAAAAAAACAAAGACAATGGCTTTGTTATCTCACAAAAATGAGAACAGGGGCCGGTGCTGTGGCATAGCAGGTTAAGCTTCTGCCCGCAGTGCCGCATCCCATATGGGCACTGGTTCGAGTCCCAGCTACTCCACTTTCCATTCAGCTCCCTGCTGACGGCCTGGGAGGGCAGTGGAAGATGGCTCAAGTGCTCAGGCCCCTGTACCCAAGTAGAAGACCCAGAGGAAGCTCCTGGCTCCTGGCTTTGTATTGGCCTGGCTCCGGCCATTGCAGCCATTTGGGGAATGAACCGGCAGATAGAAGACCTCTCTGTCTCTCCCTCCCTCTCTCTGTCTGTTAAATAAATAAATTTTTAAAAAAAGAAAGAAAATGAGAACAAGGCCTCTCTCAAACAAAAGATCAACTAGTACAATAGACAGACTTCGCATGACTCTGAGATTAAAAACCCCAAAATGTGGCATGAAAAAGGCTAATTCAGCGTTTAGGGGCTTTCTGGGTGAGCAGAGCCGGAGGACAGGAGATGAGGGAGTCCTTGCACAGGTCTCCTGTGGTGAGCACTTTTGTATGTATGTGGTTGCTTTATTTATTTATCTATTTATTTTTTAGTATTTATTCATTTGCAAGGCAGAGTGACACAGTGGGAGAGAGGGAGGAGGGTCCTCCATCCACTGGTTCATTCCCAAATATCCACCACAACCAGGTCTTAGCCTGGTCTTAGCCAGGCCTTCCACTGCCTCCCCAGGCACACTAGCAGGGAGCTGGGTCAAGAGAGAAGTTACTGGACTTAGCAGTGCTCTGATACGGGCCGTGGCCTGTGGCAGCACAGCCGCCTGCTCCGTGTGGGTTCCTACTAGACTGGGGTCAGCCCTGAGAACACGCAGTTTATAGTTCTCTCCTCCTACGTTGTAACCCCCAAGCCTTTCGTGCACCTGGAGTCTCAGTATGGAGAGTCTAAAGCGATGGTGGGAAGGAGAGATGTGGCCCAGTTCACAGCCAGTCTCTGCGGATGAGCACAGAGAAGCCAAGGCCGCCCAGTGGGAGCTTGTCGGGGCGTTCCAGATAGGGCCCAGGAGCCCAGCAGCCCACAGCCAGGCCCGGGGAGGCCCAGTGATGCAGGGAAAAAGAGACCACGGCAGGATCTAACCGTGGCAAACAAGGGATGTCTCCCACGCTTCCAAGGAGATCCTGAATGCAACGAAACAACGTGAAAGGCACGGGTTGTCAGACATCGCACCGCACGGATCACCGAACTTCAGCCGCCTCCCCGAGCAGCACGGAAGACGTCAGGGTGCCACACCTGCTCACCAGCACTCGCTATCTTGGACATTCTTGTTCCAATCGTTTGCTGAGAACCACCTTGGCCCAAGCGTAAAATCCTCACTCCTGCCTGTCTTCGGACCACGCGCAGGTTTCTGCGGCCTGAGCTGATTCAGCTGCCAAGAGGGAGGAGGCCCCTGCGGAGCTGGACGGTGGGAGACACAGCGAGCAGCAGCTGCATGAATCAGGAGTGGACACCGGGCAAACCCCCTCTTCCTCTCAGCCCCTCCGCCACAGGGACTGCTTATCCTGTGCCGCGTCTCTCTGCTGACGCCATCCCAGCTCCCCATCTGCTTACTGGGATGTAGTCGATCTCCACGTTAGCTCCGTGAGAGAGCCTGCTCTGTTCCTTTCACACAAAGATGTTCCACAATTATTCGTTGAATGAGCAAGTGACTATGTGATCGCGCAAAACAGAAAAGTATGTACTTGGAATAGTGAAAAATTTTGTCAATTTGTTTTGCTTTTTTTTTTAAGACTATTTATTTGAAAGTCAAAGACAGAGAGAGATCTTCCATGCGCTGGTTCATTCTCCAGGTGGCCGAAATGGCCAGGGCTGGGCCAGGCCAAAGCCAGGAGCTTCATATGGGTCTCCCCCATGGGTGGCAGGGACCCCAGCACTTGGGCATCTTCCATGCTTTTCCCAGGCCATTTAGCAGGGAGCTGGGTTGGGAGTGGAGCAGCTGAGATACAGACCAGTGCCTACAAGGGATGCAGCGGCGGCTTTACCCGCTACGCCACAATGCTGGCCTGTTTGGTCTTTCTTGGAGGTCACGGGTAGCTTCAGCCAGAGAGATGTAAATCCTGTCTGTTACTTTACCCATCTGCACCAGGCAGCTGCTATGTGAGGACAGGGCAGGGGCACTGAGCAGAGAGCCCCTCTACAGAACGTCAGTCCAGGCTGGACGCACGGAGCTAACACAAGGAAGCACCCGATGGCTGTCAGCACACGCAGACACGGTTTTCTCTGGTGCATCAATGTCCTCACTTCCACTTGTACTGAATCTATGGATCACTGACGCTCACGGTTGGAAAGTCACTTCAACCACCCCTCCGAGGTGGGTGTGTCCATCTCCACCTCCCCGCCCAATAAAGAGGCTCCCAAGAGCGGCGCGCCAGCTTGTGCCTGGTGCTGCCGGTGCCCAGCGTGTGTCTGTGTTTTGCTCTGACTGAAGAACACGGTTTGTGGCACACGATGGTTTGCACACAGATGATCTGCTCCACACCACTTCGATCCGCTCTGGTGTGCACAAGTCAGAAAGCTGAAGCCTGAGTGTGCCCTGCTCCGCTGCGGTGAGCTCTGGACAGGATGTGGAGCCCACAGAGCAGGCGCACCCACGGGAGACTCCCCTCTGGAGTGAGCCAGGCCGAGCGGGAGAAGTCACACGGCGTCGCCCGGCTCTTGCAGCTCCCGCCGGCTGCTGTGGTTCTGGGCTGGCAGCTTCCTGCGGCAGCAGGGCAGGTTCGGGGATCAGGGCGGAGCCGGCAGAGCTGCCGTGCAGTGAGGGACGGCGGCCTCCCGCCTGACGAACGTCGCCTCGTGAAAGGCAGCTCCCCCCTTCCTGAGCACGGCAGAGCGGACCGGTTCTGGTTCTGGTTCCTGGGAGCTCCAGCCAGTCTGCTTCCCAGCCCTCCCAGTGACTCCGTAAGTTCTCACCCAGTTCCCCGGATCATAGGCGAGCTCACACCACTGCTGGCAGGTGGAGGTCTCTCCTAGTGGCCGTTGGTGGGACTGCGTCTGATGGTGTGCGTGCCTCTTGCACAGCTCAGCGCAGGGCACACGTGTCTTCTGGTAAACCCTCCAGTGGGAAAACCATTGTGTGCACAGTCGTCTCTACGTTCTGAGACGCCCAGTGGACGCCTGACTCGAGGGCTGGACTGAACTCTGTTTTCCTACACACACACACCTGTGACAGCTCCCGCCTTCCAGCTGAAGAAGACACCTGGCAGCTTCCCGACGGCCAACAGCAGTACTCTGGGTCAGGGCCATTATCAGGAGGAGGAAGGTGACTTGAACACGGGCTCTGTGCCACCACAGCAACAGGTGTGGGAGCTGAGACAGCTGCTGAGGGACTAACAGGCGGGTGGCAACGCAGCACGGGGAAGCGGGACAGAGGATCACTCGTGTCCCGGACAGAACGGCGTGGGACCTCATCACAGCGCTGAGTAGTGCACAACTTCAGATGTACGGATCGGTTATTTCTGGAATTCTCTGTGTACCATTTTCAGCCTGTAGCTGAGAGCAGGTAACTTACACTGTGGAAAGGGAGGGCTACTTATTTTTATTAGAACAGGTAGGAAGGCTGCCTTTTTAACAGAAGAGCTTGCCCAGAGCACGAAGCGAGTCCGCTCACCAGCAAAGAGGTTGTGACGGGCGACCGCGAGCACACACAGCCGCGGACACTTATGAGCCACGCTTAGACCAGGGGATGCCCATGCTAGCGTGGCTGCGGACTTGCTTCACTCCGCTTTGAATCTTTGCAAGTATCCCACTAAACACTGTTACGGCCAAAGAGGGCCGGAAACACCGAAGAGCTGAGATACTACTTAGCTTCTCGGTGCTTTTACTGTACCCAGGAACAAACACATGACTGCATCCCACAGGAGCCAGCCTAGCACGGGTGGCTCTGGCTGTGGGAACGCACTTCCGCAAACTGAGCCCCATCTGTGCCGATGTCTCCCAGCCCAGGGCCATGCACGGAGTGGGCCGAATTCCTACCACACCCTCTGAGAATTCCCCTTTTATCAGTAAAACTGATTTACTCCCTGCTAAGGAAAATCCCTCCCTTTACTGATAATTTCTATCACATATAAATATATTTCTAAATCAAAAGCAAAACCAAACAAAAACCAGTTTTTCAACCCATGTATACAAAGAGAGGACCACATTTGTTGTTTCTGACTCATGTGCGTTATCTCTTGAATCCACCCAGAGAATTTTTCTTTTCTAAGATTTATTTATTTGAAAGTCAGAGTTACACAGAAAGAAAAGGAAGTTGAGAGAGAGAGAGTCTTCCATCCACTGGTTCACTCCCAATTGGCCGCAATGGCCAGGGCTGCACTGATCCGAAGCCAGGAGCCAGGAGCTTCCTCCAGGTCTCCCACATGGGTGCAGGGGCCCAAGGACTTGGGCCATCTTCTACTGCTTTCCCAGGTCATAGCAGAGAGCTGGATCAGAAGTGGAGCAGCTGGGACTCAAACTGACGCCCATATGGGATGCTGGCACTGAAGGTGGTGGATTTAACCCGCTGAGCCACAGCGCCAACCCCATCCAAGGAGTTTTTCATTCTTGCTGTTCTCAAGTCTTGTCAGAGGCTACGGGTGACCCCTATGACCCCCATGACCCTCATTACGCTGACTCCAGTGGTCAGTTCTTAGTTCTTTGAACAGCCAGCAAATCACTGACATGGCAAATCATTCCCTGACTTTATGTTTTTTTGTTTTGTTTTTTGGTAAAAAAAAAAAGATTTATACTATACTTATTTCCCCAAAATAAAAAAAAAAAAACACTCATGTATCCGTAACACAACGGCTTCAGATATAAGTCTCAACATTTAAATTTAAAATAATTTGTGGGAAAACGGAGCTTTAAGAAGTTTGTTTTGGGGGCCGGTGCTGTGATATAGCTGGTCAGGCCGCCGCCTGCAGTACCGGCATCCCACATAGGTGCCAGTTCTAGTCTCGGCTCTTCCACTTCCCATCCAGCTCTCTGCTGTGGCCTGGGAAAGCAGTGGAAGATGGCCCAAGTCCTTGGGCCCCTGCACCTGCGTGGGAGACCCAGAAGAAACTCCTGGCTTCAGATTGGCTCAGATCCGGCTGTTTCCATCTGGGGAGTGAACCGGCATATGGAAGATTCTCTCTCTCTCTTTCTCTCCCTCTCTACCTCTCTGTAACTCTTTCAAATAAATAAATAAGTCTTAAAAAAAAAAGTTGGGGCCGGCACCGTGGCTCACTTGGTTAACCCTCTGCCTGCAGTGCCGGCATCCCATACGGGCGCCAGGTTCTAGTCCCGGTTGCTCCTCTTCCAGTCCAGCTCTCTGCTGTGGCCCGGGAGTGCAGTGGGGCATGGCCCAAATGCTTGGGCCCCTGCACCTGCGTGGGAGACCAGGAGGAAGCACCTGGCTCCGGATTGGTGCAGCACCTGCCGTGGTGGCCGTTTGGGGAGTGAACCAATAGAGGGAAGACCTTTCTATCCCTCTCTCTGTCTATAACTCTACCTGTCAAATAACTTTAAAAAAAAAAAGTTTGTTTTGGTGCAAAAAAATTTTTTAAATATGTGCTTATAGGGTCAGCATTGTGTCATAGCAGGTTAACCTGCTGCCTGCAATGCCAGCATCCCACATTCACTTCCATCCAGCTCTCTGCTATGGCCTGGGAAAGCAGTGGAGGATGGTCCCAGTGCTTGGGCCCTGCACCCGCATGGGAGGCCTGGATGAAGCTCCTGACAGCCACCGATTACACGTGGCTAGTGAGTACTTAAGATGTGGCTGGTCTGAACTGAATGTGCTGTCAGTGGAAAGTACACAACAGTACTGCAGAGGCCAGTGATGTGGCGCAGAAGGTTAAACCACCACTCGGGACATCAGCATCACATATTGCAGTGCCGGGTTGAGCCCCAGCCGTTCCACTTCTAATCCAGCTCCCTGCTAATGTACCTGGGAAAGCAACGGAAGGCGGTCTGAGTGCTTGGGCCCCTGCCACCGATGTGGGAGACCCAGATGGAGTTCCAGGCTCCCGACTTTGTCCTGGTCCAGCCCTCGCCATTGTGGCCATTTGGGGAGTGAACCACTGGATGGAAGATCTGTCTTTCTCTGTATCTCCCTCGTTGTCTCTAATTCGGCCTTTCAAATCAATAACTAAACTTAAGAAAAACATACACATATATATAGATCCAATCTTGGGCATTCTGTCACAGTGGCCTGAATGGCCTAAGACAACAAGTGACCTCCAGGGGGCGCTTTCTGGGTAAATCTTTTTGGGCAGCTGCACCTCACTGCTAAGCCGTTCGCTTGATGTGCTCGGAGATCCTTGCTCCGGAGCCGACCAGAGGTGTGGCTCCTGTTTTCCCACACTCTGCATCTCGACACTGCTTTAGAATTTTCTTTTTCTCCAGGAAAACCAGCAGTGAGTCTCAGTGCCGAGGCCAGAGCTCTTAGCATTTTCCTGCAGTGCTGTTTGTCAGACTCTTCAGATCTTCTACTCTGGACACCAGACAACTAAACAGGATTTCTCATATTAACCTTCTAAAGCAAAACTAATTTGACCATTGTCTTCCCCCAAGAAAGGAAGCTGGTTTGCATTAATTTAAAATCTTAGTGGATAATAAGAGTTGTTTTTTCCCTGCTCTTAGGAGAACAGACATAATATGAAAATTAATTTTCTTCTGTTGGCCCTGGGAGCCCATTATGTCAGCCCCATACAAGACAGCTTTTCATAGTCTTTCCCAGGAAGACTGTTGTTTCTCCAAAAGGAAACTGACAGCAGCAGATTTATTTGTGATTAAATACTTAAGGGCTTGACACAAACACAGAGAATAAAGACATGACATAGAGGAACAAACGCTATCAAAACAGTGCCCGTTAAAGTACGTGCTTACAAAGCTACCGGGAGAAAAAATGAAAGTAACCTGGAAATCAATGACAAAAACACCACCACCTGAGAGCCAGCAGCGCCAGAAGGAAGGAGAGGAGAAGGCAGCCGAGTGCGTCCGGGGAACTGCTCTTTTCTGAACCACTCCCGGCCTGGAAAGCTGCACTCGGGAACAGGCAAGCTTTGTTCTCCCAGGGCGTGGGTTCTGTGCATCGCTAAGGAGGAAGCCACCATGCACGGAGCAGTATTTGGGAAAGTCGAAAATATGGTTTCCATTTGTATTTCAAAGTCTCTGTGGTAGGGCTCTGCACCCACACGGGCTAAACTTAGGAACCATAATTTAACTGCTGAACTGAGTGGAGGTGCCCTTTCACAACAGGGCTGGAACACGGACGCCCCGGTTCCGGAGTCCTGGCTGCTGCCTGGCCATCTACATTCTGGAAAAGCCCCCCAGACGTAACAGTACAGCACGCGTTC
Source organism: Sylvilagus floridanus (assembly GCA_949820135.1). Lineage (NCBI taxonomy): Eukaryota > Metazoa > Chordata > Mammalia > Lagomorpha > Leporidae > Sylvilagus > Sylvilagus floridanus. The sequence continues at coordinate 92,474,742 of OX463243.1, read as the reverse complement.
CTCCTTCTGGTAACAACGGTGTGATTTTTCTTCACCACCTCTTGGTTTCCGTGAAAGGAAGTGATTTAACCCCTCAGTTCTAGGCTGAATACAGGACCCAGGCCCAGTCAACTGGTTCAAGAAATGATCAAAGAATCCCAGAAAACCGAAGAATGTCAGTCCTGGAGCATGCTCCAGAATTCTCGAGAAAAAAAAGTCCCATTTTCATCTGGGCTTGGACACGGGTGGAAAATAGGCCTGGGGTGGTTAATCCTTTGCCTCCATGGGGACAGGCCTTGAGAATAAAGCCAGCAGGAGGATGAAGCCAACCCAGGACGTTATTTAAGCTCCTGGACCCACCCGCTCCTAATGCTGGATCTACCACAGCATTGCACAACGGCATGAACCCACAAGTGTCCTTTCTCATTCACAGCTGTTGTTAATATTGTTCAGAAACTTTCAATTACTGGTAAGGCTTAGATACCAACCAGAAAAGTCGCTGGGGAGTAGGCATATAGCCTAGCAGTTAAGAGGCCCATGTCCCACAGTGGGAGTGTCCGGTTAAGTACAATTAATGACCCTAGCTCTGGCTCCTAACTTCCCACCAGCGCAGACCCTGGGAGGCAGCAGCTATGACTCAAGTAATTGGGTACCTGCAACCCAGTGCGGGAGACCTAGATTGAGTTCCTGGCTGCCAGCACTGTAGGCCTCTGGGGAGTGAACCAGGGAGTGACAGCGCTCGCTCGCTCTCTCTCAAGTTAAAAAAAAAATTCATGTGAAATTAAATTAAAAAATAATGGACAGTTCCATTAACTTAAAAAAAACAACTTTACAAAGATGCTGATGTAGCTGAAGGAGAGCCGTTGAGGGAGATTACAGCTGGGCGGCTGGGAGTTAGAACGAGCTGACGGCTGAGGCCGCACCCCACAATCTACGCTATCACCTTCCATCTGCGGTCAGAAGCTGGGGCATTGGCGCAGCTGGTGGCTGTGAAGGCGGAATCGTGAGTGGTGGGTGGGGGGACGAGACGAGGCTCAACCTCCCTCCTGGGGAAAGAGCGCAGCTACTCAACCATCAGAGGGCTCACCCTACGGAGCAGTGGGCCCCCCCACCTCGGATACAACCAGGAGAAGCGGGGCAGGTGGGCAGCCACAATGGCTGCCCACAGACGATTCCTGCTTTACCCCAGAGGATTGGTTTTCAAAGCACGTCCCCAGGCCGGCAGTACTGGCACTAACTGAGAGCTCGTTAGAAATACAAATTCACAGAACCCAACCTGACCTTGGGAATCGGAACCTGGGGGTTGGGACCAGGAAACGGTTTTCAGAAGCCCTCCTGCCACGGATGCGAAGTCTCTGTAGCCGACTGAAAAGCACTGGGTCTCAGCCGTGGTTTCCCCAGCCCCGCCCCAGGGCCGATGGAGTGGAGTTGAGGTTGGGCCGGAGAACGTGCAGTTCCCAGGGAATGCTGACGCCACCAGCCCGGGAACCACCCTTTGAGAACCACGGTGGAGAAGGCTGGGGGATGTTGGATGATCCAGTCAATTCTGAGAGTTTTCTGATCTTCAGATTTGCCACCTAAACATAATCCTGCTAATCTGTAACCCCGCTAACGTTGTGCGTCGAGCGTGACTCAGCCTCCGTGAAGGGCTGTAGCCAGAACGGCACAGCTCAGGAATCAGACCATTAGAATGACGCAGGGCCATTCGCTGTACTCCCCCCCCCCCCCCCCAAAGGGACAAAAGGCAACAAATGCATTTCTGAAACTATCACGCACCTGCCCAGCCGCTTCTCTCGTGTGAAGTGGTTGTTTCTGGACATCTCACCTGTAGACATCTCTCGAAAGCTTTTTTTTTTTTTCCCCAGCCAGTCCTAATCAGTGTCCTGTGTTACCTGCTATGGTTTGAACAGGATTTGGCTTCCAAACTCATACATTCAAAAATCAATGGTACTAAGAGGTGGCTTAGACCGACTGTGGTGTTTATGGCGGTGGGCCTAGTGGGAGATCCTTAGGTTACTCAGGGCGTGCCCTGAAGGTGGTTCTCGCGAGAGGATTGGTTCTGGAGGCCCCACGCTCTCTGCTTCCTGGCTGCCCACCTGACCCTTCCTTGGCCCATTCCCCATGCTCCACCACAGCCACCCTCACTAGAGGCCAAACCAATAGGGCCGCCCAATCTTGACCTTAAACCTCCAAAACTGCGGGCCAAATGACTCGCTTCTCTTTATAAAGGTGTTTCACTGCTAATGACAAGAAGGCTAACGCGGTACCTGCTGGCCATCTCCACACTCCTTCCCTTCCTGAATCCGCAGCTCAGAATCCTAACAAGGGGATGTGGAAACTGCTCGGCGAGGCTAGAGGGTCACCAGCTAAGGGGAAGGGAAGGTCAGACTTTCGGATAAACGTCGCTCGCTTTTGTTCGTCCCAGCTCCTGGCCAGCAACGCTTTTAAGTCAGGCGATGGTTTCAGCCCTGCGCTTAGACCACTTCATTGAGCGCTCTGGTGAACGCCGTGAGGCGGGCGGGGCATTTTACAGAGCAGCCCCCAAGGCCACGCGTCCCACTTCCATACATGGTGCTGAGTGAGAAGCCGGAAACCGGAACCCAGGTCCACCTCACGCCAGGCCCTTGCTCCTCAACACCGTCTGACGTGCCTCCCACAAAACCAGGCCGGACATGCCCAGAGAAGTGGCTACGTGGGCCGGATGCTGCTGACTGCCCTGGGCTCCCTGCTCATCCTCACTGCCTCCCAGCCCGGCCACGCCTCGCCCCTGCACACTCACTGTGTGTGCACACCAGTTATCAGAGCCGGCCCGGGACACCTAGCCAAGAGAGTTGCCAAAGAGAAAAGAGCGCCTCATCTCCCTGATGCCAACAAGATGACGGGCAGACTGTCAAGGCATTCACGGATACGACAGGGAATGAGGGCGAACTTCGGAGAAGGGAGGCTAACCTGGCAACAGGCCCACGTCCGAGGCAGCCCCCCCACGCCCGCCTGTGGCTCCCTGGACTTTCAGGGTCAGTGGGCCCGGAGCAGAGCAGCACCACCTGTGTGGTTAAGCGAGCCCACAGCTGGTTCTGATGCAATGCTTTTTTTTAAGGAACAAAAATAATGGGACAATTTGTAGGGAACATCGATCTGTTTTAAGTTCAGTAATTCTCTTCCTACTTAAGCATAAACAGAAGGAAGAAATCAGTAAATCTGACGAAATTCAGACACAACCCCGACCACGTTAAAACACCACTAGGGTGGGCCATGTGGCACAGGGCTCTAACGGCTGCGACCACACCTGCACCTCACACACGGTTCCTGCGACTCGGCTTCCCACCCAGCTTCCTGCTAACGTGTCCTGGGAGGCGGCAGATGACGGCCCAAGGACTTGCCTCCCTGTCAATCAAGTGGGAGACCCGGATGGAGCTCCTGGCTTCAGCTTGGCTCAGTCCTGACTGTTTCAGGGATTTGAAAATTTTTATATGGCAAAACAAGCTCATAGTTATAATTCCATTTTCTACCTACTTTTTGAAGTTCCATAATATTCTTTTTTTGTTTTTAAGATTTACCTATTTGAAAGGCAAAGTGACAGAGAGGAAGGGACAGAATGAGAGGAAAGACAGAGAGAGACTCTTCCGTCCACTGGCTGACTCCCTAAATGCCCTAAACAGCCAGACCTGGGCCACAGCCAGAAGCCGGAGCTCAGTCAGGCTTCCCACAGAGGTGGCAAGGACCCAAGGACCTGAGTCATCGCACCCTCCCAGGGTGTGCACCAGCGGGAAGCTGGACTCGGAAGAGGAGCCGTGGCTCGAGCCCAGGCGCTCCAATATGGCCTGCTGGCGTCGCAGGCAGCGGCGTAAGCACTGTGCCAAATGCCAGCTCCCACAGCCTTTTCAGATTATGCATTTTCCACATATGATGGAAAATTTTTTGCACCAAAATAAATCGATCCTTTTAATCCCATTTTTCCATGAACATTTTGAAACACCTTTTCTTATGTACAGAACTGGAAAAAGTCTTCGCTACATATTTAACCAAAAGGAAAAAAATAAACAGAAATCTCTTCTTTATTAAAAAAAAAAACTGCTTAAATTCCATAAGGAAAAGATAAACATTCCAAAAGAAGAACAGACAAAGTCCATGTATGTATGTTTCCTAAGTACATATTATGAATACACGGGAGAAAATATTTCACCTCACTGCTAAACAAAGACACTCAAATCAAAACAAGGCACCTCTTCGGGAATTATGTATAGGTGAGGATGCCTCCCCTCCTGGCAGCTGGGGAAAAGGCGGCCACACCTGGGCCCGGAGGCTCCGTGACTTCCCGGTGAGCAACCTGACATCCCGCTCCAAAGCCTCTCAAACGCCCCCTCTCTGATTCAAAGATCCCTGTCCCCATCGTCCCCGCGCTGGCATGGCCTCACGGGAATGCTGGCCTCTTCACACACAGGCCGACGGACCCGGCCCGGCTCAGGCATCCTTAAGAATGGAAAACCGGGACGGAGCTGCAGGTCCAGTCGCAGAGCGCGGGCTGACCTCTCACGAGACAGAACGCCGCGCGGCTGCGGACACTGGTGGGCTGCAGAAATGCTCACAGGTGTGGGCAAATCCTTATACTGGGAAAGCTAACGTGTTACCACACACACACCTGGACCCTCACACAGGAAGAACTGCCCATACCTGGTGGGACTACGGGTCAATACTAATTGATTATCTGTATATTTCTGTTGATATATCCAATTTCCTCTTATAGACAAATTCTTTTTTACAATCGAGATTATCTTAAGGTTTATGCGCTGATGTCAGGGGGTGTCAAAGAGAGAACATAAGCCCTCCCTGGAGTCATGGAGTCACAAAGACACAGGGCGGGGGGTGCCAGCGGGATAATTCAGAGAAAGAAGCACGTTCCAAATTATCCCTGTCCAATGTGCAAAACAAAACAGTTAAGGGCAACGAAGAATTCAGTTCCTTCTCTGAGCAGCCACGCCGCAGGTGGTCAGCGGCCTTAGGTGCTAAGGCCAACCCTGTGAGACGGCGAGGAGGTCCGCGGGGCAGCGCAGCGCTGGCTGGGGCTCCCGGGACCCCGCGCTGCCCCATCTCCTCAGTCTCAGCCCTTCGTGCCCCGTCCCCGGGCTTCGAGCTCCAGCAACAAGCACCGGACCGCATCGGGCCCCCCAGGCTGGTGGGGTGCAGTGCCACAGTGGTCCCTGGCCTCACAGGCACCGGCTGCTGAGAGCCAACCAAGTCAGCCTGGAGTTCAGGGAAGCCTTCCTGGAGGAGGGGGAGGCACTATCCAAACAGCAGAGAATGAGTAAAGAGCCCAGTGCAGGCACCGCAGGGCAGGAGGGAGGGGCCGGGCCAGGCCGCGGGCAGTTCTGGGGACACTGTGAGGGTCCCGTCCTCCCTTCACAGTGCTGGGGCACCAAGGGAGGGCGGGGCAGGGTTGGGGCGGACAGAGGGGACAGAGAGGGCCCTGGATCCAGGTTAAGGGTTCTGGTTGTGCGGCGGGGCCAGAGCCCCACGCCCTCCCCTTTCTCCGTGCCCCTACTCCCCCGGGCTCCACGACTGGCCGCGGGGTCCGGGGAGAAGCCCCCAGGGTGCCCGCAGCAGAGGGCGCGGTCCACGCTCCAGCCAGGTGAGCGGCGGGTTTAAGAACAGAGGTGGGAGTCTGGCCGGGGCCTGGGGGTGGGTGGGGGGTGGCTGGAATCACCCAGAAGAGGAGGAGGGGGCTGAACACCTGGCAGGGCCGACGGGAGCACGAACGCGCTCCAAGTTCCCGAAACGCCGGGGAGGCAGGAGCCCCGAGCCGCCGCACGGTGGGCGCCCCGCGGTCACGGGGGTGGGGGGCGCCCGAGCTCCGGCGGCGGGAGGCGTCCGCGAGGGCCGGGGGCGCCTGGCGGGGCGGGGCCGAGCAGGCAGCAGGTGCACGGGGACCCGGGGCGCGAGGGGCAGGGGACTCCGCGACGAGGAGGACCTCACTTGATTAGGGGGCTATTTCTCGACCTTGTCCTTGACATTTACGGGACGTTCTCCACAGCGAACACCTGCCGAGGCCCGCGGGGCGCCAGGACGGCCCAGCACCGGCGCCCTCACACCCTGCCCCTCCCGCTGCGCGCCCCCTCACACAACCCCCGGTCCCGGCTCCTCGCTCCAGCCCGAGTCTCCGCCGACCCCCTCCCACACCGCAGCCTCCCGCGCTCGGTCCCCTCGCACCGCCACCCCCCCACACACGTGGCTCCCGCCCCTCCCGGCTGCACCCCTCCCGGGCCGCGATACCTGGGGCTCTCGAAGCTGCACCCCCTGCGCCGCAGCGCCGCCCTCTTCTGCCGCAGGAGCGCCGCGGCCGCCCCGCCGGGCTCCGGCTCCATCGCCCCGGGCGGGGGCCTCGGGCTCGGGCGCACTCGGGTGGGCTCGGGCCTCGGCGGGCTCGGCCGGCCGCTCGGCTCGCGCGCCGCAGCCCACGCCCCGCCCCGCGCCCCTCCGCCGGCCCAGGCCCCGCCCCCGCCCGGCCCCGCCGCGGGCTCCGGCCCCTCGGGCTCCAGCCCAGCCGGCCCCTCGCCCCACAGCCAGGCCCGGGTCCTGACGCGCCCCGCCCCGCCCGAGCTCCAGGCCTGTCGGCCCGGGTCTGCCCCACGGACCCCCGGCTCCTCAGCCGGGCCCCGCCCCAAACTCCAGCTCAGTCAGCCTTTAGTCGGGGGCAGGCCCCGCCCCAGTCCCGCCCCACCCCGCCCTGAGACTCGGTCCGAGCGACCCCTCGCCCCTCAGCCGGGCCTAGGCCCCGCCCCGGCCCCGCCCCGAATCCAGCCAGGCCCGCCGGGGCCAGCCCCGCCCCGGGCCCGCCCCTAGCTTCCGCTCCCTCGGCCCCACGCCTGTTAGCCAGGCTCTGGCCCCGCCCCTGCCCCGCCCACTCCGAGCGGACCAGGCCCCGCCCCGGATCCAGCCTGGCCCGCCCCGCGCCCCTCGGCCGGGGCCAGCTCCGCCCCGGGCCCGCCCCTAGCTTCCGCTTCCTCGGCCCCACGCCTGTTAGCCAGGCTCTGGCCCCGCCCCGGCCCCGCCCCGAGCTCCAGCCGCACCTCGGGTTTCTCTGGCCGGCTCGCCACGCCCCTGGAGAACCCACTGGCCTCGTACACTCCACCCCAAACTGTCCGTCCACGGCTCTGATCCTCTGGCTTCTCGCCCCTCAACACGGACCCAGGCCCGCCCATCTGCTACTGAGCTCCCGCGCGGCGCCCCCTCCTCACTCCAGCCCCTCCTGGCCCCATCTACCATAGCCCCGCCCCATGTTAGGGCCGCTCTTCCCGGAGTCCCGCCTACAGGCACGACCCCGTCCCCTCCTCTCCCGGGTGCCCCGTCAGCGGTCATTCCCGCTCGCGTCCCTGGCCGGTCAGGGCTCCATCACAGCTCCGCCGCAGCGGGTAGGGCTGCCCCGCCCAGAGCGCCAGAGGCCCCGCCCACCGCCCCCCACCGCCCCCCCGCCACCCCTGGGTCCTCCTGGCTGCAGGCGTCCGACATCGGCTCCGGGTCACTCCATCCACTTCACCTAGGGGAGGGACCGCTGTGTCCTGCGCGCAGCGAGGCTGAGGGCTGGCGCTTTGCAGGCTGCACCAGCCGCGAGTTCAAGTACTGACTGGTCACTATCAAACTCAGGGACCACTCTAGGTCGCCCCCCACTCCCCGCAACCACCACCACATCGTCACTCCCCAAGTCGGATGCATCGTCTCAGAGCCCTCAAACTGCACTATGGCTGAGGATGAAGCTGGGGTCGCCGTGCCTTCTGAATCCCAGACATGAGCTAGGGCTCCCTCTGCAAGCGGGGCTTGGTCACACACCCACCGAGGGAAGCGTGGCCGCAAAGGCGGGCCTGGAACGGGGTGGTGGTGTAGGGCCAATGAGTGTGCTCTGAGAACGGGCCACTGGTGCTTTGGAGCCTGAGGCCGGCAGGGCCGGGGGACCCCACCGTCAGCCCGGGTCACGCCGCTTCCCGGGGCACCCGTCCCCCAGGGACGTCCAGGTGCTTGCCACCCAGGCCTGGCCTGCTCTGCTGCTGCAGGTGCAGAGAGAACCAATGGGGTGCTGGGAGGGGAGCCTGGGGGAGCCAGGGGAGAGGGACGTGCAGACGTCCCTCTCCCCTGGCAGCCCCTGCCCTCAGGTGTGCGTGGGACAAGCCTTGGGATCCTCCCCTTTTCTCCCAGGCAGGCTGGCGGGGGCTTCCATGAAGCCCTCCCTGCCTTCTGCTTCTTTCCGGGCCTGGACTCTGTCCCTCCTGCGCCTGCTGCTCCCCATTCTCCCTGCCTCTTCCGCCCTGCAGTCTCCGAGCGGAATCTCCAAACGGCCCCTGGCCCTGTGGCTTCCCCAGGTCCTCACCCCCAGCCCCGTGCCCAGGCGCTGTCCCTGCCCTGTCCGGGGACACCGCTCCTCTGTGTTTCTTTCACTCGGGTCACCTCCAGGCTGAGCTCCGGGCGTCCCATGCCTCCTCCACGCTGGCGTCTGGCGCAGCAACTGTTTGCTAAGGAACGCGTGTGAGTTTAATAAACTGAGCGACAGTCATTGGAAAACACATTTAATTTCCAAGTAAACAAAGATGTTTGTACATGAAAGTCTTTCATTAGTGAAACAATTATTATCAGAGTAACCAGCTGAAAAATACAGCAACTTGTTACAAGACTGAGGTAACAAAATACTTCACACCAAGAACCTAGAGAACGCCACGGAGGGCTGCCGCCCCGGCGTGGCTGCGGCGCGGAGGTTCACAAGGACAAAGTCCACACACAGCTGCATGCGGGGGGCTGCCCGGGGCAGAGTGCAACAGAGCCCACGGGAAAGGAACGGAAATGCGGAGACTCGTAAGCAACGGAAAACTACGCTCCACGCCACATTTTGAATGCTAAGTGGAAAACCATGCATTTTGGCACGAAGATTTACTGAAGATTATACCATACTAATAACTTAAGTACTATTGTTCCGTTACCGAAGGGTCACAGTCGTTCAGAGATGGGGCGTGATGAAGCTGCACGGCGGCTCCATCGTGCTGCGAGAGGACCTCGGCGCTGCCCGAGGGGGCCACAGACTCGTGAGACCCCTGAGGCGGTCTCCAGTCCATGCTACTAGTTCCCAACACCCCAGGGAACGCGGCTCCTGCCCATACTGTACTTGTATTTAACACTGACTTTTTTTCTTAAGCCTACGACATAAACACTGTGAACGTTCAGACCCAGCTCTCCTTCCACCGATGGACTCGCTCCGCTCCCGGCTGCTCGGAGCCAAGCGGCCCCTGGGCCAGCGCCTCGCCTGGTCCTCCCTGCCGCTGCCTTGCGCATCCAGAGGCCGGTCAGTCTGTCAAACCCTTCTGAAGCCTTTCCCGAGAAATCTGCTCGATCTGTACCCCGTGCCCGGGGAGAGCAAGGGGCTGGGTGCGGTGGGACTGCCTTGTTCAGGCCCACGGGGGCAGGTCTGTCCTGCACACAGGAAGCACTGGCAGGGATGTGAATGGATGGACTGTGCAGACGGCCTCTAATTTCTAAGGGACTCTTACAGGGGTTTCTGTTTCTTGCCTTTTTAAACATGAAATCACTCAACATGTCAGTCGGCTGGAGGGCTCAAAAGTCACTTCTGGTGTCACCAAAAGGAAGCCCTGGTTTTGGCAACGTCCACCTGGTGGCTGCCGGCACCTGCGGCGCGGGCACAGAGCTGGGGCCCCCACGGGAAGACTACAGCGGACCTGGCTTTGCGAACGGCCTCCTGTTTTCACGGACCACCTGTGAGATACACAACTCCTGGGCTTGGGAGGTGGGAGGCCATGATCAAAGACATGTTGGCCATCTCGATGAGAAAGGGGAAAAACAAAACTATCAATTCAGCTGGCGAGGGAGAGCAGGTCTCCCCTAGACAGAGTCCCCCAAGTGTCACCCCCTCACATCGCACAGTCCGACGGGGCGCCCAGTGTGCTGCCGGCCAGGGAGGAGGGGCCTGCACGCTCACGGGGCAAGTTAAGGGTGGGATTTCTGCTGCCCTCCCCCCAAATCCATCCTCCGAAGGGTAGCTCAGCTGCCTTGAGTTACAAAATGCATTCCACTGAGGGCCAACAAAGGACTTCCAGGGAGCGGCAGGTGTCTTCCTGGGACAGAGCCACCAGCTGCCTATTCCACAGGCCGTAGACGCTTCTCTATATCTTTCATTTTGGGGGTGCCATGATCCATTTGCTTAAAAAAAAAACAGACCACCTGCAGCCTATTCCTTCAAGACAGAACGCCTCCAGTGGTTTCGCCAATGTTTGCGCGTGGTGGCCAGCCAAGGAGCCACATGCAGAGGAGCTTTCCTCCAGGCTGAGTCCACCCCTGGATATCCCCCACTCCCCGGCGGCTGTGCCGGGCCCCTGGCCCCGGCTCGCAGGCCTCCACGTCCGCAGCGCGAGGACCAGCAGCACGGAGCTCGCGTGCTTGGCCTGAGCTCCCAGGCAGAGTCGAGCATCACCCGGCTCCGTTCCAGGCACTCTTCTGCTGTAGTTGAGGCTCCCACGTGGCGCTACAAGGCTCTGAGGCAACAACATCTAACCAGATTCTCCGAGAGTCCAAGCTAAGAATGTCTCTGGGAGGGGATGAGGGACTGGCCCCGACTCGTGCAGAGACTGAACACTGAATTGTGATTGTGCCGTTTCCGATTAGCTCAGAACAAAGTGCTCGTGACAAAGAACGACCAGAAGACAGTGGGACTTAAGGGAGCCCGGGATTCCGGGGTTTGGGGACTGCCATTGTGTGTGCCCCACAGGGCAGTGGGAAGAGTGGAGAAACTCAAGGAAAACAAGTGGCCGATGTTCTGATCCGAACTTAAGACGGAATCAGATTCAAGGTAGGTTAAGTATGAACGCTGCTTGGTTCCGGGAAGAGGTGTCTGGAGCGGCTGGTGTTGTCACACAGATCCCCGCGGCCCATCTGGACTCACTGGTAGAGCTGGGTGCACGCGGCCAGGCCCCGGCTAGGGGTGGCTGTGCACAGCACCTGTGGCCAAGGTTTGGTGCGTCCACTTTGCCATCTGGATGGACATCCCTAGTCTTTGCTTGAACAGGGGCTGGTTTCCGAGCACAGCCAGGCTCGGCTGCAGAAGGCGATCCTGACAACTCCTTTCCTCACCGGATCGCTCCAATCTGTCACCATGTGAGCCCAATCCAGTGGCGGGTCCTATTCCCGGTTCCTGGCATAGATGCTGCTGGCACGCGTCTCGCTCAGGAGCTCTGAAGGGTGGTTTGATGCCTGGAAGATGTGAACTTGGAAATCACCATAGCAATGGGGACCAGAAACTCGGTCTCTTTCAGAAAACTGCTCCCAGTTAGGATATCCGAGTGAGAGAGAGAGAGATAGACAGAGGGGAGGAAGGAAAAGGAAGACGAGGGGGTGGGGAGGAAGAGGAGGGCGAGAGAAGCTATGACGACAGAGGAATTTGTTATTTTGAATAAAAATGTATTTGTGCAAAATAAAAGGTGAGCGGTCAAGGCTGACGTCCGTGGGAAGAGCTCTTAACTGGATGCAGACGCTGGACGGTTCACTCCCTGGCTTGGCTCTCCGGTCACATGGCCATCACCGATGGTGCCCTTGGACTTGGATGATGGAGGACTTGCTGGTGACTGCATCTGGGGGCAAGACTGGAGGAGCTTAAGGCCTCAGTGTCACTCAGCTCCCCGGCGTGATGATCAGGAGTCCCGGCGGGGTCCTGTCCTGGCAGTGCAGGCAAATGGGGGAGATGAGAGGGGCGGAAGCCTCGCCCTGTGGGGACAGGTTGGTGTCACGTGGCTTCTGTGCACCCCAACTCCGTGAGCTCCGTGGCCTCCAGGCTGCTTCCAGGGAGGAAAATGTCACAGCCTCCCATTTGGGCGTGGTGGGGCAGGGAGAGGAGAGAAGGGCTCCAGGCCCTGCCAAGAGGGGGCACAGGAGCAAGCGAGCTGGCCAGTGGCCCAGTCCACAGTCCTGGGCCAGGTCCTGTCTCAGAAGGGCTGACAGCGACAAGGCCTGGAAGGGCCCCAGGGGCCCAGGGAGCAGGCCTTCCAGATGAATAGCACCCATAGGGACAGAAAACAAGACACGAGTTAAGGCATTGTTTGTTTACAGTAAAAGAACACAAGGGACCCTCAACACGGGAGGAACCTGGGCTCGCTCTCGGCGTTCGTGGAGGACAAGGCTGTGACTCAGGGTTAAAGCGGGCCTCAAAGCGAACGAAGTGTGTGATGTCACCAGTCTTGTGCCAAAATGCATGTTTCTCCGAGTTCACACCCGCTCGTGCACACGCACATGTACAGCACGCACGTTGTACAAAATCTGTACAGAATCTGAGGCGGCGCCGTGGGCCAGCAACGCCGTGAGTCGTTGGGTTGTGACAAGCCTGCGGCACAGCCTGTCCCTGCTCCCTGGCCCCGCTTGCCGCTGCTGGCCGCCGCTGGCCGCCGCTGGCCGCCGCTGGCCGCCGCTGGCCGCTGTCCGCTCTGCGTGCGGCGGGAAGCACGGAGAACCCAACGCGGGCCGACTGCGCTCCAGCGGCAGAAGCAGCTGGTGGACGGACGAAGACCCAGAGTCAGAGAGCGCAGGGCGGAGAGTCTGGGGTCCAGCACCGCCCCCCGCAGGGTGGCGCCTCGGAATGAGTGTCATGAGAGTCGCTGGGGACTGACAGGTGGATCCCGCACTGGTGGAGCCCTCGGGCACTGTGAGGCCGGCACAGGCCACGCCCCCGAGTCTGCCTGTGGGGGCCCAGCGCCCTGGCCCCAGCCTGTGCCCAGGACTGCTCTTCACCACCAGGCCCAGGCTGGGCTCCCAGAAGCCTTTGCAGTCATGCCAAGTCCTGCAGAGACTTATTCAAACGACATAAGGTTCGCAGGTACCTAGAAGAGAAAGCTCAGCCTCTTGTCAAAGTTCCTACCTCTCAGGAAGGGGCAAGGGGCGTTCTTTAGGCGAAGGGAGCAGGTCGGGGTGGGGGGAGCGGGCACAGTGCTAACGACAGCCAGCAGGTGTTCAGTGACCACCCTGTGCCGGGCACTGCTCTGAACTCCTCAAATGCACCATGACCTTGAGTCCTCCCATCGACCCCGCTGGGCAGGTGCTGGGAGCATACCCATTATAAAGATGAGCAAACTGAGGCTTAGAGAGAGGCTACGTGTCCCAGTAAGTAAGCCCAGGCTCTCAGCCACTGTCCCGTGACCAAAACAAGCCGGTGCTTGGGGTGGGGAGGAGACAAACCCTGCAGGAATGGGGCAAGGCCCCCCAGGGTCAAACCAGCACACTCAGAGAGAGGGATGTGGTTGGGAGACAGGAAGTCGGCACAGGAGGAAGAGAAGAAAGTTTGGGAATACTGGGAACCCCAAGACCTTCCCACTGCTGGGCCCCAGGACAGGAACCTGGGAAGATCACCAGTCCTGAGGTCAGAGTAGTTCCCGCTTCTGGCCCAGCGGTCCTCAGCCTCCCAGCCCTGGGACGCCTACCCCAGCACTGCGGTGGGTTCCAGATTTGAACAGGATTTCATACAAAATAAACCCAACTGGGTGTTCACTTGCTCAGAATGATAAACTGGAAAAAAAAAAAAAGTGTGTCCTTGTGCGCAGGCGACTGTTGTCAGAAAGGCCACGGCAGCGCTGTCGGCAGGAGTAAAAGCAAGACGGCCAAGTGTCACTCGCTAAGAGCGCGGTGCACAGGCAGCTCCCGGGGGCTGGGCGGCTCCAGGTGCCACAGGACTGACTGATGGCCCGAGGTGGGCCCCCTGGGTGGGGGTGGGCTAGGGGGGCACGACAGGGCAAGGCCTTAGCTTCTGCCCTGTGGCAGCAGAAGAACGGGTTTGAAAACTCAGTACAAATAAGCGGATGACAGTGCCGTGGGCACAGAGAGATGTCAGGGATGCATGGGAGGAGAATCCGGGTCACTGGAGAAATGTATGGCTCTGGTTCTATTTATAAAAAAATAATTGTAAAAATGCACCAAGACGATGCAGGGAGGAATCCAACGTGTTCTCCGAGATGGTGCGCGGTGAACGCATCAGGAGAGGGTTAAAGGGCGGGGAAGGAGACAGAAGTGGGGGGGGGGGATGTTCCAGGTCTGTGTTTAGACGGGGAGATAGGTGCCCAGGTGCGTGTTCATGGCTGCGTTTACATCTTACACGGAGGACATAAACCCGGCTGAAGTGGACTCAGTGATGGTTAGGCTCGGCGTTGAGAATCGCAGTGCTGGGATACCCCGCGCGAGCAGGTGTCTCCCCGGCACCGGCCGTGCCCTCCTTGCGCCCCTGTAACTGGCTTGATGAGCCTCGACTATCCAATTCAGAGGGTAATTGCCAACGTTTTCTTAACTACGTATAGCCCAGAGTGGGGAACACTTGGTGGAAACTAAATTAGAAATATAAAAGGGGAAAATGAAAAATATTTCCTCCCCAGGTCTGAAGATTGGACAAAAAGACTTTAAAGTTGCAAGACCTTGCTGTGGCACCGTGCATCTGCCAGTACCTGAAATCCCATCCCACCGCCCTTCCAACCAAAACCAGCCCTCCCGGTGGGTTCGACCCGCCCCCTCTGCCCCCACCTGCTGTAGAGCAGCTGCTGGCTGCTGCCCTAGACAGGGACAAGGGGTTCTTGCTCAGGTGTCAAGGCTGCCAACACAGGGCAGAGACCAAGCCCTGCTCCGCCCCCGCCCCTCACCCTGCCTCTCCTTCCTCCTGCAGCCAGGTGGCCCACCTGGGAGGCACCTGCCTTCAGTGTGATGTGCTATCAGCGGTGCTCATGGCTCACGAGGGCCCCCCCGGCACACGCAGTGGGAGCAGGTGGAGGCGCTGCCCTCTCGGAGGACAGGAAGCTGAGGCGCAGCCCCTGGGTCCTTCTGACCCACCTGGGGACAGCTGGCGGCCAGAACCCCCGTCTTCCCTCCCAGGGACCGACTGCCACCTTGGCTTAACGTGCAAGATTGTACGAGAGCAGTCTGCAACGACAGGCTTGGGGTTGCTGTGTGTCGTTTTCCACATGTGATGTGCACAGACCTCCACAAGGTTGCGGAGAAGTGGAATTCTGGTGCAAACATTTGTAAACCCACACACAGCTCTTTCCATGAACGTTCCGGAGGCTTCTCACGGGTCCTGGACACAGCGGAGACCCGGCTTTCACAGCGCTGGCCCCCTGGCTCCGCTGCCTCTACCTGCTGCTCCTTTCAGGCCACCACATGCCCATCTCCCATCAGGGGTCACACAACAGGGGTCTCCTGAAGGTGCTGGGGCCTGTGTCGAGGACAGTGCTACAGGGGACATTCTTGGGCCTATGTTTTTGAGGTCAGGAGTGAGCACATCCTGAGGCAAATTCCTAGCAGTCAGGGAAGTGTCGTGGCACTGCAACTAAAGTTGCCACCTGTGGCGCCGCACCCCCCCATAAGGGGGCCAGTTTGTGTTCTGGCTGCTCTACTTCTGATCCAGCTCTTTGCCAATGGCCTGAGAAAGAAGCGGAGGATGGCCCACATGGGAGACCCACTGGCTACCCACATGGGAGACCCAGATGAAGCTCCTGGCTCCTGGCTTCAGCCTGGCCCAGCCCCAGCCATTGTAGCCAATTGGGGAGTGAACCAGCAGATGGAAGACCTCTCTCTCTCTCTCTCTCTCTCTCTCTCTCTCTCTCTCTCTCTCTCTCCCCTCTCTCTCTCTCTCCCCATAACTTTGACTTTCAAAGAAACAAATAAATCTTAAAAAAGAATTCCTAGTGGCCGGTGCTGCAGCTCACTAGGCTAATCCTCCGCCTTGCAGTGCTGGCACCCCGGGTTCTAGTCCCGGTTGGGGCGCTGGGTTCTGTCCCGGTTGCTCCTCTTCCAGGCCAGCTCTCTGGCCAGGGAGTGCAGTGGAGGATGGCCCAAGTGCTTGGGCCCTGCACCCCATGGGAGACCAGGAGAAGCACCTGGCTCCTGCCATCGGATCAGCGTGGTGCGCCGGCCGCAGCGGCCATTGGAGGGTGAACCAATGGCAAAAGGAAGACCTTTCTCTCTGTCTCTCTCACTCTCTCACTGTCTACTCTGCCTGTCAAAAAACAAAAAACAAAAACAAAAAGAATTCCTAGCAGTCACAAGGGTGAGTCAGGGACTCAAATGCAGTGTAGCCTCGCCTCCTGTGGGATCACAGGTTTATCCTTGGACTGGTCCTGTCCTGCGGCGTTAGTCTGCTGAGGACTGTAATCTATAATCTATAATCTCCACCAGCTTCTCACGCATGTCTTCATCACATCACAGATGCGACTCTGACCTGGGAGCAGACCCTGGGGCCTGCCCCTAGAGCCTCCCCTTGTCCACAGGCCTTGCTTTGAGGGGCCAAGGAGTCCGTGCTGTCCCTGTCCTCCTGGACCAAACACCTGGCATGAGCTCGCCTGTGCTGAGGTCCCCTGGCCTTGGAGCCGCTGGCCACCCTTCCTCCGGAAGCTGTCACCATCTAGCGCACGCCCGCTGCTCGATCCCCAGACAGGCCGAGGGGAGGGGTCCAGCGACCCCAGCTCCCTCCCATCGCTGTGGATGCTTCCGCTGCCCCACTGGGTCCCGCCTGCCCGCCTCCAGGCGGGAGCTGGAAGCAGCCTCTTCTCTCGGGGCCTTTTGCTCATCTGTAGTGGGGTGGGACGGGGGAAGTAGAGGCAGCAGAGCTCATGGCATCAAGTTCCGAACCCCAGCCCCTCTGCTCCCTAACGGAGGGGCCTTGGCTGAGTGCCTGCCACTTGCTGAGCCTTGGGAGCCTCAGAGTGAAATGGACACAGCGAGAGGACCTACCTCCGAGGGACGAGGGGAGGATTCGGCCGATTCCTGAATGTGAAGCATTTCGCACAACGCCTGGCGAGGAGAGGGTGGGCGTGGTGGGGGAGCAGCCAGGCCAGAGCCAGGCCCGGCAGCCAGAGGGGGCCCACAGCAATGCAGATGCCCCGGGGCACCACACAGTGGGAAGCGCTGGCCCCCCTTCTCGGCAGCCCTGCCTGGCTCTTGGTTGGCGCTCAGGTGGGTTCGGGGCTGTGACTCTTCCTGAGGGTTGGGGACAGGGAGGCCCCTTGTCACTGTGCACTGTTCCCCTAAGAGCAGCAGCTGCGTAGATGCTGGGCCCGAGCCCTGGGCCATGTCCCACCTGCAGTGGGTGTTTGGTGGCATTTCCTTCAGTGGGGAAGACACGGGCGCTGGCCTGGAAGCTGCGATGTGGAGCAGGGCTTGGTTCTGAGTGAAGGGATCCCTTGTCTAAGATGGGGATTCCAAGGCGGGTGTGCTGGGGGCAGAGCTAAGGGCTCGCAGGGGAGCCGGAGCCTGTTCTCCAAGGCCTCCCAGTCTCAGGGCGAGGGCGGGCGTTTCTGGGGCCTTTACCTGAGGCCTGTTGCTTTTACACGCATCGTCCAGGTGCTTGTGCCACAGTATTGCATGGAATCGGGAGCCAGTCTGGAACTTGTAAACATTGCCTGGGGGCAGAGAAACCACTGGTTACCGAGAGGGGTACCTGACAGGTGGGCCTGTGACGGGAGGGAGACAGGGGACTAAACCTAGGGAGCTCAGCCGCAGCCCCTCCCCCGTGCCGCTCCTGGGAACGGGGCTCGGCACCATGCTTTGGGCCCCGGTGCCTCTGGCTATCTGGTGGAGTCTGGGCCATTACACAGGTGTAATGTCAAGTGCACAGGACATCTGCAGTCCTGTGACCAAGGGGTGACGCACTGCTATGCAGGCTGCTGTGTTCACGCACTGATTGTGAGGACCAAGGGCAGCCCTGGCGCTGTGCTGTGCTTTCAAAGAGCATAAATGGGGTTTCAACATGTCTGCGACATGGGTGACGTCCCTGGGACACTGCTACATTTTGGTTTGGGGTCTATACTCACAGTGGATGGGATCAGAAGTCACTGAGCGTTAACTAAGATGCGACTTCTTCCCTGCTCCGGCTCTCAGGCCCCTTGGATTCTATTCACTGACCCTGGCCACCCCGCGTCACCTTCCCTCTGCGTGGGGACAATGCCTTCCTCCGGTGTTCCGAGGTCCCTTGGCTGGCACCGAGGTGCACTGAGCACCGCCTAGGGGCTTGCTATGAATGCAAGGGTCTGGGTCTCCATCCCAGATCTGCCGACTCCAGGTCTGAATTGCAGCAAGACCCGGGGGGTTGTGTACGCTTGGGACCCCTAAGCTCAGTATTCCTGCTGGGGGGCTTTCCCGGCCGCAGTCAGAACCCAGGCCCTGGGCAGCCTGGGAGCTTTGCCACGCCCCCCTTCCCCAGCATGGCCGTGGGGGAGGGTGGGACCAGAGGCACTGGGAGACAGCGGGGAAGGTCAAGTTGGAGCTTCTGGTAGTCAACAGGGTTCTGCCCTGGGTTGGCTGTGGATTTGCTATAGCCTCCTGGCACGGGCATGCTGGGGTGGGTGTGGGGACCCATGGATAGGCTTGCCATGGGACCCCCCATGCTGGGCTTGGCTTGTAGCAGTAATGTGGATGTAGCAGCTGATCGAACTTTCCATCTTGCTGAGGATCTTGGTAAACAACAAGATGGTGCTGATGCCCTGCCTGCTGCGTGACTCCACAGCTGATCGTGATCAAGTGCCGGATTGGAGAGCTCTGTGCATGGACTGTGATTGATTGACTGTGATTGGTTGAATTCTGTATATAAGCAGAGAGCGGGAGAGAGAGAAGGGGGCACGCCAGCTTTCCCCCTTAAGGAACGTGCGCGCCATCTCTCCCCCTTCTCCCGGTCCCCCACTCTCTTTGTCCCACTCTTTCTAAGTAAAAGTCTACTGAAGACCGATTAACTGTGAGCAGCATCGTTCCCTTTGCGGCCGAAGGAGCTGACAGGTGGGGGTGGGTTCCTGAAGTCTCCCAAGAGCCACAATGCTTCTAGCCACCATGTGGCCCCGCCCTGTGCAGCTTCACATTATTTACTGAGAGACCCTGAAGTTACTGCTCCAGCAGTGAGGGGTCCCGGCAGCCACAGGTCAGGCCCACAGCCCCACATCCCGCACACATCTCTGTGCCCTGAGCAGTGTCCTGGACAGCGAGGGGCCGGATGAGCAGCTCTGCACGGCTGCAGAACACACTCTCAGCAGACGTGGGGGGGGAGGGCGGCTCGCTCCGCTGCCCACCTTTGTCAGGGTTGTTCAGCTGGAAGACGTCCGGGTGCGCGGGGTCGTCGGGCAGCTGCGCCATCCAGCCCACGATGGACACCTTCTTGCCGGGCGTGGATTTGTACTGGAGGAGAGTGACAGAGGCGGAGGCCCGGGCCTGAGGCCGTCCCTTCACAGGGAGGCTGACCTGGGCCGAGCCAGGCTCCTTCCCACCCCCACCCCCACCCCCGCAGGCTGCCCAGCTCCCTCCACTAGCCGGAGCCCCACCCGGGAGTCCTCACACAGGACTTACGTGTTTCCGGTCTGTGCCCCGCAAGGACTTGGCTCCATAGTACAGCAGGGTGGATCCTGAGAGAATGACCCAGTACCTGGTCCACGAGGACAGCTACAGAGGAAGGCGAGGCAGAGTGACCACAGTCTGGGCGGTGGCGAGGATGGCGTGGCCCCCGGCTGCCGATTACCGGCCCTGCAGCCCTGCCGACGCTGTGCGGGCCTCATGCTCCCCAGCCCTCCGCCCTCTGCCGGCAATGCCAACTCCACCCAGGGCCAGGAAGCAGGCAGGCTCCTCCTGCCCCCATTCCTCACCCCCTAAGTCCTCCTTTCTGAAGGCAGGGCCAGGACACCCCTCCTACTTGTTTAGGTGACCTGGGCCTCAGAGGATCCTGGGAGAGGCACGTTAGCACCCACACACACTACCCTGCGGCCCAGAGGGAGCTCCCACGTGTCCTCGGGGTGGGGGCCACTACTCTGTCCTGATTTCTGGATGTGGCAGTGGAGGCTCTTCCCACCCGGGGCGCGGCCAGGGCTGGCCCCAGGCCCCTTGCTGCTGCCCCTGCTGCAGGTGGGCCTGCACTCACCGCGGGCTTCCGGCCCTCCTTGAGCAGGGTTTTCCTTCTCAGAGGTCCCTCTATGGTGGGCACGGCTGTCGAGCTCCCCAGGGTGCAGATGCAGGGGCCTGTGGGGCTGAGGGAGACGCAGTCAGGTGCGGCCTTGGAAGTCCCCAGGGTTCCCAGGGGCCCCGTCGCTAAGGCCATGCTGTTGCTGCAGGCAGAGCCCCCCCCAGGGCTGGGGCGAGCCCGGGGGCAGGGGCCAAGGCCACCGAAGAGCACAAAGGAATCCTGGCTTCCTGAGGGCTGCGAAGCTCTAGGCTCAGGCACCCAGTGCCCCACAGCCCTGCCCTGGCAGCCCCCTACCCAATCCTGACACCTCCGCCGTGGCTTCCTCCTGGCCACGTCCTCTGCACCTGGGGACGGCAGGCCTTGTAGCCTCAGCTCTGGCAGTGGGGAGGAGGGAGGAGGGAGGAGGGACGGAGCCAAGGCCACCATGGCCAGCTCCTCCTCCAGCTCTTCCTCCCACCCTTTCCCTTGGGGTCAGGCGCCACCTACAGGCAAGGATATCCAAGGGCATGGCCAGCCCAGCCCTCCTATGCCCAGATCTGCGTCTGCTGCCATCACGCCTTCTGCCCGTGCCTGCCCACGGCTCCAGCCACCAACACTGGGGTTTCTTCTTTCTCCCCTGCACTCACGGCCTAAGCAGTCCCAGGACGTACTGAGTCTGCCTCTACTTTTCCACCTTAGGCCCCTGGATCTTCGGACGGCTGCTCAGTGCTGTCCTGTGTCCACTCTTGCCTTCTTCCTGCGCCCTCTCCACACTGTGGCCAAGATCAAGGTCAGCCACCACCTGCTCCTCCCCCCTCAATGGCTCCTCCCTGCTTTTTAAGGTATGGATTCCAGCCTCATTGTGGGCCCCCTCCCCTCTCATTCCTTACAACACTGGTGACCCTCCCCCCACCTTGGAATCGCCTTCACTTCCTGCCTCATGGCCCCTGGGCTGTCCCTTTGGCTGGGGACATTTCCCCTACTTGGGACCTCCCATTATTTGGCTGGTTCCTTCCATTCTTCCGGTCTTCGCCCACATCGCCTCTCTGGGGTGTCGCTCACAGACGCAGCCTCTAGCTACGTGCCTGGCACCCAGCAAGCACCAGATGAATAAATGAGTACCTGTAGACGCAGCTCCGGGTCCTGGGAGAATTCCGAACCGGAACCCGCCAGTTAGGCCCCAGCGTAGCATAGAGACGTCCCCTGCTTCAGAGAAAAGCGTTGAATTTTAGCAACAGCCTGGGAAGACCAGACACTCCCCAAGGCGCCTGGATGGCCATTAGCTCAGGAAAGCCTGTGGTCGCCCTCCCCGATATCTGCCCCAGGCTCCCGCGTCCCTGCAAGTTCTTCTGGGGCTGCCTGCTCAGTGCACTCCTCAGAGCCCCCTGCAGGCCCCACGCTCTGTTTCTCAGGAACTTGTATTGAGTGCTCCCTCCCTTCCCCCCGCCACCCCAGTGTGCGGCTGAGATGTTAACAGGGATCGGCGGCGGCCAGCCCGCAAGGCCATGGGAAAGCAGACAGAGTTGCAGACGACCTCGCGCGCCGGGCCGGCGTGGGTGCAGCATCACCAGGGCACAGCTGAATTCCACATGCCACGTCCTCAGTGGACAGGCTCCTCAGCCAGCTGCGGCCACTGCCCAGCAAACCCCCGCTGCTCCAGGAGCTCCCCGCGGGCTGCCCAGCTGGCCCTTCTCTCGCCGTCCTCCCCAGCGTGGGTGCTCCCAGGAGGACGTGCAGCTTCCTGCTCCGCTGCTTCGGGGAAGGCGGCCTCCCTTCCTGGGATGGGTGCGTGGTGTGGTGCTTGAGCCACTTCACGCACGTCCTGTGTCGGGGGGCCTGGGTTCAGGTCCCGGCTCTGCTCCTGACTCCGGCTTCGACCTAATGCAGACCCCGGGGGGCAGCGGTAATGGCTCGAGGACTGCACTCCCTGCCACCCCCGTGGGAGACCTGGATGGAGTTCCTGGCTCCTGGCTTTGGCCTGGCCCAGTCCTGGCTATTGCAGGCATTTAAATGGGAAGTGAACCAGTGGACGGAGGACCTCTCTCTTCCTCACTCTTTCTCTGTCTCGTCCTACAAATGAGTGAATGAAAACTCACTTTCTGCACTAACACGAGGCTCCCACCTCTCACGTCCCCTGCAGCATGTCTACCCCCCACCTCTCACGTCCCCTGCAGCATGTCTACCCCGCAGCTGTCTGCTGGCCAGAAGATGAAGAAACCCCTTTTGTTAAGGCAGACAAGGTCTGCGCCTCCTTTCCAAACAATCTGTGTTCTTCGCAGCTAGTCCTGAGCTGCCGCTCATTGCCCTTCACCAGCCACGTGTGGGACATCCAACCACAGCAGGTGCACTGCATACCCCCGACCCCAGGGCTTCCATCCTCCACCCAAAAAAGAACCGTTCTTGTCGGCCATTGAGGGCCCAGTCTCCAGGGGCCCAAATTCAGGGAGGGGTGGAAGGAGTGCACTGGCCCTCCAGGGTGGCTACCCCAGGACCCTCCCCCTCTGCCCACCATGTGCTCGACCCCCCAACTCCTCTAATGTTACATGACAGTAACAGGCTCCCCCCCCCCCCCCGGTGAGCTAGGGCACAGATGAGACGCCCTCGTATGCTCAACTCCCAGCCCGTGGGCCAGGCCGGACAGCCTCCACCCTCTCCTCCCCTGGGAAAGGGGCCGGGCTGTGGTGAGCGAGTGCCACGCTCTACAGGAAGCCAGGAGCCGCTGTGATTCAGATCCAGGGGATCCAGTGCCACCACCTTCTTTCCATCCTTCTCTCCATGCTGCGTGGTGAAGCGACGTGCAGCAGAACCAGCATTTATCCACGGACAGCCCGAAACCAGCGACTTCTAAGCAGTCTGGCCTTGTAGGCACCCTCCCCTCATGTCCTCCTGGGATGCAGGGGACTGATGGGGCGTGCAGGGCGCTGGGGGTTGCAGGCAGACCCAGGGGCCACCAGGTAGTTCACGCTCACAGTGCCTGCTTGCTGTCCAGCGCTTTGCTTAGGACCACGCCCCCCGCCCCCTACTAGGGGAAGTCAGGATTTGAGCCTAGGTCTGTCCAGCTTCACAGCCTGGGTGGAGGGAGAGGCAGAGGGGTTGATGCGGCACGGTCTGCCACCAGGACTGGGACTGGGACCAGGTCTGGAGGCGCCCACCCCAGGGGCACCCCTGGCCTTCCGCAGGTCTCCCTGGGCTTGCTCGGTGTCTGTTATGCTGCGTGGCTACTTGATCCTGTGACCCTGGGCTCTCCTGGGGTGGCGTGCTTCCACATTCCTTGGCAGCTTTGGTTGCCTGGCACTTAGGGCAGCGGCCTCTCGACCACTGCTTACCATGAACCAGCAAGTGCTGTTGGCACGAGCCCCAGGCCCTGCGAGGGGCGCTGTTCTCTAGCCCCTGAGGCTCGAGGAGGCAAAGCCACTTGTCCCAGCTGTCATTAGGGATGGAGATGAAAGTGCCCCCAGAGGGACGCGCACTTCCCCACGTGGGCCAAGGGCCCGAGCCAGTGTGGCTGCTCCAGGCTGATGAGGCCAGAGCCATGGTGACCCTTCCCCAGGCCAAGCCTTCAGGGGAACAGAGTCAGGGGGCTAGTGACCAGCCACATGAGCCCCAGGGTGCCAGAGGAGGGCGTGATGGGCTGGGGGGCTCCAGCGGGTCCAGGTAATCTGGCCACTTCCTGCTTTGACAAGACTCGGGAGCTGAAAGCTTGGGGCCAACAAACACCAAAGGAATGAACAGTGGCAGCAGGTGAACCCCAGGAGTCACGCAACTTCTGGGACTGACACTCCTGGACCAGCTCCCTTTCCCACTGTCACCCTGGTAACACGTGGCTGAACACAATGTGTCCCAGGAAGGTCGTGGGACACGTGACTATCGTCTCCTTTCAGGTGCGGCTCATTGGGTGAGAGCTACAGCAGGCACCTGGGGCCTGCCAGACCAGGCGCTCTGGGGAAGACAAAGCTGGCAACCAGGTCTGTACCCAGGGTGTGCAGGATGACGACGACGATGACGATGGCGATGAAGGTGACAGTGGTGGTGACGATGACGGGTGGCAGGCACAGTGCTCAGCAGTATTCATTCATTATCTCACTTCATCACACCACTTGGTGAGGCCCGTGCTACTAGGATCCCCACCTTGGAATTAAGCAATCTGAGGCTTGGAGGGGTGGAGCCACTTGCCCAAGGTCACGCCGTCAGGAGCAGGAAGGCAGGCGGTGCTGTTGAGTGCAGACAACTGGGGTAGAGTAGGACCAACAGCACACGGGCATTCAGACCAGCCCAAATGAGTCTGAAAGGCACCGCCCCCCGCCAGCATATTCGAGGGTGCAGATCTCCTGGGGGTTAAAGTTCACAAGGCTCTGAGTCCCTGTTGCTAGTCTAGGGGGCTGGGGAATGGAGGGAAGTCTCGGATAATAGCCACGCTGAAGCCTCGGTCAACTTGTTCCTAGCAGAGGGAGGGCTCCCCACCCTCACCCTTGCTCAAGCGCATAGAAGCCCTGGTCGGAGTGCAGCTGTGGACGCGTCCAGGTGACGCTGTTCATCCACCTGCACCTGCAAAGCCCTGATGGGAAGCAGTCCCATGGACTCTGCCTGGCACTGGCTACTTCCTGTTGACTCACCCTCATCTGCAGGAGGAAGCTGCCACCCTGAACTGTGCTGGCCCTGGGAGGCCCCCGGCCCCAAGCAGTGTGCTGGGAGGCCCTTTCCTCCCTGCGAGCCGCACCCCTCCCTGGCCCAGCCGTAGCCTGGACAGTGTGCCTGATTCACGCGGCAGGTCCCTGGGAGCCACACTTGTACACCAGGCCCCCATCCTTCTGAACAACACACAATCCAGCCAAGTTCACCGGATTTTCTCTTCTGGCAGAACTGGACAAGAGCGGCTTCAGGTCAGGCCTCGGGGCCAGGGTCAGCCTGGGAGCTGCAGCGTGCTGCTCTGTGTGCTGACAAGTGTGGAGTCTGGCCTGCAGCGAGCAGGGAGGACAGACACAGGCGTGGCAGAGCCCCACCCACCTCCAAGGCGCTGACCCTGGAGCAGGTGAGGCCAAGGCAGAGGTGCTGCGGGCAGAGGCCTCTCGGTTCCCCCGAGCAGGGGCAGCAGTGGACCGGCGGGGTCCAGCCCTGTCTGCAGGGCCAAGGACAGAGGCAAGCATCAGGCTGTGGGACCCAGAGGCCCAGGGATCTTCACTCCTGAGAGTCTGCTGGAGGGGCCTCACTCGCCAGGGAGCGAGGCAAGAGGTCGCATTTTGTGCGTGGGGAGGGGCGTGGGGAGGGTGGGCATAAACAAAAGCTTGGCAAATTGTTTCACACGGCCACCACCCCCAGGGGCTGGGCAGAGCCCCAGATTCAGGTACAGGGCAGCCTCCCCGGGGACCCTCCCCACCCTTCACTGCCACCCCGAAGGCCAGCATGGGCTCCGAGACCGCCTTCAGTCCTGTCCGTCCGTCCCGTCATGGCTGTACCGGAACCCCTGCCGGCGGGAGGTCCCCATGGGGGGAAAGTCATCGACACCCCGAGCGGCCACATGTATCCTCTCTACAGAGCTGTGCACTGGGCTCAGAGAGGCTGAGGCCGTGCAGTCCCGACTGTGGCGGGAGACACACGGGGACTTGCGAGGTCGGCACACATCCGGGCCCCTCTCTCCAAGAGACCCCAGACACTGCTGGGCCCCACTCCCATTCCACACGACTCAAGGCTCCCGGGGCCTCCACTTGGTCCCCGCAGGCCGCCTGTCGGAGCCTCCCGCTGCACCCTGTGTGTGAGCTTTGCCACCCCTGATGCACCCACCTACTTCCTCTACAGCCCCGTGAGCGCTGAGCGGCAGCGAGCCATCTTCCCCACCTACCCTCTCCCATTGAAGGGGCTTCCTCTGCCATTGAGTCCCCTCACCACACACACACACTGTCTCTCTTGCGTGACAAGGCCCTCGGCAGAGCCTGGCGACTCTGAGGCCTAGGGGAGGCGGTGGCCACATGCTCTGTGACACATACGTCATTTCTGGCTGTGTTCCTTTCAAAAAAGCTGAATATTTGTTTTCTGGGCAGAACAGCAACATTTGCCCAAGGTGGAAAATTTGGAGACCCCAGGAGACGAAGGAAAGAAGTTCCTTTAGCAACCCCAGGGCGGGGCGGCGGCAGAAGGACGAAGCTCCCACACACGCAGGCGCTGGCCTCTTAAGCGTCCGTCCTGCCCGAGGAACAGACTGCCTGCGCCTCTCTGGGAAGATCCTGACCAGCCTGCGCCTCTCCCTGCAGCTGCTGCTGCAAACGCCCCCTCCCCTCACTTCTCAGGAGCAGGGGGCTCTAGGGGCCTGCCTGGGAGCCCCGCCCTGCCCCGCCGGCCCCTGCCACTCCCCGCCTTGGGAAAGCACTGTACGCTGCTGGGCTCTCTTCCGCCCTTTGTCCCCCTAGCTACGGGGCTTCAGGTGGGTCACAGGGAAGAGTGGGCCCACTCCCTGGCCCCAGACCACTGTGCTGTCCACACTCTGGGCCCTGAGGACAGGAGAGGGTCTTCAGGACCACCCAGGAGCTGAGAACTGACCCCCACATGACTCCCTGGGTCTGCCTGCTCCTCCCCAGCCCTGCAGGCCTGTGGCCGTGTTGGGGCTGACGTGGAGGAGGGGACAGGTGGAGCAAGGACAGGGTTCGTGCTGCGCCCCCCACCCCCACCCAACCCTCCCCACAGAGCAGTGCAGGGGCCCATGGGCTCAGGGACACGGTGCAGGTGCTCTTGAAGGCCGGCCACTTGGAGGACACAGTGGACACATGTGGCCTGAGCTCTGGCTGCCACCAAGGGCTGCCCTCGGCCACCAGGCTGAGCAGCCCCGGTGCGAAAACTCAGGGGAGGCAAACTCCACAGATGGGGCCAAAGAAGCCCACTGAGGCTGGACGATGCCACTCCTGCCTGCCTGTTCACAGGGGCATGAATGGTGACCCAGAGGTGGCCCTGAGCTGGCAGACAGGCACGTGCTGCGGGGCCTCTGGCGGGGTGGCCCTGCCTCTGCTCGTGGAATCTGCCTCCATTTCTCTTCCGGGCCTGAACTAAGCTTGTTACAAGGAATGGGTCTCTGGAGAAGGTCAAAGGTCATGACCCCCCCCAGCTTTGGCGCTGTCAGGCAAGGTGCTGCTCCCCCCACCCCCCGCCAGGCTCTTCCCCTCTCAAGTGGGCCCCGCCTCCTCTGTCCCTGGCTCGAGTTCCTGTGTGCCCGCAGGTATAACAGTGCAGGGTGCCGAGCACCTGAGGGAGCAGCGGGCGGTCTCCAGGCAGGGGGCTGCACTGGCCGACATCCAGGCTTCTGGGGGAGGGGCAGGACTATTTCCCCTGGGGGAGATGCTGCATGCTGGGTGGTGGGGTGGCAGCAGGAGAACGGAGCGACGCCGAGGGAGGAGTTTCGGGCTGTGAGCGCCCAGCCCTCCCTCCAGCTCTCCCAGGGATCTGTGCGTTCCGCCTGAGCAGGAGCAGAGGCCGGAGCGCAATGGAAACGGGGGCTGGTGGTCAAGCCACGGGAGCTGGGGCTGTGGCTCGATGGGAGAGGACCCCCCTTGAAGCAGGGGGTCTCCCGATCCCTTCAGCAAGGAGCAGGTGGCCCTGAAGGCTGCAGGAGAGGCCAGGGGCAGGGCTGGCCATCAGCCTCTGCTCCGAGGGGCTCCCACCCAAATAAGTGCTCGCTGTGGACAGAAAGGGGGTGACCTCACTGCTGCTACGGGCCGAGGCCACGGCATCACTATTTTCCCGAGGCGAGCAATCTCCTTTCACCACGCCCTGCACAGTAGCTCTGCCCTGAAGCACGGGGCCTTGGCGCGGCCAGTGTGCTCTCCGGCAGGACACAGCTGCTTCCTAACAGCTACCGGATGAATGGGTGAGTGAGTGAATGAACGGATGGACAAGTGAAGAATGAGCGCATGAACGGACAGGTCCAGCTCTGGTTGCTCTTCCCATCTCAGCCTGTGCCTGCCTTTCCCGTCTGATGTCCTTGCTGGCCTGTGTCAGGGCAGATGCTGGCCTGCCTGTCGCCCTCTCCCCAGGAGACGCCTGGCTGGGGCTCAGAGCTCTCCTCCCTGGGCTGGGGTGGCTCCCAGGGGAGAGCACCTGGCTGGGGCTGCCTGAGCTCCCCAAAGGGGAATGGAGCCAGCGGCCTCCGGGAGTCTGGAGGCCCAGGTGTCCAGGGGAAGGAGCCTCTGAGGTACGTGCATGGCCTCGGGACGCCATGCCAGCCCTCTGTGTGTGTGAATGTGTGAGCATGGAACAGTCGTATGCAGGAGAGTGTCAGCATGTGCGTATGTTTGCGTGGGAGTGTGCATTGTGACAGTGTGTGTGAGAGTGAGCAAATGTGTGTGTGTGCACACAAGCATCTGTGTGGGACTGTGTGTGCAAGAGTGAGAGCGTGTAGAGTGTGTAGTGTGTGTCTGTGCACATGTTAGTGTGTGACTACGTGTACAGCTCTTGGATGCTGGAGGAGGGGGCAGACCTGCCTCTTGTGTCACCTGGCCTCCCCTCAGCCCTGAGTCTCCAGGTGGTCCCTTTGGTGGTGCCACGCTGTGGGAGAGCCCCGTTCACGGTGTCTCCTATCTCCCAGAAGCCCTGGCGCTGGCCCAGAAAAACATTGTTTGTGGAACCCTTGAAGTGGGGGAGCCCCTCTGCCCAGTGTGGTGCAGGGCTACGCTGGCCACTTCCTGGTGTCCCTTGGGGGTGGTGGTAAAAACGCTTCAGGCTGTAGGTGCAACCCCCACGGGGCCCAGCAGGCGGAGCCATGTGCCCACTTCAAGTCTAGTCGGTTCCCAGGCTTCCGGTTTCCAGACCCCTGCCCGTAGCCAACCTGCTCCCAGGACTCCTGCCGCAGCCCGGGGCCAGCGCCCAGAGTGGAGGTGCAAGGAGGCCGCTTGGAGCATGGGGGCTCACACCCCCGGGCCACCCCGCTCCTCTGCCCGCCAGCCTGACGGAGGAGCCACAGAGCAGCAGTCCCTGCGCGGGGCCTGTCCTCAGCTCCCTGGGGCCCTGCCACCACCCAAGAGGGAGGCCGTGCTGAGGCCACACTCACCTTTCCAGCCCTGCGGACACCTCTTCACTAAACTCTGAGCTCTCACTACTGCCTGGAAAAGGAACACAGACCGTGAGCAAGGCGGCCTCGCGGTGGGCAAGGCCCCCGGGAATGCAGCTGCTGGCAGGGACAGTGTCCTGACCGGGACAGTGCTTCCCGCTGCCTGCCCGCTGGCCTGCTCGAGCCGCAGGCCTCCGCCTGGGCCTCATCCCACGAGCACAAAGGTCAACGGAGCTGACAAAGGTCAACACGCTGGCCACGGGCAGGACCCCGCAGACCCTGGCCCTGAAGCGCCTTCCCTCGGCCTCTGCGAGGAGGGTCTTTCTCCTGTCACTCAAGCACCCACACCCGAGGCCTCTGGGTTCTGTCTGGAACCATGGAGGCTCCAAGGTTCAGGGCTCTGTGTGGGCAAGAGCAGCAACGCTGGGCGGGGAGACGGGAAGGTGCCCTCGGGACAAGGGGGTGGCCTGGGCTGGCACCACACAGGCAGGTGCACACGGCCCCCACGGGCCTTCCGCCGTGAACTGAGAAGCACCAGAGCTCCCCGCCCGAGGGGTTGGGGCCCCAATGGCCCTGCGACCTCCCTCCTGCGTGGACACTGGCCAGCAGAGCCTTGGACTCAGTGTTGTGCCTCAGGAAGAGAAGGCCTGGGCCCAGGCGAGCTCACAGCTGCTCCGCCGCCCAGCCAGGAGCCGTGGACCGACACTTCCTGAGCATGTCCCGCAGTAGCCCAGTCCCATTGGACACCAGGAAAGAGGGTTCCATGGCCAAGGCCTGGGGGACCCAGAGACCCTGGAGGGCTCCCAGTGCCCATACGCCTCTCAAACTGAGGCAGCGGGGACCCCCTTTGTGTACCCCAGGCCTTTCCCACCACTGGGCCCAGAACCCTCCTTCCAAGGCTCACTGAGACCCTTGCCCGGGGAAGCACTGTGTTAAGCTGCTGTGCACCAGATGGGGGTCCACACAGGGCGCCTGCTCTGAGGACGGAGGGCGGACAGGGAGCTCGCTGTTACAGACCTCCAGGGGTGAGGTCCACGGCCTCTGGGACCGGCCCAGTTGCACGGGAACGTGAGATGTAAGATTCCTGCCTGTTTTCCTGTTCCCCACCCCCACTGCTTCCCACGTGCACCGCGGCCCTCACCAGGTCGAGTCCCCAGCTTGGCAACGGCCTAACCCGTGGCCACAGCCAGCAGAGCTCTCTGATAGGGGAGCAGACAGACACACAGCACGCAGACTGCAGAAGCTCTGACGGCCACGATGACAGGGTGGTCCCCCCCTGCCCTCAGTTGTCCTGGGCACTGCAGGGGGACCGCTCTGTGACTAGAGCCCAGTCCTGGCCTTAGCCCTCACCACAGCCTCTCCCTGTGGCACCAGAGGCCCTGCCTGGCATCCGTCTGGCAGGTGCTCAGAGTGCAGGCTCACTCGGAAAGCCGCCTTCCCCTCCCTGCTCTGGTAAGGACACACAGAGAACCCAGCAGCCCACTGGGCTGCTGCCTGAGCAGGCGCTGGAGCTCATGGCTCCCCCAGGGACAGAAGTGCCACTGGGGCAGCCGCCGGGTCTCGAGCACAGGTCCTGCCGCTTCTTCCAATTCTCTGCTACACTAGGGGCTACCAACAGGCTGGGGACACCCCTAGGGAGCCCCAAGGCTGGGAAGGGGGCCTCCTCTGCAGGGGGCGAGGGGCCACGGGGTTCCGCAGAGCGACAGTGCCACCACGTGTGGCAGTGACACAGAGACAGACACGGAGCACACGCCGGACCTGTGGCCCCCGCCTGTGCTGTGCAGGCTGGAGACGCTTACCGAGGGAGAGTCCATTGGTGACGGCGGTGGAGGAGGTGAGGGTGAGGCCCCTGCGGGGGCTGCGGGACTCGAGGACGCTGTCGTCCAGCAGGTGCCTGGCCTTCTCCGACGGGAATGTCGCGCTCTTACTCTCGACCACACTCAACTGACACATCATACTGGAAAACGGAAAGGAAGAGAGGGCGCGTCTGCCCGGGCTTCTGGGCCCTCGCTGCAGCTGCGCGGGGCGGCCCTGGGCTCTGCCCCTCTCGCGGCGCGACCTTGAGCAAGTCACATCCTCTGTCCGAGCCTCAGTTCCTCCCTCCGCCGAGCCCTGCCTGTCTCCCTGGGTGATGAGGTGGCTCCGGGGAGCACGTGGGTGATGAGGCCATGGGTTTGGAGTCACACGCACCTGGTCCAGACCCTGGCCCCAGCTTCCTCGCCGCTGCAAGGGTCTCCACCTTGCAGCCTCTCCTCAGAGTCCCTCTTAAATGTGTGTGATGAGCGCACCTGCCTCCGAGGCCTGCGGGGGACAGATCTGCCCACCCCCACCCGGGTCCCCCTGGGCTGCACCGAGGCTGCTTCTGCCTCAGCAGTGAGAGGAAGGGAGGGAGAGAAGGAGCGGGGCAGGAAGGAGATGGGGAGGAGGGAGGGACGGCGCCACATGCTTAGGGGCCTGTGCCCAGTGCCCAGGGAGCATGAGGGTGGCCGAGGACCCAGCTGGGAGCCCGGTGCAGACAGTGAGCCAGCAGGTTCTCTCTCTGCAGGCAGACACCGGGAGACACGTCACACTGTCCTGGGTAACAAGTCACTGATGCCCACAGGACGCTGGGTTTCATCACAAGTGAGTCACTCACTGAGCTTAGGCCAATTTTCTGGAATCCGACCATTGCCTCCCTGCCCTCTTCCAACAAGAGCAGCTGAGCTGAGCTGCCACAGTGGCCCTCGCCTCCCCCCCAGGCCCCACCAGCCTCAGGAGCACGCCCTAGGCAGGGGCACCAAGAGTTCCCGTCGACGGCTCCCTGGTGGGGTGGGGGACCCCAGCCTACACCGCAGCCCAGATGAAGCCCTGGGAGGGCCGCTCGTCACCCACTTGTTGCCCAGGCTGTGGCTCTTCCTGTGTCTGGGGACTGGAGGTGTGGGGAGGCTGCCAGCCACGGATGCGTCAGGACAGGTGGGCCTCCTGCTGAATCTAGCCGAACTGGAGCCTGCTGAGGGGCCTGCAAACAGAGCAGAGAGAGACCATGGGGTCCAGGTGGGGGGTGGGGGGCTGTGAAGGCCCAGAGGACAAGGGTCTCGGGGTTTGAGATAAGGCACCAGGCTGGCTGCCATGGATGAGGCAAGATTCCCAAGAACTGAGCCTAGTATCTTTCTCTCTCCCAATTTAAGGCTAACAACCAACTGTCAGGCTGGCCGGGCCCTGCTCTGCACGGTGCCCGCTGGCTGAGCAGCCCCAGCGGCCAGTACAGAGTGGTGTGGCACAGTCACCCATCCTTCCCCGGTGAGCGGACAAATGGGGACCCCAAGTGCACCTTCTGCCTTCGAGCCCATGCCCCAGCCTGGACACAACCACCTGCTGCCCCAGCTGCTTACTCAGCACCCAGGGCCCAGCCGTGGACCTGCTGGGCAAGGATGCGGCTGGACAGACGGGCGCTGAGCCTAGGCCTGCCCCTGACTGCTTGGACATCCTTGGACAGGCCTCAATTTCCTCATCTGAGAAGTAGAGATAATTCCACACACCTTGAGGTGGGGGAGAGGAGCTGATGAGGCATCCACACTTTTTTCATGTCCCGGTCACTGCCGCGCCCTGCCCGGCCCATCCCGTGGGGCTGACAGGTCATCAGAACTGGGACTTGGGGCCACAGATTCCCTGAGCACAGGTTGTGGACCTGAGGGCCGTGGCCGTGGCTGACCTGTCCTTCCTGGCTTGGGAAGGCAGGTGTTTCAAGGAGGGCCCGTGCTAGACTCGCCCTGGCTTTCTGGTCAGACACCAGGACGGGGGCCAGGGCTTCCAGAGACAGCAGCCGGGCGGGTCACCCCGAACTCCAGGCCCTCCACCTCCAGACCCCGTGGAACCACAAGGGGCACAAGGCCAATGGCTTGGGCCGCCCTCTTCTTGGTGTCTGTGAGGTTGCCCACACCCCCAGCAGGGACACCGCGCACGTCTGGCCCCCTCGGCGTTCGGAGATCACCAGGCGCGCCTGCTGCTGACCCCATTCTCACTTGGCCCCTGCTGTTTTCCCTGCACCCCCCCCTCGGGCCCTGCCCATGCACTTGGTTCTGCCTCCAACCCTTGGTAGAAGGAGCGGCCACTTTCCTCTCTGCTCACATCTGCCCACACAATGGGCACCCACGCCTCCCCGCCAGGCCTGGGAGCAGAGTCCACTGTCCAGGGCTGACCTCTCCTCTCCTTCTCTGTCTCGCGGCTGAGAAACAAACCCCTGCCTCTTTTTTTTTTGGGGGGGGGCCGGCAGAGTTAGACAGTGAGAGACAGACAGAGAGAAAGGTCTTCCTTCTGTTGGTTTATCGCCCAAATGGCCGCTACGGCTGGTGCACTGCGCAGATCCGAAGCCAGAAGCCAGGTGCTTCTTCCCAGTCTTCCATGGGGTGCAGGGGCCCAAGCACTTGGGCCATCCTCCACTGGGCCATCCTCCACTGACTTCCCAGGCCACAGCAGAGAGCCGGACTGGAAGAGGAGCAACTGGGACAGAATCCAGCGCCCCAACCGGGACTAGAACCCGGGGTGCTGGCGCCGCAGGCAGAGGATTAGCCTAGTGAGCCGCGGCGCCGGCCACCCTAGCCTCTTGCCCTGTGCCGCCAGGTCCCCCCCAGGCTGTCAGGCTTCCCCTGCAGGAGGCCTGCTCCTCCGCCTGCCGCTCCGCCCCTGCACACAGGATGGCCTCTCCAGCCCTTCTGTGCCAGGGCCGTTCCAGCCGCCTCCTTTCTGCCAAACCAAGGAGCGCTCCTCGGCCTTCTCCCCAGAGCCCTTGGTGCCTGGAGCTCCCCTGTGCTTCCTGGGGCGGGGGCCGTGACACCACGCTCCCCTGCTCCTCCCCCAACCGCGCCTGTGGCTGTTACCCCTCCTCCAGGGGCCCCACCCTGGAGTCCTCTGCACAGGCCTCCCTCTTTGGCTCCTGTTGTGATCCGATCAGACCCACTGCCCACCCCTAGGTCTCTACTGCGGTCCCCTGTATGTATTCGCACCCAGCTGCTTCGGCGTAAGCCCTCCATCCAGCCATCCCGACACCCCACGTCCAGTGCCTCCAGGGCTGCACCTGGTGCCTCCTTCGGGATTTCAGCCTTGGCTGGAGCCACCTCTGGCCTCTCACTCGCTCGCTCAGCAGTGGGTCACCCTGCACTCCGCCCAGCTCTGAGTGGCCTTTCTGCACTTGCCACACAATCACCGAGGCCCCCGATTTTGCACCCCTCCCTGTCCACCTCTGTTGTCACTGACTGGGGTCCCACACTGGACTCTCTCCCTGCCTCAGCTGACCTTCTCAGTCCAATACCTCAACCCCATTCAGCTCCATCAGAGTCTGAAAGATGACAATGGACCCTGTTGTCTCCTCGCTGGAAACGTCAATGACACGTTGTTCCAGGTCCTGTTGGACCTGGTCCTTTAAGCTGATATTAAAATGCTGATGAGAGAGGAAAGAGGAAACGCAGCCAGGACGGTTCTGGAGGACAGTGCAGGACCTGCCCTTCGGGCCTCAGAGCCGCAAGAGGAAGCAGCAGTCACGTGAACGGCTTCCCCCGGGCTCCACGTGGGAAACAGACTTCCAAACAGCCATGCTCGAGTCCCGGCTGCTCCACTTCTGGTCCAGCTGCCTGCTATGCCTGGGAAAGCAGCACAGGACGGCCCCAGTGCTCGGGCCCCTGCACCCGCGTGGGAGACCTGGATGGAGTCCCAGGCTCCTGGCTTCGGCCTGCCTCAGCCCTGGCCGCTGCAGACAGGCAGTCCACGCAGCAAGCTTCCAGTACCAGTAACGAGATCAGCCACGCAGGGAGGACAGGCAAAGGACACAGAAGGGGCATTCACAGAGGAGCGAGTCCACATGGCCAGGGGCTACCAGGAAAGGTGCTCGACCCCACAGTGCCGGGAGGACAACCAGAGTGAACGGGAGATATGGTTCTACTCAAACATACGGTTAAAAGAACAAAACACAAAAAATAACCCAAATTAGCCTGAGAGTCCCTCGTGCTGGCAAGGACGTGGAGGGACAGGAAGTCCAGTCTGGGGCCCAGCTGGGAGCAGCACATTTGGAAAGCAGTTGGTGGCACTGAACGTGTCTTCTTGTTGTGGTGGCTCCAGTTCTAGCACCTGCCCTAGGGAGCTCGTGTGCCATCAAAGGGTGCCCAGCGTAGCACTGGGCAGCGAAGCCAAAAGGGAGAGGCCACCTCCCTGGTCCTCAGACAGCTGTGGTCTATTCAGTCAACAGATTCTACGGGGCTGGGGGCAGGGAGGAGGGAATGGCAGAGGAGACAGAGAGGTGGGGAGGGCAAGAAGGAGTGACTGGATGTACACAGGTATCAATATGGGTAGACCACAGAAACATGGGCTCGGGGGCCAGCATGGAGGCGCAGTGGGCTAAGCTGCCACCTGCGATGCTGGCATCCCATGTCAGAGCACCAGTTTGAGTCCCGGCTGCTCTGTTTCCTACCCAGTTCCCTGCTCACGGCCTGGGAAAATAGCAGAAGATGGTTCGAGTGCTTGGGCCCCTGCCACCCATGTGGGAGACCCCGATGAAGCTCTGGGTTCCTGACTTCAGCCTGGCCCAGTGTCAGCCATTGCTGCCATTTGTGGATTGAACCAGTGAATGGGAGATCTCTCTCTCTCTCTCTCTCTCTTTCTGCCTTTCAAATAAATAAAATACATCTCTAAAAAATAAATAAATAAATAAAAATGTGTGCCCAGGGGAAAGAGCTGGCTGCCAGAGTTGGTTGATGGCATAATGCCACGTATGCCGAATTTTTAGAAAACACACAAAACAGCAGTGGTATGTTTATACGTAAGAATACATGCAGTACAAGAAGAGTAAGCTTCATGATATTGGGACAGTGGGGAACCACAGGGAAGAAAAGGGAGGAAGCAAGATGGGGGTGAACAGGTTTTCCCCATGCAGTCTATTTGTTTAAAAATATACGAAGCAGGCTGGCGCCGTGGCTCAACAGGCTAATCCTCCACCTTGCGGTGCCAGCACACCGGGTTCTAGTCCCCGTCGGGGCGCCGGATTCTGTCCCGGTTGCCCCTCTTCCAGGCCAGCTCTCTGCTGTGGCCAGGGAGTGCAGTGGAGGATGGCCCAAGTGCTTGGGCCCTGCACCCCATGGGAGACCAGGAAAAGCACCTGGTGCTCCTGGCTCCTGCCATCGGATGAGCGCGGTGCGCCAGCTGCAGCGTGCCGACCACGGCAGCCATTGGAGGATGAACCAACGGCAAAGGAAGACCATTCTCTCTGTCTCTCTCTCTCACTGTCCACTCTGCCTGTCTAAATATATATATATAGATAGATAGATAGATATAGATATAGATAGATATAGATATATATACACGAAGCAAACATGGCACAAATGCTAACTTCTGTTAAACAGGGATGGTGGGCACCTGGGTATCAAATATTTCATTATCTAACATGAGAATACTTTAAAAATACTGGACAGCTGCCCTGTACTGGGTGTTCTGCTAGGGGCTGTGCCGGAATGTTCCATCTGCCACCCCACCTCCGTCCTCCACCCATCTACTCTGGGCCTTGGACGGGGGGCTGCTCTGTGGGATGGGGGCCGGCGGCAGGGTGGCCATTGCTGCCTCCCTGTGGGCCGCCCCCGAGAGGCATTGTCCGCTCCTGCTGGCCTTGGCATGGCTTCTGATCCCACTGTTTCTAAGCCTGGGGTGCTGCACTGTCCCGCAGGGCTCCCCTCTACCCTGTCCACATCTTTGCAAACTGTCCCGCTGTGAAAGCCACCTGGTCCCGCCTCTTCCCTTCACGTCTGGCCCTCCAGCGTTCTGGGACATCTGCAGATGCTCAGGAAGGTAAGCCACTAGGGCACGGGGCTCACTGTCACATAACAGGTTCAAGGCCAGGCCCTGTGAAGCCATGCATGGTCACCTGGGACCACCAACCTGACACCTCCTCCAGGAAGCACCACCTCTCTCACTGATCCAGGGCAGCCCAGGCCAGTGCAATGCAGCCTCGCCCCTGGCCTGGCGGGTGGGGCCCTTCCCCATGACTTTTGGACCTGAGCCTAGGACGCACTGCAGGACCACCTTTTTCGTGAATGAGAAACAAAACCTACACAGCGCCGATGGGTGAGTTTCTCCGCCCGCGGGGAAGAAAGCTGTTCACGGGCTGAAAGTGGCTCCCGGGGTAAAGCCAACAAGGGAGGAGGAGGCCAGTCCTGCTCCCGCCGGCCCGCGCTGGCCTGGGTGTTCAGCCTCCCTGGCTTCTGCGAGCCACCGGCTTCCCCGGCTGCTCCCCCGGCTGTCTCTAATGCTGCAAAGCTCAGGGGCCCTAAAGAGACCCCTCCACCCACACTGCCCCCGGCCAGCTGCCTGGAGACCCGGCCTGCCTGCAGGAGAGGGGAGGCCATGCAAGGCCCCAGGTCCTGCCTTCAGATGGCATCTCAAGGACAGGGTCTGGCGGGACCTCCTGAGCCCAGAAGGGGTCCACGTGTGGGGCTGAAATGCACCTGTGTTTTCCCAGCAGGGGCGTGCAGTGGGGGCGGGGGGGGGGCGAGCTGCTATCAGTGGCTGCGAGGCGCTAATCCTAACCAGAGACGGGATCAGACCCATCTGGAGAGTGTTAGGAGCGGGTTCCTAGGGCTCGTGTGGGGCCAGGTCTTCTGCAGATGCTCTCGGGCTGATCCCGATGTGTGGCCCCTGCCCCTACGCCAGGACCTCTGCTCCAAACGCTGGGACCCGGCAGGCTCTGCCCCGGGGGAGACGCCTCCGGCAGCTGCTCCAGAGAGCACGAGCAAGCACGAAGAGCACCGTGCTTTGTTTGGGTTTTGCACATGTGGCTGAGCAGCAGCGCCGGGGAGGGCGGAACGGCCTTGTTTATCAACGGCCCGGGTGAGGGATCACGCTCTTGATGCCTGAGTCACTCGGGCCCCCACCCTGGTTCTCAAAGTGTTTTCTGAAGGTCAGATTGCATCGCTCCTCCCTGTGTGGTCTGCAGTGGAACCCCAGGGGCCCTGGTGCTGCAGTAAGGACAAGGACCACGGTCATAGGGAGCCACCGGGCTTCCTGCCTGCGCTCGGCACTCGAGACGGGAACGCTTAGTAGTCCCCCTCCCCACCCCCCACTTTCCAGACCAGCGAGCACGCTGGGAGCGGGACCTGGCCACAGGGGTGCAGCGCTCACGTGGCAGGGCAGTGGCCCCAGCGTCCAAGGTCGGGCGCTGGTCAGGGAGCACCTCCTCCAGGAAGCTGTAACGGGTGAGATCCAATCGCTTCTCTCCAGGAAGGGAGGTGAAAGGGACTAACACCCATTATGCACCAACTGTGTGCCTGGCTTCGATGCGGCCGGCAGTTCCACCACCCACTTCAGAGCGAGGCTTGCAGGCACTCACACTCACGTGGGGGCTGCATCTGTCCCCTTCACGGCCGTGCGGGGGGGAGGGGGGGTGCTGGACGCTCCCGGGTGCTCCTGGAAAGTTCCTGGGGCCCCATCCTGCTCACCCTTGCATGACTCCTCTCCCCACCTGTCTCACGCGGTGCCTGCCACCTAGATCTCTCCCAAACCCTCTGGACTTGTCTTCCATTCAACTCTCAATTCTCCCCTCCGAGACTAGTCCCAGATCCACCCCCTCCCCCAACTTCCTGCTTTGGCCGACCTTGGGCGGCATGCCTGGCACTGGGCGCCCCTGAACCCAGGAGGGAAGGGTGAGGGCAGCGGAAGAGCCCGTGACCTCCCTGGGCCCAGGCTCAAGGCTGCTGCTGCTCTGGCTGCCCCGTCTCCACACTCCCACCCACCCCGGCCCCCCGCCCCGCATTGTTGACCAACAGCCTGGGTCTGACGCAAGGCAGAAGAATTTCCATTCAGCTGGGACCCAGAAGGGGGGCCTCTGTGCTCATCCTCTGCTACCAACAGGGCTCACGTTCCTGCCCCACCAAGCCCGGGGTGGCCACCACGTGACGGCGCCGGGGACACGTGCCGCTGGGGCCCTTTTATGAGCTGGGTGGCTGCAAGTTTGTCAGTCTACATCCCCAGGCAGGGCAGGGGTGGGCGTGATGAGAATGAGCTGCGCTCAGGCCTTGCTTAGCAGTGGTCCCCGCTGCCCAGCCCGATATGGCTCGGATGGCTGGAAAAACTGACCATGTGGCTTGCCTATCTCAGAGGAGTGCTCTGTTTTTCCTCCGCATAATTTTTCCATGAATAATCTTTAAAGCTTTTTAAGTGGCTGTTTCTTTAGCAGTTTTATTGGAACATATGAGAACTGACAGTCTCCATGGGGGGACTCTAGTTGTCACGTTGGAAAAAAGAAAAAAAAAGTCTGGTTCTCATTACGTTTGTCTCAGGAAGCCGACACGCTGCCCAACAGACCACTCACTGTTGGGAAGAGAAGAGGGGAACAGGGCCCTGGTAAGGACAGCGTGGGTGGCCGGGGCAAGGCTGCCGGGCGCTGAGGCCAAAGGACTCAGGACCCAGAGGGCGACAGGCCTGGGCTTCCTTCAAGGCTGAGCGGCCCCGGGGCAAACCACCCTGCACCTCTGAGCACCAGGTCTCCATGTGCAAGGCAGGAACAGCCTTGCAGCCTCCCTGTGGGAGTAAACCAGACCGTGCCCCTGCCTCTTGCTGCAGCCGACGTTCACGGAGCCCCAGCCTTGGGCCTGCCCCGGGCCGGGTGCTGGGGACACATCACCGGGTGTTCTGTCTCTGTGGAGTCTACAGTCAAGCAGGGGAGGCAGGCAAGTGACAGGGAACTCACCCCAGGAGGAACACCTGCCGTGAGCCCAGTGGATAACATAGACATGGTGATGGCACCAGCTACACCCTCACAGTGTAACCATAGCAACAACCCGGCTGCAACGGGGATGTCGGCCAACACCCACCAGCCATGACTGCTTTGTCCACATGGCCTTGGCTGGGCCTTGCACTGCTGTGACGATGGGGAAGTGGAGGTCGGACAGGCTCAGGAACCTGCCCAGGTGAGCGAGATGGAGGTGGAGACAGCGCCCCTGACGACCCCGGAAGGATCAGAGCGGACTTCTGAGAGGTCCAACGTGCAGGCTGGTGGGGGAGGCACGAGGAACGCCATGTGCGAAGGCTCGGAGGTGCCGGGGCCGGGGCCCTGAGGGGAGACTTTTAAGGAATTTTAGGAGTGATGTGTTCAGACCTGCAGCCTGGCAAGATTACTCTGGCTGGAGAGCCGCTGGATGTGGCCAAGACTCGAAGCTGTGGGCTGGGCCGGAGAGATGGGAAGAGAGACATCCGGGGGTGAGTGAGGCAGGGGCGTGGAGGGAGTGGATCTGGGGCAAGATCCCCCACAAACAAACACATACTAAAGTGGGTGGTGCTTGAACTCAGGGAGCAGGACTTGGGGGTTGATGTGGGGACGCCACGGGGCAGCTGGGCGTGGCGCTGAGCCACCCAGGAGGAGGAACGGAGGCTGGGCTGCAGGCTCCGTGCCTGCCCAGGCCAGCGCTGCCCTAAATCCGTCTGGCTGCCCTGCTACTGCTCGGGGGCTGGGGGATGCCGACCAAGTCTCATACGTCAGGAATTAATGGAAGACAGCTGTGGTGGAGGGGAAGTTACTCCACTGGAGTCACAAGACTTGGGGTTCCAGTCCAGCCTCTGTCACAGGCTGGCAGGAAGCTCACGGCTCGTGTTCATCCCACTGAGCCCACTTCTGCTCCCTGGAGGAGGAGAAGGACACTGCACCCTCTGGAGCCCTCACTGGCCCCTGAGCCTCCTGGGTACAGGGGCGACTTCTGCCCCACGGAGGAGCTCCGGGTCCCAAGTTTCCTGGCCGCCTGTGCTGAGAGCCCTGTCCATGGGTTGCAGGCTCGGGCCCTTTCTCGGGCTCCCATGCACAGAAAGCCTGTTTGTCTTGAAACCCTGTTCTGGCCATGTTTCCTGGCCGAGCCTGGGAGCCAGTCACTTCCACATTCACACGCATTCTTTCTTTCTCATACACACAGCTCTCACGGGTCCTCACCGTGAGCCAAGATCCATCTCGAACGTCGCTCACAAGGCCCGGCTCATTGCTCTCTGAAAACTGGCATTCAATCCCCCTCCGACCATCGGGGGCTCAGACGCGTTCTCATGCAGTCCGAGCCCAGGTTCCCAGGGCCCAGAACAAAGGAGCTGGGCCACGGCAGGGCGGCTGAGTTGGACAGGAGTGGGTTTGAATCTTGGCTTCTCTGCTTGACCTTGATGGGACAGGTCACTGAGACAGGAGACTTCAAGAACCAGGCAGGTGTGAAACCCCAGTGTGAATGGGCGAGAGCCCGCTTCCCAGCCCCGAGCTCACAGGGCACAGGAAAGACTGCCAGAGAGAGCAGCGTGTGCAGAAAGGGGTCCCTCCCCTCACTCAAGGGCTGTTCTCTTTCTCTGTGCAAGTACGGTATGTGTGTGTGGGGGGGTGCACAGATCACTTGGGGGACGTGAAGCACGTCTCCAGCAGTTGAGACTCCTGGCTCAGGCCTGCAGACACCAACGTGGTGGCAGCCAGAGTGGTGGCTGCAGGAGCGTTAGCTGCGCTCACCAGTCCATCAGGCTGAGGACAGGCATGGCCTCCCAGGGGCCAAAGCCAGGCGTCTGGCAGCGGGGACCTGACTTGGAGGAGCCATGGGATGGAAGCAGGTGTCCTGGAGTGCATTGCATTTGTCAGCGTTCAGGGACCCGTGGAATCTCTGAAACCCCTGTGATATCATGCCCGGCAGAGGAAGAACCAATGTCACCAACAGCCACGCAGAGGCCCCGTGCCCTGAGCCAGCAGCACCCACAGCTACGACTGTGCCCCGGCCTGGGCTACAGTAAACATGGAGAGACTGTGGGACACACAAGAGCCGGGCCCCAGCTGGGCAGATGTGAGGGGATTTAACGCCAGATGGGGTTGAGGGTTCTGATTCTTACGCGGAGCCTGCTTTCTGAGGCCAGGCGGGGACTCAACGACGGGGACGTCCACAGTGATCATCAGGGCGGGGTACTCCCCAGGCCCGAGTGCTCCGGGGCCTCCCTTGCACCTGCTAGTCTGGGAGCTGGCCACAGACCAGGCCCGTGTTCAGACCCTGGCCTCACAAGCCGCTCTGCCGCTCCTCCACACGTGAGGCTGCGGGAACATCTGGCACCTTCACTCACAGAACAGAGAGAGGATCGGCCCAGGGCAGGGAGCCTGGCTACACGGGCAGTGCCAGGAAAGGTGCTCTGTGCAGGTCAGCCACGGCGAGGACGAGAATGCCGGGGTGCAGCTCTCTCTAGAGCCTGCATCCCAGGGCGGCAGGTCCCGAACAGCAGGAGGGGCCCCGTCCCCAGACAGGCCACAGGGACTGCTCTGACCCACGAGTGTGGCAGAAGCGAGGCCTCAGGCTCTGGAGGCCGCCCCCAGCTTCTGCCTTGCCCTCTGGGGAACACCTGCTCTCGGGGAAAGGCAGCTGCCAAGCAGGAGGCTGACGCCGCCGCCACGAGACGAAGCCTGGGCCGCAGGAACGTGTCCGGCCCCCGCTGCAGCCCCAGCCATGCCGGCAGCCAGCACCAGGCCCGTGCGTGAAGACGTCTCCAGATCATCGGGCCCCAGCCCTGCCCGTCTTCCTGACTCACACACCCCGCGCGTGTCAGAAGATTGTGATTTCGTGCCCCTAGGTTCTGGGGTGGCTGGTGCCCTGGAGCAGCTGCCTGTCACGGCCCCGGGCTGGGCAGCACCACAGCTTGCCTGGGGGTGGGAGGGGGGAGCAGGAGCCAATGCCCCTTCAGGGCACCGGTCCAAGGGGCCCTGCCCCGTCTCAGGGAACGAGTGAAGCATTGCTATGCCTGTTGCACCAAGAAGAAAACCGAAGGAGCCAGCACGAACGCACGCCACAGTCACAGCTCAGCCTCCCCTGCGCTGGCGCGGCTGCCCAGGAGTCTTCGGAGAGAGCCTGGGAAGCCGCGGAGCCCAGTCCGCACCGTCGACCCTGTTCCAAGGCGCACACACGCGCTCCTTGCCCTTTCTGGGGTCAACGTTCTGTATGATTTTTCTCTCCAGGAAAATACTAGTTCACTTTCAGAAACTAAACATGACGTGTGGGGGGGTGGCGGGGGTGAGGTGGGGGGAGAGATTCACAACGTGGCATGCCCAGGAGTGTTTTCTCCACAGACCTGGAACACGAGAGGGCCTCTCCACCTCCTTTCTCCCAGTCTCTGTTGGTGTGGAACTGCCCGCCTGGCCAGGCCCTAGGGCAGAGAGTGGGGAGCAGCCTCATGTGGGGTGCCGGGGGCCATCCCAGAGGCCCAGGGCACCGGCCTGCTGTGACGCTAATCAAGGCCTCGGAGCAACCCCAGCTGGCGGTCAATGTCCATTCCAGGGTCATGGCTTCCCAGGCCCCGGAGGACAGCATCTGGCCAGGGGAGGGCCGGGGCACCCCGCGGCCACCTGTGGCTCAATGTGTCGGTCCTCGCCCCCTGAGACTTTCGCCTCGTATCTCGCCCAGACGTGAGCTCTGGGAAGTCCGGTCTTGCCTGAGTCTCACCAGGCACCTGGCACACAGCACATGCCTGGCCCATGCCGGCCCTTGGCGTGTGAGCCTTGAATGAACAAATCAGCGTATCTTGGAGCCTTTCCTTGGCAGTTAGGGGGCTGTCTGGCTGCTGGACAGGGCCCTGAGCTGCAGCCTGAACCCCCCTCCTGGGAACTGAGGGGGGCTGCGTTCCTCCCATTCCTGGGACTGCAAGAGGCACATTCCTGTCGCTGAGTCTGGTCGGGCTCCTGCCACGCGGCTTGGTCTAAACTGCCAGACCTGGGCAGGCTTCCCTGGAGCGGGCCTTTGGTCCTGCCTGCCACGGGACACCCCCTGGCTGCTCCTGGCCCGCGGTGGCACCTGCCTCTGCTGTGTGGGGCTCCAGGTGGGAAGCCGGGGCCACTGAGTACGTCTGAAGCCTTGGGTCCTCCCCGGGCCTCTGGGGGTCGATGAAAAGCTGAGCAGCCTGCTCCCAGGGCCGGGGCCAAGGCCTGGGGAAGCCGATGGAAAACACTCCTGCGAGCTGGGCTCCTGCACCCGTCAAAGTGCCGGCGTCAGCACTTCTCCTGACGGCCATGCCGAGTCAGCAGCCGGCAGCTCTGGAGCTGCCTCCCAGAACCACGAACCCACAGGGCTGAGCACGGAGCCTGGGGCCGGGGCTGAGGGGTGTGGGCAATGGCCACGGTTCTCACCCAGGGCCACCACGGGCTGGGCTGCAGCAATTCTAGACCATGCCTCGGGGGCTTCCCGTCTCAGGGAGGACAGACACGGGGCTCGTGGGCACGCGG
Source organism: Sylvilagus floridanus (assembly GCA_949820135.1). Lineage (NCBI taxonomy): Eukaryota > Metazoa > Chordata > Mammalia > Lagomorpha > Leporidae > Sylvilagus > Sylvilagus floridanus. Next base: position 92,430,591 of record OX463243.1, on the reverse strand, counting down.
CTATCTGCCAATCACAGACAGGTGGGCCATGGAAGGCCAGACAGTAAACTTTTTGGGTACAAGGGGTCTGGCCCTGGCCCCATCACCCAACCCTGCCTCTGGCACGTGAAAGCAGCAGCCACGGACAATGCATCAGTGGACGGCTATGGCCTTGTCCCCTACAGAGATGGTGTGGGCCATCAGCTTGCTAGCCCCCAGGGTGACAGGGCCCAGCCTGGTGCAGCGCTCGGGTGAGGGTGGGACAAAGGCTTTCCTGAGACAAGATTAGCTCCTCACCCCCCTGACCACAGCGCCCACCCTGCGACCTCACTCGGCGACTCGACCATGGCTGGGGTTGGGGATGCTTCTCCTCCCCGTGTCTTTCAGCCTACGGGTGCTGGGGCCTCGCCACACTTTATAGTTCTGCCCACTGAAGTCTTTGCACGTGGAAACACCGGTCTAGCCGGGGTCTTCTGTCTCCTCCCAGGACTCTGAGCTGCAGGTTAGGTGACTAGCGGGTGACTGGTCTCCCATGCCAATTAACACCAGCGTCAGGTGAAGGGGGGGGCAGGGACGGAGCACCTGGCTGCACCTGGAGCAGGCCGGCCTGGGCCTGGCGCCCTCACGGCAGGGTCACAGGAGGCCAGCATGAGCAGGGCCTCCTTCCCACCAGGGCTCCAGGGAGGCTCCTGGATTTTCGGGGCCTGGCTCCTGGCCGTCAGGCCTCTGGCTTCCTTCCTAACCCTAGCAGAGGGAGCTGGGGCAGGGGGCAGTGGCTGGGGCAGGGGGAGGCCCTGGTCTCTCCCTCAGGGAGGAGGAGGCAGGGCACAAGTGGTGCAGTGAAGGGACTGCCAGGGTCAGACAGCTGCCCGGGGGAAAGGGTCTGCAGGCTTGCTGAGCGGCAGGTGCCAGGAAGAGCCAGGTAGGCAGGTGAGGACCCTGGGCTGGAAGCAGGACTGAGGGGCCAAGGAGGAAGGGCTCTCTGAGACACGGCCATGATGCTGCACCCACAGGATCCCCTCGTACTCTGGACCAAAGGTCCTCCTGGGGCCACAGCCAGGTCCTCCACCCCCCCCCCCCCGAACCCAGGAGGTGACAATAGTCACCTGTCAGGCCCACACTAGTGAGCCCCCTACAGAAGCAAGGGCAGACATGGGGACGCGAAGGGAACGGGGCTAGGGCCTGGGGTAGAAACTGCACAGGGGGCTTTCTGCTCTTGGCAGAGTCTAGCCCGTAGATGGAGAAAGCTGCACCTTGTCCTGCCCAAGGCCAAAGGCGACACCAGTCCCTCTGCCACGGCTGCAGCCTGTCTCTCTCTGCTCGCTGGCTTCAGCATGCAAGGAGAGAGCAGAGACCTTGGACCAGGGTGGAAATGGAGTTAAGTGGCAGGAGGGACACTGAGAGCAGCTGGGGGGGGGGGGGGTAGGAAGTGTGGCCCTGGGACTTCCTGGCACGTGGAAAAGGCCAGAGACACGGCTTGTCCTGTTGAGGCACATGAGCCAGGTAAGGCCGCTGTGGCCCATGGTGGCGGTGGTGGTGGCGTCTCAGAGAGCAGAACCCTGCTCTCATTCTGCTCCCAAATTCTGGCACTGTTGGGGCCAGTGCTGTGGCGCAGCAGATTAAAGCCCTGGCTTGCAGTGCCAGCATCCCATATGGGCGCCGGTTCAAGTCCCGGCTGCTCCACTTCTGATCCAGCTCTCTGTTATGGCCTGGGAAAGCAGTGGAAGATGGCCCAAGTCCTTGGGCCCCTGCACCCATGTGGGAGACCCGGAAGCTCCTGGCTCCTGGCTCTGCACACTGCAGTCATCTGGAGGGTGAACCAGCGAATGAAAGAACTCTCTCTCTCACCGGCGCTGTGGCTCAACAGGCTAATCCTCCGCCTTGCGGCGCCGGCACCCCGGGTTCTAATCCTGGTTGGGGCACCGGATTCTGTCCCGGTTGTCCCTCTTCCAGGCCAGCCCTCTGCTGTGGCCCCGGAGTGCAGTGGAGGATGGCCCAAGTGCTTGGGCCCTGTACCCCATGGGAGACCAGGAAAAAGCACCTGGCACCTGGCTCCTGCCATCGGATGAGCGCGGTGCGCCGGCCGCAGCGCGCCGTCTGCGGCAGCCATTGGAGGGTGAACCAACGGCAAAGGAAGACCTTTCTCTCTGTCTCTCTTTCTCTCACTGTCCACTCTGCCTGTCAAAAAATAAATAAATAAATAAATAAAAAGAAAAAAAAATAACTCTCTCTCTCTCATTCTTTCAAATAAATAAAATAATTAAAAAAAAATCTGGCACTGTTTCCTGAACAAATAAATAAATGGCCTCTTTAAAAAGTTCACAGGAAATGCAAATTATGGGAAAATAAAAAAAACTATGCAGGGATTCCAAAACTCCTTAGCATCAAATAAGCTTATCTTCAATTTCACTTCCCAGGAACTTTGTGAAGCCCCGGGTGGTCCTGAGGGCCAGTCTCGCTCGGCATTCTTTCTGCACCTTCAGTGACCATGGGTGAATTCTCAGGCTGCTTCCTGCCCCCTCCCTGGCTGGGACTGTGCACCTGACGGGAGAATGCTGACTGCGGCGAGAGTGTTCTAGAACATGCACAGAGAAGGTGGCGGCCAGAGCAGCACAGACATGGCCCTTGGGTCACCTTGCTGGTGGTCATGTGTCCCGCAGGGAAAGCAGTGGATCCAATGCAACAGCGGAAACTCCGGGAGCACGAAGCTCACGGCGGGGCCTTGTCTTGTGCTGTGGGCTACAGCAGCTGCTCTGCCCAGTTACCAGAGGAGCCGGGGGGCTGGGGGCAGGGCCTGCCTCCCACGAGGGGGCCGTGAGGACATCCGGAGGCAGGGCAGGGGCCACGCGTGCGCTCGCCCAGTCCGGGCACCAGGGAGGAGAAAGTGGCTTGAGTAGGCACACAGGCTGGGGGTGTGGCAACACCAGGCAGGCAGCAGGGGCTCCCCGCGCGTCACATGCTACCCCGGGTGCCTTGCGAATGGCACGTGGTTCTGGGCTCAGCTCTCCTGAGTGATAAGGACACAGAGGCACAGAGGGTGACGCCACTTGTCCAGGACTGTAATTGCCTAGAACCCGGGCAGCACACCCAGAGCTGAGACCATGAGGGACAGCGCTGCCAGGCCCCGCCCTGGAGTGCGAGGAAAAGGTACCCGTCCAGACAGCAAGCACCCAGCCAGCACCCGGAGCAGCTCCCAGCGGCGGCAGAGTGCCGTGCGGGCACCCACCTCCCAGGTGTCACAGCCACCTTACAGGTGACTACTTCAGGACGAGCACTCCTACTCCCATCACCCAACCCTGCCCCTGGCACGTGAGAGCAGCAGCCACGGACAACGCATCAGTGGACGGCTATGGCCTTGTCCCCTACAGAGATGGCGTGGGTGGGACTGGGCCCACAGCTTGCTAGCCCCAAATGCTCCAGAGCCTGCAACGTTTTGGGGGCCGACACGATATCACAAGGGGAAAGTTCCCTGCCCGCCTGACCTCGTGGCTGAAATACTGTTAACAATCACCTTCCAGCTAGGTGTGTAGGGTGGACGTGAAACATGAGTGAATTGCCTGTTTAGACTCGGACCCCATCCCTAAGATACCACATGATATATATGCAAGTATTCCAATATCCCCCAAAATTCAAGCTCCAAAACACTTGTGGTCCCAGCAACGTGGGTACAGATGTTCAGCCTGTAGAGTTACCTGCGTTCCATGGCCAAGGCCACTGCAGACCACACAGCTGGGGCTGAGCCGAGCTGGGTGTCCTGAACGTGGTAATTAGCCGGAAGCTCGGGGAAGATGACCCACCTGTGCCCGGGGCACCAAAGACTCCAGGCATCCCAGGTGCTCACCAGGGCACAGAAAACCCAGCCTGGGCAGCGCTCCAATGGGAAAGGCCCAGCTGCCCAGGAGAGAGGACCCTGGGGTTTCCTCTGACCTTGCCTCTCTTGGCCTCCGTTCCAGGCTCCAGCAGAAGGCCCAGCACAGCCGTGGCGCCCCTACCCACCACACACAGAGGGGCACCCTGATCAGGACCCTGGACAGGCTAGGGTGGTGTGGGCAGGCATGGCCGGGTCTGCCACGCTGCCAACTCAATCGCACATGCAGGCTGCGTGGTCAGGGCCTACCCAGGTAGCCTCATTCTGGGGCATCGCGGGTTTGGCCAGCTCAGAGCAGCTGCCGTACCTGCAAGATCTTCCTTGGAAGAAACGAGCCTCGGAGAGCTGCTTCCTGGTTCGATTCTGAGCGACAGTCTGAAAAAAAAAACAACAAAGATTTTCACAAGATCAGAGGGGCTGTGGTTTGTCACAGGGGGACCACAGGTGTGGGGTGGGGGTGGGGAAACTGAGCAGCTGAGAATGGCGTCATCAGCACAGAGCCCAGGAAGGCCCCACGCTCCGAGGTCACCAGGGGCCCAGGGGAGACGAGTGGGAAGGGAGACTGAGCACCAACATGCTGACAGCTCCCTGCACATGCCCCCATTTTCTACCTGTAGGGGGAGCGAGGCTGTCGCCTTCCCAGATCCACAGGGGCCAGAGCAGGGCATCCAACTCAGGACCGTGTGACCCCCGAGCCAGGGGCTTCAACCATCACCCTGCCCTTCCACTCGGCCCATGTCCCAGGGAGGCGTGCAGCATACTCCCAGGACTGGCACCTCAATATTTTGTCTTAAGCACAGATTAGGAATTCCTGGGTGAAAACGACAGCATAAAGTGGTTGCCAGACTCTCTGCCTCCCGACAAAACCAACCAACCATTATGAAAGCTCACGAGGACAGGAACTCACCAGCTGTGCCCAGGATAAGGGAAGGGGCACAATCTATGGCCATAAGCTTCAAAAACTTGTGGCCAAGGCAAGAAAAGGAAAAATCTGGAGTTGGACCAAGACTCGGCAACCGGCATGGCATCCACTCTGTGGATGTGGGCAGGGAACACAGGGAACGAGTGGAGGGTACGTGTGGCGGACTCGGATGGAAATGAGGAGTCCCGGGGGCCACAGCTGAGATCTGGGGTGCCCCTTTCTGGGGTGGACGACAGCCCTAGCAAGGTGCAGGACACTCCGACCTGGCGCTTTGCAGGAGCCCACCCAGATGAGGGGAAACCAACTCCTCTCAGTGCAGACGCGAAGAAACAAGCGGTCCAGCAGCGGCAGACCTGCTTTTTACAAGAGAGCGAAAGAGAAAGGGAGGGAGCCGGGCCCCGGCCACACCCAGGAGGCAGCCGCAGGAGCCGGGGAACCTCCCCGCCTCCCCAAGAGCTCTGAGCAGGGGAGCAGCCTGTTACGAACGTGGGTTGAGCAAGGCAAAGCCTGCAGAGTGAGAGAGGACCACGCAGGGGTAAGAGGAAGGGCAGACTGAAGACCCAAGGGAGCAAACCAAGGCCTGAGAGATGCCCAAGGCGGAAGGGATCGCCCAGGGACTGCGGAGACCAGCGTGGAGGGGACCGCTGCCAGAGAGGGGCTGACGGACATGGAGGGTGGACAGCACCCACGTGTGGGCTCCCGGAGAGGGGAGCCAAGAAATGGTGCAGAAGTCGCCCAAGAAGCAAAGCAGAGGAATTCCTCGGAAATGGAGACGGCCTGGTGTGGCCCAGGGAAGACTGGCACAGAACTGGCCGTGCCCGGTGCTCCATGCCGAACTTCAGGGAATGGCTCTCCCGCCTGGCAGACAACACAAGCCCCTTACAAGGGGGAAACGTCAGACCGGCTGCGGCTTCTGCACACGGCACCCGTGCCAGGAGGCAGCAGAGCGAAGGTCTGCTGTCCAAGGGTGCGGGGGTGGCGGTAGGGGAGAGGGGCGGGCCCCGCCAGGCCAGGCCCAGGCAGATGCAGACAACCGCACAGCACAGGGCCCGCCGGGCCAGGGCACCCCCTCCCGATGTCCCAGGGACAGAGACAGCCTGGGGAAACAGCAGTGGGCAGAACTGACCTCTGCTCAGAAAGGCTAAGTTAGGAACTTGGGACCACGTGGGGGTGCAATTCGCAGACTGAATGGGGGGGGGCAGTGGAGGTGGCGGAGCGGAGGGCGCTAACGGTCTCATCTTTCACGGTCCGGGTCCCCGGTGCAATGCAGCCAGGCTCTCGGAGTTTCTCCGACCTCTTTTATTAATCTTAGAAGGCTCTTTCAGGAAACAGAGTATCTTGTGGTAAAGAAATGTTTATTTATAGAGCAGCAATCCCTTGCATTTTTATTTCAGTTCCTTTTTCTGGCTAAATTGAAGTAAAATAAAAAGTAATACTTTTAATTAAAAATAGGAAGTGTATATGATCCAATGTTAATACATCCTATACTGGCATCCACCCACATATCCATCAATCCTATACACATTTTCCACGTGTAGAGAAGCATCCAAATGTGTGTTCTTGGAATGCTAATGGTCATGTTTCCAGGTGGTGGGAATTTGGATATTTTTTCTTAAATAGAAACACAAAGCGCTGGCGGGGGATTCTAGGCAGAACTTCTCACAGCAGATGGGGACAGGGGAGTAACTGAGTCACTGTGTCCTTGGCAGGGGAGGGCCAGGGTGCAGGTGTGTACCTCGGGCAGGACCACAGGCCCTGCCCATCACCTGTCACTCACAGGCGCTGCCCATCACCTGCTACAAGCCCTGCCCACTTCCTGCCACTCAGAGCTAGGACCTTCCAGGCATGGGCTGGGGCCAGGGGTGAGAATCCCGCGGGCCACTTGACCCCAACAAAAGGCCCTTGTGAAACCCCGGTCTGACTGTTGTTCAGCACTGAGTGGAAGGATTAACTGCACAATCTGCAGCTTGTCCAGGGATGGGCTCAGGCCACAGTAGTTATGGGCCATTTTCTCCTTAAAGGATATTAGCGTTAATGAGACACTGCTGTCTCTCATCGCGACCCTGGCCCACGGATGGGAAGTTTGATCCCAGGAACCTAAGTGGGAATAATTTCTGGTGCCAGGGCACTCCTTTCAGGAACACGAGTGCTGTGTGAACACCGTGAGCTCAGCTTCGGGCAGAGGGAGCCTGAGTCTGCTGCCACAGACCATCAGAGCCACCTGAGGGCTGTGGGAACAAGCCAGTCGTCTAGCCCCAACCCCAGACACGGGAGAGCTCAGGGTGTCCCAGGTGGCTGAGCCAAGCCAGGGCTGTGACCCGCTCCTGTGGCGCTGGTCGGGCAGCCTGGAACGGCCCCTGGGATCCTTCCCGGTGAGCGGGTCACTGGCCACCTGGCGGCATCACTAGTGGCCACGGTTCTCAGGCTGATCAAATCTGTAGACACAAAACTGGGGGGGAGGACTGGATAGGAAGATTCAAAGAAATCACGCTATGCTGGAAGCAGATGGGAAGGTAAGATTTTAAAGAAATACAGGTCAAGTGCATACTTAGGTAGCGAATAATCAGTTATAAGATGGCCAACACTCGCCTTGACATCAAGCTGCATGACAAAGTACTGAGGCCCTCAGTGGACCTCAAGCTCAAAATGGGCTGAGAGCGTGTGACCCAACAGGACAGATGGAGTCGACACAAAAGCCCTCCTTCTGGGCTGGCGCTGTGGTGTAGCAGGTTAGGCTCTGACCTGGCCCAGTGCTGGCCATTGTGGTCATCTGAGGAGGGAACCAGGCGTGGAAAAGCTCTCTCTCTGTGTCTGTCTCTCCCTCTCTATACCTTTGACTTTCAAATAAATAAGTCTTTTTTTGACAGGCAGAGTGGACAGTGAGAGAGAGAGACAGAGAGAAAGGTCTTCCTTTTGCCGTTGGTTCACCCTCCAATGGCCACCGTGGCCGGCGCGCTGTGGCTGGCGCACCGCGCTGATCTGAAGGCAGGAGCCAGGTGCTTCTCCTGGTCTCTCATGGGGTGCAGGGCCCAAGCACCTGGGCCATCCTCCACTGCACTCCCTGGCCACAGCAGAGAGCTGGACTGGAAGAGGGGCAACTGGGACAGAATCCAGTGCCCCAACCGGGACTAGAACCTGGTGTGCCGGCACCGCAAGGTGGAGGATTAGCCTGTTGAGCCACAGCGCCGGCCATAAATAAGTCTTTTTTTAAAAAATGTCCTCCTTCTCCCTTGGAAACAAAGCAATACAGGATAAACTCCCAGGTCCCACACATGGAGAAGGAAGTAAACACTAGCAGATGGGTGGAGCACGAGGTCAAGGGCCCATGGGCGTCTGCGTGAGAGCTGGCTCTGCCCGGTAGGGACTGCTCGGGCGTGGCACTGGCCAGAACCAGACAGAGTCCTGTAGAGAGCTGAGAGGTCACATGGATGGTCCCACCAGCTGGGAGGACCCTGCCCAGCTGGAGATCCAGCAGAAAACTACCCCTCCCCCGTGCCGTGGGAGGGGAGCCACTGGGGGAGCCACTGGGGGGTCCAGGGCTGAAAGTCTGCCCCAGACTCAGCTGTGGAGGCCAGATTCTCGTCTCCAGTCGGAGTGGGAAAGCCACGCCCACTGAGAAACAAATGTGGCACCTTCCTCAGAACCATGGGGCTGGGGGTGTGCGCGAGGGGCTGCTCAGACGGCACCCCTGGGGGTTGTCCGTGTGTGCACGGGTGCTGCTGCACGTGAACCCCAAAAGCCCTGTGGGTGGCTGCTCACTGGGACCCACAAAGGCCAGGCTACCTGCAGGGACCTGAGCGCCAAGGGCAGCGGCAGGCTGGGGGACTTGACGGATGCAGGAGTGGGCGGGGCTTACTTGTAGTTGTCATCCTCCACAAACTTCTGGAGCTCCTCGATGTAGCGTACGGACTTCAGGTACTTCTGCACGTGGGGCAGGGTCGTGAGGTGATCTGCAACAGGCAAACCCAGAGGGTTCAGTCTCTCCCCACCTCCAGGCCCCAGACTGCAAGTGTGGGGGCCTCTGATCGCAGGTGCCCTTCGGGTACTGAGACTCACTCGTTCTTCAACGGCTGCTGCTGCTTCCTGGGGCCAGGTCCTGCGCAGGGCACTGGGTACAGAGGGGTCATCAGGCTGGGCTCCGCCCCCAAGTAACACCCCTCCCGCCCATCCATGGCTACGCCAGACCCCACACTGAGGCCGTCGTGACTCTCTGGCTGGGAAGGAGCCGAGCCTCCACTCAGAGCCCAGGGGCTGGGGAGACATGGCTCCCTGGCCTCCAGGACAGGTGGCCCCCGACAGGTCTCCACTGGGGTAACTGGGCACATGATCCACACCTGCCCACCCCCTGTGTGACATGAATCAACGGACGAACTGGAGGCTGCTGTCACAGCACAGCGTCCTTGATGCCAGCATCCCATGTCAGAGCGCCAGATTGAGTCCCAGCTGCTCCACTTCGGATCCAGCTCCCTGCTTATGTGCCTGAGAATGAGGTGTCTGATGCCCCAAGGACTTTGTCCCCTGCCACCCGTGCGGGAGACCAGGATGGGGTTCTCAGCTCCTGGCTTTGGCTGGGCCCACTCCTGCCTGTTGCGGGCATTGAGGGAATAAACCAGTGGATGGAAAACATCTCTTTCTCTGTCTCTCCTTCTCCCTGTGTCACTCTGCCTTTCGAATAAATAAATAAATCTTAAAAAAAAAAAAAAAAGAATAAACAGACCCAGCCAGCCAGCTGCACAGCTTGACCCAGATCCTGGCCCACGACTGGAGCTGCTGAGAAGAGAGGCCCCAATGCCCAAGAACCTACTGTGCACCAGGTGACCCACAGGGGCCATCTGCTCTCACCCCCAGACCCGCCTCCTGGGGGAGAAGAGCCCCCAGTGCCCGGAGGAACAGGCAGCTCGCAAAGCCGCGTGGCTGGAGGCAGCCCCAAGCCCCGGAGGCTCTGCCACGTCCACGTGCCGTGGGGGAGGCTGATGCCAGCTTTCTCTGCAGACCCTCAGGGTCATGCGCTCCTGAGATGACCTGGGCGGCACAGGGCAAGGCAGGGTGACAGGAGTACAGGAGACTGGAGGCAGAGGAGAGGCTGGAGGGCTGGGGGCACCGGGTGGCTCCAGAGCCCCTGCGGGTGAGGTTCTGAATGTGGCATTCTGTCTCTCCAAAGCCCCACCGTGCGAGCCTCTGGGGTGAGGATCAAGAGGGCTCCACGGGCGATGGTGACAGGTGACAGGGGACACTTGCTGAGCTCTGGTGAAAGGGGGCCTGGGCCGGAGCTGTGTGCATCGCAGCCCCACGCTCACACACGGGAGAGCCTGCTCCTCAAAAGGCGGAGCTGGGATCTGAACTCTAGTCTGCCTGGCCCCCAAGCCCAGGTCTGGGACTGCTTGGCTGGTGTCCATGTTTCTGTGAGTGGAGAGGGCCTGGGGTGGGGGTGGGGGGCCTGCACAGGGCAAGCAGGCCAGGGTGGGAGGAGAGCGAGCTCGGACGTGGCCAGCCCCTCCCCAGGAGCACCCCGGCCCTCCCCGAGGCCTTCCCGGGTGGAGGCCGCTGGCTCCCTCCCGGCCCAGGTTCCACAAGAGAGCAGCATCCCCCTTGTGCCCCTTCCTGCTTGCACCCTCTTGGGAACGGCCTGCTCCCCAGGCACAAACTCCTACAGCTCCATTACCCATGGCCCTCTTGATGCCACCTCCTCCTGGCTGGCCGCCTGGCCATTCACGGAGGACTCGAGCACCTGGCTCACAAGGCCACCGTTCTCGTGGGTGAAACCGCTGCCCTCGCAAGGGCCCTCAGGGCCTGGACCTCAGACCCCACCATCGCAGTCCCGCTGCGCCTGGCCCAGCTGCCAGCGCGTCACCAATGCTTCCCCTTTCCTTCCAGGCCACAGCTGGATGGAATCCCCCAGCTGCCCCCGGCAGAAGGGATGGCACCCCGGGCCGGACCGGCCCACGAACCCCACATCTGTGTGTTTCCGTCTTCCCGCATCTGTCACCCACCAGAACGCTGTGGCCACGGAATCTGCCTGGGAACCGCCCGCTAAGCTGCTTCTGAACGAGCAACTCAGCAGCCGGACAGACCTGGGCTCAGCAACACGTGGGACCTGAGACAGTGACTAAGCTGTTCTCGGCCTCAGTTTCCCCTCCCGTAAGACAGAAACAGTAACACCCAGTCTGCAGAATCGCTGGAGGCCAAACCCATTGTAATGGATCTAGCATGCTGCCCAAAAAAGGAACATGGAGAGCTTTGCGGGGCGTCCCGGTTTCCAGAACTTTCTCGTCCGTAAGGTGTGGCCCAACCCAAAGTTCACTGCTGTAAGATTTCACAGTTCCAACGACCAAGGGCACTGACCGTAGCTGCAGGAAACTTGCAAATCGGCAATTATCCGGAGAATATTGTTCATCTGGTTGGATCTTTGCTCGTTTTCCATGATGCTGCCTGAGGCAGGGTATGCGGAGTCAATGTAGATTAAATCCAGGAGATAGATCCCTAAAATTAAAGGAGATTTTTAATGGTGGTAGGAGCTCACCATTAATCAGAATCTCTGTTGGAAGGCAGGAACGGGGACGCACAGAAAACTTTCACTCCAGACCTGACTGCTCATCTTTCATGTAGTCAACTCTGATTCACAGCTCAACTGAATCAGACATCCGAGCAACAACCAAACCCAGTGCTGGCAGATCCTGTACCTTCAGCTCTCAGGCCACTCACCTGCGCCCCGAACGGAAAGTTACAGGACGTGCAGGGGTGGGAACCTGGTGTTTTTACCCACGATGGGGTTTCATAGGTCTAAGGCGCTGTCCGTCTACTTGTCCATCTGTCCGTACACAAACTCACACTCACACAGACACATGCACAAAAAGAGGAAATGAAAAAGTGTAAACTCTCAGTAGAAAAAATTAAGGTTATCCAGAGAATTCTCTTGAGGGTGATTAACAGGAAAATAAGGTGTGTGTGATACGAAACCACGGCTATGACAGGCCAGGGATGAGCTGGGGGGTTTCAGGACGAGCCGCCTGGCTGTGCAGCCCGGGCCACTCCACAGCTCACGGCTGCCTGGCTGGCTGCAGCGCTGCGCCTCGGACTAGCTGGAGATGTGGATGCACAGTGGATGGCAGGTCCTCTGGCAGCCTCTGTGAGCACTGCCCTGTACCCAGCACTGGGGAAGGGAGGCAGGGGGAGCGATGTGAATCAAAACCCAAGGCAGAAAACACTGAGCAAGGCAGAGCCGTGGCTGATCTGGAGAAGCAACGCGCAGGGCCAGCGCTGCAGCACAAAGGGTTAGGCCACTGCCCGTTACACCAGCAGCCCGTATGGGAGAGCTGGCTGGAGACCAGGCCGCTCTGCATCTGATTCAGCTCCCTACTAACGTGCCTGGAAAGCAGCGGAAGATGACCCAAGTCCTTGGGCACTGTCATCTGCCACCCACGTGGGAGACCTGGAAGAAGCTCCTGGCTCCTGGCTTCGGACTGGCTCAGCTCCAGCCATGTGGCCATCCGGGGAGTGAACCAATGGATGGACGTTTTCTTCTCCCCCCACCCCCACTTCTCCCTTTCTCTCTCTCTCTCTATAATTCTGCCTTTCAAATAAATAAATAATCTTTAAAATAAATCTGTTTGAAGACATGACAAAGAAAAATGCTACACATCAAAACTTACGGGTTCTGGCTAAAGTGGTAATCAGAGGAAGATTTATAGCCTTATAAAAGTTTACCATTAAACAACTAAGAATGATTACAAGTCTAGGAATTAATCGGGGGCCAGACAGAAAAGTGATGGGGGTTTCGCATGGGCAGGTGCACACTGTGCTGTTACACGTCCATCACCTCCTGACCCTCCCAAGAGCCCATTTTATAAAGGAGAGGATGTGTAACTCGCCCAAGGTCACACAGCTGCTACATGACGGAGATGGGAGTTGAACTCAAGTCTGCCTCGTCCAGAGTGTGTGCTTCCTGCCATCACAGTGGGCCACCAGTGCTGGATACCATGAGTCACTCGTCTGCTTTTAAAATAGCTGCACAACGTTACGGGAAACCGTTGAATCGCTGAAACACATGCTAGCACTTCTCGTAGGGGCCATGTCTGCTTCCCCTCTTTCTGGCTGCACCGTGTTTCCAGCGTTTTTAGAATTGGAAATGATTTCCCTTGTATGGAAACTTCAAGTATGTAGATTTCAATCCACAGATTTATTCTTTCTCTTGACCTTGATTTTCCTCTCCTCTCTTTAAAAAAAAAAAAAAAGTAACTCAGTTACCTCCCTGAAGAGTCAACAATGTCAATCCTGAAAATCCCATCACTGTTTCAACCACAGCAAAAACCCGCCCTCCGGGGCTGAACAGGGCATGCGGGATGTGGGCAGGGACCCAGACGCAGCTGGGTCCAGGAGCACGCACACGGCGGGGCAGGGAAAGGAGAGGGAGAACGCTGCTGTCTCCTGGGAACCCAGTGCCACGCAGGCGCTCCCCGCCCCTTGTCTTCCCAAGGCCAGGAAGGAGGAGGGGAAAAATGGAAGTTCAGGGAGGCCAGAGGCCGGCCTGCGGCCTCACAGCAAGTGTGCTGGGTTGCAGAGCTGTGCGCCCACCCCCCGGGCGTCAGATACACACAGGCAGCTGCCTTGTCTAAGGAACCCCGCTAACACGGAGGGCTCACCTGTGCTCCTGCGAGGATGGTGCTGGCCCCTGGGGGAGGGGTCTGATTAGGCCCCTGCAAACACAGAGGCCGGCGTGGGGGCAGGGGAGCACCTGCCTTGGAGGGGGCTGGCACACCACTTCCACAGGGCACCCTGGGGCCACCGGGGGCTCACTGCCTCCCCAGGGAGGAAAAGCTACTGTCAGTCTGATGGCCACTCCCCCCTCCTAACCCCCAACGCACTCAGATTCCAGCACGGATCACTCCCTAGGACCTAGAGTAGGTGCCAGGGCCACAGTAGGCGGGGATGGGGGGCAGACTTTCCCAAAGCAGAGAGCTGGGGAGCCCCAAGCCTCGGTCACATGCCCAAACAGAAGCTCCGCATAAACTCTAGGAAAACTGCAGGGGGGCAGCAGATCCCCAGCAGTTAACACTGCACGCGTCCCAGCGTCGGATCAGTGCATGACAGGAGAGGGTGCCGAGCCCACTCCACGTTGTACTCCGCGTCACGTCATGCGTGAACCCCTGAGAGCAGGAGGCGTGTCCTCCACGGGCCTCGGGGGCTGCCTGGCGGGCTTTAGCTGAAGGGAGGAACGAGGAATGCCGGCTGCATTGAATTACACCAGCCTCATGGAGCCACAGAACAAGGGTACTTCCAGAAGTTCACAGAAAATGTTCATCACGAGAAATCTAGGCACGGATTTCAACATTGTCTGGTACCAAAGGAAATGTATCCTTTAATTGCACTTTCCATGGGGCTTCTGAAATATCCTCCAATTATAACCCTCATTTTGCAGCTGGAGAGCCAGCAGGAGTCACGTGGGGACAACAGCGGCTGATGTGTACCAGGCATCTGCTGCGACCCAGGCCCTCAGGCCCCTGAGCACAACACGGCCGCAGGGCAGGTTTGAGCCGCAGGTTACATAGGTGGAGGAAGTCCCACTGAAAAGCGGGTTATATAGGTAGAGGAGGTCCCACTGAGACAAGCCAGCTGGGAAGTGGCCGGGGCAGGATTCCAACCCAAGTCCAATGTCAGTCCTTGAACTCTAGCTGGGTTCTCTGGGGGCTGGCAGCCGGCAAGCGCACATGGGGAAGTAGCTGAACCCGTGGGTGCCCAGCTGTGGCTCTCCCGGGTTCATTTCTCCTCTGGAGGCAACACGTCCCAGGAGGGCTCATGACCAGCCTGGCTACTCCAGCCCCCATGACATCTACGGCCTGCTGCGTGTTCCCCTGCCCCCTCTACCCCAATCCGCAGGGCGTATCTGTCCCAGGTCCCATTGTCAGAGGCCCACCCAGGCCTGGGGGCCCTGCCAGCTCTGCCTCATGACAGGCAGCTGTGGTGTGGGGCTTGGAGCCAGGAGACTTGGAACCCTGGCTCTGCCACGTACCAGCTGGGTGGCCTCAGACAGGCCTCGGCACCTCCCGGGCCTCAGTTTCCTTGAGTGTGCATAATGACACTGCCTGAAAGAAGTCTGCCAATCCATGGTCTGGGCCACCAAAGTGGTCAAGAGACGGAGCTGCCCAGAGCCTGGAGCCCTTAAAGGCCCCCTTGGAGCAGTGCAGAATGTCCACAGGAGGATGTGTCCAGCTGTGTTTGCCATCACCAGGGCCGGCGCCCAGATGCCGACCACACGGGGGCCACCCCTTGGCTGGACCAGTGCTGGGAGCGGCCATCTGCACCGGGACATCCAGATGGACATCTCAGCTGCTACTCCTAATCAGAGCTATGCAGTAGACGACGCTCGTGTCATCGGCTTTGTGAAGACAGGTGGGTGAGTCTGCACCCTGGTCCTGGCTGCCTTGGGGCAGAGCGATGCCAGGGACCGGGCTAGACTGGGAGTGCAGGGGACATGGCTGGGGCAGTCCCGGCCCCCGTGCACCGCAGGGACAGTGGGCACTGCTCGTGTCACGGCACCTTCATGGTGAGCCTCCACAGCAGGTGCTCTGCTTCACCACGTCTCTCGGACGAGGAAACTGAAGCTTAGGGAGGAAAAGGGACTTGGCTGAGGTCACACTGCATGTGGGCGGGGCTATCAGGACGTGGATTCAGGCCCCCTGACTTCAGAGATCTGGGACACACAGCAGTGCTAGGGGCTGGGAGGCCCTGTCTGGCACAGGGACGAGAATCCCAGCAGCAGAGCTGGGAGTGTGAAAACCTCTGCTGTGGCCTAAGCCCCCCCAACCCCAACCCCGTCCCGGGACCCTCCTGCTGGGCTCACCCGCAGACTGGCCCTCCTTGGAGACACACAGCTCCCCAGACCACACTCCTGCTCCGCCCCCTCCTCCGTGCCCCACACAGGGCTTGGCGACACTGCTGCGGCTGCTACAGAAGTGCCAGCCTGACCACTGTGGTGGACAGAGACCCCGGGGGCCGGGACCCAGCAGCCCTCGGCTCGCTCTGCCGCAGCAGCCCCCTGCGGCCTCTACATGGGGGACTGGGGGCCAACTCTGCTTCCCATGGTGAGTGCAAGCTCCCGAGCAGAGGTGTCCACCGGATGCCCCGGCCCCGGGCCGGGAGTGCTGGGCTGACAAAGGAGGGGTCTTCCTGAATAGACCCCTTCTCTGGGGCCCAGGGACAGCCCTGCTCCGTGGCACGGAGCCGGCGGGAGCTCAAGCCCGCGGCTGGCCCCGGGCTTCCCGCAAGCCCAGGACTCACTGCGGCCTTGTTCTCCCATCGCCACCCCCGTCTCACTTCCAGCCCCTGTCTGGTTTTGGTTTTTCTCACACAGCTATCTTTTTAATAAGGAAAATTCTGCTGTGTTGAGGGGAAAAAAACCCTCCACAGCAGAAAAATATGCCACATTTCCATTGAGGCTTTCCGCTCACTCCCTCTTTCTTTCTCAGAGTTGGAGATGAAAGACTTTTCCCCGACGTCTCCTCTGCCCTGCACGGATCCCTTCCAGTGTGGGAGGGAGGGGCGCTGGCACCCAGAACGGTGCTTGTGTGGTTTGATCACATAAACCGTGCTGATAGGTCCCAAATGAAATAACAGAGCAGCTGCTCGTTAGGGTGTGTGTGTGTTTGGGGGGGGGGGGGGAGAGAGAAAGAGAGATGAAGAGAAAGGGAGTGAACAGGAGGTGGGGGGGAGGGAGAAAACTCCATTCACGTGGGGTAAGATTTCAGCGGGGGGGGGGGAGGTCCAGCTCCCCCAGAAGATGGAGAAGATGCTGAATATTAATTGGCACCTGCTAATTAGTGTCAATCATGCAAAACAGGGCCTTCAGGAGAAATCCGCACTTGAAAGAATATTCCTGGTCGGCTGTCTGCTGGCAGCCTGCTCACTACCAAATGGCCCCAGGTCTACAGAAAGGGGGCGGGCAGGCTGGGGCAGTCACATGTTGGTGGTCAGGGGCCACGCTTCTGGGGCGAGCACGTGGCCTCGTTTATGCCTCGGTGCTGTGGCTCATGAATCACAGAAGCACGTGGGCGAAGTCCTGCAGCCTGGACAGAAGCCGGGGAGTCCGGGGCAGCTGCGTCTCCGCCCGTTTCAGGTCCCCTTGTGCTGCGCCCTGGGCGTTAGCTGGCCCGGTGCAGGTGGGAAGAGTAACCTACTGTTGCTGGGCTGGGGCTGGGAGCAGCAGTAAGGAAGAGCGGAGGACGAGGCGGGCATCCGGTGACCCGTGACCGGCTGCTGGGCTTGGCTGTGATGGTCACCGCGCTAAGTGTGTGACAGGTCCCATCTCATCAAGTCCTGGCAACCAGCACTTTGGTCGGCCGACCTCCACTCCCCATTCTTCCTGGTTGCTCTCCGGGGGAAGCTGTACCTCCCACACTCAGAGAGCCCTGCGGTTTCCCACTCCCTCCCCCGCCCCGGGGGTAAAAGTGAATTTTAAAAAAAAATTCCAAGACAAAGAAGAGAATGAAATTCAAATCGCAAACTAGCCACATATGATGCTGGCAGAGCCACAGAACTCAGAGAGAACTCCACGGCCTCAAGTGCTTGTACTAACCATTAAGAACGATCAAAACAGCAGAGAACTGAGTACTCACGACACAGAGGTAGAAAAAGAGTAAAAGACAGGAAAGAATAATAAAACATATCAATTCAGAAAAAATTTAAAAATCAAGGGTCTGGCAGAGCATAAATAAAACTGAAAGTTGGTTCTTTGAAAAAGTCCAGGAAAGATAATCCTTTGGCTTGTATATATGACCCAGGAGGAAAAAAAAAAAAAAGAAAAGAAACCAGCAGATGTACAGTGTTAGGGACGAGAGCAGGAACCTGAATCCAAACACTGAGGAGATGTTACAGTAGCAGTGTGTGTGACTTAACATATTTGAAGATTGACACGCTAACAGGCAAACCCATCTTCTCAAAGTCCTATCAAGAAGAGGCAAAAAGCTTACCACTGAAGAGAACAAAACTAATATTGGGGACAATACTATAATTAAAAAGGACCGATCTAGAAGTCTTTACAGAATGAGGCCTCAAAACTTTTAAAGGAACGCTGAATGTTATTGAAACTGAGTAAGAGCACAGAGGAAAATCAGGGATGTTTACTGCAAGGATAGGAGAGCAAGACCAAGAGGAGACAGAACACAGACTCCAGCCAGAACAGGTGTATTTACCAAATAAACCCGAGAGGGGCTCACTCCCGGTGAACACAGCAGAGAGAGTGCCCTCTTGCACAAACTAGTGTCTTCTATAGCATAAAGTAGCTGGGAGGGCTTTGGGGGTCCGGCTGAGGCTGAGTGAGCTGGTGGGGAGAGCTTGGGCGAGTGGCTGAGCCTTCCAGACGGTGCTGGGCCTTGGGAGGGTTTGGGTTGAGGCTGGACTCTTCAGATAGTGGGGAGAACTGGGGCTAACGGCTGGACTCCTAACACCATGGCTCGGCCAGCGATGGAGCCAAGGCAGGGCTGAGACCACTGGAGGAAGATGCAGGGAGCTGGGGGCCTTGTCCATCATTTACTTCAGCATCAGACAGGGCAGAAAACAGGGAACAAGATAATTAGTAAAGGGGCTGAGATCCCAAGTAAAAGGTTTTTTCCTAAAGATTTATTTATTATTTGAAAGGCAGGGTTACAGAGGGGGAGAGGGAAAGAAAGGGAGAGATCCTCCAGCCCCTGGTTCACTCCCCAAACGGCCACAATGGCTGGAGCCTTGCTGATCTAAAAGCAGGAGCCAGGAGCTTCTTCCCGGCCTCCCACATGGGTGCAGAGGCCCGAGGACCTGGGCCATCCTCTGCTGCCCTCCCAGGCCATCAGCAGAGAGCTGGGTTGGAAGCGGAGCAGCCAGAATCCAAACTAGCACCACACAGGATGCTGGCAGTACAGGTGGTGGCCTTACCTGCTACGCCACAGCACTGACCCCCAATAAGCTTAACTTTCTTAAGAAATATTATTTGGGGGGCCGGTGCTGTGGCGCAGTAAGTTAATCTTCTGCTTGCGGCACCGGCATCCCATATGGGCACTGGTTCTAGTTCCAGCTGTTCCTCTTCTAATCCAGCTCTCTGCTGTGGCCTGGGAAATCAGCAGAAGATGGCCCAAGTGCTTGGGCCCCTGCACCCACACAGGAGACCCAGAAGAAGCTCCTGGCTCCTGGCTCCTGGCTCCTGGCTCCGGATCAGCTCAGCTCTGGCCATTGTGGCCATCTGGGGAGTGAACCAGTGGATGGAAGACCTTTCTCTCTGTCTACCTCTCACTATTTGTAACTCTACCTCTCAAATAAATAAATAAAATCAAAAAGAAAAATTATTTGGGGCTGGTGTTGTAGAGAAGCGGGTTAAGCCTCCGTCTGAAACACTGGCATCCCATACCAAATAAAAGATTATCACATAAAAACACATAGCTACTTGAAAATATATTAGCAAGTTGGCATTATATTGAAAGAGTGATAAAATCAATAGGTTTATCACAGGAGGGCGGTCATGCAGTCATGTATTTTAACAAATGATCTCAGGAGATTCCACAATGTCAGGTATAACTTTAATATCCATTCCTGCTAAGGCACTGAAGTAAGAAGACTCCCTTAATGTAGCAGAAGATTCACGCTAGACAGTGTTCTGAATATTGAAACCCTGTTGAATAGAACAATTAAGAATACATGCCGTACTGCTCTTTTAACACTGTTCCAGATGCATAAGCCAATGGCATAGGACAAGACAGAGAAATGTCGAATAAAGATGCATTAACATGGCCATTATTTGCAGGTGACAGGGTTAGTTATAGTATTGCTTATGTAATTAGACAATCCAGGTTACTCCAATGAAAAGCTATTAGAACTAACAGAGTTAACTTCAAAGTAAAATTCTTAAGTCAATGCCGTTCATCTGAACCAGAAACCATCAACTAGAAAAGGCAATGGAAGAAAAAGACCTCATGGACAGTAGCAGAAAACAACTATAAAATTCTTGGAAGTAAACTCATAAAGAAGTGTGTAAGAGCTATATGAAAAAACTTCTCCCATATAAAAGTGACATTTACTGAATCTGCACATATCCTGGGCTTATTAATCCGCCTTGAAGAATCCATTCTACTGAAATGAGGTATGATTCATGAGACTAGCTCTGTATCTGAGTTGTCAAAATGCAAATGTAACACTGGCAATTGAAATAAAAGCGAATAAAGTAAAAGTATCCTAAGGATATGAAAGAAGATACAAGTAAGTGGGGAAAAAAATAAAATTCCTGGACAGGAACACACAACATTGTAAAGATTCAGTTATTCATTAATTAACATATATAGCAGACATGATGCCAGACTTCACCCGCAACAAAAATGGAAACTTCATTTTTTAAAGATTTATTTATTTATTTGAGTGTCAGAGATAGAGAGGGAGAGACACAGAGAAAAAGACCTTCCATCCACAGGTTCAGTCCTCAGATGGCCGCAACAGCCAAGGCTGGGCCGGGCTGAAGCCTGGAGCCAGGAACTTCATGAGGGTCTCCCACACAGGTGGCAGCAGCCCAAGGACTTGGGCCATCTTCCTCTGCTTTTCCCAAGCCATTAGCAGGGAGCTGGTTTGGAAGTGAAGCAGCCAGGACATGAACTGGCATCCATAATGGGATGCTGGTGTCACAGGCTCTACCACAAAGCCAGCCCCCCCCCCCCAAATGGAACATTTGAAAAAAAAATGGCCAAGAGGGCCGGCACAGTGGCTCATTAGGTTAATCCTCCGCCTGCGGTGCCAGCATCCCATATGGGCTCCGGGTTCTAGTCCTGGCTGCTCCTCTTACAGTCCAGCTCTCTGCTGTGGCCCAGGAAGGCAGTGGAGGATGGCCCAAGTGCTTGGGCCCTGAATCCGCATGGGAGACCGGGAAGAAGCACCTAGCTCCTGGCTTCGGCCGTAGTGGCCATTTGGGGGGTGAACCAACGGAAGGAAGACCTTTCTCTCTGTCTCTCTCTCTCACTGTCTAACTTTATCTGTCAAATAAAAATAAATAAATAAATAAATAAATAAATAAATAAATAAAAATATCCAAGAGGGCTTGTCTGAACTCATGTATAAATTTTGTATAAGTCCAAAATTGATTCCAGAGTTCACCTGAAGGGTGTTCTGTGAAAACAGGATTTGTGTGTGTGTGTGAAGAAGAATGAAGGCAGAGGCCTTTTATAAAATGTGCTGTGTTGATAAGGCCATTAGCACTGTCCTACCGCTACGGAATCCCACAGGCAGGGACAGCGGGGGACACCTGCACCCCGTGTCGGGGTACCTGGGCTTGAGTTCCAGCTCTGCTTCCAACTCCAGCTTCCTGGTAATGCAGACCCTGGCAGAAAGCCGACAACGGCTCAAGCACCCAGGACCCTGACACCGTGTGGGAGAAAGCAGACAACGGCTCAAGTACCCAGGACGCTGACACCGTGTGGGAGAAAGCAGACAACGGCTCAAGTACCCAGGACGCTGACACCCGTGTGGGAGAAAGCAGACAACGGCTCAAGGACCCAGGACCCTGATACCGTGTGGCAGAAAGCAGACAACGGCTCATGGACCCAGGACGCTGACACCGTGTGGGAGAAAGCCGACAACGGCTCAAGTACCCAGGACGCTGACACCGTGTGGGAGAAAGCAGACAATGGCTCAAGTACCCAGGACGCTGACACCCGTGTGGGAGAAAGCAGACAACGGCTCAAGGACCCAGGACGCTGACACAGTGTGGCAGAAAGCCGACAATGGCTCAAGTACCCAGGACCCTGACACCCGTGTGGGAGAAAGCAGACAACGGCTCAAGTACCCAGGACGCTGACACCGTGTGGCAGAAAGCAGACAACGGCTCAAGGACCCAGGACACTGACACCATGTGGGAGAAAGCCAACAATGGCTCAAGGACCCAGGACGTTGACACCGTGTGGGAGAAAGCAGACAATGGCTCAAGGACCCAGGACGCTGACACCCGTGTGGGAGACCTAGCTGGAGTCCTGGCTCTTGGCTTCAGCCTGGCTCCGCCTCAGCTATGGGTATTTGGGGAGTGGACTAGCGGATGGAAGATTTCTCTCTCTCAAATGAAATGAAAATAAATAATACATTTTTAATCAAGAAAAAAAAATCAGCTAAATCAGCCATGGCACAGAGTAGGGAGGCCAGCAATTGACACAAATGGACACAGACACTTGGTGCAAGAGGAGGGGCAGTGCAGGGTGAGTAGGGGAAGGAGGGATCCTTCAACACTGGCACAGAGACAAACGAGTGTCCACTTAGGAAAGAACAAAGCGGGACCTCTATTCACTACTTAGAGTAGAATAAATTCCTGATGAATGACAAATGGAAATCTAAGCCGAGATCTGGAATAAAATACACCGAAACCCTGGGGTGCACAAAGACTTAAGTGTGACATAAAACCCAAAACCCATAAAAAAAAAAAGAAAACTGACATACGGGGCTACGTTTACAAAACACAGAGGCATGGTTACTTTAAGAAATTTGAGGGAAATGGAAGGGAAAGCTAAGTTTATTTTGGTGCAAAAAATTTTTTTGCAGTGTGCACATTAGGGGTCTTCAGAAAGCTCATGAAAAATACATGTTAAAAACTATGCATGGGGCCGGCGCCGTGGCTCACTTGGTTAATCCTCCACCTGCGGCGCTGGCATCCCATATGAGCACTGGGTTCTAGTCCCAGTTGCTCCTCTTTCAGTGCAGCTCTCTGCTGTGTCCCAGAAGTGCAGTGGAGGATGGCCCAAGTGCTTGGGCCCTGCACCCGCATGGGAGACCAGGAAGAAGCACCTGGATCCTGGCTTTGGAATGGCATAGTTCCGGCCGCAGCGGCCATTTGGGGGGTGAATCAATGGAAGGAAGACCTTTCTCTCTGTCTCTCTCTCTCACTGTCTAACTTTATCTGTCAAATAGAAAAAAAAAAAAAACTGTGCATGAATTTGAAAATTTCTGCAGCTGAACAGACTTAGCTTTTAATCCTACTTTCCATGAACTTTTTGAAGCATCCTCATGAACTTCCCCGTGATCAATGAAAACTTCGCACCCAGAGCCGAGAGGCAGATACCAGAGTGGGCTTTGCGATCTGTGGGGTGGTCCCGCAGTCCCGGGAACGGCACGGCATGGGAGCAATCCGCGGCCAGCCTCACCGGGAGTCAGGGAAGAACACGAGATTTGTTCTTTGGTGGGCTCCCCCCTCCCCAGTTTAGATTGAAAACAGTAAAAGGGAGTGGCAACACCTGGTGCTGACGAGCGTGTGTGCAGACAGCCACCCTTCACAAGGCTGCTGTGGTTAGCTGGCAGAAACTTGCGGCAGGATTTGGCAGTGCCCGTCGCAAATCCGGAATGCGTGCTTCCCAGGACTCAACTACTCGACTTCTAGAAGTTCATTCTGCAGCAAGACTACCAGCAGAGGGGTGAATTCTGACGGGGTGGTCACCGAGAGGGGTGAATTCTGACGGGGCGGTCACCGAGAGGGGTGAATTCTGACGGGGCGGTCGCTGAGAGGGGTGAATTCTGACGGGGCGGTCGCCGCAGCGGCGCGTGTCATTTCTGTTTATGAACAATTACAGGACTTAGATGAATTATTTCACATCCAAGCCGTGGAATATCATGCAACTGTCAAAATGATATATTTCTAAGAACAGGGCAGGAAAATCCATGATGTTTTTAAATGGAAAGAAGTCAGACAAGCATACACGAACATGCAGACACACACAGAGAGGATAACACACTGCAGTTTATCAGCACAGCCTTCCTTGAGTATGGGACTTTTAGGTTGTTTTCCCCTTTGTAGAACTTTACTTGATCCAGTCTGTAGCTATGACTAATATTTTTAGAAATAAAAAAAGCAAAAACCAACTTCCTTCCTTCCTTCCTTCCCCACACCCCTTTCTTTCTGCTGAAGAAGCAAACACTTTTTTGGCAGGGAGGAGGGCGTAACAGTTTCAGCAAATGATTTTCCAGGCGTCCTCGGCTCCTGATCGAAGTCTTAGCGTTCAGGTGTAGGCTGAACGGCCACAGACCTGTGCCGACCGCCTCGGGACTCCGTCCCAAGGTTTTCACTTGCTTCCCACCCAGGCGTCTGTACCCTGGGATCTTCCTCGAACCCCACTGGACCGTGCCCTGTCCCCTAAACTGACCCGATGACTCTGCACCCCCAACAGGCGACAGGACAGCTGGGCAGGCACGCACGGCCCTCTGGGCTCCTCCCCACAGCCCCTGCCACCTCGCCATCCTCCCTGCACGCCCGGCAGCCTCCGGCCCCGGCACCACAAGCAGTGCTTCCTCCTGCACCATTGACCTCCCGGCTGCAGGCCAGCTCCTCCTGGGCTCTCCCGGTGCACTGCCTTCCTCCCTTCAGGCCAGCTCCTCCTGGGCTCCCGGTGCACTGCTGTCCTCCCTTCAGGCCAGCTCCTCCTGGGCTCCCGGTGCACTGCCGTCCTCCCTTCAGGCCAGCTCCTCCTGGGCTCCCGGTGCACTGCCGTCCTCCCTTCAGGCCAGCTCCTCCTGGGCTCTCCCGGTGCACTGCTGTCCTCCCTTTCCACCACGGCGCACGCAGGCCTGGAGGACAAGGGCTGTGTATTGCCCGCTTCTGCGTGCTCAAGGGCCCAGAAGCCGTCTGGGGCAGGACTGGCGCTGACCTTGAATCTTCATGTGCACAGACATGACCCCAGCTGGGCCTCTGAGATTCTACCATGCAGTGGCAGAGCAGCCCCGGCCACCAGGTCCCCACTCTCGGCCGCATTCATTCTCTCCTAAAAGCAAAGCGATACTGCAGCACTACCGACTTGAGCGAATTATCCTCAGATGCTAATGATGTAGACCTCAAAGTCATCACGGGCGCGTGAGGCAGAAAGGGGCGAATTGTGTTTCTGGTGGCTGTGCTATCTCCAAACCAAATACCCGGATTTCTCTGAGTGCCGTCACCGGCCTCCAGAGCGGCTTGCGTCAGCGAGAGGAAATGCAAGATGATTCCCCCAGTGAGCGCCGCGGAAACCTGCCTCCATCCTGGGTAGGACTGCGGCTGCCCACATGCCAAGCAAAACACTGCTGGGCTTGTCTTTCCAGGCCTGGCTCGGAGATGCGCTACTGCGCACAGAAAGGCTCCCCGCGCGTCCCAGGCCACCAGGAGCCTGGCCAGAGCGTGAGCTCATGGCCGGCCGCTGGAGTCGCCAAAGTCTTTCTCGCTTCCGAGAACGCGCAGCTCTCCGGTCTGTGACCCCAGAGGCACCAAAACAACGGGCGCGCAGGCAGCAACGCTGTGGGCTTCGCCCGTGACTCAGTGGGAGCTAACGAGATGCAGGCTCTGAGCCTCGGTCGCCAAACCCAGCGCTCTCTCGGGGAAACAAGCTGCAGGTTTTTGGAGGGCGAGCCGGATCCAGACTGATTTTCGCTCTTGTAGACAGCTCTTCCCTGATGTTGCTGACGTGCCAGACCGAAGGGCCCTTGGGCTCCTATGGAAGGCAGGCATCCGATGACCTCTTTGAGGTTTCGGGCTTTGGTGCCTACATCTCTCCCTGCTTTTCTCGGCCAAGACAAAGGACGCGACCCCCCCCCCCCCCCCAGCGGTCGGAGGGAAGCTGCTCTCCACCTGTTCCACAGTGAGGCCGGCTCTGCGGGCTCCGCCCTCCTCTAGAACACACTATGGACACAAGGCACTTAGCCCAGCCACATCCAGCTGGCCCAACAACCAGCCCTGCCTTCTCAGCCCTACTCCATGGTCAGCCTGCGCTGCCCCCCACCACGCCTGGAGGCCGATCTCACCCGGGCCCATCAGCGGGGCCTGCTGGATGTAGGTAGTGCTGCTGCAGGTCTGGGCTTGTATGGCCTGGGCGGGGATGGGCTGGGTGGACTGGGCCATGCCTGGCTGGGAGCATGCTTCAGGCTGGACGTCCACCCGTTCCTCAGTTCCTTGTGTCACCTCTCCCTTGCCCGCCTAGACTCAACTCCCTTGGGAAATGATGTGACACACTTGACCCCTGGACCCTGGGCTCCTCCCGGAGGACGCGCCCTTGTTCCTCCCCAGGTTCCCCAGCATCTACCTTACTCTGCCTTGGCTCCGTCTCCTCCTCAGAGCTCACTGCCGTACCTGCAGGCCTTGGAGCCGACACCACCCTCAGGAGGTCACCTGTGGCCACGGCATCGGGGGACACGGTGGGGCAGGAGAGCAGCCCGTGGACCACTTAGAAGAGATGAGGAACCGGGGGAAGGCGGGCCGCTGAGGGAGAGGAAGCCACTGTGGGGAACCAGGCACTCAGCGATGTCTACCGTCATGGCGAAGGGCTGTGTGTGCTGCCCGTGCTCCAGACACAGGGGTGCAGGAGAACCAGACAGGCAGGGGCTCCGCCCTCCCGAGGCACACAGCCGGCACAGGAGCAGCGTGGACACGGACATTAGCCGCACAAACGACCAAGGGCATGCAACTGCTAAAGCGAAGCAACACTGCAGCGCTGCCGACTTGAGCGGATTATCCTCAGATGCTCACGGTGTAGACCTCAAAGTCATCACGGGCATGTGAGGCAGAAATGGGGGATCGCGTTTCTGGTGTCTGTGGAGTTCACGCATCTGCTCTCCACTGCCTCAGCCCGTCCTCGCCCCCAGGATCCCAGCCCAGGAACTCTGCGGATTCAGGGACCCACACTCGTCTGCGCCACGTGTGATACTCAGGGCTCAGGATGCACCCTGGGGGCACGACACAAGAACTCGAGGCCTGTGTGTGGCAATCCTGGCATTGCCACTTGTTTATTCAGCCGGACCTGGCAATGGGCTGCTCCCCTCGGGCCTTGCGCGCTTCATCTGGGAAGAGAGACGGTCCTGTAATTTTCCCACTGGGCTGTGGTGAGGACATGGACGGGGCTGGCACGGCGTTTGGACAAAGTGGGTACCCGAGTTACTTGAAGAAAGAAAACTCCAGACTTTTGGAGGGGAAGGGGGCACAGGTCAGCTTTGGGACACCTTCCAGGGGAGACCAGACAGCTCCCCACCAGCCAGCTGTCCCATCACTAAAATTCTTGTGGGTAGGGAACAACAACAACAAAAAAGATGAAAATCCTCTAAGACCCACTGACAGCCTTATTGCTAGAACATAGGGATAAAGTTAATATTCTATAGGGCCGAAATGGAGCAAGTTGGGACTTGGTCTTGAAGCAGAGACGATTTGTATCCCCAGGGCCTGTCCCCCAGACTCAGAGACGTAAGGCTAGAAAAACTAGACAACTTGGGCCTAGGACTAGCACCCTGTCCACGGAGCTGCTCTGGGATTCTGGAACGCTGCCACCCCCTCGCATCCGTTTCCACACTGCTGCTCCCGGGAAAGAACCCTGGAGCCCAAATGCCTGCTTGTGGGTGAACCCCAAGCCGAACTGACTTCACCCCAGGCGAGGACGTGTCAGGAGGAAAGAGAATGCAGCAAGGGGCACAGGAGAACACACCGCCCCATCACGGGGCCTGGGCTGCAGGAGGAAGGGCCCGCCTCCCACAGTGTGTCCCAGGGGCTGGAAGAAGGACCCCCCCCCCGTTCCTTGTGAACACAGCACAAGGCAGCAAGGGAGAGAAACGACACAGCGGAAACTGCAGGAGGATGAGGTGGAGAGAGAGACGCGTGAGACAGGCAAAGAATAAATGGGAACTAAAAACGCAACAAGAATTTAAGGACTAACCTTGGAGGCCACAGGAGCCCCGTGGATACCGTGGAAACCTTCTACCCCAACACCAAGGAAGAAGGCAAGGCAAGAAAGCACAGAGGGGGACGTGAGGGCCTGAGCTGGGGGCTGGCCCAGGGGGGGAGCTTTCCCAAGGCGGGGGTCAGGCTCCAGAAAGAGAACCACACCCTAGACGCACCCTGGCTCAACATTTGAGCTTCAGGAAAAAAAAAATCTTCCAAAAATCCAGATAAAATACAAAAGGCAAAAGATGATAAAAGTGACCCTTGGCCCTCCTCCTTTGCCCGGCTGAACCCCAGCACCCACCCAGCCAGCGTGATGCAGTGGTAACCAGCGGCCTACCAGCTTTGGGACAGGGGGTGGGGGCGCTTCTCACAGGCAGGACGGACATCTGGCGACTTGTCGGCTACTTTGACTTTTTTAAGAAGAAAAATATTTTCCCCTGGTAATTACGGTACTTAAGCATGAAGACCCAAAGAGATGACATACGATGCTGGACGCCGTGAAACTTGGTCAGTGCACACGTGGTGAGTGGCTGCCCTGCAGCAGAAGGGGTCAATTCTGAATTCACCATCAGCAGATCACGCCCACCACAGCCACACTTCCTCGCCAGAGGCCGCGAGCCTGGGGACCCCTTCTGCAGAGGCCGCCCAATCTGCTGGGTCAGAAAGCAAGCGTGCGGGCGGCTTTTAGGCTGTGTCCCATCTGGACCACTGACGCCCGTCAGCTCTGCCCCTGGTGATCCCACCGCCACAGCCCAGGGAGGGGCGTTCCTGCCAAGTCCCCTTTGTGATGGGGGGGGGGTGCTTTGTGCCAACTCTCTGAGCGTGAGCACATCTAACAGAAAGCAGGAGACTACGTGGGCGTGGAAGAACAGGCTCATGCCCACTCCCCACTGGTCACATCCAGAGAGATGGGCAGGCAGCCCGGCGACACTACTGAGAAGGCCCATTTGAGGGATGAAAATCCCCTGTCAGCTTGGGGCAACGGTGCAGGAGGAATGGCCTCCGCCCAGCTGTGGGCACTGCTCCTCCCCCTGCATTAGGGTTCCCCGACAGCAATCGGGTCCCTGGGGAGCAGCTGTAGAGCAGGCATGACTCAGCACTGCGCTCCTTTTTCATGGCTGTAGAGCAGGCATGACTCAGCACTGCGTTCCTTTTTCATGGCTGTAGAGGAGGCATGACTCAGCACTGTGCTCCTTTTTCATGGCTGTAAAGGAGGCATGACTCAGCACTGCGCTCCTTTTTCATGGCTGTAGAGCAGGCATGACTCAGCACTGCGCTCCTTTTTCATGGCTGTAGAGCAGGCATGACTCAGCACTGTGCTCCTTTTTCATGGCTGTAGAGTAGGCATGACTCAGCACTGTGCTCCTTTTTCATGGCTGTAGAGTAGGCATGACTCAGCACTGCGCTTCTTTTTCATGGCTGTAGAGTAGGCATGACTCAGCACTGTGCTCCTTTTTCATGGCTGCACAGTACTCCTTTGGGTGTGCGTGCATGTCTTTTGGTCAGCTGATGGACACTGGGTGACTGTGGGAAGTGCAGCTATGAACACTTGCTTTAGTCCACATCAAGTAGAACTTCTGAGTGAAAAGACTCTACTTTTGTGTGTGTGTGTGTGAAATCATGAAGCTGATGTGCTAATCCCATGAAGAGAAATATTAAGCCATCAAAGTAAGACGAGCTTTCTGCAATGGCACCTAAAATCATGAGGACAGAGTGCAGGCCCATGGTCTGAGAAACTCAGATTCCTGTGTAACTGTCCGTGAAGGCTCCAGCTGGGGCAGGGTCCAGGAGATGCTGATGGAGGGGGAGCAGAGGAGCAGCTGGACTGCTGGGCTGAGGGTGGGCTTTCAGCCCATGCAGTCACAGGGACCAGGGGACAGAGGGGAGAAGGAGGCGGCATGGAAGGGATGAGGGTCTGGGCCTCAGACCCCAAGGAGTCGACTCAGGGCCCAGGTCCCAGCTCGGGGGTGGGCTGCGCCTCGCACCCCCTCACTGCTCCTGGGGCCAACTCCACAGGTGAGCGAAGGAGCCTGCTGCAGACCCTCTCTGCGGGGAGCCTGCCCTGCCGGAAACTTCTGTTGAATTCTGGGACCCCCCCCTCCCGGGCCCAGAAAGAAGAGGGGCGGGGCCCCTTTCATGTCCGGCTTGTTAGGCACCATGAGCCAGCGTTAACTCCAGCGCCTTCTGGGCCTCAGAGGAGACAAACATTCCCAGGAGCACAGCGTGTGCTTTCATTACCGGGACCACCTTGGCCAAGGAAGAGGTGTCACCGGATCTATTTTTAGATTCAGCATCTTTTTGGGAGAAGCCCAGCCCCAACAATCACTCATTCATCTGGGCAGCGGGGGAGGGGGGTGATGGACAGCGCGCAGACCGCAGCGCGGCACGTGGTCTCCCCACGTGCAGAAACATCCGTGAACAATCAAGAGCCACCGTGTAAAACCATTACATCATTACATGTAAAATCAACCCAGCGCGCAGAGCCTGTGTGGCTGCGGTAAAACTGGACAGCACAGCCCAGTGCAGCTCTTGGGAACAACATCAGGAATTCCAAACCGAGGACAACACTCGCTCCTCCTCCGCGCAGTCTCACTCCCAGGAACTCGCCCAGAGGGAGTAATTCTAAACAAAAGGAAAATAACACACACACAAAGGTATTTATTGCCAGGGAATCTGCCGTGGTTGGAGGCAAAACAAAACAGGAGCCGGAAGCATTCTGATGTCAAACAACAGCGAAACAGCTCAGAACATGTAAATAGACTAAGAGACAAAAGTCCGGGGGATGGGAAGTGCCGGGTGGGATCACCAGTGCTTTTAACAATTGTGGCAGCAAAGTTACACAGGGGCTTGTGCTTTGACCAAGAATTTCCTGATCTTTAATTAAGACGCAACTGTCTCCCAGATCATCGGCATTTACTGTCCGGGTGGAAGCGCAGCCCCTACCGGAGTGCCCGCATCTATTTGCAGACACACACGTGTATGACGTAAACATAAACAGCCCACAGGCTCCCAACAACAGCGGTTTCTTGCCCTAGCACTGTGAATGACGAGCCCCTCCTCGGTTACTGAACAGACTGACCACACGTGCTCTGGGCCCGCATCT
Source organism: Sylvilagus floridanus (assembly GCA_949820135.1). Classification (NCBI taxonomy): domain Eukaryota; kingdom Metazoa; phylum Chordata; class Mammalia; order Lagomorpha; family Leporidae; genus Sylvilagus; species Sylvilagus floridanus. The sequence continues at coordinate 92,400,071 of OX463243.1, read as the reverse complement.
GTCAAGAGGCCCGTGGTGTGCAGTAACCGCTGGGGTCCTACTGTCATGAGCCCCTCGCTGTGCAGGGGGTCACAGACCGGCGAGCCCCATGTGAGACACTAGGGTATCTCTCCCTGCTCCACTACCAGGCCTCAGTCTCCCACTCCACCACCCAGCCACCACCACCCCAGGATCTCTTTCACCCACACACCTGGTGTTGTGGTCTGACCCGTGGCACGGACACTCGCAGTGCCGCGAGGCCCTCACCCAGGAGCACACGGTGTAGTGGACCAGCACCCCTACCCCCATTTCCAGGACACCCAGAAAATTTTGCGCCACCATGTAGACACAAAATGCTGGGTGGGAGCACCCACTGCACCGCCCTTGCCCGCCTGTCCCCCGAACGCCTTCCAGTGCCTGGGAGGAGGCAGGATGGGCCAGAAGCCCGTGTTCCCCAAGGCGCTGTGATGGAAGCAGTGAGCATTCACAACACCACGCCCCTGTGTGTCCGCACAGCTGTGTGAGGCTGGGGCTGAGAACGCACACCCCAGGGCTAGCCAGTTCATATCCATGGTCACTTCCACCTCAGAGGAACTACTAACTAACATCTCAGGTTGAAATTATATTCAAAACATTTTAAATAAATACTTTTTTTAAGACGTGGCAGCAAAAAGCTGCCAACTGCTCTTAGGTGGGGAAAAATCCTCTTTTATTCTGAGTCGATGCCCTGCGTGTGTCACTGGTGTACGGGCCTTCCTCCAGGAGATGTGGAGAGTCGCTTCTCCTTTCCTTGCCATTCAAAACAAAAACACGATCACAGCTGGCAGCTGCGTGAGAACCTCCGAAGTTTCTTGCTGAAGTTTCACTTGCCCGTGGGCCAAAGTCGGGGGCCCACTGGCCTGCGATCACACGCGGCCCCGGGCAGCGGTCAGGCTGCTGGCCTGCCCGGAGCGTGCCAGGGCTGGAACCCCGCGGTGGCTGCTGGGCCAGGGGGAGAGGCGCTGGGGGCGGGTGCTTCGTGTAGCCGCAGGAGCTTCCAAAGCTGAACAATACTTGAAGGCTGACTAAGTAGGAATCGCGGCTTGGCAGTTTGAGTTTACTTCTTCCCTCTTTTGTTCCTGTCGGGCTCTGACATGGGAACCCCACTTGCAGCAGCCACTGCCACCTGCCACCGCCGGCCAGGCCCGTCCCCGCCTCCACCCTAGGACACGGCACAGGCTGCTGGTGCTGCAGCAGGAAGTGCCCACCGCCCAAAGACGGCCATCCCCCCAGACCCCTGGGTTCAGCCTCCTCGGCGGGGGCCTCAGCCCACTCTGCACTCTGCTCCTTAGACCCTCTCCACTCCCACTGGTGGCCAGTTCCCCCCCACTGACAGCTGCCTCCCACCCCAGCCTTCTGACCCTGCAGACCCCTTGCCTCCCAAGTAAATGACCTTGGCTCCCTGCCCTTGCCCCCCTCCCATCTATCTGCCCCCTTGCAAAGCCAGCCTGCCCACACTTCGCACAACCGCACCCCTCTCCACCAGCATTGCCCCCTCGCTGGCCCCATGCTTGCCTGCACTGATCATTAATGTTTCTATATACCCTGTTTAAAGGATTCTCTCTGTCTGATTAGAAGCCTATAGTCCAACACTGGGAAACACCGTTCTAGGGATTGAGGCTGGGACTGAGGCGTGTCCGCACACACACACACACACACACACACACACACACGCATGCACACAGGCACACACACACACTGCGAGTAGATGCTGTGGGCTGCACCGTCCTGGAGGTAGGCGGTCCCAGGCTGCACCCCTCTGAGGATGTACAAGGGCTCCTCCCCCAGTAGACGCCAAGGCACCGTGTGAAGGGCTGGAGGCTCCCAGAGGCCTTTTGAGAAGCCCAAGGAGGTGGACAAGGCTGTCGGCCAGAGCTGAGTCCCGCCTGGGTCCTTCTTTGCCACAGATAATCACAGCTATCGCGTCAAGCCGGTGCCTGAATGGCTCTGGGTGTGGGAATAGACAGCCGTGGCCCGTGCATCCGACCCCATCAGCCAGGGACTGAGCCGTCTCACTGCCTTCTGCGGTACTCAAGCCGGGAGCAGAAGTGGGAAACAGAGAAGGAGCCTGGGCAGAGAGGAGGCAATGACAGGCGAGCCAGAGCCCTTCCCCCATCCTCCAACATGCTCACTGTGGTGAGAATGGTGACCACAGGAATGAGACAGAAACGCCAACCCGTGTCAGAGCTTACTGTGCGAAAATCAGCGTAACAACACCCGTGCCACATCCACGCCCCCCAGGTGGGCACAGTCCTCTCGGAGGACATGGGTGGCCAGGGACAGTGGTTCCTCTACTTTTAACACGTATTAGAGAAACTCCAGCACACCAAACCCTTGAGGTCACAGAGATGAACGAAACAGATTTAAAGAGGAAAACTGAGCAAAAAGGTGCAGAGAAATCGGGACGGTGGTCACAGTGCCTGGTCCCTGCCATCCTGGGGGTCCCTCCCAGTAGCTGTTCCGCTTGCTGGGCTGCACACCCCAGGCGGCACCCCGCCTGTGTGACCCAGGTCCCTGGGGAGGAAGGTCCCGCTCTTCCTCACCTTTGTCCTTGTCCTGCTGAGCCACCCATCCCTGCTTCCATGGCCCAGGGTCACATGGCCCAGGGCAGAGTCCCCGTGTGCTGGGACACGCCAGGGCCATTTGGCACTCTCTCCTGACATGCGTCTGTGGCCGGTGCTGTTCATCTGGACATTCGCAGCAGCAGGACAGCTGGGCACTTGGTGGTCTGGGCTCAAGCGCCGAGCAAGGGACCCCCTTCCTGAGAAAGGGGGGACTGGGTGGTGGCGTGGCACAGGGGAGTTGGCCTCAGCCCTGACAGTCAGACCTCATCAGAGTGACCGCGAGCGGCAGGTCTGGGGATTTCTGCCAGCCATGGGCTGGGCCAGCAGTCTCCTGGGGACGGGGACACGAGGTGGCTTGTCGACTCCTGCCCGGCCAGGCGTGCCCTGTGTCAACACAGGCCAAGGCTTCCTCTGAGGCAGGACAGGCCCAGACAGCCCACTGTTGGCCCTGAGGTCTGGCCTTGGCTCTCAGGCAGGATCGTCTTCCATCCCTTGTAAGGACAGCACTGAGAAGCCGGACCCAGCCCCGGCAGCAAACCGCAGGGAGAGACAGAGGGCTCCCTGTGGGCCTGGGCAAACCCTAAACCAGGACCAGAATGAGAACATGCCAAGTTCAGTTTCCGTCTGGGCCAGTGACAGGGCTCCCTACCCACTGGCACCAGGCAGCGTGGCATAGCCATGACCACCTTGAGCTGAGCTCCTGCCGGACGCCACACTGGGCTTGGCCTGCACAACCAAGCTCTGTGGAGTCTGCATCGCCAGCAGGAGATGCTGGAGCCGCTGGCGTGGCGGGGCTCACAGGTGAGGGTGGCTGTGGGCCAAGCTCCGTACCCTATGCCCCCTCTGACTGCACCCCGAGGACAAGCCTCCCCCAGTCCCACAGTCGGGGACAGTGCGGCTCACAGAGATTGAAGAGCTCCCCACGTTTGAACTCGGCCCGCAGCTGTGTGCGCAAAGTGGGAGAGCGCACGGGAAGCCTGCGGAAGCCCCGGCAGGCAGCTGGGAGGAGGCGGGCGCTCAGAAACCAAAGTCTGCTCACAGGGGCCCTGGCTCCTGCTTTCACCTTTGCCCCTCCCCTGCCTCACCAACTCGCCCCCACGGCCTCGGCCTCCCCGGCTGGCACAGCCGGCGGGCTTACCGCATTTGGATGCCCCCTCTGGCCAGCAGTCGGCTGGAGCTCGGGGTGTTCCTGCCCCTGTCCCATACCCTGAGCGCAGGCTCCTGGGCACCCTTGGGCATCCAGGGTGAGGTCACGTGGCTGGGTGACTGAGGTCACCCTAATGTCCTGAGCAGTCCACATCCACCGAGCTACACACGTGAAATGTTTCACTCCTCCCCACACCCACTCCCCCTGCATTGGGTTCACCCCCTTTCCCAATTTTGGCAGCAGGTCCTTGAGCGAACCACTGGCCAGGGTCTGTAGCTTCGCTGTCACTTTCCGTTATTAGAATCGCCTCATTTCCAGATTTCCGATTTGGTTTTGTTTATTTGAAAACTTGACTTGAACTTAGGTCAGTCTTCTCTGCTCTGCTTTCTTCCTGTTCCTGTTGACCCCCAGCTCTCTGTGGGAGCGTGAGGAGGTGAGAGGGAGGGTCCTTGCTCCTCACCAAGTCCTCCTTTGTCTTACCTAACCCCATCACACTCTGGCAGACCCTGGCTGAGGCCCCTCTCTCAAGCGAGATCTGCTCACACAAGGGTTGCCTGTGAGTGATGGGGAGGGCCCCCAGGCTCGTCTGGTTCCCTCCGATGCGGCTGGCCAGCTGGTGGCGATCTGGCTCTCCAGGGCCTGCGTATTCAGCTTTGTCCTGACCCCTCCATTGCCGAAGGGCAGCCACGTCTCTGTCCCCCGCTGCAAGGGGCACAGGTCCCTCACCCCTTGTCTGGGTGGGTGTCCCCCTGCCCCTCTGCAGCCCCCGCCCCTCTGCCAGTCTCTATGCCCCTTCACACGCAGCCACAGGAGCTTCTGGGGTGGTGCTCGGCCTCCAGCAAGGGCCACAGAGAACTGGACGGGAGGATGGAGCCCACCTCATTCCTAATGCCCACGTCCTCTCAAATCTTGGACTCTGCAGGCTCCCTCCTTCAAAAGTATCTGCACCAGACTACCCCAACAAGTCAGTCCTCCTCCTCCTCCTCCCCAGAGAGGGGAGGGGACTGAAAGGACTTGGCCCCCTATTCTCAGCCCTAGGTGCTCCCTCATGAGCCCTGAAGTAGTGGAGGCCAAGGCACCCTGTGGGAGATGCACCTGTTTCATCTCGGTACCACACCTGCTACAAGCCCAAGGACCCTCTCTCCTGCACAGCACCCATCTTGGGGATGGAGAGGGAGTCCGGCACAGGGCTGGCAGTAACTACCCCCTTGGTTTTGTTGTGACCAGCATGATGTAATTACTCTCATGTTCAGAAGCACAGCTGCCTACACGCTTTTCACAAGAAAGGGTCAGGACAATTATCTGACCTTGACATAAGGAGCATGTTCCACCAAGATGGTATATATTGTAACGGTAAAGAAATGAAGATCCAGGGGCCAGCACCAGCTGCCACCTGCGGCACCAGCATCCCATACGGGCGCTGGTTCGAATCCTGGCTGCTCCACTTCCGATCAATCCAGCTCCCTGCGAATGCACCTGGGAAAGCAGCAGAGGATGGCCCAGGTGCTTGGGCCCCTGCACCACGTGGGAGACCCAGAAGAAGCTCCTGGCTCCTGGCTTCAGCCTGGCCCAGCTCTGGCTGTTGTGATCATTTGGGAAGTGAACCAGTGGATAAAAGACCTCTCTCTCTGCCTCTCTGTAACTCTGACTTTCAAATAAATAAATAAATAGGAAAGAAAGAGAGAGAGAGGGAGAGGGAGGATAATCCGAGTGAGATGTGGAAACAGGACCTGGCTCTGAGGTCCTGGGCAAGACTTCTGACTTTTCCAGTGCTCGGCTTCCTCATCTGCATAACGGAGTTGAGAAGGAAGAGCGCGGAGGGCGGAGGGAGGCGAGGAAGGGCTGCACGCCGTCTCTGACACAGTGTAACCAGCGGCCTCACGGGGCACACAGCCGCTATTGCTACTGACCGGCATCCCCAGACCCTGGGGCCAAGCAAAGGTAAGGAAAGGGCTCCTGGGGAGGGGGATGGGGGTCCAGGCCGCCAGCTCATCATGCTCTGGGCTGCTCCCAGCCTGCAGAAGAGCCTAGCACGGCGCCAGGCACGTGGCAGCCCCTGCACGTGGCTTCTTGTTGAATGAGTGGTGCTCTTTTAGCACCAGGATTCTACTTATCTTCTGCTTATTAGTACAGTGTTCTGAATCCAGGTTTAAGTTGCAGTTAGTCCAGCAACCACAAGAGACTGCGGGTCTTAAAAAAAAAGAAGAAAGAAAGAAAGAAACAGCAAGGAGGAGAGACCGCTCGTGTGTGGGGGTGGGCGGCCCGGCCAGCAGGGGCGGGCGGGCGGGCGGGCGGGCAGGAGCCGGCAGCTGTCTCCTGGCGCCTACCGGAGCTGGACGGCCGCCGTGAATGCTTGCTTTCTTAAGTGAAGCTCCTCCGTGTGCTGAATCACAGCCCTCACGGGGGCAGGGGGACAAGAGATAGCAGAGGATACCAGGCCCCGCTCTGCCGCGCAGGGGGCAGGGGAGGGGACCCGGCTGGGTCCAGGCTCAAGCAGGAAGGGAGGGGGCTTGGAACCCGCTCTGGCGTCCCTCTGACCCCCGCAGCGGGTGCTGGGCGCCCAGATGACACTCTGACCACAACCTCAGTGGGGGAGAGAACGGGCCCAAAATAGGCTGAGCGTCTGGGGTGTCAGCTGGGATTTGCCCCTTCCAGCAAGTCACTGCTAAAGCATTCTGTTTACCAAACGCTTCTGCACTCATGGAAACCAGGACGCTAGAGGGGATGGGGGGGTCCCCTCACGGTGGATTTCGGGGTGTTGGGAGTCTCTCTGATAGTGCCAAGGCCCGGGGCTGCCCAGAGAGGGCCTGGCAGAGGAAGGAAGGTGAGGGCAGGCAGGGACAGGCGGGTGGCAGGGCAGGGGCTCATCCCTCCTGGGTCCACCGCACCCAACACAGCCCAGCCCGGCAGCTAGCAGAAAGGGGGTGACGTTTGCGGGCAAAGTTGGCTCTGCAGAGGGGGAAACGTCACCCCTGAGTCACCTCCTGAGCTCGGGATGGCAATCAGAGGCAGCTGGGTCTGTGCCACACAGCTGAAGGCTGAGGGCACCCACGTGCGGCCAGGCAGGACCCCCGCAGCACAGCTGACCCTGCCTGCCTGGCTGTCGAGCTCTTCCTGTGCCCAGCTCCTCCTGGGGTCAAGCTACTCTCCCCACAGGCCCCTCTGTGGATGGGAGGGGAACAGTCAGTGCGTACTGTGGGCTGGCCACACGGTTAGGGACCTGGCCCACAGCTGCCCTCTGTGGTCGCCAGGTCTCTGCAAGGCCAGTGCTTTTAAGTCCCACTTCATAGAGGAGGACGCTGAAGCGTAGAGAGGCAGCCTGAGTCTGAGCAGAGGCCGGGACCTGAGCCCACACTCTGCACTGGCCACAGGACGCCGAAGGCGAATAAAGGACTCCTACGCCGGCACTGCCACTGGGCCACGAGGCCCTTATTCACCCAACAGCACCGTGCATGTGCGTCAGGCCCTGTGCTGGGCACCAGGGACCCACACACGATGCTGTGACCTGGGGCCGGGGGGAGGTGGTGGTGGTTTTTTGTTGTTGCTTTTAGATAATTTACAGATGTAATTTCTGCAAAAGAACGCATTGCCCTTCGTATCCACCTGTCTTCTGTCCTGTAATCTGTAAGCAGTCGGAAAGCCAGGGTGCGTCGGTGACATTGGTGGAGAGGACCCAGGTGCCCAGCTGAGACTTGCCCACTTCCGCAGGGTCAGCCACACAAGGACAGAGGATGACTCCCAGCTCCCAGGGACAGGCTGGGAAAAGCCGAATGGCACTTCCTGTGCTGGATACTGGAGCGGCACGTGCTGCAGCTCCCACAGTGTGGGTCTCACGTGGCCCTGAGTGCAACGTCCTGGGCACGCCAGACCTACTGGCTATGGGCGGGGCCCGGCCAACAGTGCTCCAATGAGCCCGGGTAGCATCTGAAGCCCTAAATCTGGGTGCCACTGACCTGGGACGGGCTGCAGCCATGAACAAAGGGACCCGATGCTGGGTCAGTCATGCAACATCTCAGAGAACCTTCACACTCACTCGGTACGAACAGCACCATCCTGGATGGAGAGCTGGAGTCCAACAGGCCCAGAGCCAAATCCTGGCCTCACACTTACTGGTTGCATGGATGCTGACTCTCCAGCCTCTCCCAGCCCGAGCAGCCTCATCAGTTAGGACAGAGGACAGTGATAACACCCTGCTGCTTTTCTTTTTCTTTCTTAAAGATTTATTTATTTGAAAGGCAGAGTTACAGAGACACACAGAGAGAGAGAGGTAGAGACAGAGTGATCTTACATCCATTGGTTTGCTCCCCAAATGGCCACAATGGCTGGAGCTGGGCCGATCCAAAGCCAGGAGCCAGGAGCTTCTTCCAGGTCTCCCACACGGGTGCAGGGGCCCGATCACGTGGGCCATTCTCCACTGCTTTCCCAGGATCACTAGCAGGAAGCTGGATCAGAAGCGGAGCAGCCAGGACTGGAACTGGCGCCCATGAGGCTGCTGGCAGTGCAGGCGGCGGCTCCACCCGCTGTGCCACAGCACCGTTCACCCTTGCTGCTTTGAGGATTCCGTGAACTAACCCCTAGAGACGGCCTCCCTCCACGCCAGCACACAGTGAGCACAACAGGGAACAGCAGCGATCTTGCAGCCTCGAGGCCTTGCAGGGCCCACAGTGGACGCAATGTGTGCAGACACTGAGCGTCAGGGGCGTCCCTCATGGGGGAGCCTTTCACGCCAGGTCGGTGCCTGGCCGCTGTGACTCTCAGACACCTTTGTCAGATTTCTGGGACCCCCGCGGGTGAGAAGCAACCAATCAGGAGAGGGGCAAAGGGCTGGGAAGGGAAGGTGTTGGCTTCCGGAGAGGGAAAAGCTGGGAAAAACAGCAGTAGACACAGCTACCTGGGCTTTGCGGGGCCATTAGCCGTGCCCTCCCACAGACAGCCTGCAGGCCACTCTGTGTGCTCGGGACAAGAATCGCCAAGGTGTACAGAGGCCAGGGTGCCCGTGCGTGCAGAAGCTTAATAAGGATCCCACACAGCTTCACGACATCGCACGTTTATAGAGACAACCTTGCAGCTCAATGCTCTGAGATGCTTTGGTCCCTGGCGCCTGGAGAGTTGAGGTCTCTCCATCCCAGAACTGAATTCTTGGCCAGCGCCTCGGCTCACTAGGTTAATCCTCCTGCAGTTCCGGCACACAAGGTTCTAGTGCCGGTCGGGGAACCGGATTCTGTCCTGGTTGCCCCTCTTCCAGGCCAGCTCTCTGCTGTGGCCCAGGAGTGCAGTGGAGGATGGCCCAAGTGCTTGGGCCCTGCACCCCATGGGAGACCAGGAGAAGCACCTGGCTCCTGGCATCAGATCAGCGCAGTGCGCCAACCACAGCGCGCTGGCCGTGGTGGCCATTGGAGGGTGAACCAATGGCAAAGGAAGACCTTTCTCTCTGTTTCTCTGTCTCACTGTCCACTCTGCCTGTCAAAAAAAAAAAAAAAAAAGAACTGAATTCTCACCAGGTTGAGGGAAGGTCCCAGGGTGCCATTGGGCACCCTGGTTCAACACAGGCCTCCTGTGTCACCCTGGACAGGGCAATTAACTCAAGCCTCAGCTTCTGCATCTGGGAGATAACAAAGGCCTGCCCCAAAGGCTGCTGGGAGCAGTGAGTGCCCGGGAAATGGTACAAACTGTTTTTGGGGTGTGTGTGTGGGCACTGCCATTCTTCCCACCTGGTGAAAAGCTGCAGGCAAGCGAGAGGGCTGACTGAGGATGAGGATGGGGTAAGGCTGGGTGGTGGGTGCAGGGACGGTGACAGGCACAAAAACCAAGAAGGGAAAGCCAGGTTCCAGCGTCACAGCACAGTGGGGTCAGCCGCAGTCTGCGACACCAGCGTCCATGTGAGCAGTTTCCAGTCCCAGCTGCTCCACTTCCAAGCCAGCTCCCTGCTAATGCACCTGGGAAGGCAGCGGACGATGGCCTACGGGCTTGGGACCCTGCCACCACTTGGGAGACCTGTGTGGAGTTCCTGGCTTCAGCCTGACCCTGCCCCAACTGTTAAGGCCATTTGGGGAGTGAACTAGCCTATGGCAGATCTCTCTCTGCCTTTCAAATAAATAATTAAATCTTCCCCGCTCTCGCCTGGGGCAGGGGGAGAAGGTATTTTCGAGACAAAGAACAGGCACCACAAATAAAAGTCGTGAAGTTGCCAAAAAAAAAATTAAATCTTATAAAATAAAAGTTTGGCCGGCGCCATGGCTCACTTGGTTAATCCCCTGCCTGCAGTTCCGGCACACCGGGTTCTAGTCCCAGTCGGGGCGCCGGAATTCTGTCCCAGTTGCTCCTCTTCCAGTCCAGCCCTCTGCTGTGGCCCGGGAAGGCAGTGGAGGATGGCCCAAGTGTTTGGGCCCTGCACCCACATGGGAGACCAGGAGGAAGCACCTGGCTCCTGGCTTTGGATCGGTGCAGCACGCCGGCCGCAGCGCACCGGCTGTAGCGGCCATTTTGGGGGGGTGAACCAACAGAAAGGAAGACCTTTCTCTGTCTCTCTCACTGTCTAACTCTGACTGTCAAAAAAAAAAAAAGTTGTTGGTGGGGGGGAGCCAAAGAGGAGGGTTCCAGAGAGATACAAAGTGACTGACGACCTCCACTCGACCTCAGAGCGTCAGGCTCTAAATTACTAAGGGGGGAGCGCCAACAGCATTCAGTGAGCGGTCACTGTGTCCCAGACTCGGCCCTAGAGTGCACCTCCCACCTCCACCTCGGCAGACTCACCTACTCCTCCCAGCCACCCTGGCAGGTCATAACACCATCTCCAGCTTTAAAATGAGACTTGGGAGGACAGGTCAGGCTCACAGTGGTGGAGGTGGAAGACGGCCATGACCCTGGAGGGAGGCGCTGGCGATACCCCCGCCCTGTCTCTCTCTCCTCTCGTTTCCCGCAGACGCCTGCAGTGAAGGCAAGGGCGACCACGGGGGCCCAGGGGGCCGGGGCGCAGCTGGGCCGCACATGGGCAGATCCGATCCGGCACAGAGGGTGAGCCTGACGCTGCCCTCCAGGGGCTCGGGGCCTCGAGCTAGGACGTGGCGAGCACCACCCAGAGAAGGGGAAAGGAGCACTCTGGGGTAGTCTGGAGGCTGGCGGGGCTGAGGCCAGCCTCCTGCACCCACTGCTTTTATGCCCCGCTGCGTCTGTGTGGGTGCTCCCTAGGCCCCCAACCCCAACCCGGTCAGTGGGAGAGAGCTCCCTGCCAGCCCTGTGACCCCGCCCAGTCTCATTCCTGGGAAGCTCCCAGTTATCAGTCTTTTGCCAGAGCCCTCATTATCTGCTTAGCTGCCTCCCAGGTCCCAGGACAGATAAACAGGGGGGCCACAGCTGGGCTGGCAGGTATCTGCAGAGGGGGGCTGGGCTCCCTCCCCACTGACCACAGCGCTGTCCTCAGCTCCTTGTCTCCTGACTGGGACAAAGGTCCCATGTTCCAGAAGCAACAGTACTAAAAAGAAAACAAACAATCAAAAACCAGTATGCTGGGCAACAGCTTTGGGAAATGTCTGTGAAGTTTTTGTTATGAAGAAACAAGGACTGGCAGGCGCAGTAAAAGCTCTTGTCTTGCAGCTCCACAGTCCCCCCTTGGGGCCAGGCCCCCGGCATCAGCCACAGCAGGAGCCAGATAGCAAGAGGCCAGAGCAGAGTGCCTGAAAATCCTGCAAGACCCAGGGAAAACCAGCTGAAAAGTGGCTGCAAACGGCTATGGGCAAACGGACCTGGAACCCAGACCCTTGTGCTCAAATGGGGATTAATAAACATGAGGGTGCTTCGAAATGTCACGGAAGGGGCTGGTGCCTTAGTAGGTTAATCCTCTGCCTGCAGTGCCCGCATCCCATATGGGTACCGGTTCTAGTCCTGGTTGCTCCTCTTCCCATCCAGCTCTCTGCTGGGGCCTGGGAAAGCAGGGGAAGATGGCCCAAGTGCTTGGGCCCCTGCACCCACGTGGGAGACTGGGACGGATCACCTGGCTCCTGGCTTCGGATTGACGCAGCTCCGGCCGTTGCAGCCATTTGGGGAGTGAACCAATGGACGGAAGACCTTTCTCTCTGTCTCTTCCTCTCACTGTCTGTAACTCTACCTCTCAAATGAACAAATAAAATCTTTTAAAAAAGGTCATGGAAAATAATGGAATTAAAAGAAATTTACTTTTAATTTAAATTTTACTTTTAATTTAATTTTTTAAATTTTAAATTAAAAAAATTTAAATCCAACAATATTTTCACAGGATGAATTTTCAATGCATGAAATTTCGATATTTTTAAAGATGTATTTGAAAGGGTTACAGAGGGAGAAGGAGAGACAGAGAGAGAGGTCTTTCGTCCACTGGTTCACTCCCCAGGTGGGTGCAACAGCTGGGACTGGGCCAGGTGGAAGCCAGGCGCCCAGTCCTTCATTCAGGACTCCCATGTGAGTTCAGGGCTACCTGCTTTTCCCAGGCACATTAGCTGGGGTCCGGATCGAAAGTGGGATGCCAGTGTCTCAGTCAGTGGCTTTACCTGCTACGTAACAATGCCAGCCCCTCAAAAAAAAATTTTTTTTGCACCAAAATAGGCTTGTCTTTTAATCCCATGTCTATCACAGACTTGTGGACACGCCCCGATGTTTGCTGACTGAGTAACAGATGTGTCTGGCTGGTAGCTGATGTCCATACTGGAGGAGGCGTGCTGTCTGGACTCTGTCTTCAGAGGGGATGACACAGGACACTCCAACGGTCTCTCGCAGCGGCCTTGCAGCCGAGCACGCACCCTGTCTCAACTTCCGGATCGGCTTGTTTGGCTACTGTGTCACAGACACAGAGTCCCCCAGGGGCTTCCTGTGGTCCCGGTGTCCTTTGCAACACTGGACAGCACCACAGCCTTCGAACCTCCCACAGACACGAGTCTCCTACCTTCTCCTTGCCAGAGCCAAGAACACTCTCCCCCCACCCGCCCCAGGTCTGGCACGGGCCGCGGGTCACAGGACCGCACCGCACGCCTCCAGGAGAGGAGGGGACCCGCTGGCGCGCTCTCAGCTGGGAGCAGCTGTTTGTTACATCTGGGTGGACAGAGGCGCCTGGCAGCTCCACGGGCTTCCTGACGCTGACCGGACACTCCCGCAGGCCCTTCCAGGGTCAGCTGACCGGGAGAGGAAGGCCTTTTGCCTTTTTGTCTCAGCCGTGGGCCAACCTCGCTGCAGCTGAGACTTAGGCGGCCACGCTCCTGCAAACCCCACCAGTCACCGGCCGTAAAGGGCGCCACGGTCGGGGAGGCGAAGGCTTACCCAGAAACCTGCCAAACCACCGCCTGCACAACGCCTCCTGATGCCAGATCTGACGACAAGCAAAGGGTGCTAGATGGAGGAAATGCAGTCCGTTTTCGGGACAAAACCCACGGCTAAAATCCTAGTCCCACTCACTTCCCAGCTAGGTGGACTGGGGGGGGGGGGGGGGGAGTTCACACGCTAAGCTCCAGCCTCCTCGCAAGTAAAACAGGACAGGGGCAGCCCCCCACCCCCTCCCCGCCCCCTCCTGGGCTCTGGGAGGAGAGAAGGAACGACAGCCATCAGACTGAGCTCAACGCCGGCACACCACAGTGGCTGTATCCCCAGCAAGGCTCGCGAGAACGCACAGCCTCGGCTCCCAGTGCCCGGCCGGCTACACGGCGATGAGCCCCAGGGGCGGGCATCTCACTGACAATGCCCACGGGAGAGTGGATCCTGCATTAAGAACGACGCTGATGGCAGCCACAGCTGCAGCAGGGGACAGGAGCAGCGGGGCGGGTAGACAAGTTCCCCTGGGAAGCGAGAAGTCCCAGTTTCTGAAACAGAGGAGTGGCTCGGACAGAACTGGCTGTCCGGTCAACAACAGCGATGAACTCAGAATACTGTGGGGGAAGAAACCTGCCTGACAGCACCGGAGCACAACCTGCAGCAGGGAAACCGGAGGAGACGGGGTCCTTGGAGGAAGGGAAGCACACAGGGGCGCTTCCGGTTCCAGGTGAAACGCAGGAAAACAGAACTGAAGCAGAGGCGGCAGAGATCGGCCCGGCGGAGCCCGGGACGGGGCTGGACTTCCAGGGTGGACGTGAAGGGGGCGGTGCGTGTCGGAAAGGAGAGAGCAGGAGGGGAAGTCCCTGCATCACTGCACTCGTGCCCTGCGAGTCCTCAGCTAACCCCGGCATTGCAGATGTGTCGCAGGAGGCTCGGAGGAGCACGACAGGCAGCGGAAGCCGGGAGGAAGAGAGCTCAGCGGTCGCCCAGAAGATGGAGTTTGGAGTTCAAGTCCTTCCAAGCTGAAGCAGCTTAGTAAACACTTCAGGCTTTGGGTTTAACTCCAGAAAGGCAGTGCCTGGCAAGTTAAGCCGATGGCCACGGGGTACGCCCTGCAACCATGGACAAAACCAAACTAAAACCACCGAACGACGTCTAGAAGCCAAGTCGTCTAACCGGCTGCCTGCCGGGAAGAACCCAGCCTTCGCCAGAGGGAGACAGTGAAATAGTCTCTTCCCCAGCAGTGCCCCGACCAGGGAGAAGTTACAGAACATGGGTGGAGAAGCAGAAACATGGGACTCACAGTCAAGAGGAGAACACTCAATAAAATCAGACCACTGATGACCCAGATGGTGGGATTAGCAGACAAGGATTTAAAAATGCGTGATATGGGGCAGGCGCTGTGGTGTAGCAGGTTAAGCCGCCACTGTGACGCTGGCATCCCATATGGGCACCGGTTCATATCCCGGCTGCTCCACTTCCCTTCTAGCTCCCTGCTAATGACCTGGGAAAAGCAGCAATGGTGGTCCAAGTCCTTGGGCTCCTGCCATCCATGGAGGAGACCAGGAAGAAGCTCCTGGCTTCAGCCTGGCCCCGCGCATGGCTGCTGCAGTCATCTGGGGAGTGAAGCAGTGGATGGAAGATTTCTCCCTCCCTCTCTCTGTCTCTCCACCCCCCACTCTCTATGACTCTGACTTTCAAATAAATAAATCTTTTAAAAAATGGTTATTACAAATACAAGGGGTCTTCAACAAGCTCATGAAATATGAAAAAAACTGCATAAATTTAAAAAAATCTTGCACCAATGTAGGCTTATCTTTTAATTAAAATTTTCCTCAACTTTCTGAAGTACTCTCATAAGCACAGGACATTCAGGAAATGAAGGGGAGGATGAATGAATGAGTGAATGAAAGAATGAATGAATGAATAGGGAATCCCAGAAAAGAAACCAGAACTGTAAGAAATAAATCAAGTGGAAATCCTAGAACCAAGAAACACGGTAGCTGACTTGAAAAAGTAACAACCAAGTAAATGCTGTAGGAGAAAGGATTAATAGAGACATTTAATAGAAATGACCCAAACTGCAGCATGAGAGAAGAAAAAATGTAAATAAGCAAATGACACTTCTGGGGCCTGGGGACGACATCAAATGGGTGGGTAGGTGGAGTTTAAGAAGAAAAAGGGAGACAAAGTTGAGCATAAAGTAATATTTGAAAGAACAATGGCCAAAAATTTCCTCCACATTCTCAAATGTGGTGAAAAATATCAACCCACAGGACGGAGAAGCTCAGTGACTCTCCCACAGAATAAATGCAAAGAAAACCCAGGCACATCACAGTCCGATTGCTAAAAACCCAAGTGTTGCCTAGGAGTAAGTTTAGCCAAAGAAGCCAGCTAATTCTCCACCTGCGGCACTGGCATCCCATATGGGTGCTGGGTTCTAGTCCCAGCTGCCCCTCTTCCAGTCCAGCTCTCTGCTGTGGCCTGGGAGTGCAGTGGAGGATGGCCCAGGTGCTTGGGTCCCTGCACCTGCATGGGAGACCAGGAGGAAACACTTGGCTCCTGGCTTCGGATCAGCACACAGCACCAGCTGTAGCAGCCACTTGGGGGAGTGAACCAGCGGAAGGAAGACCTTTCTCTCTGTCTCTCTCTCTCACTGTCTACAACTCTACCTGTCAAATAAATAAGTAAACAAATAAAAAATAAAAAAAGAGCACAGGAAACAAAAGCAAGAACAGACAAATGGTATTTCATCAACTACAAAGCTTCCCCATAGCAAAGGGAACGATCAAAATAGGGCAGACACAAGCTACAGAATGGCAGGAAGAAAATATCCGTGAGCTACAGCTCAACTGACAAGGGGGTAACAATCAGAATATATAAGGAACTCAAGCAACTAAGCAAAAAACCAAGTGATCTTTGTGAAATGGGCAGTAGGGCGGTAGGGACCAGCATCGTGATCTTGGGACACCCACATCCCATGCTGGACTGCTGGTTTCAATCTCAGACACTCCACTTCTGATCCAGCTTCTTCCTAACGCACCCTGGAAGGCAGCACATCCTGCCATCCACGTGGGAGCCCAGATGGAGTTCAGGGCTCCCGGCTTCAGTCTGGCCCAGCCATGGCTGTTGTGGACATTTGAGGAGGAAGACAGCTGATGGAAGGTATCTATCTATCTCTATCTCCCCCACCCCACCCACCCCGAGTCCTGTTGTTCTGTCTTTTAAATAAATAAATGAAGTCTTTTTTTTCAAAAAATAGGCAATATATTTGGGGCCAACACTGTGGCCTAGTAGGCTAAGCCTCCATCTGCGGCCCTGGCAACCCATCTGTGGGCAGGTTCATGTCCTGGCTGCTCCTCTTTTGATCCAGCTCTCTGCTGATAGTCTGGGAAAGCAGTGGAGGATGGCCCAAGTGCTTGGACCCCTGCACGTGCATGGAGGACCCAGGAGAAGCTCCTGGCTCCTGGCTATAGATTGGCCCAGCTCTGGCCACTGCAGCCATTTGGGGAGTGAACAGTGGATGGAAGACCTTTCTCTCTGTCTCTCCCTCTCTCTGATGATACATGTTTGAGGAGATGAATCTGATTACCCTGACTTGAACACTGTACAGTGTATACGTGGATCAGAACACTCCAAGGTACCCCACAGACACATGGAATTTTTACATCAGTTAAAAATAATAATTTTTAAAAATTTTAAAAGAAGCCAAAAGAAAAAACGATCGATTATGTATATAGGAACAAAGACAAGGAAGGCAGTTGATTTTTTATCAGACACCATGCTGGTCAGAAGACAATAGACAGACGTTTACAAAGTACCGGGAGGGGGTTAAAAGTCAGTTTGAGGTATGTGAGGTTTTAAATGATGGCGACTCGAGGTTGCAACATCCAGCAGTGTCAGCCCCTCCTGGCACATCCCTCCAGGATACACGATACGTTCCCCCACTACAGGTACACACGCGTGCACACGCACATGCACACACGTGCACAGGCAGCATCTCAGTACAACATCCCAACATTTCCAATAGAAGCACAAAACCGTGTCAGGGAGGTGATGAGACATGAAAACACATGTGACCACTCACACCCCCTGTGGCATGTATGTCGTACATGAAGAGCCCTTGCATCCCGCCATCACTGACCGTCACGCATTTTTCATTGTGATAAGAACCGTAAGAAGGGTGTGGAAGGGAAACAAACCGTAAGGAGGGAAACAAAGACTCCTGTGTCCTCCCCTGCCACCTGGCAGGTGCTCCTCAAGGAGTCAGGATCTAAGACCCAGGAGTTGGGTGCAGGTGGATGGAGACGCTCGGGGAGAGAGGGGAGGCGTCGGAAACGCACCCTTCTCCCGCAGTCGCTGGGTGCTGCACAGCACGTGTCGTGCCAGGGGCTCCAGGGGGCTGTCT
Source organism: Sylvilagus floridanus (assembly GCA_949820135.1). NCBI lineage: Eukaryota > Metazoa > Chordata > Mammalia > Lagomorpha > Leporidae > Sylvilagus > Sylvilagus floridanus. The sequence continues at coordinate 92,382,661 of OX463243.1, read as the reverse complement.
CACTCGACCCTCACACCAGCCCTGAGCAGTGACTATTACCACCGCTCTTCACAAGCAGAACGCCCAAGGGCAGGGAAGCTTCCCAAGGTTAGCAGCAAGGTCTGAGACTTGCAGCTCCTCACCTTCCCCAGCCATTCACGAATTCACAAAGGGGGGGCTCCATGAGGCCCCCACACGACGCCCCTGTCCTCAAAATGCTCAGGGCCCAGCGAGGGAGGCAGTAAGGGTCGTGATGGCCAACACTGACCGAGCCACGTGCTAGCCAGCGTGTTGCACACTTAGTGGGTCACATCTTCGTGAATCTTCACATCACTCCTATGAGGTACATCCTGGCATTACCCCTGTTTGGTGAGAAAAGTGAGCCCCGGTGCCACTGTGTGGCAGAACCAGGATTGGATGGCAGGACGCAGACTCCCCAGCCAGCATGTGGCTGCGTCGGGCTGCCGAGGGGCACAGACGGGCAGGGCAAGGCCATGCTGCTGCTCCTCCCTATGACCTTTGCATTCTGAAGACAAATTTGTTTTAGGAACCAAGGGACCTGGGCTGCACCTGCTCCCAGAGGATGGGAGAGTCCTGGGATTGTCCACAGCCCCCATCCTCTCTCCCCAGCTCCTGGCCCCTGGCCTGTGGCTCACATCACTCCAGTCTCCACTCAACAATGGACGTGGCCTGTTACAGATGACAGCGAGTCCACACTGTCCTGCTCCAGCCGTTCAGGGGCTCCCTACCCAGCTCTCTAACAAGGCCTCATCCTCTCTCTGGGCCACTCTAAGGAGCACCCGACAGTGGCCCTGGACTTGGCACCTTCCAGTCCCTACCGCCAGGCAGCAAGCTCCTCCCTATGCTTAGTAGCCAAAAGCATCCGTCGATTATACTCGGGAGCTCTGCAGGTCAGGAATCTGGATATGCAGCGGTGGGATGGCTCATCTGCTCCCCCAGGCCTGGGCCCCCACAGGAAGACTCTGCAGCTGAGAGCCCCGCAGTAGCTGGGGGGTGGGGTGGGAGTGGAGAGGCAGGAATCACCCAGACCAGAGGCATCTTCCCTCCCACATCTGGGGGTCTGTGTCGGCCATCAGCCGGGGCCTCCTCCGCACACGGCCACTGCATAGCAACTTCTCAGGTTCCAGCTCGGGGCCCCCAGAGGAGAGTGCCCCAGCAAAGGTGGCAGCAGCCATCGGCCTCAGGAGCCAGGTCGTGCTGCTCCCACCACACTCTGCACGTCCCTGACTCTCCCAGACTCAAGGGAGGGGGGCAGACTGGGAGAAGTCGCTGGGGCCATCTTTGAAGAAGCTACCTGCCGCGGGGTCTTCACACACTCTTCTCGGCCAGACTGCACTCTCTGCACCTGCTAACTCCTCCCCTCCTCAGGTGCCAGCTCCAACACAGCTTCATCAGCGAGCCTGGCCTGACTGCCCGGTCCAGCTCAGGCAGCTCCACTGGCCAGATCCTCCCTCGACCTCCAGCTCTCGGAGGATGGACCTCAGCTTCCGTGCTGGCCACAAGCAGGTTCCCAACAGACATCACATGGTCGTATACACACACACGCACACAGAGGAGAGACACGACACACAGTCAGCCCTGCCCCTTATGCTTCCACTGCTCTCCAGGCCCCAGCCTTCCACGACCCCAGTGGGACCCTCATCCTGAGAGCTGCACTGATCCAAAGCCAAGAGCCAGGAGCTCCTTCCAGGTCTCCCATGTGGATACAGGGACCCAAGCACTTGGGCCATCTTCCACTGCTTTCCTAGGCCTTAAACAGAGAGCTGGATCAGAAGTAGAGCAGCTGGGACTCGAACCTGAGCCCATATGGGATGCTGGCACTGCAGGTGGTAGCTTAACCTGCTGCGCCACAATGCGAACCCCAAATGCCCACATTCTAAGATGGGCTGGTCCCGACAGAGAAAAGCAAAGCATCTGAATGGGGGGTCCAAGAAGAAACGTTCACTCCCCACAATCAGGAGGGGAAGCGCCGGTGGGGCTGTCTGCCCGGGGACCATACCCTGACACACTGTGCCCAGGGTGCCGATTCCTACCCAAGTTCCTCTCTGCACCCAAGCATCGTCACTGTGCACACTCCAACTTTTTGTTAAAAGGATCCTTAACCGTGTGCCCTATGCTGTTGACCAAGCACGGGGGTAGCCGATGTCCTAGGGCTCCTCCCCTGTGTGTGCTTAGCATCCCTGCAGGGCGGGGCAGCAGGCTGGGTCCCCTCCTCTGACCAGCCCGGCAGGGCCCATGACACTGAGGGACTCTTGCTGTGTGGGTCCGGCCCCCTTTCCTACTCTGACTCTGGGAACCCCCAAACCCCCACCTCCGTGGCAGGCTTCCCACTGAGGACTCTGGTGGGACCCAGCGTTCCCTCCTGGGAGGGCCAACGGGATCACACAGCAGAGGCTCCTGGGAGTGGGAGACCTCTGGCTCCCCAGCACAGCGTCCTGGCTGAATCTGGCTACAGCCCTAGGGCCGAACACTAGTGTTAGCTCCTGTTCTGCTGTCTGCACGGGGTGCCCAGAGACGCAGTGACTCAGTCAAGGCCTCTCGGCTGGGGCGTGGGGAGTGGCAGGGCTGTTCTCAGCGGTGTGTCCCCTTGTCCTAAGCCAGTGCCTCCTGCTAGCTCTCACAACAGGGACCCCGCCGGCTTCCCCGTTGACAACCTCCAGGGTTTGAGATGACAGGGAGGCCTTTGAGAAGGGCAGCTGACAAGGACACACTGTGGGAACGGAGCCGCCCCTGAGCTGGGTTTCCGTGGGGCAGTGCCCGGGGAGGGGTCGACCCCAGGGGAGAGCCAGCGCCCTGTGGCTCGCAGCTGCTGCACAGCTGGAGCGGATCTAATGCCATTACCGGAGTCAAAGGGGAAGCCCTGTGCCTCCGCACAGCGCCGGGAGCTGCCTGGGCTTTGGGGAGTGGAGTCGGCCAGGCTGCCTGTGCCAAGGAAGGAGGGGGCCGCCGAAGCCGCCAAGTTGGGCGGGTGGGAGGGGCCGGGCCAGCTGGGCTGAGCTCCTGTGACATCACCGGGCGGCCCGCCCCTGTCTGGGGCCGAGGGGAGGCCCGGAGCCTTTCTGGGGCCTGGGGGATCCTCTTGCACTGGTGGGTGGGGAGAAGCGCCCGCAGCCAACCAGGGCCGGGCTGTGATCACAGTTTCCTCTGGCGGCATGGAAAGGCCCCACAAAGGAGCTGGGAGTTCAAGTGAGGCTGCTGCAGGCGGCCCTAGGATGGACCCCGCGCCCGGACTGCAGAGCGCGCACTGAGGCGGCGCCGGTCCGGTCCCGTGGGCAGCGAAGGCAGGCTGGGAGCAGACTCCTCGGGCCCAGGTGGAGCCTGGGGAGGCCAGTGAGGCAAGGCTGCTCTCGGCCATCAGCCTGCACCGCGGGACCCCATGGCCAGGCTGCCCTGCTGACAGCCACGGCGGAGCATGTGAGGAGCTGCCCCTGGGAGCCACGCAGGAGGGAAGAGGTAAGGGCTCGGCTCCGTGGCAGCCAGGGCTGGGAGGCAGCAGCTGCCCTGCGGCGGGGTTCAGGACCCTGACTCCCCTGGCTGGGGGTGTGTGCAGCTGGCTCCCCGAAGGGCTCACTCCCCGCTCTCCTTCGGAGCCACGCACGGCATCTGCCGGGGCACGGGCTGTGATTCTGAGGACCCGACTGGAAGCCTGCAGACAAAGAGCCTTTAGGGCGAGGGCAGGCAGCTCCTGGGCCCTGCTCAGCAGCGGGGTATGTGCTGCGCGTGTGTGGAGGTGTGTGCGTGACGGGCAGGGGCTGGCTCAGGAGGCAGAGGTCGGGAAGTCATCTCTAGGCTTCGGGCTCCTGTGCACCCTGGAGGGACCGGTGCACCACACGGGTGCCCATGCAGGAGCGATCGCTGTCCGGAGGCGGCCGGGAGCTCCTGCCCGGAAAGTGCCCTGAAGCCGGCAGCCTCTGCTTGCAGCCCTCCAGCTGGGGGAGCAGGAGCCGGGCGCCCCTTGCCGGATGGGATGTGTTGCCTGGAGGTATCTGCCACTCTGACTGGGGCAAAGTGCTGCCTGGATGTTTTCCCTCTGTGCCCGAGGACGCGTGCACCCAGCCCTCCTGCCCGCTGGATGCGGCTGAGAGGCGGGGGGGGGGGGGGGGGGGGCGGCAGGAGCTGCACACAGCCAGTCCCTTGAAAGCACGCCGCGTTAGATAACATTTCCCGGCAGAAGCTTTGCCTGCCCGTTCCCTCTCCCTCGGAGATGTGTGTCACGGGTCAGCTGCTGCCTCCGCTGTGGGATTAGGAGAGCTCCCAGAGGCCAGTTCGGTGACTTAGAAAGGGACCTCCTGCCTGGGTTTGGGGGAGAGTTGAGAATGCCACTTCTGGAGCGGGCCAAGTGCCCCCCACGGGTGCTTTCCCAATGGAGGCAGAGCAGGGCAGTGCTCTCGGGCTGGCCGCGAGTCCTGGTCCTTGTAGTTGCTTAGCCAAGCAGCTCTGGCAGGACACAGGCTTTCCAAGGCTCGATTCCCTTATCTGCGGGTTGGGCTAACAACAGTGCCCGTGTTTCAGCCGCAGCGAACGGCAGAGTTCTCACGCGCGGCTGGTAACGCGAGTACTGTTATTCATCCCCATCTGACAGGTGAAGAAACGGAGGGAGAAGTGAAGCGATGTGCCCAAGGCTAGGTGGCTAGCGAGTGCCCTGGGATGGTGAGCCTGCGGTGCGGCTCTAGGGCCACTGGGAGCCAGGCTCCATGCTTTCCGAGAGGAGTGCGAGCACATGATGGCGAGCCTGCACGCGGTGCCCGGTGCGCGGCAAACCCTAGGAAGCGTCAGTCACTGATGAGCACGACCATAACCATCGGGAAGGCACAGAGGGAAGAGCAGAGGCCCAAACCCTTTTCCCTATTCATCCTGCCAGCGTTTCAGGAAACCCCCAAGGCAGAGCCAACGCTGCGGCTGCCATCAGCAGCCACACTCGGGGGCCTTCCAGAAGCCTGGAGCGGGGCTTTCTGAGGTCTGGGTGTGGGGCCACCTGCAGCATGTGTGCGCCCTAGAAGGCCACGCTAAGAGAAAGTGCAGACACCCCCAGCAAAGGCAGCTGGGCCCCGCCGCCCTGGGGCTCCACTATCCTGCCAGGGAAGCAGAGGAGGGAGCTGCCTCGGGCGGCAGGGGGTCCGCACCAGTTCTCCTGCAGAGTGGAGAGGGCGGGGCAGCCACCACCAGCTCTGGCCTCTGTGATGGCCAGTCTGCGTCATGTTGGCCCGGGACAACAGCTTCTGTCCCATGGTCCCCGAGGGCTCCCAGGGCTCTAAGAAGTCTTGTACAAGCTCTGTCAAGCGTTTGCGTCTCCGGCACATGGCCGCTGGGGTTGCCAAAGCCGCAGGCCTCCCGGCTCCAGCCTGGAGCCCCGTGCCTCACTGTCCTCTCTGGGCAGCTTGGCCCGGGCAGAGGCTCTGGCTGGCTTCGCGGGCCTGGCTGACAGAAACAGAGCTGCTTCTTACGCAATGGGGCAGTCCTGTGGATCAGATGGGAGTGTGAGGCTCTCGGCCCCGAGGGCACTGCCGGCACCCCCACCCACACTCTCCATCCTTCAGGGGTTCCTAGGAGGGAGAGGCTGGTTTTAACACCCCATTTTACAGAGGGGCAAACCAAGGCTCAGAGGTCACACAGGAAGTGGTGATGTGGGACTCACACCGGGTCTGCCTGTCTCTAAAGCACGTGCCTTCCTCAGTCCACTGCCTGGTTCAAGGTGCTTGACTTCTCTTCTCCTGACTGCCAGTTGGTCCCAGAGCCCCAGCAGCCACATTCACCCCCTGCTGCTCCCCAGTCCAAAACCCGCATGCTGACCCAACCCAAAGGTACCACTTGCTCCCCATGTAGGCCCACCCTTGACACAGAACTGCCACCTCTCCCCAGAGGCACCTCAGCAGAGTCACATCAGCCCTGGGACACTGCCGCCCCACATCAGCACCACGGACGCTGGCACTCGCCAGCAGGGGCAGGGCCTCGGCAAACACGTGTCTCTGTGCCCGAGAAGCCAGGGACGGCTTGGAGAGCTCCACGGGGCTGGGACTCCGCGCTCAGAGCCTCCCTGGCTGCGTGCGCCCAGCCCAGCCCAGCCTGGGTGGCCGCGGGGCGGAAATCTCGAGCGGCAGGGGAGAGAGCATCTTTTCTGTGAGCCTCCCTGAGGCGCCCAGCAGCCTGGAGCCCGCGCGACAGGTGCTGCCAGAACTCGGCTCTGGGACGGGGGCCTCGCGCCCGGCTCGGGGGCTGGAGGTTACCGTGCCCCGAGCATGCACACAGCACTCTGAGTCGCATTCTCAGTGCCGGGTGGGGGAACCAGGCCCTCACAATTGAGCCATTGTGCCAGGCCCGTTCTCTGGGGAACTCAGCCTGTCCCAGGGCCAGCAGCCCCGGGGCCCCAGCCCCCTGCGCTGCTGTCTGATTCTCCAGAGAGGCAGGCCCAAGACCACCGCAGCAAAGCCCTGTTCTGGGCCTTGAGGGAGGCCTGATGGTCTGCCTGGCTCCTGGAATGGATTCTGCCCGCGATGGTCGCACACCAACCTCCACAAGGGCAGACTGTGTGTCAGCCACCGCTGGGCGCCTACCGCCTCAGCAGCTCTGCGACTGCAGCATGTAACTCCATCCCCTTCCTCTGTCTGCTCATCTGTGAAATGGGGGGAAGTCATAGCCCTGGCCACGCAGAGTCAGCTCCAGGCAAGGCCTGCATTCAGTGGTGCTGTCTACTCGGCTCCCCCCCAACCCGGACTTCTCCCTCTTGCCTGAGGCTCCCCAAACTCCAGGACCCCAGAGCACACCAGGCCAAGCCGGAAGTGCAACAGCCAACTCAGGAGCTGGACTCCGAGATGGCTTCTGCAGACGCCTCCCGGCCGCCTCTCTGCTGGCCACAGCTCCTGGCACGGAGGGCTCCGAGCGCAGACTTCGGGGAATCTCAAAATGGCTCTCAGATCCTGCCCCATCAAAAATAACAGCTATAGCCTTGTCCCCCTGGCAAAGACAAGCAGCTCCCCGCTGCCTGACCACGTCCCCTCCTGTCCTGTGAGCTCACAGTGCGACCACAGACTGCCTCCTTCATGAACTCAGCCTCTCCTGGAGCCAGCGACTCACCCGTGGCAGAAGCACAAGGCTCCAGGCGTCAGGCAGATCCAGACCCCAACACCACTCTTACAGGCAGCTCTGCCTGACCCAGACTCTCAGCCTCCCTCGGTCCTGCCTGGCTCCCCACCACCCATGAAGGGTAGACCCAGGTGGAGGCGTACGCAGCGGCTGGCCGGCTGGGTGACGGAGCGTTGCACGATGGAGCTGGCTGCAGCCTCCCTGGGTGGGGTGATGCACTTGACCCTAGCGGGAAGGAGACGGCAGCTGGCGATCCGGACGGTCCCTCCTTGGCCTGCAGGCTGCTGGGGAAATCACCCAGGACAAACAAGGAATAGCCCCTTCCCCAGGTTTTCTACTGGGAGGCTGCCACTGCCCGTCCTGGACGCCCATACACACGCATGATCGGGGGCTCCAACACCCAACAAGACTCACCCTCGTGCTGACCCGGAAGCCACCTCCACTTACTCGGCCAACAGCAAGAGGCCATCTGCATCCTGCCCATTAAACAAACTCCTCTTTCTCATCTCGGCTGGAGAGATCTGAACCCAGTCCCGATACTGACCCCAGGGGACCTCAGGGAAGCAACCTGACCTGACTGGACCTCAGTCTCCCCTAAGGCCGAAGGCAGACCACACCTTTCTCCCAGTTAAGGGGACCACAGAATCTTTTGCCCATCCAGGACACTTCCTAGAGGGAGGGACGGATGCTGCTAACAATGGCACGAGACCCCAGGCCTCCACCAGGGCCACGGGGACATGAGATTCTCTACAGGGTTGTAAGAACGCACAGCACACAGATGACAGCTGGTGGTGCTGTGCCCCAGCTAGGACCTCTGTGGACTTTCCTCCCGGGCTAGACCCCCTCGCGGCCCCTCCCACGCTGGTCTGGGTGCCACTCTACCAGCGAGCTGTGCCTTCCGACTAGCTTTCCCGGGAACGACAGCCGGCCAGCGCCGAAGATTCCCCTCGTCCCCATGTTGGTCTCACGATCTCCACTCCTGCTCTGGGCCGCTCGACAGACTCCAGCACAGCCCAGGATCCCAGCTTCCCGCTTCTCAGCTTCCGGATGTCAGGGCCAGCTGGGCCCACGCCTTCCCTGCCTTGGCGGCAAGGGCTCCTCGGGCTGGACTCACCCTGCCTTTGTCCATGCTCACAGACCAAGGAAGCAGTGTGCATGTGTGTGTGTGTGTGTGTGGTGGGGGGAGCATTCCTGCCCTTTGTGCATACTTCAGGTAGGACCACAACCTGGACAGAGGAAGGAACAGCTCCAGAGAGCCACAATAAACCCAAAGGCGCCCCTGGAGTCTGCAGCCCCAGGACCCTGTCCTCCTGCGGCCCGGAGCGTCAGGGTCCTGTCTCTGAGGGATCTCCCGGCACTTTGGTTTCTCTGCGTTCATAGCGTGGTATTTTGGGGGGTTCTCCTGCCAGCTCTGCCACTTTGTGGACAGACGACTCAGTCTTCAGACCACAGAGCTTTCCCTACCTGTAAAAGGGACCAGTGTGAGCCCGCCGTCAGCTCTGAGGGCAGCGGGGGCAGAATCAGTACTGCTCTAGTACAAACATCCCGAATGCAAAGACCAGGGGTGTGAGCTGTGTCCCCTGGATGGCACAGCGCTCTACAGGGGCCGCCGTGTGTGGAGGCCCCGAGGTAACAGGGTTCCCTGCTGGGGCCGCGGGCAGAACTACTGGAGAAGGCGGCCACGCAATGCTGGGGCAGCAGCGATGACCACTGGCTGGGACGATTTTTATCACCCCAACGTCTCTCAGCCCTACCCTTCTCTGGGGAGAACTCAGCAGTGTACCCCAGGCCAGCAGCGTCAGCCACAGGGCAGGACACAGTCCTGTTTTATGAAGACGACATTTCTTCCCACAGAGCGCCGCAGTGGTGAGAGGGATGCGGACGCGCGGTGTGTGGCCCTGCTGCGCCCGGCCAAGTGGGGACACTCGGAAGCAGCCCACTGGAGGCTGGGTGGGACCCAAACCTAGGGAAGCCACCTCCCTGTGAGCGGGGCTGTCACGTGGCCTGGTCACACAGCCTCCCTTGCGGGGAGGGAAAACCCTAGCATAATGGAAACTCCTCACGATACAATGTGGAAAAGCAATTTCAAGAGTCGTTTTTATTTTAATTTGGGAGCCAAGGAAAACAGTTGGATGTTGCTTTTCTTTGTTGGTCACAGGAAGGGGCTGCGGATCGCCACTATGAGGGGAGCAGAGTTCTTCTCCAGGCCAAGATGGCTGGAATGTGGGGGGGGGGTCTCTTGGGATGCAATTAGTTGAATAAATATCAAGAGAGCAAAAGTAAACAAACTCATTACTGCCCATTAAGAACTGCCAAATTGGCAAAAAAAATGGCGGTGTGTATGGGGGGGGGGTTGGAATCCTTAAGGAAAATAAATGATTCCGAGGCCAAGTGCGGCGTGAAGAGCGCAGCCCTCAGCGTGAGGCTGGCCCAGGTTCTAGACTGGTAGTGCCTCCTCTGGCCCGCCTGTGTTCCTGGGCAAGTCACTCTGCCTGTCCGGGTGGCAGGCTCTCCACTGCCCGCTGATTACCTAGGACAATGGTATCGGGCACCCAGCACGGGGCCCCGGGTCTCCCCTTCCTTCCTGTGGCCCAGTCAGCTCCCAGTGGGGCCCAGAATCCAGCACACAGCTTCAAGCCTGGCCCCCGTCCTATCAATGTGACCCCAAGCCAGCTACCTGACACCACCTAGGGCTTCCAATTCCTCACTCTCACAATGGGCACGATACCAACCCCGAGCTCTGATCTGGAACCATCCGGCCAGACATGGTGTACACAGAGGGCCCCAGGACCCGTAGCCCTGTGTGAGCCTGTGTGAGCCCTGTGTGAGCTCCAAGAATGCTCGATCTTTCATCTGCCCCTCTCAAGACCTCATGATCATGCAGTCATGTCTCCGGCCTCCCTACCCTGTGCTGGCCCTGGGCAAGACATGAGGAAGGCCAGGCCTGCCGGGGCCCGGTCTGCCCAGTGGACAGCTTCCAGGCTGGCCTCCTGCCAGAGCCCTGCTCTGTGAGGAGGATCCAGCGGGGTAACAGGTGCTCCTTGTGGATGACCGCGAGGACCTGAGGAGGCAGTGAAGTGCAGGTGCCTCCTGGCCCGTCACTGGGCGCCCTTCACTGTTGGCTTGTGCAGCCACTGCTTCCTTGCTCCCGGGATAGTGTCAACCCCACGCTGTCCTGACCTCTGGTCTCTGAGGTGCTTCCACGCTGCCTACCCAGTGTGCAAGGGGGAGTGATCGCCTCGTGTCTGCAAAAGAGGCTCAGACTTCGAGACCTCAAGTCCAAGGGCAGGAGCTTCACCTAGAAGTTGTGAGTGCCCGCACTTGGGAGGCAACAGGACTTCGGAAACGAAACTTTTATTGGAGACGGGCTGCCTCCCTAAGCCTCTGGCAGTCTCTTGGCCAGGATGAGGGATGGCACCTCTGCCCCCAGCACAGGGAGGGGTTTGTCCCCAGCTGCCACAGGTGAGCAGGTGAGCAGCCTGCAGAAGGTGCCTGGAAGGCCCGCCCCAGCCTGGAGGTTGGCTCCTCCCCATTGTTCTCAGGTGGGTGTGGCCAGGGATGGGTCAAAGGGCCCTTGGAAACCAGGCAAACACTTCCAAACTCAGCCGGGTTTCCACTGACGTCACTGCTGCCCCACCTCCTGGCAGAAGCTCTCACACACCTTTGTGTGGCTGGAGAGGCGTGCGCTGTCCATTGGGACCCTGCGTGGACTTCGTAGTTCTAGAGGAAAACAGTTGGGCCTGGCCCTGGGAGCAAGCGGTCTGCACTTGCCAGAGAGGCTCCCAAGGGGTCTTAGGTCCTGCGTGCTGGTTGTCCCCCCCCCCCCCCCGAGATGAATGTGTGAAAGCAGAAATTGGTGATGCTAACGCTTTTTAACTACTTAAAACCAGAGTAAGCACACTCCTGTGTAGGCATAAGAGCTGGAAGATTAGCATCCACAGGACCGGGGCCAGCCCTGCCCCCTCCAGCTCTGTGATCCTGGGCCAGTCACAGGATCACAGCCTGTTTCCCCATGTGTACAATGGAAATCGCAACAGCATCTCCCTCAAAGAGACACTGTGAGAATCCAGGAGAGAGGGAAACATCTGCAAAATGGTCAGCACAGGGGCGGCACAGAGTGGACGTTACCAGCAAATATCTCACCCGGCCCTGAGCAGACCCGATCCCACCTCGGGCAGCCCCAGCGCCGCCTCCTCCCGGGAACTGCAGGCTGGGCTCTCGGCTTTCCGTCAGCAAGAGTTCACTAGGCTCCAGGCCTTCCAGGCTACGAGCTGGGCACTGCAAGTGGGGCAGTGGCCATGCAAACACCCCCACGCTCATGGAGCTCACACTGGCGGGTGCAGTGAGGGACAGCGCGTTCTGGAGCTCAAAGGAGCAGGGAGGGTCTGACTGAGAAGGAACACCTCAACACAGACTCAGGAGAGGGGAGGGGAGGGAGATGGGCCAGGGAAGCAGCAGGGGCTGATCAGGGAGGGTCTGAGAGACCACCAGCTTCTCTCCCCAAGACCTGCGGCCAGTGGGGAGTTTGAGCAGAAGACTGACCCAATTTGACTTTTTAAAAAGGAGCATTTTGGGCCTTGTGCTGTGGCCTAGTAGGCTAAGCCTCCGCCTGTGGTGCCAGCATCCCATATGGGTGCTGTTCGTGTCCCAGCTGCTCCTCTTCCGATCCAGCTCTCTGCTGATGGCCTGGGAAAGCAGTGGAGGATGGCCCCAGTGCTTGGGCCCCTGCACTATCATGGGAGACCTGGAAGAAGCTCCTGGCTCCTGGCTTCAGATCGGCCTAGCTCCAGCCGCTGCAGCCATTAGGGGAGTGAACCAGCAGATGGAAGACCTCTCACTCTGTCTCTCCCTCTCTCTCTAATTCTACCTCTAGGATAAATAAATAAAATCTTTAAAAAAAGAACCACTTCAGGACAGAACGTAGGGAGAGCAAGGCAGGGTCAGGAGAGCAGGCGGTGGGGAAGGTCTGCTGCTCCGGCGTGGCTGCAGGCAGGCAGCGCTCGGCTACTTCCAGGACCGCGTTTCCGGACTTGGTGCCGAGTTGGGCGTGTGGCAGGAAAGAAACAGAAGGAGCTGAGGCTTGGCCACTGTGAACACGGTTAAGGCCAGGTGGGCAGGCGGAGATGCAGGCGTGGGACAGCCAGGGCTGCTGGCTCAGTGTGCGTGATGTACCTAGGGGAGGGCCCAGTGGGCGTGTCCCGGGGCTGTGGGCGTGGCCGCGTGTGGTCCTGGGAGAGTGCGGGCTGCAGAACCGCATGTGAGTGTGACTTGTGCAAGCCTAGGTGGGATGCTGGAGGCGGAGGGGAGTCTGAGGACCGAGCTAGGAAGACGGCTAAGGGGCGGCCTGAGCGGCGGGAGGGCACGGGGCGCTCTGGAAAAGGAATTCAAGAAAGGAGCCGTCACCATGCCCCCAGGGCCGACAGGCGGAGCGTGGATGAGAACCAAAAGCTGGCCATGCCCCCTGGGAGACGGAGGCCAGCAGTGACCTTGCCTCCCAGGGCACTGAGAGGGCAAGGGACAGCAAGGCCTGCTGGGGGTGGGCTCGAGAGACAAGAGCAAGAGGAGCTTTCTGGAAACGGGGGTGTAGCCTACTCTTTGGAGGGAGCAGATACATGGGACAGTAGCGGGAGAGGGGACAGGAGGTCCCGAAAGGGTCTTCTTTGAAGTGAAGAGCATTGCAGTGCATCTGTAGGGGACACGTGGTGTGATGATGGGGGAGTGGACGGGGAGGGCTGCTGGGACTGGCGTGGCCCGCCTGACTCCTTCTCATCCCTCCGGGGGCAGCCCAGAGGTCACTTTCTCAGGGACGTGTCCCTGAGCCCTCCATTAGGTCAGTGCCCTGTTGTACCCAGTCACACGTGTGCTATCTCCGTGTCACGGCACTTGGGGACTGGGGAATGAGGTGGGGGCCCCGTGAGGGCAGGAGCTGGCTCTGTGTGGCCTGCAGCCGGGCCCCGGCATACCGCACACTGCCGATGCAGGCCTCTGGTACAGGGATGAGCGGCCCACGAGAAGAACCAGGCCGGACCCGAAGACACGTGTCTGTGGCCTGCCCCCATCTGGTGCAATCGCAGAGCAGCGAACAGTCCGTGTCGTCACCGCTGCTGCACATTTTTGGCTCTGGAGGAGCTCAGTTGTTTGTTCCTGTTTGGGGCTCTGTCGCTCGGCTAACACAGACCAGAGCCACGTGACCGGACACAGCCTCCTACTGACACTGTCCACCACAAACTGGGCGCATCCCACACTGCGCCTAGCACCTCACTCCTTTAACAAACGCCCTCCCAAAGCCGTGCCCAGCGCGACATTCCGGGGACACAGGCTGCACCGCACACCACCTGCCCCCATGGAGCCGACAGTGGAGCAGAGATCAGACCTAGTGGGACGCGTGTCATGGCGAGGCAGGGGCTTGGGAGGGTGCCAGGCAACGGCCGAGGAAAGCCAGACCACCCTCCCTCGCCCTTCCCTGCCTAGTTTCAATCCCGGATGTGGCTCTCAGGCTCGGGCACTGCAGCTGTCTCAGGAGTGGCAGGGCCATGGCCTCCGGCCTTCAGATGCCCTGCGCCCATCCCCTGCCTTTCCCATTCCCACCGGGCCTGCCCGTGTCCTGTCGCTTCCGGAACAGCTGTCCCCCTCTGAAGCTATGCTTCTGGGACACCGTGCCCGACGGGAAATCTGGGATTGTGACGGCGCGGGCCACGGGCAGTGCTGGGCCCGCCGCCGATCCTCTCCTCTGTTCACTTTCAGGCTTTCTTCAGGCTCCGATCCCAAAGCGTAAGGCAGTGCCAATTCCGCGAAGACCATGAAGCCGCTGAGCGCGACGTGCTGGTGGCTGGGGCTGCTGGCTGCCCTGGGAGCCGCCGCTGACCCCGAGGACGGTTTCGAGGGCACCGAGGAGGGCTCGCCCAGAGAGTTCATCTACCTGAACAGGTACAAGCGGGCGGGCGAGTCCTCGGACAAGTGCACCTACACCTTCATCGTGCCCCAGCAGCGGGTCACGGGCGCCATCTGCGTCAACTCCAAGGAGCCCGAGGTGCTGCTGGAGAACCGCGTGCACAAGCAGGAGCTGGAGCTGCTCAACAGCGAGCTGCTCAAGCAGAAGCGGCAGATCGAGACGCTGCAGCAGCTGGTGGAGGTGGACGGCGGCATCGTGAGCGAGGTGAAGCTGCTGCGCAAGGAGAGCCGCAACATGAACTCGCGCGTCACGCAGCTCTACATGCAGCTGCTGCACGAGATCATCCGCAAGCGCGACAACGCGCTGGAGCTCTCGCAGCTGGAGAACAGGATCCTCAACCAGACGGCCGACATGCTGCAGCTGGCCAGCAAGTACAAGGACCTGGAGCACAAGTACCAGCACCTGGCCACGCTGGCCCACAACCAGTCCGAGACCATCGCGCAGCTCGAGGAGCACTGCCAGAGGGCGCCCGCCGCCAGGCCCGTGCCGCAGCCGCCGCCCGCCGCCCCGCCGCGCGCCTACCAGCCGCCCACCTACAACCGCATCATCAACCAGATCTCCACCAACGAGATCCAGAGCGACCAGAACCTGAAGGTGCTGCCGCCCCCTCTGCCCACCATGCCCGTCCTCACCAGCCTCCCCTCCTCCACAGACAAGCCGTCGGGTAAGTCCCCCGGCCCAGGGTCCCAGGCCACGCAACGGGCCTCAGAGCCAGGCGCCCGGGTCCCCTTGGCTGTGATCGCACGTAGGGGAAAAGCCGCGGCCGGCTGAAGCTGGGCCAGGGACTCGCGTAATCCCTTGGGCTGAGCCGCAGGGGCTGGCGTGTATGGGGGGGGGGCACTGGTGGGGAGGGACCACATTCCTTAGACGGATGTCCAAAGGTAGAACCAGGAAACAGGGAGTCTCGGAGGAGGGCAGAGGGTCTCTGGAGCCTGCAGGCTTCCCGGCTTTGCACAAAACGCTCTGTCAGCAGCCAGGGAGCCCCTGCTGCCAGCTCAGGTGCCGGCGCCTCAGCAAAGGAAGGTGTTGTCGCGTGCAAAGTGTGAGAGACAGCACGGGGGCAGTGGGGGCGGCGGGGAGGAGACTCCGCGGCCACCCGTTTCCTGGAGGCCGCCGCTGCCTGGAATTTTCCATGATGCTTCTATAGACTCCTAGGTACACATTTCACCTTGAAATACGCAGTTCTCAGAGCACCGCCGTGGGGAAGGCACAGCTGGAAGTGTGACCACAATAGGGCCCCCGCCACCTTCACGTATGTTGCACAGTCGACCCCGCAGCTCCCTGGGGACGGGTTAAGTCCCGGCTCCCCGCTGCATTTGAACTCAGGCCTCTGCACTGTAACTCTGGGGCTGGCTCCTCTGCACTGGGGGACTCCGGGAGTCCTCACTCCCGGGGAAGCAGACAGAGAGCCCCCCCCACAGCCCCCAGGATACACCAGCCTCCCAAGCAGGATGCCACACAAGAACAATGTTTTCCAACTCTGCAAAAACCAAGCTCGTGCCTGCTCCACACCAAAGCTTCCGGCACCGCCGTGTCGTATGAGCCGGGAGAGATCTGTCTCCTGGGAATGTCCTGTCCACGCTCGTTTCAGTGCTTTTTAACAGAAGCCGTCAGTACTCCAGCGAGGGGCTGCCCCTGCGTGCCGGAGGGTGTTAGTGCCAAGGATCAGTGGGCGGTGCGGGCACTGGCAGAGGTGGTGGGAGGCGGGCTGGGGCATTCGCACAGCACCTCTGTGGGAGGCACTGGGCCGGAGGCCAGGGGCAGGGGTTGAGAGCAGGTGCTTCGGAACAGAGGGGCCTGGATTCCGGTCCCGGTCCCTCCTCTGATGAACGGAGGGCTTCAGGCAAGTTATTTTTCCCCCGTGGACCTCAGTTTCGTCCTTGGGAGCCTCAGGCAGGCACTGCTGCAGTCTGTCCCTAGCCGCCATTGCTATGGAGTGAAATCCTGCAAAGAAATGCGTTCGGCACACAGGGCTGAGCCACGTAAAGCTTCGGGTCCCCTTTGATCTTGGTCTCTCCATCTTAAAACAAGGAGAGGGAGGTAAACAAACAATCCCTGTCTTAGCTCATGTGTGGACATGTCTGCCTCAAGTCAGAGGCTCCCAAAAAAGGGCAGGACGCATTACTATGTCCTGGCAGACAACCCAGGGGCCAAAACGTGCCCGTGGACACCACAAGCCGCTCAGCTGAATGCGATCATAATCCTGAATGAGTCAGGCTGGCCTCAGTGGTTACCCAACAGAGCTCTTGCCTCAGCATCTCTGGTCTCTAACACAATGATTGTGGGACATTCCTGGGCTTGAACGAGGCTGGCAGATACATGGTATATGCATATAGACCCGAGTGTGCACCTGGGCTTCCCCTCTTGTCGGCTGTGGGCTCAGGGCAAAGTTATTTAACTCCTTCAAGCCTCGATTTTCTCCTCTGTAAAATGGGGGCAAGAGTCAAGAACTTGCAGAGTTAGGTTGTGGAAACTCAGCACAGTGAAGCATGGAGGGTTCTTCTCTGGGGGGGCGTCAGCATCGGCCCAGCCCCTACTTTGTGAAGGTCACAGCACCAGGCCTGGGGCCGGGGGTGGCAGGTTGGAGAAGGCACCCGGGACCAGCCAGCACCTCGCATTCCTGAGCCTTAGAATCAGCACACAGCAGATCTGAGCAAGGAAGTCTGTGGGGAGCAGCGTCCATCAAGGCCAGAGTTGTAAAGCTGAGAATTAACAAAGCACCTGCAGCCAGCGGTGAAGAACACTGGGCTGAGGCACTGTGGCCAACTCTAGGAGTGTGCTAGGTGCCCCACAAAGGGACATGTGAGGGGCGCCGGGACCCCAAGGCGGTACGGCTGAGTCTGCATGCTGGGAGGGGAAGGGCCGGCCGGGGCCGGGCTGTGTCTTGTGTCTTACAGGATCTGTTAGAGCTTAGCGGGTAGACTGGGCAGCTGGGAAGCAGGTAACCAAGTCGAGGGGTCCGTCCCAAGACCCAGAAGCACGGCCCCACTCTTGGCCCCTCAAACGGTCCCAGCCCCGGGCTGCTTCGCGTCACAATCCAGGGTGGGCTGCCTGACCCGGGGATCCTGCACATCGCGCGGGGCAGCAGGGCGGCGGATCCGTCACAGAGGTGACCCGAGTTCTGACTGCCTTTTTAGTTTCAAAGCAAAGCCTCCCCAGGGGCCGGGCCCTGACCACTGGGGCCTGGGAGGAGGGTGGCTGGGGGAGGGGAAGGGGGAGCAAGCAGCAGACAGTCTCTGCATAGCAGCGGCCCAGCCACTCAGCAGAGGGCTCTTATCAGGACTGAGACCTCCAGGCAGGTCCTGGTCCAGGAAGACAAACCCTTCTCTGTGCTCTCCCCCAACACAGCCTCCGCCAGAAACACCTTTGTACCAAGTCTTGGCAGCTCCTGAGTCCTGCATTCAGCAGCCTCGGAGCCGGCTCTTTTCCTCATTGTCTGGGCAGCTCAGCCCGCAGCATGCCCTCCCCCAGGGCACCCCAGGAGCCACGGCTGCTTATCTGAGGCTACATTCTTGGAACCCCAGTGAGGCAGCCATTGGCTGGCCCTAGGCCAGGTGCGCCTGCCCAGAGCACAAGGTGAGAGACCCCGGCAGCTCCTGGCTTCTCACCTGGGCTTTGTCCTGGTGCTCTCGGGGCTGTTCTGGTAGGGATGACGCCTGTGATAAAGCCTGGGGCCTCCCTCCCTGTGGGTCCTGCTGGCTGTCAGAGAGGAAGGCTGCACCGGGTCCTGCTGGCTGTCAGAGAGGAAGGCTGCACCGGGTCCTGCTGGCTGTCAGAGAGGAAGGCTGCACCGGGTCCTGCTGGCTGTCAGAGAGGAAGGCTGCGCTGCCGGCAAAGGGAAGGCCAGCACGGGCACCCGGACTCTGGAAGGCCCGGCGCTCTGTTTCTCAGCTCACACACACACCAGCCTCCTGCCACAGCGCCTGGCCGAGGGGCTGACCACAGAGGACACACAGCTGCCCCAGTGCGGCCTTGTCGGAAACAAGTCTTTGGAAAACAACAGGAGTGGATGCTTCTGGCTATTTTTCCCCTGAGAAAGAGAACTCCACCAGCTCAGTTTGTTCCCCAAGGGATGAAGAAGGAGCCATAAAACCAAAAACATCAGAACTGCTAGGGCCTCCTGGCTCCCCCAGGACAGCCTTCCCTTCACGGAGCCTGCGGGGACAGGGCCAGGATCAGCCCCTGCACCTGTGACTGTCAGGACCAGTGACTCAGAGAGGTCAGGCAGAGCTGCCAAGAACACACAGCTACTAAGCGGTCCAAGCCCGAGTCCCTCTTAACTGCTCTGGGATGCCCCACCACGGCACGGAGAAGCTGGGAGGGGAACCGGTGTGAAAATCACCAGGAACACTTGGCGCAGCCCCAGTAGCCAGGACATCCAACCCTCTGTCGCCAGCGCCTGGTACCAGGCTGGGGGCAGCTCCTCAGAATGGGGCAACAGAGCAGGGAGGGGCGGCGCTGGAGTGCTCACGGCTCCAGTGACACAAACACTGTTGCCATGAGCTCTCCCCCACCCCCCCCAAATGCTGCCACCTCCCTCAGGCCCTGCTGGAGCTGCCCCAACTCTGCACAGGAACTGTAACAGGTCCTCCAACTCCCGGGAAAGCAGACGCAAGCTGCAGACAAGCTTCACTCAGTCCTCAGCCAGCCCGAGCTGGGGCCGCTGCCACTCGGCGTCGGAGGGCCTGGCAGCTTGCAAGGTTAGCTGAGAACACGGGGGAGTCAGCAGAGACGCTTCCTGGGGCCACGTGGACGGCAACCCCATCGCCTCACTGCCAGCTGAATGCAGTTAAACCCCGGGGCGCCCGAGCCTCGGCAGCCAGCATCGTCAGCACGGCTCTCGGGCCGCAGGACAGTGAGGACAGCCTCTTCCTGGGTCTAACGTCCCGTTAGACGTGGCTCCCCCCACAGCTCTGTGTTTTATAATCGAGAACAAAACGCCTGACACTGTGGTTTCCACCCTCCGAGGAGGTCGGAGGAGCAGGGTGTGGCAGCCCCAGCAGAGCCGGCAGGTGTGCGGGGACGGGGAGTGAGGGAGGAGGCGGGACCTTCCCTGTCCAGGGGAGAGCCAGCCCGCCAGGTTCCCGCCTCCGGAGCCGTGGAGCTTCCACCGAAGACCGTTTTTTTTTTTTTCCCTAAAAAGTTCTGCTAAACAAAAACAAGATTCCCAGATTCCTGACAGACTACGTAATCCAGTGCTATTTCAAAGGGCATTCTTTTGCTAGCTTCTTCCCAAACAAAGGCCACTTAGGGAAGACGGCCAGGCTGGAAGATGGTTTCCCCCTGGAACTCAGTCCCGGAGAGGGCCGCCTTCCTCCTCCACCAGCCCACAGGGGAGCGGGTCACAAAGAGCCTTTTGAGAGGGCTGGGGTGCTCCAGGCGTGAGGCAGGCGGCGGTGCTCCACCAGGACATACCGCTGAGCGCCCAGGGCACACGCAGCCGCGGGACTGACTATCATGTGTCACTACTGAGACCTGCAGCCTGGAAATTCCAACAGACGAAGGTGATGCAGAAGATCCTGGGGATCGGGTACCTGCGGCCGGCCCTCCAGCCCCACAGAGGGACGGCTAGGGAAGAGTTTGTCTATGTGGCAGACGGCATCAGATCCCCGGGATGCCGCCGAGAGCAAGGTAAAGCGGAACTGGGCTAATGTTGCCCTGCCAAGTGTGGAAGACGGAGCCGGCTGGGACTGCTGGGCCCGGTGGTTAGCTCAGCGTCACGACAGTCACGGCGCGTGCTTCTCGGGGTCTGTGTCTGGGTCGGTGAAGGAGCAGGCAGCCACACCGAAGACGGTCTCTCTGAGAGGCCCCGCCATCACCCTCGCCTCGGCCTCCGCTCTCCCTGGGAAGCATCTGGACCAAGGGCACGTGGAAGGGGAGCTTGCCGGTCCTCACCCCACGGGGCAAGACGAGCCAAGGGGGCCCCACCCCCGGGGACCTCATCAGAGCCGCGGGGGGGCTTGGGGAGCCACCCACCTCCATGTCCTGTGACCTCACCCAGGGAGCCCGGCGAGCCACTCATCTCTGTGCACAGGGAGCCCCTTCCAGTCTGACTTCTCGTCTTTTCGAAACTGCTTTCGATCCCCTATTTCTCCTCCTGCCCAACTGCTCTGATGAAAACCCAGACACAGGCACACGCTTCTCAGTCTCCTTCAAAAACCAGCACTGCGACATCTGTTGGTTCTGCGGCCGGAATGGGTGGGAACAGGCCCCTCTGAGCCCTCCGTGGCCCTCAGATCTCTTAACTCCAGGCGGATCTGGACTGCACTGAATGGGCTGAGACACACTCCCCTCACACTTCTAATATAATTTTTACTGTAAGAGCTTCAAAAGGATATTTTGACAATTTTGCTCTTGAAATTATTTGGCTAAGAGTAACTCAATTACTTTATGGCTGGCTCTGATTTCTCCACAAACATCAGGCGTGTTCAGGAATTCTTGGGAAGTGAGAAAAATCTAACCTACAAGTTGCTTTCAAAAGCAGTAGTGTTTTTTATGGAGACTAAATCTAACAATTAGCGAACCTGACAAAATGTAACACTTGGCAGAAACTTAATTATGTACTAATAAATTGCAATTTTACAGTTTTCCTTTCATATTTTAGAGCCAATAAGTTTTTTATTATAAGGCCTCAAACATTTTCATAAAGTCCCGAAAAGCTCACTAGCCCCGGGCACCGTGCCCGTCGGCTGAGGACTAAAGTGGCCGGGAGAGCAGGCGCGTCCCTTTGGCTCCCTTCCCTGGGACAGCCAGAAGCGAAATCCCCGCTGTCCACCCGGGGCTGGGCAGGAGATGGGGACGTCTCAAAGGACGTGCACACACTTCCGGCGTCCAGGTTACTGTGCTGCCAGGCAGGGACGGACACGGAACGCACTGGCCGTAACCATAGCACTACTGCACCCAGCCTTCCGGAGGGTGTCACTGCTCCTGGCTGCCACTGGCCCCTGTCTGTCCTCCTACCCCACAGGACACCCGTGAGGCGTGACTCGTGGCTGAGCAGCCCACGTGCCCTGCCGCTCAAACGCTCATTCTGGTGGGAAACTCCAGATCCGATCTCAACAACAACTCAATCCTCTTGCCGGAAAAATCATGTCGTCTGAGGGAGAGCCGCAGAGAACTTCTGGAGACACGTCACTGGTGGGAATCACCACAAACAGCACGCAGCCCTCACGCCAAAGCACAACAAGACGTCACGGAAGCCTCCCCAGGGCCGGCACAGGGACTCGAATGTTCTCAGGAACAGGTCCCAGGGCCCCATGTGGCTGAAGGGGGCAGGTCCTCAGCCTGTGACACTGCTGACCGACACGGGACAGATTCTGCTACTCTCCCTGCACCCTGGGCCAGCCTGCTGCCCACACAGCCCCGCTTCTTGGCTCCGGCTGCAAGGGGAGCCATCCGCAGAGCCACTGCATGAGGGCTCGCTGCACGGGAAGCTGGCACAGTCTGTGGGCCTGGGCGGGTGAGTGAGGCAGACGCTGCTCTCCCTCAGACCCAAGAGAGGAGACCGTGCCTGGGCAGCTCAGGCCCTACAGAAAGGCCTTGCCTCACATGGCTGCTGGGTAGTGGGCACCCTGTGTGCCATGTGTGCTTAATGCTTGTGTCAGGAACCTGGGAGAGGAAGACGGAGGCAGGGAGGGGACTTGGCCCCCACACGTGACCGCCGCCGACACTCACCTGGGGTCTGAGGGTGAACCTCCGTTCCCATTGGCCGTCATCCCTCCTCCCCGGCCTCCAGGCTCCAGACCCCGTGGGCTTTCCACACCCTTGCTGCCTTTCTAAGGAGCCACACCCCCTCCGCCAGTCACGGCAGCTGCACTTCTCTTCACGTGGAACACTCTGGCTGCAGCTCGCCGGCGTCTAAATGCGGTCTTTGTAGAGGTGACACTGGGGCACTCACTGCCTCTGAGCCGAGGTGCAGGGGAGTCAGAGAAGCCGGGAGCTCCGGGCAGGGCAGCCCTGTGAGCAGGGAGCCCGGCCGCACGGCGCTGGGCATCTACACTGCTTCAAGGGGACAGTTTTGCCCACCACACGTGGAAAATTCAGTCTCGTTACCAAAACGATTTCCACTCCTCATTTCAATATATCTGTGTGGCCGTCTCCACTGAAATCCTGCCTTAAAACATGCCCATGGGAAACATCGATTAGTAAATAATCTTACACTTGTTCTTGGAAATTAGAAAGCACACAGCAACATAGATGTGTGTGTGCGAGAGTGTGGGTGCACGTGTAGGAGTATGTGAGTGTGTGAGTGTGAGAGTCAGTGTACGGGAGAAGCACAGCCCAGGAGGGGTCCTTCCCTGTTTTACAAAAGAAACCAAGGCTCCTCCCTCAAAGTCACCCCGTGTGTAGGCGAGGCCGCAAGCCTTGAGCCAAGAGCTCCAGACCCCACGTGCGGGGCCCTTCCTGCAGCCCCACACCTCACCTTCCCCCACCGCGCCTCCCTGGCCTCCTCGAGGGCGTTACGTCCGCGATGTGGCCATAGATTTGTTTACATCTTTGTCACGTTACGCACGCAGGTTTCACGGCGCTGCTCCCGTGCAGGCGTTCCAGCTCTGGCACTGTGCCCCTCGTGCCTCCCTTGTAGATTTCTCGCTGCTCCTAGGTAACGAAACTTCTACG
Source organism: Sylvilagus floridanus (assembly GCA_949820135.1). Classification (NCBI taxonomy): domain Eukaryota; kingdom Metazoa; phylum Chordata; class Mammalia; order Lagomorpha; family Leporidae; genus Sylvilagus; species Sylvilagus floridanus. Next base: position 92,360,010 of record OX463243.1, on the reverse strand, counting down.
CCACGATCAGCACTACAGTGGTCGGAAGATGGGCAAAGGACACCCGAGAAGCTTTTGGAAGCAAGAACACCTTGGCAAAAGACCTGGACATTTTTGCCTGGCCACTGGCAAAGATAAGAAATATAGTCCTAGGGCCGGCACCATCGCTCACTAGGCTAATCCTCCGCCTTGCAGCGCCGGCACACCAGTCCTGGTCTAGTCCTGGTCGGGGCACCGGATTCTGTCCCGGTTGCCCCTCTTCCAGCCCAGCTCTCTGCTGTGGCCCGGGAGTGCAGTGGAGGATGGCCCAAGTGCTTGGACCCTGCACCTGCATGGGAGACCAGGAGAAGCACCTGGCTCTTGCCATTGGATCAGTGCGGTGCGCCAGCCATGGCGCACCAGCTGCAGCGGCCATTGGAGGGTGAACCAATGGCAAAGGAAGACCTTTCTCTCTGTCTCTCTCTCTCTCACTGTCCACTCTGCCTGTCAAAACAATAAATAAATAAATAAAAAGAAAAGAAATATAGTCCTCGGGTGCAGAGCTCAGCAGGCCTGGGCCGCTCCCTGCAAGTTCACTCTGGTTGCGAAAAGGAAGAAGGCTTAAGAGTGTGGCCCTGGACGGCCCAGAGCACCTGCCGGCACGTACTCGCCCTGCCCCACGCTCTGAGGGCCACTCCCAGCATCCCAGCTCCGGCCCCTTCACCGGTGGAGCGGGGGACGACTGCCTGCCTCACAAGAGGGTCAGAGAATCAGGTGTGGAAAGAGGCGGGCAGGGCTCGGAACAGCACGTGGCACTCGGGAAGAGCTCCGTGTACCCAGCTGTTACCATTATTGGCTGTTACTAATGACTCCTTCCGTCAGGGGGGGTTCCCAGCCTGGAGTTGGGGTCCATGTACCTTCTGAAACCATATGCAATCTGTGAGTTTTGCTGATTGGAAGATCTGGAGCTTTCCCCAAACTCTGAAAAGTACCGGAGACCCCAAAACATTTATAAACACTAACGCTGGGGCAGCTTGGTGCTGGAAGCCATGGGGACCCCAGCTTCTCGATCCAGGCACCTCTCCAGGGATGGCCTCTACCATCCGACCAGTCCTCAGGAGGCCGGGTGGCCCGGCAGCAAGCGGCTGGCGGCGGCTGCTGCTGCGGTGGGCGTGGTTTTGCCACATCTTCTGTCACCTCCCACGTGCTGCCGACTGGGTGAGGAGCTGGGAGGCCTCCCACGCCCACGGCGCTCTCTGCTCCAGCTGTTGGGGACAAACTCCCGTTCTCTGCCTGGTCCCGGGGGTTCGGGGCGAACACCCGTGAAACTGCTTTCTCCTTCCTGAACACTCTCGCTGCAGGTCCGGCTGGCAGAGGGAGGGACAAGGCAGGCAAGGGACAGGCACGGACGGAAAGGAGGAGGGGCTGTTTGTGCCACACACGCTACCCGGGGCGGGGCCTGGGTGTCCTGCCCCAGGCTCTGTGGGGGACAGGGTGAAGGAGGGAGCCCCCGGATAACTGCGGGCACTCAAAGCTTTCTTCTCGGTGCCACATGGGTGCTGGGGACTGAAAGATGAGCGAGGTGTTGCCTGAATTCCCAGGGCCAGGGGCTCACACACAGCTCCAGGCCACAGGAAAGGCCTACGTTTTCGGCCATGGAGATTTTACTTATTTATTGGAAATGGCCATCCTGAAGCCGAGCGGAGACCTTGGTGACTGAGTGCACCCCCCTGCTGATGTGACTGACATCAGAACATGGGCAGCTGCTGTGGACGGCTGGGAGTGGGAGGTTGTGGGAAGGGGTTTGAGGACCACCCCTCCCCACCCCTGTGACACCCATTCCTTCTGCCTGGCCTCAGTGGAGTGAGAGATCCCAGGACCCTCTGGCCACGGTTTCAGGAGAGAGCCCTGGGTTGGCGTGTGTCCTAGACATTAAATCCAAGGTCACGGTCCTGCCTACAGAAGGGTGCACTCAGAACGTGGGCTCTGCATGTGTGCCCCTCTGTGAGCTTCCTCTGGGAAATACAGAGGTCGGGCTGGAAGGGAGCCTGGCCCCCCCAGAGACAGCCACAGACCAGCGTGCGATTCCCAGAAACATCGGCTCCATGGCCTGGGATCATATATGATGTGGTGCATGTATGAAAACTGCAGCCATGTCATGGCGCGTGGTCACTGGCAAGACACACACGGGGTCAGAATGGAGGTGTACGGTCTTGCAGGCAATGGGGGACACGGCGGGTTGCCCATAGCGCAATCCCTGCATGACCAGCAGGCACGCACGTAACTCCAAAGGCAGTCGCCCCAGGGACTTCCGTGCAGAGGATCTCAGAAAGCCGGCTGGGCCTGAGTGAGGTGACCACATTCCCCCTTCCACAAGGGAAGGAAGTCGGGGCAGAGTGGGCTTGCGATCCACGCACTCCGACCCTCAGCCCTGGGCTCTTGTGACATGGCAGCTTATTTCTCACGTCTGGGAAACCGAACCTGAAGGTTCAGGAGCCGGGCAGGGCGGGGCCCGAGGACAGGCAGGTCCGGGACGTGACGTGCACATCTTTGTCCCCAGGCCCCTGGAGAGACTGCCTGCAGGCGCTGGAGGACGGCCACGACACCAGCTCCATCTACCTGGTGAAGCCTGAGAATACCAACCGCCTCATGCAGGTGTGGTGTGACCAGAGGCATGACCCCGGGGGCTGGACGGTCATCCAGAGGCGCCTGGACGGCTCAGTGAACTTCTTCAGGAACTGGGAGACGTACAAGGTGAGAGCTGCGGGCCCACCCCAAGAGGGCTGAGCGTGGAGGAGATGCCACTCAGAGGGGGGTGCACGCAGACCCGGTCAGGGCTGGACGGTCCCCTCCCTGCCGGCCGCTGGCAACCGCTGGGAGGCCAACAGCCCAGTGGCACAGGTGGGGAGCACCTCACCCCCAGCTGGGATTCCCACGGGGGAAATACCTATCTCTGAAGCCCAGACGTGGCAAGTCCCGAGCTCCAAGGCCCAGGAGAACCCCCAAAGGGCCCGTGTGGGCCCACCCTCTGGGCTCCCCAATTCCCGGGGAACTGGACTGCTCGCTCTTGAAGGAAGAAAGCCTGCCACGGCTCCGTCAGCCCCCACCTCCCCCTCTAGACAGGAGGGTGCTCTGGGGACAGCAAAAGCAGCTCCCGGCCCCTGTGGCACCACACACTTCACGGCACATCACCCGAGAGGGAGCTGCTGCCACGGACCCAGCCCCTTCCTGGGTCTCCTCCTGCCCCGCTGCCCCCAGCCCGGGCTTCTGCTTCCTCTCCTTCTCAACACTGCCTCCTCACTCTCCCCTCGGTTTTGTTAGAGGCCGGGCAGCACCACAGGTAAGGCTGGTTCCCCGGTTCACACCCTGGCTCACCTCAGGCGCTCGTGGCTGGGGACCGCTCTGGGCCTCAGGTCACCGCTCTCCCTGTCTTTGCTCTGCGAGTCGGCCCGAGGGTGGACAAAACAGCCCGTGGAAAGTCCTAACAGTCACGCAGGCCCCCGTGGCACCTGCTCGACTCCAGCTACTGTCATGGCTGATGGATGATGCCACGATCAAGACCTTGGTGGCCACCACTCAGCGAATGAGTCCCAAACAACAACAATCCCAAAACCACGGGTTCAGGCCCAGAGGGGAGCCCAGGTGGGTGTGACCATCCGTGCAGCTCACACCTGTCCAGTGCACTAAAACGCACACCCCACGTGCTGCCCACGCCCAGAGGCAGTGAAGGACCTGTCCAAGGAGCGCTGGCCAGAGCCTGTGTGCCAGGCTCCCAGTCTGCCATTCCCCATCCACTCCCATGGTATCTCCCAGGGAACAGCAGGGAGCAGGGGCTCCCACAATGCCTGGCTCAGAGCTGGCGCCCGTTCCGTTTTCTGGATGAGGCACACATGAGAAGTAGAAAGCGTGTCCTGATGTTACAGAGCCATCCTGAGGGCCGGCCTCATGCTCCGCCCACTTCCCGGGTCCCTCTGTCCTGGCCGCAGGCTCCACACTAACGCTCCCCGGGTTTGTCTCCAGCAAGGGTTCGGGAACATCGACGGCGAGTACTGGCTGGGCCTGGAGAACATCTACTGGCTCACAAACCAAGGCAACTACAAGCTGCTGGTGACCATGGAGGACTGGTCCGGCCGCAAGGTCTTCGCGGAGTACGCCAGCTTCCGCCTGGAGCCCGAGAGTGAGTTTTACAAGCTGCGGCTGGGGCGCTACCATGGCAACGCGGGTGACTCCTTCACCTGGCACAATGGCAAGCAGTTCACCACCCTGGACAGAGACCACGACGTCTACACAGGTAGGAACCGTGGATGCAAACCCAGGGGTGGGGTGGGGTGGGGAGAAGAGGCTGACCCAGGCCGGGGGCCCTGACACCAGGGGTTGAGGACAGGAAGACCACGAGCTGCCTGACCTGTTCCCACCCTGACGGCGCCTTCCACAAAGCTGAGCCGGGAGAGAGAGAGAGGTGCACAAATCGCGTACACGCAGACGTGCGTTGGGTGTGCCTTGCTGACTCTCCGGAGGCAGCCAGTGTCCCCCCGGGTCTTCCCATGCTGACCTGGCTGCCCCACCACGTGTCCTGGGCAAGCTGCTGGCTCTCCCTGTGCCTTGGTTTCCACACCTGCAGGCCGGGAGAACGCAGCCCACGAGCTCTGCCCGGAGCTCAGCGGGGGCTCAGGACAGGTGGGCGCCCTTCACGGGACGATCATGTGGCTATAAGGAGTGGTGAAGAGGGAGCCAGCAGAGCGAGGGGCTGGATTGTCCACGGTCACATGCCTCAAATGCAGGTCTTACTAAGAAGTCTCCGTGGAAAACAAGGGAAGAGAGTTACACTGTGAGTGGGCTCTTAGATTCCCCACTGCTGACCCCTCCCCACACCCACGTCCACTGAGGGATGGGGACCCAGGCGGTAAGGCCTGCCCCGCTGCTCCCCCAAGACCCCCTGCTGGGTCTGGTCCCTAGGGTGCCCGGCCTCTCCTGTCAAGCCTCCCTCTTAGTCCCGGTCTGAGGGCCGTGCCCTCCCCTCGAGGAGCCAGCTCGGCTCTAGGTGAGCCTTGATACCCACACGCTGGAGGGGGCTCCCTCCAGGACCCCTTGGCAGCCACAGTCCAGCGGGCAGTTCTCCCCACGTCACGGGACAGGTGGGACACGCCCTCACACCACGGACACCTGTCAGCCCACGGACACTGGACTGGCCCTGCTGGAGAGCCCAGAGGGGGAGCGGGGGCCCCTGGGCAGGACGAGCCTTGGAGCCTGGCCCGCGGCGGCTGCTGTGTGCTTCTTGAGGGCGTTGTGGGAGCAGGGAGAGGACAGCCCCGTGACCCATGCCTGACTGGGGAGCTCCTCCTCCCAGGGGTGCAGAGCCGGCATGCGAGGGGCCTCCAGGAGCAAACGGGAGGCTGGTGGGTGAACTGAGAGCTTGCGGCCTCAAGTCACGGCCAGAAGGAGCCCCGGAGAGGCTCTGAGAAAATTTGGGGTGCTAGGAGCTGGGGGGTCTCCTCCAACTTCCTGCCTAGACTGCCTGCGGCCTCCTCACCTCCTCCCACAGCCTTGGCTGCTGGGGACCACCCGCCCTTCCAGGCCCTCGAACTCACAAACCTGATGGGGCAGCCCTCCCCTGAGGACAGGTCCCCTCCCTGGCCCAGTCGCCCCACCCCTGACCAGGTGGACTGGGACTCACTTGGCCCCCCACCTGAGAGGTGCAATGTCCCACATGCCTGGCACCCCATGCCCACCACACTGTCCACTGTTGGTCTGAATGGCCAGTCACCAGCATGACACAATAATGCCAAGAGTTCTATTTTGTTTATGAAAAATTTATTTATTCAAAAGGCAGAGTTTGAGAAAGTGAGAGAGACAGATAGATAGGTCTTCCATCTGCTGTTCACTCCTCAAATGGCTGCAATGGCCAGAGCTGGGCCAGGCCAAAGCCAGGAGCCAGGAGCTTCTTCTGGATCTCTCATGTGGGTACAGAGACCCCAGCACTTGGGCCATCTTCTACTGCTTTCCCAAGCACATCAGCAGGGAGCTGGCTTGGAAGTAGAGCAATGGCACCCATATGGGATGCCAGCACCACAGGTGGAGGCTTAACCTGCTACGCCCCAGCGCCGGCCCCAAAACTGAGAATTTTACAGAAATGTCTTTCTTTTGTGAAACAGGCTAGGGAGGAACAGGAAAGCAGTTCATCTTTGTCTGTCTATAAAGACACTTGATCTGACAGCTTTAACTGTCATAAATTGCTAAGGAAGGGAGGCACTGTGGCTCAGAGTTAAGCTACTGCCCATGACACTGGCATCTCATACGGGCATTGGTTTGTGTCCCTGCTGCTCTGCTTCCAATCCAGCTCCCTGCTAGTGTACCTGGAAAGGCAGCAGATGATGGCCCAACTGCTTGGGCCCCTGCACCCGTGTGGGAGACCCAGTTAGAGTTCCTGACTCCTAGCTGGTGTGGTCATTTGGAAAGTGAACAGCCGATGGAAGATTCTCTCTCTCTCTCTCTCTCTCTCTCTCTCTCTCTCTCTACCTTTCAAATAATTTTTTTTTCAAATTAAAAGACTACTGTGGAGGAAAACTCCTTTCTTCTCCCCTGTCCACCTCAGTCACTCCTGTTCTTTGCAGACCCTGTGGTTTGAGGTCCTCCCCAGTGCACCAGTCCTGGGCAAAGGACTCCATGTAGGCCCTCCTTAACGCCACCACGGCTCACTAGGCTAATCCTCCACCTGCGGCGCCTGGTTCTAGTCCCGGTTGGGGCGCCGGATTCTGTCCCGGTTGCTCCTCTTCCAGTCCAGCTCTCTACTATGGCCCAGGCAGTGGAGGATGGCCCAAGTGCTTGGGCCCTGCACCCGCATGGGAGACTGGGAGGGGGCACCTGGCTCCTGGCTTCTGGCTTCAGATCGGCGCAGAGCGCCAGCCATGGCAGGCATTTGGGGGGTGAGCCAACGGAAATGGAAGACCTTTCTCTCTGTCTCTCTCTTTCTCTCACTGTCTAACTCTGCCTGTCCAAAAAAAAAAAAAAAGCTCAAAGCTCACAGCACTCCTGTGTGGGACGAGCTATCTGCTTCCCACCACGGATGAGAACTCGGTGCCTGGGAGGGGAGCAGGTGAGTGCTGGTCTGAGCTCACACAGCTGGTGAGGTCCAGAAGCAGCCTCCCAGGCATCTCTGAGCAGGTCTAAAGCCGTCCACCTCCCAAGCATTCTTGCCCCAGGTGCCTCCCAGAGATGGTCCTGCTGCAGACCTCAGGTAAATCGTGGCCATGGGTCAAACCACCTCCTCACTCGCTCTCACTTGCAGGGAACTGTGCTCACTACCAGAAGGGAGGCTGGTGGTACAACGCCTGTGCCCACTCCAACCTCAACGGGGTCTGGTACCGCGGGGGCCACTACCGGAGCCGCTACCAGGACGGGGTCTACTGGGCCGAGTTCCGAGGAGGCTCCTACTCGCTCAAGAAGGTGGTGATGATGATCCGGCCCAACCCCAACACCTTCCACTAGGCCAGCTCCCTCCTGACCCCCGGCTGCTCTGGCCCCCGCCGGCTCATCTCGGGGCAGGCAGGACTGGGACGCTGGACTCCGGTTTCCGAAGTCACTGTGGCAGATGATGGAACTGAACTGGTAGAGTGGTCCCTGTCCCTCCTAGTCTCCTGCACACCACACAGCCCTCGCGTGCCCAGGACAGGACGGCAGACAGCTCTTTCTCTCAACACACTGAGCCCCTACAGGAAGAACACAGAGCAAGACGCCGTCCTCACACGCGCGTGGATGAGCCTCCTGGTGCACTTATGCGTGGACCATGAACACGCACCGGGACAGGCAGCCCACGTGCTCCACCCCGACGCTCGCGCACCCGAGTCCCTCCTCAGGGGCGGAGGCTATCACCAACAGCTTTGCTCTTCGAAGAAAACCAGCACTTCCTTCATATGGGTTATGCGGGTCCAAGGGCAGACCACGGGCTGCGGAGCCCCAGCTCAAAGAATTACTGCTGGCGACTGCGTGCCTGCATTCTTCCAGAGGTGCACACAAGGTTGGTGTCTCACGCGGAGGCCCCCAGCCCGCCAAACTTCCGAATCTCCCTCCCTCTCCTTTCTCCTGCTTCTTCCCACGCTCAGGACTCGCCCAGGCCCCCACCGCCCCCGTGCAGCGGTTCAGCACCATTCACTCAGGACTCCGTGCGTCAGCCCCGGGCCACTCGCTACAGCGCCAGGCACCTGCTCTGCCCCGCCCCCGTGCGCTGTCTTTTGCACAGAACTTGCCTCCCCTCTGAGTAGGAGACAGTCTGGGCTCAGGTTTCTGGTCAGGAAAGGGAAGGCCAAGCCGAAAGCTCCCAGGCCACACGCATCATGTATCCGCAGTTTTGTATCTTCCATTCGTACTCTAGCCTACATGTCATTGTAACCTCCACACAAGTAGTAACCCACCTTGCCAGGAGACAGTCAGCTGAAGAGCGGGCATCGTCAGCTCGACGGGGCCCCCAGCGGTACAGACCAGCGGTCCCGTGCTCTAGGGCCGACTACGCCTCCCTGGGGAACAGGGTCCCCGGAAGTGAGACCTGACTCAGCGGGGCCGTGGGGCCTCCTGCTGCTGCCCTGCACCGTGGTGGCTTTCTGTGTCCTGCCAGCCGCAAGCGTCAGACTCAGTGCCAACGGGACTGTTGCCAAGCCAGGAGCAAGAGATGAGGGCCAGCAGGGAGGCCCTCCCGGCCAGGCGTGCACGACGTGGGACTGGTGGGACTGTCCACGTCTGGGTGCACGCCTATTACCTCAGCGTTTCTCACAAAGTGTACCATGTAGCATGTTCTGTGTAAATAAAACGGAGGGTTGTTTTTTTTTTTTTTAATATATTCCCAGATTATCCTTGTAATGACACAAATTTGCAATAAAAGCCATCGGTGCGATCTGGAGGTATGGCCATGTGCATTATTGTGCTCGAATGCACGGGACACTCACGCCCCTGCCTGTGGTTCCCACCTACGCCCTCGGGTGCCCCATGCGGCTCCCCGGTTGCCCTGGAAACACCTCAGAGGCAGAGCAGGCGACATCCACCAGGCTTGCTTCCGGTTCACAGGTCCACTGCTCAGGTCAAAGGGCGTCCCCGTCCCCTCGCCAAGGCCAGGCTCTCCCTCGTCACCTCCCCACTCCTTCAGCCACTGCAACAGGCTCCCAGCCGGGGACACCATCACTCTCGTTCCAAACCAGGCCCTGCGCGGCCAGCAGAACCATCTCCTTGTAAAACAAACCTGTGGCTTGGGAGGGTCACTGATTCCAGGAAAGACTGAGGGATACTACTTTCTAAAAATCCAAGTCTGGTGCACACCTCTGGCAAGGAAGGTAAGAAGCCGCATCCATCCGCATCAGGGCTCCCGGACTCGAGTCCTGGATCTGCCTCTGCTCACGTGCGCCATAGGAGGCAGCAGATGCTGGCGCCAGCACTGGGTCCCTGCCACGCCCAGGCGAGACCTGGAGTGAGTTCCCGGTCCAACCCTGGCTATTGTGGGCATCTGGAGAGTGAATCAGAGGATGAGAGTTCTTCTATTTTCTTTCTTTTCTCTTTCTGCTTTTAAAATAAATGAATAATTTTTATACCTAAATGTTTGGGGCCGGCGCTGTGGTGCAGCAGGTTAAAGCCCTGGCCTGAAGCACCAGCATCCCATATGGGCACTGGTTCTAGTCCCAGCTGTTCCTCTTCCGATCCAGCTCTCTGCTATGGCCTGGGAAAGATGGCTCAAGTCCTTGGGCCCCTGCACCCACGTGGGAGACCTGGAAGAAGCTCTTGGCTCCTGGCTTTGGATCGGCGCAGCTCCAGCCATCGTGGCCATCTGGGGAGTGAACCAGGGGATGGAAGACCTCTCTCTCTGTCTCTACCTCTCTCTGTAATTCTTTCAACTAAATAAAATAAATCTTTAAAAAAAAAAAACCTAAATTTTCTGCCTTCCAAAAGACAAAACAAAATGTGCCACGATTGAAAGGCAAATATCAAACAAGAGAAAAAATAGTGGCCACACATATAGCAGATGCAAGGCGAATATTCAGGCGTGTCCCAAGACTCTTAACTTTGTGTCTAAACACCGTGACAGGAAACCTAGCGAAGTGCATGAACACCTAAGTCACAAATGGCCAATCAATAAATAACAGAGGAGACCAAGCTCAGTAATAACCAGAGAGGTGCAGAGAAGGATCAACCATCACCTCTCAGACTGGCAAAGACGAAAGAAAAAAAAAAAAAAAACACGCCAATCTCCGCGTCGACAAGGGAATGCGGACAAGGGGCGTGCGCTTGCTACGCACCGTGACGGAGGCATGAACTGAAACCCAGTGGTTCCGAAGGGTGACGGGCAGCGTGTACGTCACAACTTCACACACACTTACACCCCTGCAGACAGCGCTGACGGCCAGAGGCTGCGCCAGCGGGGAGCCGGCACTCCTGAAGCCCGCCGCGTGCCCAGAGGAGACTAACGTCTTAGCTTCTGTGTCGCCGTCACAGCAGGGAGATGCTTCAGATCCCGCTGCTGAAAGCGCCCGAGTGGCAGCTGGTCCAGCAGGTGACGGGCGCCGGGCACCGCGACTCCCCAGTGGTGGGGGTCATGATGAAATGTGGGTGCTCTTTGACGAAAATGCCTGCAGCTTGGCCCAGACCCCCACCACACCAGCTCACACATCTGGAGGGCCAAGCAAAGCAAGGCGTGACCTTGCTGTCACTACCCCAAGGCAGCCGGCTCGGGAAGCCACACTGGACCATGCTGGCATCCAGATGGAAGCGGGGACAGCAGTGACTTCTCCCAATCCCCACCTGGCTCATCGGGGGAGGGGGCCCACTCTCCCTGGAGCACAATGGGAGGAGGGGGTGGAAGAAGCCAGGGCGGGGTGGGGGACCATGCAGAAGTGCCCTGCACCCACAGCAAACTGCCCACAGCATCTGTGGGCCGGGCCACTCCTCTCTGCCACCCCCAACAGTGCCTTTAAGGCCCACAGTCCCCAGAGTCCTGCTATGTCTAAGTTCTCCGTGGTGGGTACATTTGTAGACCCAGAGGACGCCAACACAGCCTGACACTCTTCTGCCCCAGCCAAACCCCCGTGCTACAGCAGGGGGCCAACCCCTCGGTCACTGGCAGTGGGGGAGGGGCACCCACCTGCTGGCCTCCTGTGGGGGGCAGGGCAGAAACACAGAACTCTAAGCAAGTCACCCTGGGCTTCTCGACAGACTCTGGATACAGGGCCAACAGTTCCCCCACTGGCGTCCTTATTGGCCGCCTGCCGTGTTGCAGAACAGCTTGGGGTGTGCCCGTGGACTCTCGGCCCAACACACACACACACACACACACACACACACACACACACACTCTTGCTATCTTGAACAGGACTGCAAAATAAAACTCCAAAAACATCGGTCACGGAGTCGACCACACTCAGAATCCACAGAACACTTTGGGAGTCCGGGGATCTCTTGTGATCCCCAAGACTGCCTCATCAGTTTCTCACAGTTTTTCAAGAGAGACCCAGACAACTAAACAGAAAAGGGGCAGATTCAAGTGAAAACCCACTCTTTCTGACTCAGTTTCATCTGAGACCCCAAAGGCTAAGGACAAAACACCAGTGTCCAAGTGTCCCACATTCCAGAGCAAGACGCAAGCTATCCCTGCAGAAGGGACAACCCCAGTGGCTTCTGCAGTGTGGCTGGGGCCACCTGAAGCCCGTGGAAGCCATGCAAAGACCCGGCGGGGAGACAGTGTGCACGGAACCCACAGGGAGGGAGGGCAGCCCCCTCACCCCAAATCAAACGCAAGGACCCTCACAGGGCCGTTCCCAGAGCCAGGCCGGGGCAGACATGGGGCCACTTCCAGTTCAGGCTCCAGGGCTCAAGGCCTGAGGCAGAGAAGTGCCTGGATGGGGGACGGGGTCGGAGCAGGACACAGAGCAGAGTGCTCAGCAGGCCTGCAGCACTGCCACGAGGACCGGAATCAGGGGGCCTCGAGGGGACCTGAAGCAGCAGCGGGTGGCACAGCTGCAGGCACCCACCTGGGATCCCTTTCAACCAGCGACAGAAGCTGGGCCCTCCCCCCTCTCTGCTCATTCTCCATCCCAACCCCAGAACCAGGAAGCTCGGGAGGCAGGGGCACGGACTGGCCCCTGTACCCCAGGGCCAGTGGCTTAGGCGTGCAGGCTCGCTGCTGCTCCCCAGGACTGTCTGGAACGGAGGGCTGGGCTTTGTCGGGCCTCACTCCGGGGAGGCCAGGGCCCTCAGCTCCAGCAAGTCCGCAGAGTGGCTGGAAGGACAGCGGGGGAAACGAAGGCTGGTTTCTGCTTACACCTGACTGCGTCCAGCTCACTGAGTAAGCTGGTTACATAAGGACACGAGGGCTCTCCCCGAGGCCACGGGCAGGGACACAGCTGGGCCTCACCAGGGCCAGGAATCAGAAACCGCCTGGCCAGGCCTCAAGAAGCCAGGCAGTGCCGCCCTCAGCTCCTCTCCCTCCCGGCACGGCAGCATCTCTCGCTCGCTTTCTCATGGTGCCACCTGTCCTAGGGTGCCACCACCAGTGTTTCTGAGCTCCCACAGCCTCATGGCCCGGGTCCAGCACCCACTCCCAGCTCACTTCTGGACGGAGGGTCCAGCTGGCCCCAATCCTCGGGGCTCTGGCCTCAGAGCAGAGCTGGGCAGAAGGAATGCTGCTGCTGGGGTCTGCAGCTGTGGAGAGGCAGGGAGGTTCCTGGGTTCCCAGAGGAGGGGGTTGGGGGCCCTGTAGCCCAGGGGTATCTGGACCAGCTGCTGTCAGTCCCTCTCCTTGGCAACCGTATTTTGCCAGCTAGATGGACTCTACTCCATCAGTCCTCTCCCCTACTGGCCCTAGCCCCACTACACAAAGCACATCGCCCTTCCTAGGCCCAGCAGGGTTACTAACATGGATGCCTGGCCCTGCCCAGTCCGGTAGGGCTGGCTCCCCTGCCCCCACTGGGCTCGCTGGGTTTCTCAACAGACTCTCTGGAAACAGGGCCAACAGAGACCTCCCACTGGGGTCCTTCTTATCCATCTGCTATGCTACAGAACAGCCTGGGGTGTGCCCATGGACTCAGGGAGACCCTTGTGTCCAAGCATAACGTGTGTCTCTCCAGAGCTTGCAACAACCCCATGAGATGGGTCCCTTAATCACCCTCTTTTTGCCATAACAGAAAACAGAGGCTCAGAGCCATGAGGACTGGACCTCTAGTTGCTCCAGCCCCTGTGAGCACAGAGCTCCACGCCTAGGGCGGGAAGTGAGACCACTGAGGCCGCAGCAACACATCTGAGATCCACGGTGGGGTGGGGATGGGAGGTGGCCAGCTGGTCTCCCGTGCAGAAGCAGCTGGACGGACGGCAGGTCCCTAGGTGCCCAGAAGCTAGCTCGTGGCCACTTGTGCAGTTTGTCTCAGGGCAGCGGGCACTATAGAGCCTAGGAAGTGACACAGAATTCTTCTCAGCGTCTTGGGGCCCCCAGCCCTTGCCAGGGCAAGAGGTGCTGGGCCCTGCCTCTCTCTTCTCTTCCCCCTGTGGGATAAGCAAATCACTGGTCCTATAGCCCACGGGCTCAGCAGCACCACCCTGTGGCACTAAGAGGGTCCCACTTGTGGCTGCCCTGGTTGTCACCTTGTGAACCAGTCCTGCAGGTCTGCCTGGGCCACACCTGTTCCTTGTTGCCAGGTAACGGCCTGGATTGTGGCTCCCCTCCCACCTCCATGTCTGCAGGCCTGGGGCTTCCCTGTGCTCACGCAGGCCCACAGTCAGGTCTCCACCAGCCTCAGGACACAGGGCCTTGGTACCAACTGTCCCTGAGATGTGTAGCATCCCTGTGTCTCCTGGTCTGGGGCACCCTGGGCCAGCTCAGTCCATGCATGGGAACCCAGAGAGAGAATCCCCCCATGGGCACATTCTTTCCAAAGCACTTCCACAGGGGCACCCTCGGGCTGGGTGGCCACCCGCGGTCTCAGGCTCTGCTCCATACGGTCATGATAAATGCGGCCCTGTGGGCTGGGCAAGGGGTCCTCCCTCCCCCACGCTACCGCTGAGGGACACCTGAACACGAGTGGATGGGTTACGGGCATCCTAACCCCCAGCAGAGCCTGGGAGGGCGGCTCCTGGGAGACTAGAAGCCCCTCTGAGGAGGGAAGAGCAGCAGGCGGCCTCCTCAGAGCCCAGAGTGCTGACCAGGCCCCACGCCAGCGTGCCCGGCACGGAGGTGGGTCGGCTTGCTGTCCACGGGGACCCACGAGCCAGGCAGGCAGCCTGTGCTCTCTGACCAGTGCAGTGCGGGGCTGTGCTGTGCTAGGAACACAGGGCCTCAGGATGGGCAGCAGAGGCAGAGCAGAGCGCGGCTGATTGCGGCCAGAGGCCTAACCAGAGCCCAGAAGAACTGAGAGGTCGCGAAGTGTGTATCACACACGTGGCAGCTTTCACTTAGCATATCAAAAACTGTTTGCCAGGATGGGCGGGCTTCCGGCCTGGCGGCTGAAGTCCCCGGTGGACGCGCTTAGCCCACATCCATACGGTAGCACCCGGCATGAGTCCCAGCTCTGGCTCCAGATTAGCAGCTTCCTGCTAGCGCACACCTGGCAGGCAGTAGGTAATGTCCCCGGGAACTGGGTCTCTGCCACCACCTGGGAGACCTGGACTGAGCTCCAGGCTCCTGGCCTTGGCCTCAAGGCCGCCCCAGCCACTGTCGGGCACCTGGGGAGTACTCAACAGATGCACGTGCTCGGCTTCACGTTTTCGACGGCTGCTCCTACCCAGCAGTGATGAGAGCAGCAAGGGCAGCTGGCTCGGCCTCTGCTAACCGCAGCCTCTGGGGGCGCCGGCGGCGGCTGCCACGCGGTTGCAGACAAGCCGGCCCTTCCCACGCTCCACGCCCCACGCCCCACGCCCCACGCCCCACGCCCCACGCCCCACGTTCCACGCTCCACGCTCCACGCTCCACGCCCCACGCTCCACGCCCCACGCCCCACGCCCCACGTTCCACGCCCCACGCCCCACGCCCCACGCTCCAGAAAGCTGAGTAAATACACAGGCAGCAGGACGGTCCCCACGGCAGCATCCAACAGCCTCGCGTTTCTCAGCGGCCATGGCTGGCTGGCGGCAGGTGTCCAGGAGGCTGCCCCGGAGCCACAGGGGAGGCTGAGGGGCCGCTGCATTTGCGGCCACGGAACAACATCCCAGTGCTTTCCGTGGAAAAAGTGTGAGGAGCAAAACCACGTGTGTCCCGAGTGGGTTAAAAAAGATTCCCTCCCTCCCTTCCTCCCTCTTTCTCTCCCTCCCTCCCTCCCTCCCTCTTTCTCTCCCTCCCTCCCCCCCCTCCCTCTCTGTCTCTCTCTCTCTCTCTCACACACACACACACACACACAGGTGTGTCTGTCTTAGCAGTGACCAGACGTCTGCCAAGGCGCCGACATCAGCTGCCGACAGCGGCGGCCTCTGGCAAGCAGCGGAAGAGCGAGATTTTCACTTTGACTTTATAGACTCCTTTTTAGTGGGAATGATTTTTGCGGCAAGTGGTGTGTTGCTTTTCTAATTTTTAAAAGTCTGTAGAAGAACGAATGGGCGCTGAATGCCACTTCCGGGCACAGCTTTTCCGGGCGGCCACACGGAACGCCAGGCAGGTGTTCCGGGGCCTCCGAGGGCCTGCTCACGCTGCCGCCCTGCACCCTGCCGTCCCAGCCCTTGTGTGGGGTCACCCTGAGCCTCGCACACACTGCAATCCAGGGGCCCCCAGCCTTTCTGGGGTCCATGTGCGTCCCCAGGCCCCTCCTCCCTTACAGAGCTACACGCGTTCATCTCCTGGAGGCAGCAGGTACTCCAGCCCAAAGGGCCCCCCTGAATGCGCTTTCACAGGGGCCCAGCACTTCCTGGGCCTAGGGGCCAACGGCACCGCCTTCAGTGTAGGTTTTCAGTAGAGATGTCCTCAATTCAGAACAGGCAGCAAAGGGTTCAATGTGGGCGTTGATAACCATCGTGCACCACACTGGTCACCCTTGGCCACAGAGCGGTCTGCCCAAAGGTAGCTGTTATCAGCTGGCCGTGTCTGTGGACCAGGAACGGGGCACGTCTTAGCCGATGCCTCTCCCCACACAGCAGCCGTCTCACCCGAAGGCTCAAATTTTAGGCAGGACCTGCTCCTAAACTTCCTCCCGGGGCCTCTATCTCGGCTGTGATGGCTTCTCCAGAGGGGGCCACACACACACAACATGGCAGCGGGAGAGACCCAAGAGAGGGGAGGAGCAGCAGAGACCCAGTGTGGGGGGCACAGCCCTCCTATCATCTAGGCTCGGAAGCGATACCCCAATATTTCCTTCATAGGCTGTCAGAAGCAAATCCTGTGTTCTGTCTGAACTCCCAGGGGGCAGAATCAGACAAGGACATACACACTAGGGGACAGGGACCTCGGGGGCCGTCTGGAGGCCACCTGCAGCAGGAAACGGAGCAGACCCTCAGGCCTCCTCTGAAACAGTGCCAGGAGGCATCCCTGCGTTCCAGGTGGCCCTGAGGATGGAGAAACTCACCCTCCACGCCTCGCCCCTGTCTTCCCCAGGGCCGGCCCAGGCAGGAGGGGGCAGTCAGAGTGTGCGGGGGAAGACGAGGGTCCCCTCAGTCCACTCTGACCTCACCCAGTGCCAGCCCGCATCTGCAGGACCTCCCACCAGGATGTCTTCCTCCAGAGCCCCTGGGTCCCAGGGGATGCTCTCTCTTCCCAGGGGAGGAGGAGCTGGGAGAGCCAGCGTGGGGCATATTCTGCCATCGCCATCAGTAGCCGGGGCTCTGGGGTCAGACCTGGCTCTGAGAGCTGGTCTCGCCGCTTGCTAGTACACAACCCGTAACGTGACTCTGTGTGCAGGCTGCAGCTACTAAGACGACACTCGCACCTCCCTCGGAAGGAGGACTGGATGAGATGCTGCACGTGAGGAGCTGGGGCAGCGCCTGCCGCAGAGAACACACACACGACACGGTCATTGCTGCTGTCAGTCCCTCGCTAGAAACCCAGAGGCCAAAGGGAGTCAGAGAGGAACAGACTGGTGAGTGCCGATGCCAGCAACAAAAGCACGCTTCCTCTCGCACAAAACGTGGGCTCTGCGGGCTCGGAGAAGGGCCGGCCGCAGGTCCTCGCAGTGCTCCAGAAGGGGAGGCGGGACGAGGCAGCACAGCCCCTTCGCGCTTCTCCACGGCTCTCACCATGGAGACAGAGGAGGGAAGTGGAGGTGCCTGGCGCTGGGAGAAGCCCCTCTGGGAGCAGGAGCTGAGCTTGGAGTGCGTCTGGCACGTGATGCTGGTCAAGTCGTAAGTCAAACGAGGGCTCTTCTTCTACTCATAAAATGGAGATTTTAACAGCATCCACTGGCCTTCTGTAAGGGCTGAGCAGGACTATGAAATCCCAGGGCAATGTGAATTTCAAGAAAAGAAACCCTGAAGTCCCTAAAGTGGAGGCAATCCCTTCCTGTCTGGGAGGCACGTGGAACTCAGGTGGCAGCCTGCCCTACAAGATCACGGGCAAGGCCTTGGCCCTGGGGGCCAGTACCTGCACTCCATTCTGCTGGCTGGGACACGTGCTGCAGCCTGGGGCTCGACAGCAGCTCTCCCTCGCTTGCTGGGCTCCAGAGAGAGTTAAACGTCTTAGGGAGGGAGCTTGACCAAAGGCTCTCTCCAGCTGGGGAGGGAGGGCAGCAGGCCGGACCCTGCAGCACGAGGCCATCGGAGCAGACAGGAAAAAGGGCCAGGCCATGACCCCCGGGCAGGTGCCGGAGAACACAGGCTTAAGCTTCTTCTTGTTGCACTGACATCCCTCATCCATGCCCAAGCCTTGTGCCCCAGGCAGGAGGCAGGAGCCTGGCTCCACACAGGGACAGCTGGAGGGCCTGGCTGGCAATGACAGGAGCCGGCCAGAGGGAGGGATCAGAGGCTCGGCGCCAGGCAGCCGGCTGAGGCACCATGCAACCAGGATGGGGATGCGGAACAAATGAGTGTTCCTTGGGGATCCCTGGAAACACATGGGGTGGGGAGCTGCAAGAGAAGAAGGCTGGATGTCCCGCACGTGGCATGGGATATTTTCAGTAGAGCTTGTAAGGAAAGGATTATCCTACATGCTGGCCGATCTAAGGCCAGCCAGATGGCTGACCTGGGAGCCGCTGGATGTTGGTCTTGGAGTGGTGGTGGCGAGGTCCCCTGGGAAGCCGCAGCCCTGGGACACTGGTCAGCTCAGCCTGTTCCTTGCTGCCCCTCAGTTCTGCTGCAGCTCAAGCGCACAAACGGATTCCCAAAGTCAGAAGCACAGGGAAACGCCGTGTGTCCCCGTCAGGGACAAGGGAGCTGTCTGCTGATGGCGGTGTCGGCCATCTCCAAGACGCTGCTCCAAAGTGAGCTATTTTTAAAGGCTTTCCCTCCTCCGCCGGCAACTCCTGGACGACGTGACTCATCTCGGGCTTCTCCAGAATCCCCCGAGTGGCCTGACCTGTGCTACTCCTGTGCTGCAGCCAAGGGGAGCAGCTCAGTTAAACGCAATCCAATCCGGCCATGCCCTTGCCTACAACCCCTCACTGGCTGGCTCACTGCGGCTCCAGTGCCCCGTCCCCACCATCCTGACTCTCCTGTCCCCACCACTGACCCTCCTGTCCCCACCTGACCCTCCTGTCCTCACTGTCCTGACCCTCCTGTCCCCGACACCTGACCCTCCTGTCCCCGCCGCTGCTTCTCACGACTCCCTCCTCACCTTCTCCACGCTGCCGCCAGCGCTTCCAACAAACCTGCCCTTCCCCACTCCAGGGCTCTTGCAAAGCTGTCGGTCCTGTCTGGGATGCTCGCGTCCCTGCCTCTTGGTGCAGCTGGGTCATCCCTTGGGACTCCGCTTCTCTCCAGAAAACCCTTCCAGGTGAGCCGCACTGGGCGGGACCACTCTGTGCTCCTCTGCCTGTCCCTTCCCAACGCTCAGCTCACTTTTAGCTTCTCATTCACTGCCAGGGACCGCCCCGGCCTGTGAGCTTCTGAGGGCAGGGGGTCCCCGGCCCTGCCCACTGACCGCTCTGTAACCAACAGCGGGAGCGTGCATCCCAGGCAGGGCCTGGTGCACACCGGCCTGGGCCTCACAGCCGGGGCCCCCTCATCTTTCTGTGCTGGGGGGCTCTGCCTCAACAGAGCAAACTCTTCTTTTCAACCAAGAGCCACTTCTTCGTGCAAGTCCTGACAGTCCTGGCTGTTTCATCCTCGGACACAACGTGGCTTTATTTTGAACCTCAAAATTTTTATTTTAAAACGAGGCTGACTTTCAAAACACCGAACGAGAGGGTCAGCTTGTTTGAGGGAACGGCTTCGGTTCCGGAAATCTGCTTCCCGCTGTGAGGCCGACGGAGTCCCTGGACGGGTCTGGCGGGTCCCTTGCCACGCAAACCGTCACAGCACCTCGCTTTGTGGCGCTGGGAGGGACACAGCTTTCCACGCGGCTGGGAGCACTTTCAGAATCCGCTCTACAGCATTTAAAACCCATCACTGGCCTAATCTTATTTAGCTATTTCCTGGAGGGAGTCCTAAGTCCTGAAAATAAAGCAGCCCCTAAATCAGGGTCTGTGTGCAGAGGGAGAAGCGTGGCTGGGCTGCCCGGCCACTGTAATTCACCCAGCCTGGTCCACCGTGCCAGCTGCTCTCGATCAAACAAACAACCTGACCCTTCCCCAACACCACCTTCACACTCTTCAAGTTGGAGGGAACTTTTTGACTCAAAGAGAGCCTGATCTGTTTTTAAATGTAATCAGTTTTTTCCCCTTCTGTGTTTTTTAAATCATGTTTCACCAGGAACTCAGGACACCGAAGTGCAGCCAACTGGCTCTAAAATCTCCGCTAAAACGAGCTGGAACACGCACCCACGGGGTCAGTAACAGCGGCCAGCACTGCAGGAGGGCCTCCTGGCGTGCAGAGAAGATGAGCACACACACATGCACACGTGCACATATGTGCACAAGCACACACACTCGAAGCCTGTGTGGGAGAGGTCCACGGACCCAGATGCAAAGATCCTCCCATGTTACAACCATAAAAACCCCATCAGTGGTGCAGCAGGGTTCAGGGTGGCAAGCCGGGGGGCTGGGGGGGGGCGGGGCAAAGCCCCTGGAAGTCTCAGGACCTGAAGCTGCTCCCAGACACCAACCCCTCCCACCCCTAGGGTGAACAGACCTGCCGGGAGGCCTTTGCCAGGGGAAAAACAAATGGCTTCAGACATTTTTTCCTATACTGCACTCTCCAGGAATTATGTAACTATTCCCCTTTCGATAAACAAAGCTGCCCCGGGGATTGGCTGGGTTCTCAAGAGGAATCCAGTATTGAAACCACAACCTGGATTTGGGCAGGGTCCGTGTACGGCAATCAGATGTGCAAGGGAGCCCACACCAGCCCGAGACAGGTGTCTCCTTTCAGTCTCTTTTATGCAAAGCGTGGAGCCCCCATGGCAACCAGAGAACCAACCATACAGGGAGTCTACCTCTGACCCTCTCCCTGACCCTGTCAGGGTCACACTGGGGCAACAGGGGCAGCGTAGTCCCACTGGCTGGAGGACAGGGAGATGCGTGCCAGGCTGAAGAGACGGGGGACGGCAGTTACCTGGGCTTGCTTGGAGCCAGAAGCAGGGGAACACCTGCCAGCAAGAGGCCGGAGAGAGGAGGTCGTCAGGGACAAGGCAGGGGCCCTGGAAGCCCCAGGCAGCGCTGCTTTGTGGTGTAATGCAGAACATCACAAGAAAGAGTGGTAGCCACTCATGCACATCCTAAGGCCTGATGGAGGCCACGCAAAAGTCACAAACAGCAGAGGACATGCAGGTGGCGGACAGCGAGGAGGGGTGGGAACCGAATGACCTGGACAGCAGAGGTGGGAAGTCAGCGGGGGGCTGACAGCCAGACCATCTGGGCCCAGGCCTGGCTCTGTCACCGTTCAGCCCTGTGACGCTGGGGAACCTCTCAGTGCCGGCTTATTCCCTGTGCCACTGCGGCTACTCGGTGAGACAACACAGTCAAGCAGCCAATGCAGCAGTACTGGCCCCTGCACCTGCCGTGATCCCTGTGCTCAGAGAAGAGGGGCATCCCGAGCACACCTGGGGCGAGCGCCCCGGGGCCCCTCTGCTGGGGGACTGCAGGAGGCGGCCTTCACCCGAGTGCCCACAGTGCTCTCCGGGGACCTGAGACAGGGATGTGCCAGGCGCCAGGTAGAAAGTCGCTTCAGTTTATGCCAAGCCGGGGAAGGGAACAAGGAAAGGAAGGGAAAGCATAAAGAGAGGAAGTGTGGGATGGCAACCAATCCAAGAGAACAAACGTGAGAGTCTCGTATCCCTACTAAAGGCAAGGTCTCTCACACTGGGTCCAACTAAAGGATGTTGGCAAGGATCTCACCTACAACAAAGCAACTTAAAATATTAAAATCTGAAACGCAGTCAGTTTGGCACAGCAGTTGCTTAGGATGCCCGCATGCCAGATCTGAGTGCCTGGGTCTGAGTCCCAGCTCCTCTGCTTCTGATCCAGCTTCCTGCTAACGTGCGCCCTGGGAGGCAGCGGCTAGGTCAGGGCTCATGCACCTCCACGGGACGCTCACACTGACTCCTGGGCCCCTGGCTTTGGCCTGGCCCAGCTCTGGATTTCGTGGGCATTTGCAAGTGAACTCCTGGATGGAAGACCTCTTTCTGTTTCTGTATGTCTCTTTGCCTTGCAAATAAAATAAACAAATAATGAATAAAACACTGTCAAAGATTTATTTTAAAAGCGCAAGTGAAAAATGAAATAGCTATCACACAATCAACAACATACCAAAAGAGGAAAAGCAAACAACAGATGGAACTAACACAATTTGGCAGGGACAGGGCTGGTGCTGTGGCACAGCAGGTTAAGCCACTGCCTGCAATCCCGACATCTCATGTGAGTCCTGGATGCTGTTTTGATCCAGCTCCCTGTTCATGTGCCTGGGAAAGCAGCAGAAGATGGTCCAAGTACGTGGGTCCCTGTCTCCAACGTGGGAGTTCCAGGCTCCTGGTCTAGCTCCCACTGTTGGGGCCACTTGGGGAGTGAACTAGTGGATGGAAGCGCGCTCTCTCTCTCTCTATTTCCCTCTCTCTCTCTCTCTCTCCCCCTCTGCCTCTGCCTTGCCCTCTGTCTCTATAACTCTGCCTTTCAATTAAATAAGTAGGTCTTTTTTTAAGAAAATAATATAGATGCAGAAATTTAAAAAACAATTTTTTTGCATGACACTTCACAGTGAATCCACAACTGCTACAAATGTCTAAATGCTGAACATGTTCAGGCAGAAACCATCGGAGATGCAAGAAGAATCTAACATGTATTTCTCTCCTTGACGAGAGCGAGTCCCCACCAAGTAACAATTTGAATTCTACATGCAATTACAAGAGTAATTTGAAGAAGTAATACCTTCTCTTCAGCACCCATGAAACATACACAAAAACTGATCTTATGTTACAGCACAGGAAATCGCGAACACTTTCAGACACTAAGAGGGTGCATGCGTCATGCTCTGAACCAGTTTAGAAAAAATTTAAAATGAGCGTTTTTTTAGAACCCAAGTCATTCCTGGCAGTGTTGTGTATCAGAGCCAAAAAAATGGAAACAAATGCCCAGCACATGAATGAATAAACAAAATGCAGCGTATCTACACGATGGGATATTTGGCAACAAGCAGGAATGAGGTCGTGTTCACAATCCAACACGGGTGAACGGTGAACACATGATGCTATGAGAAAGACAACATAGTACACGACTCCCTTTACGTGAAAGTTCTAGAATATGCCAATCTATGGGGACACAGAGTGGATTAGTGGTTGCCTGGGGCTGAGGGCAGGACACTGGGGGGCTTCGCTACAGCGAAATGGAAGCGACCACTAATGGGTGTGGGTGTGGCTGGGGGTGATAAAAATTGACTGTAGTGATGGTTATACATCTCTACTCACTAAATCATAAACTTCAAGTAGACTGTACATTAATTGTATTTCATAAGGCAGTTTGAAAAAAGAACACAAAAATCGTAAGCCCCTGAAAATCACAAAACTGCTACCTTAAATAACACTTGGTTAAAAGAAAAAATAAAACTATAATTATGAGACTTAGAGAGCAACACCGTGAACACTGTGCATCGAAACACGTAGGACGCAACGGAAGGGGCAGCTGGAGGAAATTCTGTAGCCTTGAAGTCAGATGAGCACATATGAAAATGAACCAATAATTACACTCAAATGGTTACTGGATACACAATTTAAGGAAAGCCGGAGAGATTAATTATAAAAGACAAAAGTGAAAATTCCAGATGTTATCAAATTTAAGATGCCATCTATCATAAAATGTACCATTTTTTAATGTGTCGCTAAGAAAAATTGCTGCCAATTAAACAATGTCACAACACTTTGCATCATGGGAAAAATACACCCCAATTTCACAGGTGCTAAAAGAGACACAGAGCACACACCCCAGGTTAACGAAACTCAGTCAATCAAAAAGCAGAAAGACTGTGTGTCTGTACGTCCCAAATCCAAGTCTCGGGGAAGACCAGTAGACAAACCTCTGGCAAGGCAATTTTAAAGAGAGAGAGAGAGAAACAAACTTTAAGAATAAACCATACATAGAGAGAGGCTCAAGTCTGTAAGAGAATACTACACAACACAGTCTGATTGAGAAGCTGAATGAGGAGAATGGTTGGTCATGCTAACCCCTTCCTGACTGGGGCAGACACGGGCTGCCGGTCACGTGCTGGTCAAGACGCCCACAACACCCGGCTCCAGCTCCTGCTCCCAGCTTCCTGCCAATGCAGACCGTGGGAATCAGCGGTGACGGCTCAAACAGCTGGGTCCTGCCGCCCCACGGGAGACCTGGACTGAGTTACTGGTTTCCTACTCAGCCCGTCCCAGGCCTAGCCATTGCAGGCTTCTGGGAACCAGCAGGTAGAGGAGCGCCCTCCCCTCCTCTCTCCTCCCCTCCCCTCCCCTCTTTTCTCTCCCTCTCCCTCCCTCCCTCCCTCTCTCTCTCTGCCTATCTCTCTGTTTCTCTGTCTCCCTTGATCTCTCAATAAATAAATGAAAATATCCTTAAAACTTGGATCAAATGGACAATTTTCTACTAAAAAACAAATTTTCCAAGTTGACTTTAAAAGAATTAGAAAATCTAAGGCCAGTGTAAGAGATTTTAACAGCAGTCAAAGAAGTGTCTCCAGGGGCCTGTGCTGTGGTGCAGCGGGTTAACGCCCTGGCCTGAAGCGCCGGCATCCCATATGGGCGCTGGTTTGAGACCCAGCTGCTCCACTCCCCATCCAGCCCTCTGCTGTGGCCTGGGAAAGCAGTAGAAGATGGCCCAAGTCCTAGGGCCCCTGCACCCGCGTGGGAGGCCTGGAAGAAGCTCCTGGTTCCTAGATTCAGATCGGCGTAGCTCTGGCCAATTGGGGAGTGAACCATCGGATGGAAGACCCCTCTCTCTCTCTCTCTCTCTCTCTCTCTCTCTCTCAATCTGCCTCTCCTCTCTGTGTACCTTTGACCTCCAAATAAATACATTTAAAAAAAAAAAAAGAATCTCCAAAAAAAAAGTTTCAGATTCTTGCAAATATCAGGTCACGTCTTATAAAATCTTAGCTACCCTTGTGATTAAAATTGCTATTTTTTTTCCTAAAATTATAACCCTGAAATCTAAACTATAACATTTTTACCCATCAAGTTGGCCAAGATTAAAAAAAGGAGAAAAATGCACGAAAATGTAGTATTTTTACAGATGGGGGAAAAAGCAATTTCACCCATGTCTGATGAGAGTGTAGGGTAACACATCCTCTCTGGAGAGCACTGTGGAAATGTACATGAAAAGGCACACATTTCTGCACAAGTTTTGATCTAGTTATCCTATTGCTAGGAATTTATCAGGAGGTAATACCCTAAGTCCCTGTAGAAGAGGATGTTCATGGCAACATTTTCATAGCAAAACCACAGACATGACGTAAGTGGTCAACAGCAGAGCACAGATTCAAGACTGAGTCACGGTAGAGAAATGCAGACAGCAGCATTAAGCGCTCGGACGGCGGAGGCCTGTCTATTAGCTACACGCTTCAGGGGCAATCGCACACGACAGCAACTTCTCCTCTTCCTAACGCTTACAGCAAACACGCTAGCCAGAGAGATCAACAGGCATGACTACAGCTCTGTGCACACAGATCTTGGGAAATGTACTAGTTATGTCCAGAGAACCAGAACACAGCACCTAGGGCTGAGTCTCCCCAGCTCAGGAGATCGTGGGGGGACCAGTCTTGTCAGCGTCACTGTGACCCGTCTGGGCTGCAGCCCGGGGGGCCTGGGGAGGCAAAACACCCCTTGCTTCCCACCCCCACCAAAGTTCCCACCCCAGGGAAGTATCCACAGCCTGTCTCAATCCAAGGAACCAGCCAATCGCTTCTTATCCACGACTCTCGCTGCTTCTTGGAACTTTTTCAACCAGAAATTATAAAAAAAAATCTTGTTTTTAAAGCCCTGAGCAGTTTTCCTAAAATAATAATAATAATACCAATAATAAGCCAATCCAGACGCCTACCTAGATAGGGGATGCTGGGCACCATCTTCAGGCTTCGGATGTATTCCCGCGTCCGTTTGTAGTTATCTTCCTTGGACATCAGGTAGTCCAGCTTCTCAAAGGTGGTCTTGTCTTTTCTATTCAAAAGCTGGAATAAGGGAAAAAAAATACACACAGGGTATGAGAGAGAGAGAGAAGGAAAAAGAAGAAGACGATAAGAGAGAGGCTAGCAGTGGAGGGAGACAGCAGGAAGCATCCGAAACGGCGTGACCATGGTGTACCAAGTCCTGAGCACAACCAAGCTTTTAAAAGGCTGCTTAGTGCCCAGACAGAAGGTTCTAGAGCCTCCACAGATCCTTGCACTTGCAAGACCCTCCGAGACCACCTGGTCTGCTCTTCGCGACACCAGGATCTACCTCTGTGGGCACAGAATCCAAACACCAAGCCTCAGAAAGGAACGCAAATCGCTCAAGCTCGCTCTGGAGAGTTAGGTCACAGCCACACAGGCCTCCCTCCCTCAGGCCACAGCTACGCTCTCCCACATCTCCGTGGCAGAAGGCCCAGGTGCTTCCACACAACTCCCATGTCCCTGCTGTGCACACAGCCAGGCCACGGCTCCTAACTGGCCGTCTCCTCCAGCTTCCCCAGGGTCTCCCTGTGTCATAGGTGCAGCAAATCAAAATCAAGACGGATGCTAAGGACCCACGTGTGGCTGTGCTGCATGTCCAGTGACAAGGCTCCTCAGACAACGGCTTTGGGAAAGGAGTGTCAGCCAGGGAGGCCTTGGCACTGCGTGGGCTGATGTTGAGAACCGCCGCCCCCCCAGGTCTAGCTCTGAAGAAAGACTGGACATGGGGTCGTGGCTCCGAGACAGCCCCAGTGCGTGAGCAGCGATGGCTCCAGGACTCGAACAAGGTGGGGCAGAGGATGAGCTAGCTGAAAGGAGGCTCTTAGTTATGAAGAACCTGGAGGGTAAGAAGCGAGCATTTCTTTTTCCCACTGAAAACCTCAGAACACATCGGGGTGGGGATGCTACACAGACGCTGGGGACGGCAGCTGCTTGGCTGGTTCATTACGTTAAGGGACAGGAAGTAACGCCTGCTTCCACCTGCTGCTGAATGTATAACTTATCTGCTCTTTACGAGGCCCCCTGACGACCACGGAGCCAGGACTACTGCCTCCACTTCAGGTTCACTGTGACAAGGATTTAGTGACTTGTCTGAATATCCTGGGAGCGAGAGAGACAGACTTCACAGCAACGCAGTATTGAGAAAATAGAAACCAGGAACCCAAATACTGAAGGAATTTTGGCCAAGGAAAGCTACAAGGGAGAGGCAGCCCCCGGCATGGAAACGAAGCAAGTGAGAGCACAGGTGCAGTGCAGAACCAGGACCACCCCCCACCCTGGAGAGTCAGGACCCCCCCCCCCCAGAGTCAGGACCAGCCCCGCCCTACAGACCCAGGACCACCCCCCGCCCTGGAGAGTCAGGACCAGCCCCGCCCTGGAGAGTCAGGACCACCCCTCCCCTACAGACCCAGGACCACCCCCCGCCCTGGAGAGTCAGGACCACCCCTCCCCTACAGACCCAGGACCACCCCCTGCCCTGGAGAGTCAGGCCAGCCCCACCCCTCGCTCATGCAGAGGGTCATTTTCTTCTGTTAACACAACCTTGACCCTCAGGGTTTCTCTGGCAATCGCGCACACCAGCCCGGTGGCACCGCTTCACACACGTCCCGTGGCTGAGCCACGCCGGCCCCCAGCACACATGCCATGGGTTCTCCAGTGCCTGCCATGTTCCGCCCAGCTTGGCGAGGAACGGCAGGGCCAGCACCTCAGGGGTGGCCAGCCATGTCCCCAGCCCCCAAGCGTACATGTGAAGGGCTGGATCTGGTTCATTTATCTCCTGCTCCACTCTGAGCCTGCAGAGGAGGCTGAGGTCAGCGTCTGAGTCCTCGAGCCTGGAAACAAGTCAAGCTTGTTTTTCCCATGATGCATTTGACAATGGCCTGAGGATGTTCTGGAGCAGAGTGAAGGAATGAACCGGGCAGGGAAGCCCTGGGAGCCAATCCAGGAGCAGCAAAGGGAAACCTGGATGATCAGCAAGTAACAGAACAAGTGGTGCAGGGCCAGCGATGTGGCACAATGGGTGAAGCTGCCGTCTGCGACACCGGCAACACGTGTGGACACCAATTTGAGCCCCGGCTGCTCCACTTCTGATACAGCCCCCTGCTAACGCACCAGGAAAAGCAGTGGAAGATGGCTCCAGTGGTTTGGACCCTGCACCCACGTGGGAGACCCAGATGAAGCTCCTGGCTCCTGGCTTCAGCCTGGTCCAGCCCCAGCCATTGCAGCCATTTGGGGAGTGAACCAACAGATGGAAAATCTCTCTCTCTCTCTGTAACTCTTTCAGACAGAATTTTTAAAAAAGAACAACTGGTCTACACTGGATCAGCTCTAGAAGAGATGTCGCCCCAGAAAACCAGATATGATGGCCTATGGGGTGAAGTGGGGGGGGGGTCAGATATATTTATTATCTGTAACAAAAAAAAATCAAACAAGGGGTGGGCACTTGGCGTGACAGTTAACACACTTCTTAGCATCCTTGCATTCCATATCAGAGTTCCAGGTCTGAGCCCAGCTCTGCTTCCAACTCCAGCTTCCTGCTAAGGTGCACCGCGGGGGCAGCAGGTGCTGGCTCAAATAGCTGGGTCCCCGCCACCCACGTGGAAGACCCAGATGGAGTTCCTGGCTCCTGGCCCAGCCAGGCTGGACATCTGTGGGTAGCTGAGGAGTGAACCTTGACATAGAAGATCTCTGGCTCAGGTCTCTGTCTGTTTTGTCTTTCAAATAAAATGAAAAAGAAAAAATTTTTAAAAATAAAGTTGTAGAAAAAGCACATTGACGGGAACGTGGCAGAAGCTCCCAGAAGAAGCCACTGAAGGCTGGGCAGGGGCGGGCTCCAGGGGCTGGGCGGGCCTGGAGAGCACAGGCAGGATGCTTGTCCCACGAAGGCTTCCCAGGGCCTCACGATGTTTAAAACTCATGCGCATGTATTACACCGATAAAAATTCTTTTAAGATCCAATTTATTTAAATATAGGGTTTGTTTACTCAAAAAGTAACAGCATTTACTTACACATGTTTTAAACTTTTATTGCAAATAGAACCACAAGCTGCAAACCTCATACAAACTGAAGGTCCTTTAGATTTTAGGGTTTATGGAAAGCCTCGGGGGGAAAAAAAAAAGGCAGAGCTACATATAAGAAAATAAATTAGTTGCTCACCTGGAGCCAAACAGATACTAAAAACCATTCATGCTCAGGGGAAGAGGTAAGAAGTAAGACGAAGGAAAAGTTCACTGAGTCCAAGCGACAGCTCTCCTGCCAGAAAGCGCACAAGTGCCCGGGCCGCCTGAGATTCCCTTCCACCATTCAGTCGGCCCTCAGTGTCTGAGGGGGCTGCGTGCGGGAACCCCTGGGATACCCAAATCCACAGGCACTCCAGTCCCGTGCGTACAAGGACGTAGCATCTGCACAGAACTGCGCGTGCCCTCCTGCATACCTGAATCACCTCTAGGTCATCTGCAACACCTGACACAATGTAAACGCTACAATAACTGCTTAGCGATACCAGATACCACGATACCACGATACCACGATACCACGATACCACGCTGCTTAGCTAATAAATGGCAAGAAACAAAGTCTGCACTTGCTTGGCTCAGAGGCATCTTAAAAGAGTATTTTCAATCCACGACTGTGGAACCTGTGGGCACGGCGCCCACAGATGCGGGAGTGGGGTGGGGCTGACTGCATTTATTACGACTGTAACCGACCCTGGCTGCATCTGTGTCTCACACAGTGGCGAGCGGCTGGACCCCCCAGGACAGTGGCCAGGCCGGCTGCATTCGCTCCCACTATCCTCTGCACCTGATGTGTCTCCTAGCACAGAACAAACACTGCCAAAATACTTGTGGCACTTAAAAAAAAAAAAGTGTTAAGAAGAACACCGATAACTCTAAAAAAAATCAAATTCTTTTGAAATTTTTTAATAATCCAATAATTCTGGGGTCAAAGTGGTAATAAAAGCTAAGAATGTGGACTATTTGCAAATCACAAAACAGTTGGAACATGGTATGGTAAACTGTGTAATAAGGCGAAAATTCATGGCTTTAAACTTGGTTATAATAAAGCAACTAAGAACTAATATAAATGACCTAAGCATTCCGCTCAAGAAGCTAGGGGGCGGGCGTTTGGCTCAGCAGCTAAGATACCTCAGCCCACACCGGGGTGCCTGGGTTCGAGACCTGGCTCCAGCTCTTGATTCCAGCCTCCTAATGCAGACCCCGGGAGGCAGCAGTGATAGCTCACGTAATGGGGTTCCAGCCGCCCACAGGGGGATCTGGGTTCAGCTCCTGTTCCCAGCTTAACCTGGCCCAG
This sequence comes from Sylvilagus floridanus, assembly GCA_949820135.1. Lineage (NCBI taxonomy): Eukaryota > Metazoa > Chordata > Mammalia > Lagomorpha > Leporidae > Sylvilagus > Sylvilagus floridanus. Next base: position 92,330,096 of record OX463243.1, on the reverse strand, counting down.
TCCCAGCTGTTGAAGGCATCCGGGGAGCTCTCTGCCTCTGTCTCTGTCTCTTTCTGCCTCTTAAAGAAATAAATAAGCTGAGAAAACAGGAGAAACAGATTAACAGATAAAATTACAAACTGATGCTAGAAAATAAAATAAAGCTGAATATCAATTCTATAGAAACAATAACTAAACCTAGAGCTCATGTTTATAAAATACCAGTAAGCCATTAGACAAAATCTCTATAAAAGAAAGGAATAAAGCAAAACCACACAGGATTAGGGACAGGCCCGGGGCCAGGTGTCGGCTCCAGGGGATAAACAGGACCCATCAACAGACAGTCGGAAGCAGGAAGAGCATGTGGCAGAGCAGGGCCTGCAGGAGGGGGCTGGAACGTGCCCTCCGGAGTGGAAAGCCCCGCGTGACCACCATGCTATCATAACCCCACCCCTCCAGACACACACCCCGCCCCCGTGCACAGCGCCTGGAGCCGACTGATGACCCGACTGATGACCGTGCCATCACCAACTCCTCCACGTCCACCCCAGGTCAAGTTCAAATCTGGGAGAGGTCTCCACGGGGGGACTTCCTTCCAGTTCTCTCTATGGGGATGCTGGGATCTTGTTCCTTTGACTTGAACATTACTTGATATGTGGAAATATTTTTCAACAGTCTGCTGCTACAAATCAGTTAAAACTGGCTCAAAATTCTGTTTCAATGCCAGTGTCTCCTGTTGGTACGGAAAGAATTTTTAGTGCAGTGGACAACAATCTATGGACCAATGGATTCAGCAGACTAAGTACAGAATTGGGAAGGAGTGAGATTTGGGCACTTTTTAAAAGTAATTCTTTCACTTCTTTGGATACAAAATATCAGTTTCTTAAAAATAAAAAAAAACACTCAAAAGCCACATTTCTAATGTAAAATATTAGATTCAATGCAGTCCATGGCATGAAACAAACACACGGAGAAACTTTGAAATGTAGTGGTAGCTGGCGCCGTGGCTCACTAGGCTAATCCTCCGCCTTACGGTGCCGGCACACCGGGTTCTAGTCCCAGTCGGGGCGCCGGATTCTGTCCCGGTTGCCCCTCTTCCAGGCCAGCTCTCTGCTGTGGCCCGGGAGTGCAGTGGAGGATGGCCCAGGTGCTTGGGCCCTGCACCCCATAGGAGACCAGGAGAAGCACCTGGCTCCTGGCTTCGGATCAGCGCGGTGTGCTGGCCACAGCACACCAGCTACAGTGGCCATTGGAGGGTGAACCAACGGCAAAGGAAGACCTTTCTCTCTGTCTCTCTTCCTCACTGTCCACTCTACTTATCAAAAAAAAAAAAAAAAGAAAGAAAGAAAAAGAAAAGAAATGTAGTGGTGTCCTGGCCAGCCGGCTCTGCATGTACAGAAATCAAGCTGGAGAAAACGTAGCGATGCAAGTAACTCCTGTCTCCAGGAAGGTAAGCTGTGGCTCAGGGGACATGGCTGACCACCACCCTAGAAGTACTACTTTGCATACATTTTAAAATTATTTTAACATTTCTAACCCGACTATAACCATGTGGAACACTGCTTTCTCTTTTAATATAGCTGTGATATCTCTATTGGCTTTCTCATTAATTAGTGAGTTACATACAACCTTTGCCAAGTGTTTATTTTGCATCGCTAGCATTGTAATTTTACCTTTTGCAAAAATAATGTATCTTTTAACAGTTACCTACCCACATACCCACATTCACTGATCATATGTATACATACAAACAGAACATAATCTTGTAGGACAATTTTCGCCACATATTTCCAATAGTTTTAACTGTTTTTAAACCCCACCCATGACAACTGTGGGAGAGCCCCACACCGTCTCAAGGGTGCAGGTGGAGGTTGGCCCGATTCAGGACCCAGCAAGCCTCTTGGGGGTGGGGCTGGGGGGGGCGGAGCCAGGTACCACAGGTGCAGCCCATTTGTGCAACCTGGCTGAGCCACACACGGGGCTGAGCCAAGGAAGGGTCAGAAGCACAACTCGGCAAGGGGAGTCCCGGAAGGCGCCGCGCAGGATCTGACGGGCACAGAAGTGGCTGCAGGGGAGCCGGCGGCCAGACGGGACAGGAGCAATGGCCTGGAGGTGGGGACACCCCGGGAGGCTCAGGATCCACACCTGGCTACACCCGCCTCTGGCCGCCTGGCTCTGGCCGGGCCGTGGAAGCGCAGGGTCACAGGATGGCCATTTTGACGGCTTTTTCTGCTTTTCCCCACACTTCAGCTCCACTTGCAAACTGGGTGCCCATCGCGAGTTGCGAGGCATGAACAGTGAATATTAATCAAACGGGAAAGAATGAGCTGATTGTGGTCGTGTTTGAACAGGAAATTCCTCTGGCCAACCCGGGAGTCTCCCACGCACGTGACTCACTGGTGGCGGCCACGGCTGAAAGGCTGTGGCATGTTTTCCGGGTCAGGAGTAGGTGTGAAGTAGGCAGGGAGTCTCTGGCATTTGTCGCCATGGCCAAAATGCCGCTATTTAAATCCTCGGCACACACAATGATGAACTCCCAAGCGCCACGCCCCCAGGTGAAAGTCCCCTCCCACCAGGAAACGCCAACCTCTCTCAGGGAGCTCAGCGTCCCCCCCCCCACTAAAAGGCATCAGTGAAAGGCAGGGGTAGGAACCCGGATGACGGCTAAGAATCTGCCAACAAAACGATCATCTATCATAAAACGGGAGGCAGCAAAATAAATGCTCCAGCTAACAGGGAGGAGGGGCCCCAGAATGGATACCTTAGTGCACCCCACTTTGGGGGAGCAGTGGGCACACAGCCCCAGACAGAGCAAGACGGAGGGGGCTGGGGAAGGGAGGTGGCCCAAAGCCACGTGTCATGAGGACCCCCAGTAGTGGTGAGACGGGGGCTGGAAACAAAGAGCCCAGGTCACTGCAGAGCCTGTCACAGGGACAGTGGCCCTGCCGGCCCATTCTAGAACGGTCGGCAAGAGGCGAGGATGACAGCAGCAGCTGACACGCCCCTGGCGCCCAGCTCACACGCTAAGAGGACTGTTCCTCAGTCCCCAGACGCCTTGTCTTCTGGCCTGGGGTCCCCAGGCCACATGGGTGACTTCCCACCAGTGATCCGTAAGGCGTTCCCAGGATGGACTGAGGTTTTCGGACAGGGGCACTTGACAGCTCTCTGATTTCTACAGGAAGCTGAATTCCAGCCCCCACCAGCCCTGAGTGTGGGGCTGGGACCTGGACAATCCTCCCGCGCAGGTGCCAAAACCCTAGCCCCACGTAGCGGGTAAGGCCGCTGCCTGCCGTGCTGGCATCCCTTATGGACGCCGGTTCTATTCCCGGCTGAGCCTCTTCCGATCCAGCTCTCTGCTGGCCTGGGAAAGCAGTAGAAAATGGCCCAAGTCCTTGGGCCCCTGCACCTGTGTGGGAGACCCAGAAAAGCTCCTGGCTCCTGGCTTCGGATCAGCGCAGCTCCGGCCATTGTGGCCATCTGGGAAGTGAACCAGCAGATGGAAGACCCCTGCCCCTTCTCTCTCTCTGCCTCTCCTCTCTCTGTGTAACTCTTTCAAATAAATAATAAATCTTAAAGAAAAAGGTAGCATCCAGCACTGCCTTCCTGGGGAGTGAAGTGCAGCATCAGACCCACCGAGCAGAGGGTTTGGTGGAGCTGCGGCTGGAACAGGCCTGAGGCTCTGGGGCAAGGTCAGGGCTGCAGCCCCAGCGTGAGCCGCCACGGAAGCACGGAGCTGACAATGAGATCACTAGGGAGATGGGGTGGGCACCTGGGCAGGACACCTGTGTCCACAGCGACACAGGGGCTGGGGGGAGGTAGCTGTGAGGATGGCAGAGAAAGAGAGACTTTTCAAGACAGGGCGATGAGCGGCGTCCAACACTGTGGTGGTGTCCGCAGGCCGGCGGTGTAGACCCGGAGCAGCGGCCCCAGTGGGGCTCCTGGGAACAGCTGAGGAAGAGGGGCCAGGGAGCTGCAGGCGTTGGCTCCCCCCCCCCCCCCCCGCCCCGTCTCCTGAGCCAGAGCTCACGGGAGCCTGCAACACACAGCCCAGGCCCATCCCTGCCATCTCAGCACCACTGAGGGGGGTAGGGAGCGGAGGCGCTCCCAGATGAGGGGCTCCGAGCTTAGCCCTGCGTGAGGCCCACACGTGTGCTCTGAACAGAGCTCACAGATGCCGGGGACGAGGAGCCTGCTTCCGGTCACCTCCTGAGGCCAGGCTTCAGCCCCCCCAACAGCCTCGATGTGCGCTTTGCTGCTGCAAATGAGTCAAACCCCCCGGACCAGCTCCATAGGAAATGGCGAATCACTCTGGGAATGTGCACAGAGCAGGCAGAGCATGCGTGTGGGCTCACATGGGGGCACACATATACACGTGTGTGGTGCATGTAGAGTATGACTGCGGACTGTAAGGAGTGACTCACCCACACTCCAGGAAATCTCCACGCCTGCCCCCCCCCCCTGCCCCGTGATTCGTGACTCCGTGAGGCTCCCCTTAGGATCAGGGCAAAGCACTCACGAGCTTCCCCGCTACTTGGGCCCAATGCTAGGGATCACCCTTCCTCCCTCCTCTCCCCGGCCCCCCTTCACCACACATACGGCAGCCCTAAGGATGCAGCCCCTATCAGTTCACTGTCCGTGTCCCCAGCACCCTGACCGGAGCTAACATGGCCTCACCCCGCACGCTGCCCAACCTCCAAACTACGTTCTTGTAGAAACTTCGGTGCCCCTCCCAGTGTGCATCCCACACGGTGGCAGCAGTAACTGGAAACATTGCACCAAAAGGCTACGGTCCACCAGACCCAGTCTGACCCCGTTTAAAGCCCCTCAGGGCACACAGTGTACAATCTAACTCCTAAGGAGGGCACCTGACACAGGTGTGAAGACGCAGCGTGGCTCTCTGCTGTGGCCTGGGGAAGCAGCGGAGGATGGTCCAAGTCCTTGGGCCCCTGCACCCACGTGGGAGACCTGGAAGAAGCTCCTGGCTCCTGGCTTCGGATCAGCTCAGCTCTGGCCATTGCAGCCATTTGGGGAGTCAACCAGTGAATGGAAGACCTCTCTCTCTGTGTCTCTACCTCTCTCCATAACTATGCCTTCTAAATAAATAAAATAGATCTTTTAAAACATAAAATAAAGACACAGCTTGGGATGTCCACATCCATGTCCCAGTGCCCAGTTCAAGTCCCAGCTCCACTTCCAATCCAGCTCCCTGCAGGTGTGCACCTTGGGAGGCAGCAGGCGATGCTCAAGTCCTTGGGCCCCTGCACCCACGTGGGAGACCTGGATGGTGTTCTGGGCTCCTGGCTTTGGCCTGGCTCTGCCCTAGCTGTTGCAGGCATTTCAGGAATGAACCAGCAGGTGGAAGATCTCTGATTCTCTCTCTCTCTCTCTACCTTTCAGTCAAGTTAAAATTAAAACAAAAATTTCTTATTGAATAAGAAAGGTTCTACCTCCTGTCCCAGGCTGTGAGTGTGACACACCAATCTCTCCAGCCCACTGAGCTCCAGCCACTGCCATCTGTGGATTCCTCAATGGCACCACACTTAGGCACCTGCTGCAGGTCCTGGCACCCCTGCCTGGAAGGCCTGTCCCCTCATCCTGGCATGGCTGGCTGCTCCTCGTCTTTCAGGCCTTGACTTCAAGGGTGTCATCTGAGAGAGGCCTCCCCAGAGGGCCACAGGCCAGAGCAGACAGCAGGCCTCTCCACCCCATCTTCCCATCCAGGCTCTGTGAGGCTTCTATTCCTGTCCCAGTCTCTGTTCATTATTTCAAGTGTTCAACCAGCATTCACTGATGGCTTCTTGCTGGCCAGACTGGCCCCTGTGTATTCTCCCTGAGTGACGGGCCTGTATCCTCTGAACAACAAGAGACCCCAAGGGCAAGGCCCTGGCATGGAGGAGGCCCTGGGTAGATACCTGATCTACAGAGTAAGAGCTGCGTGGCGGTGAGCACTCAGGAGGTCGAGACTAACTGATAGGACTTCCTGCTTGGGTTTCTGGGCTCAAAGGCCCCAGGGCTGGGATTAATCATTCTGTCTGCAATCTTCTGAGCCAGCCCTGACTCTACTCCTGCTTGTGTACACAGCAAGCATTACTGGGGAGCCTACTGTATACAGGCCCGTGCCTGGTCTATGTCCTATGCAACTCACCCAGATGCCAACATTCAGGGGCTGGGCATGGACAGACTAATGGGCTGCCCTACCCAGCCAATGACCAACTGACCCTCCCTGGAAGTCCTCCAAGGTCCAGCCAAGTGGCACATCTGCTCTCATACATATGACCTCCTGCTGCCCAGGTTTCCCAGTGTAACCCCCCACCTCTGGGATAGATCTGAGAGAGCCAGCCCCTAGGGCCTGTGTGCCAGCCTTACTTCCCAGTGTAACCCCCAACCTCCGGGATAGATCTCACAGAGCCAGCCCCACTTCCCAGTGCAACTCCCAACCCCTGGGATAGATCTGAGAAAACCAGCCCCTAGGGCCTGTGTGCCAGCCTTACTTCTCCAGTCCCACTTCCCAATTCCATCCCTGGTTATCCTAATTAACAGGCCATTCGTCACACTGGCCAGACAGTGGGGCCGTGGGAGCTGGCAAGGCCAGGCTGTATCACCGGCTTCAGGGTCTTGGGAAGGTCACTGGTACCACCTCTTAGAAAACTCAGCTTCTTCCTCTGCAAAAGGAGGGTGGTAAAAGCACTGATCTGGGGGCTGTCAGGTCAGTGCCTCCAGCTGCCTCTACCCCATGAGCCCATGAGGTCGCAGCAGTCCCAGCTCGAGTGACAAGTGAAAGAAAAGGAAGTGGCTCTTTTAGGGCGACATTTCGATGGCTAGGCTCATTGCCAGAAATCAACAGCGAAAGAAGGAAGCTGATCAGCACAATGAATTCAAATAACACACGTACACTGGGCTGGGCCCCGAGAACAGTCAGTCGTCGGCATGAGGGAGGGCAGTCAGCAGAGGGAGGCAGAGCTACAGACAGAACTGCAGGGCAGACGGTGCTCCGCCTGCACGCTGTGAGCAGACAGGTGCACCAGGAACACTCACAAGGCTGGCACCCACCTGCTGGATAAAGGGCGAAGCTGATGAGCTTGGCCCTGTTCACGACCCAACGCTTGGCGCCAACCACTGCCCTTGGTGGGGGGCTCTCATCTCAGAGGAGGACAGGCAGGCTCCCCAGAACAGCACCCCCACTCGTGCCCTTGGCAACCTCAAGTGGAAACCCACATGGAGGGTCACCTCCTCCTCCCAGACACACGGTTTGCAGTTACCATTCCTATTTCCTGTCCACCTTCTGTGCTGGACAGTGGCCACCGGTACCCAGGGAAACAGCTCTGGTCCCAGCCCCTAGGAGACACTGGGGAGGTACCTGACAGGGTGGTGGTACTGCTCAGAGCCCCTGTTCTCTGGCGTATGCAATCTCAGCTCCCCCACAAATCCTTGGTTCTCTCCAGTTAAATGCTCATGGAGGTGAACGAGCCGGCAGCCAGCCAGCCCCAGGGGAGTGGAGGAGCAGAGGAGGGGGTGGCTGGGACGATCTGAGGAGCAAGTGGCCCGGAGCATCCCGGCTGCACCTCTCCCAGATCCCTGGCTACGCATTCCCTCCCCAACGGGCCCTGCTCTGACCTCCCTTTCTGCTGTACGCCAGCTGCCGAGCGCCAGGCCAAGAGCAGCCAACGGGGAGGCCCGAGAGCCTGGAGAGGCACTGAGAATCCACTGAGCTCATCCTCAAGGGCCTTTTCTCTGAGGAGAAAGTGGAATAAGCCCAAATTAAAAAGAGGAAAAAAAAAAAGACTCCTCTCTTGCTCTGAGTGACAGGTGTTCTCCTTTCCCAGTTGGTGGGGCATGGACGCTGGAGCCAGACGCTGGGGCTGGGGCTGGAACCTCGTCCTGCGCCTGCCTGGGGGGCCCTGTGCCGATCAATCCACATGTGTGCCTGTAAAGGAGACCAAGGTCGGCCCTGCCTCAGTGGGGAGCACCTCCGGAGAACAGTCAGTGGCTTCACTGTTGGGCCCTGCCCTGTCCCCAAGTGGGTCACATGGCGGCAGGACCCTCGGGCAACCCCTCCGGGATGACTCACCCCCTCGGCCCTCACTGACCTCTTCAGGGTCCCTGAGGGTCCCCAGGTTGCTGCCTGCAAGTCTGTGCTTCCCGGGAAGATTAAGTCTCAGCCCCCAGGCGCTCACACAGCTCTCAGCTCTCCCACACACGGCGACGGCACCTCAGGGATGGCCTCCCTGCTTAGACAGAGCTGAATCCCAGGGCTGACGGCAATGACGGAGGCCCAAGGCTTCCGGATGTGCCTGACCTCCACAGCCACCGCCCAGGACGTAAACACAGGCGCAGGCCACGCTGGCGGGAAGCGGGCCCTGCTGCCTGTCGGGCTCCCTTCCCTGCTGGGCGGCGGCCCCGAGGAACCCCCAGCAACGCAAGCCCAGCCTGGGCACTGCAGGTTGACAGAGCTCGCCCGCTCCCCTTGGGCAAGGTCGGTGAAGCTGCAGAGTGAAGACACGAGGCTCATCTCCGATCACCTCCAACAACACAGCCCCTAAGCGTTTTACAGGCCCCTGGACCAGCCCCGTGGCAAACAGAGCCCGGACCCTCAGACAGCAGGAAGGAGCTGCGGGGCCGCTGTTCCCGTCATCCCCAGGACTCATAAACAGCTCTTGGAAGCCTGGGGCCGTGCGGCTGTGAGCAACCCTGGGCCCGGCCAGGAGGCGGATGCTACTGAGCGATGGAAACAGCAATTACTTCCCTTGTGTCGGGCGCTGTGCCAAGCTCAGGAGGATAAGGAGGTCTGAGATATTTTTAAAGTATTTTTACAGGAGAAAAACTTTCCTACAGACTCAATTATATAACGATCAGACTCCACCTCAGAGCCGAAATTACCCATGGCCTCAGGAAAAAAAAATCATTTTTCCCAACACGAGGGTCACAGGTTTCTGTAGAGAAACCCTCAGCTGTGGGGCCAGAGACCGGGCAGCTGCAAACCAGGAGCCCAGACCTTCCGAGGGCTGTGTGCGACTGGCCAAGCAGGGGGCCAGGACTCGGGCCGCTGAGCTGGCCGCCGGCCACGACCTGGCAGGTCCAGGAAGACAGACTCAAGGGGCTTCTGACCCCAGCCACGCTGGCGCCCTCACTTCCCCCTCCCAGTGAAATGAGGCTGTCGTTGCCGACGGAATGAGGATACCCAGAGATGTTCCATTCGCTCCCAGGCTTTCGGCTGTTGGCAAAGCGTAGAAGGTCGGAGAAAGCCTGGGGCCTGGGAACTCCCCCAGTGCAGCGACGGCCAGAAGCCGAGTCAGACTCAGGAGGACGAACTTACAGCCCAGGTCTTGGTCAGCCTGAAGATGGGCGCGCTCTGCAATGCTGACACCACAGACATAAGAGAATGAAGGTTGTTGAGTTCTAGAAGTTTCTGGGGGGGAAGAAAAGATATGGAACAGATTATGGTGCTGCTATAAACAACAGAACGAAAACACGCACAAGTGTTACCAAATGTTGTCATATTTATGAAATTCAATTACACTTAAAAATATCCTGTGTAGGGAATACAGCGCCAGGCAGCCCAGACACCAGCTGCTCGTTCTCTGAAACTGTCAAAGGTGAGCCTGCACCTCAGACATGTGCAGCACGTCACAGGCTGACAGGCCTGGCTGGGGGACAGGGACACGGCTCGGGCCGAGATCTGAGAACACCCTCCATGTTCTTTTTTTAGGTGCATTTGGTCACCGTTCTGGCGGGCGCCTGCACCAGTACCAGCCGCGTGGGCCCTCCGAGATCGCCTTAGCACCGCACACGGGAGCCAAGGGGGTGTGGGCAAGCTCCCCACCCCTGCAGCCGGGAAGGCAATGCCTCGCGTCCCAAGGGCACAATCACCCACACCCCTCTGAACCAGACCCCACATCAGTGAGGACAGCTGGGTCCCATTCAGCCTCGGGCAGAAGAGAGCGAGTGTGGGAGAACGGAACTGCTCTGCCCCTGGACTGACGTGGAGGGACACTAACAGGACCAGGGGCGTGTTCCTCGTTGCTGGGAGCTGGAGATGTGGCTTGGCAAGCTCCTCTGGGGAACCGAGCCCTGATCCCGGCCCTCGCTGCCCGCTCCACGGTGCCCTTCTCAGGGGTCCAGCGCTCCTGAACCTCACAGCTGACACCAGGAAGGCAAGGGCAGTCCCGTGCTCCGCGCCATCGCGTGGGTCAGCTGCCTGCGCCAGCGCCTGGCCAGCACCGTGGGGGCCTCAGCCTCTGTCTGCAGGACTCACCTCTCCCTCAGATGCTGCCTCCTGTACCGGGGCCTCCTCGCCACGTCCCCAGACCCAAGAGGGCTGCGACGGCTCTGTGTCCGTCCGCGTGTGGCCTGAATGTCTCTCGCCTCTATGGTATACCCCAGATCTCGTGTTCCCCGAGAGCAGGGACAGTGCTTTCTCCACCCTTGTGCCCCTGCGCAGTGCGGGCTTGCGGGGACCCCAGCCCACTTTGTCTCGTGGCCCAGCCCAGAACAGTCGGATAACAGCTGGTATCCTTAGGTCAGTACTGGTGCCAACATTTCAGAGCGGGACGCTTCTTTTCTACCAAGGGCCATTTGGATATTTACAACATCATTTGCAGGCCATACAAATCATCGATTTAAACATTAGCCTGCCATAGATTTACTGAATTTCAAGTCCCACCTGTGACTGCCTTGGCAGGGCCAGACCAAATGATTTCACTGGCATTATACTGCCCAGGGGCCAGATGTTTCCAAGACGGAAACGTGGCCACTGCCCCTCGCACAGGGACAGACGCACCTGGCCTCCCCGTGAGGGGCAGCAGAGCAGGGACCGAAGGCACAGAGACCTGACTCAGACTCCTGTGCTGCTGAGCAGCTGTGGGGCGCCAAGCAAGGACTTCACCTCGCTACCCGTGCCTTGCTCCTCTGCAGGGGGATAATGATGACGGTGGGGAGGTGAGCCCCGGTGTGATGGCAGCTAGGACGGGTGGGAAGGCAGTGAGCCAGGCGAGCAGAGCTGCCGCCCAGGGTCTGGCAGGCCCGGCTGATGGGAGAGGGTGCAGGGAGGAGCTGCCTGGACAGGGGGGTGGTCCAAGAAGGCCCTAGGATGGCAGGAGGAGGGGCTCGGTGGCACCTAGTGAGAGGCAAGGACAGAGCCTATCAAGCTAGGGGCGAGAGGCTGGGGCTTGGGGAGGCAGGAACATCTAGCCCAGGCCTGAAACTCAGGATGGCCCAGGTGGGCGGGTTCTGCTGGCTGATGACAGAACTCTGTAGCATGCACGTGCACCCTACAGAAAATCCATCAACGCCCACCCAAGCTAAATCTAAAATAAGAGAAGAAATGCATTCCCAGGGCAGCTGCTGACCACTGATGAGAATGCTGACCCCCAAAACTAAGGGGTGCATGTGAGGGGTATGGTAGGGGGCAGCCAGGTGGGCCTACAGCTGGCTGTGGAGGTCAGGTCATGGCCCCGCTTGAACCCGGCTCCGCAGGCCCAGGGCAAAGCGACCATGAAAACACTAAGGAGACACACAGTTGAGACAAAAATAAATAAATAAATAAGGGAAAAGTAGAAAAAATAACAAAACAGCTTACCTTGGCTATTTTCACAAAATGGCTCAGGATTTCTGCCCTTATTTTTAAAGTCTGTGCTGTTAGAATTTCTCGTACAACCCAAAAACTGACCTGTGGATTCAAATACACACACATACACACACACACAAACACACCAGAGAAGCTGTTAGATGCCGTGGCGTCTGTGGCACCCTCGCCCACCGCCTGTGGCGCTTCCTAGAGGTCAGGGAGGCAGCTGGGGGCACAGCCCAGTGTGGCATGCCCCCCACGGCATGCGACCCCGCACTGGGCCCTGTGCTCCTGGCAGCCCCCTCCCACACCCCCCATGCTGCCAAGAGAAGCAGGTGCAGACATCACCACCCAGAGCGGCACTGCTCAGAGGGACCCCAGTTGTGGGGAGACAGTGAATGATGGATGGACAGACGGATGGATGGCCAGACCATGGGGACGTGCCTGCTGGCAGGACCACCCGTGAGGTCCACAGCGCCAGCCACGCCCAGGACAGGAAGGAGTCTGACTGATCACTTAAGTGACGCCAAAGCATCTTTCCAAGTCCCAAGGAGCAGCACAGGTCAAAGAACCAGTTCATCTGGAGACAGCAGGTGCCACAGGGGCTGCCGGCTCAGGTTCAAGGCTTGGTCATGTTCCACCTCTGAAGCCCTGGGCCGTGGCTGGGAGCAGCGAGTCGTGCACCTGCGAAGGACGGGGCCGGGCCAGAACGGGACGTGAAGCCGTCGGCCCATTCCCTGCTTTCACTCCAGTGCAACGCTGGCAGCACAGCAGGGAAGAGCGGGGAGCCCGGCAAAGGGCGGAAGGACGGTGCCCGCAGCCCCTAAGCTTTCCAAAGAAAAGAAGCAGTCAGGGACGCACCAGGGCTAAGGAGCCAGCCCACTGCTGCAGCGGAATGGACTCATTCCACTTCTCAGAGGGACAGGAGGGGGAAGCCCAGGGCGAGCGCCTCGCTTTCTGCACCAGGCAGGCGCATTACACAAGAGTTTTCTCGGCACAACCATCTGCGATTTTCTCCAGGGCACCATCGGGTTTCCCATCATTTTTTCCACGGAAGTGCCCATGAGGAAGCTCAGGCTGAAACGACAGCTGGCTAGCTGGGGAAGAAGCTGCTCTGGAGACCAATGGGGTGCCCCGGAAACACTGTATTTCAAGGCAGCCTCATCTTTAGGCCACATCTTCCCCCGGATGGGAGATTCCCGCGTGGCGCTGGAACACGGCAGAGCTGACTCTGGGTCAGGAGCATCACGTGTGTGGGGCAACTCTGAAGCCACGGCATGGTTCAACGGAGCCCTGCAAACCTACCGCAACTCGTCTGGTGTGGGGGTGATAAAGCGAGACGGGGAGTCCCCCAGAAGTCCCTGCAATTGTAGCCACAGAAGGAGCTCCCAGACAAGAACTGGAATATGGGGTGCCAATGCCAGAGAAGGCTCTGAGAGGGAGATGAGCCTTGGAAGATAGGAGGACTTGCAGCAGATGAGGCAGGACCACGGCAGCTGCGCGGGCCGGCAGGACAGGTGCTGAGCATCTGGGGGTGAGGATGACAAGGAAGGAAGCTGCAGAGGGCGGGGACCAGGCTGGGGCCGGGGGAGAGGCTAGGACGCCATCCTACAGGGGTAGTCTCGAGGCGTCCGAGCAGATGGACGGCTGGGTGGACGTTCGTTACAAAGCTGACGTGGCAGCCTCGGTGACCAACGCCGAGCCCCAGGCATGCAGCAAGGGGGCAGGTCAGATGGAGAAAGCACCATTGTAAATAGTTTTTAGTTCTCCAACTACAAGATGTCACACGTTTACTGCAGAAAATGAGGGAAACGGGCAAGCACAGAAGACCAAAAACCCGTGTCCACACAGGCCACCAGGAGAGGCACCCTTCTCGTGGACTGTCTCTGTCAGCTGCCGGGACACATTCATCACCTGTCACAAGGACTTCCGTGAGTGCACGAATGTCCCGCAGCCCGTTTTAGCAGCTGGGGATGTGTTGTGTCCTTCACCCTGGCTGCTGCGAACAAACAATGCCCTGGCGTGGTGAGTATCTTTGTGCATATGTATTTGCACACTTTTCACTTGGCCCCCCAAGAGCAGATTTCTGTTGTGGTGGACTGAATGAAAGTGAACTTTGCTTCAAACGTGTGCACCAAAACATGGCCTTCGACAGGTTCCTGCTAGCTCAACCATAGGTGTAAGCAGATCCCCGTTCCCACACACAGGCCCTAACCAGTCATCGCCTTTTTTTTTTTACTAGTCCAGTGGACAAAAATGCTATCTAACTGTTTCTACTTTGTACTCTTTCATGACTATGAAGGTTAACCTCTGAGTGTGTGTGTGTGTGTTTCTCAGTTAACCTTACTGTTCCAAACATTGACAAGATTTGCCTTGTGAGTCGCTGCACGGGTCCTTCACCCATCTTCCTACTGGGACGTCTTTTCTCTTACTGTTGGTGGTTAATATAAGCTCTCTGTAGGGGCAGGCATGAAGGCGCAGAGGTTAAGGACCCTTGCTTGGGACACACACACATTCCATGAGTGCCGGTTGAGTCCCAGCTACCCCAACTTCTGATCCAGCTCCCTGCCAACGTGCCTGGAAGGGCAGAGGATGACGACTCGAGTACTCGGGCCCCTGCCACCCGTGTGGGAGACCTGGATGGAGTGCCACGCTCCCAGCCCTGGTTTTGCTATTATTTGGGGAGTGAATCAGCGGATGGAAGATCTCTCTCTCTCTCTTTTCCTTTCAAATAGATAAATAATTGTTAAAGAGCTGTTTGCGGGGCCGGCACTGTGGCATAGTGGGTTAAGCTGCTGCCTACAGTGCCAGCATCCCATATGGGTACCAGTTTGAGACCCGGATGCTCCATTTCCAATTCAGCTCTCTGCTATGGCTTGGGAAAGCAGTATTAGATGGCCCAAGTCCTTGGGCCCCTGCACCCACATAAGAGACCTGGAAGAAGCTCCTGGCTCCTGATTGGCACAGCTCTGGCTATTGCAGCCAATTGGGGAGTGAACCAGAGGATGGAAGACCTCTCTCTCTCTCTCTGCCTCTCCTTCTCTCTGTAACTCTGCCTTTCAAATAAATAAATTTTTTTAAAAAGCTGTTCGTGTATTATTAAAAATTTATTTATTTATTTGAAAGGCAGAACTACAGAGAAGTCTAAAACCCATGTCTACGTTTGTTTTTCCTCATGCACACACACACATGACTATGTTTTCATTGTTCCAAGACCATTTGCTGAAAATGGCATCCTTTTGTCCACAGAATGGCTTCACGCCATCATCAAAGCTCAGTGGACTGTACCTGTGTGGGTCCCCTCTGCCCCACTGACCCAGGTATCCACTCTTTTGCCTCTGTCATGCTCCTCAATGGACGGTGGCTTAACAACAAGTCCTGAAATCAGGTAGACTGAGTTTTCCAACTGTGTTCTTCTCTTTCAGCAGTGTTGGTTAAGCTAGATCTTTAGTCTTCCCACACAAATCTGACAATTATTTCTTCGGCATTTACAAAACAGCATTCTAGAGGCTGACTGAGATTACACTGAATCCACAGATCAAGTTGGGAAGAAGTGACATCTTAACAATATTGCGTCTTCCAACCCATGAAGATGGACGCTCTGTCCAGTTGTTTAGATCTACTTGGATATCCTCCAGCAGTGTTTTGTAGATGTACATATTTTGTTAGGTGTATTCATAAGTATGTCTTATTTTGTGGTGCCATTGTAAATGGCGCTATAGCTAAGTATCAAATCCCAGCTCTTAGTTGCTGGAATACAGGAAAGCAATTGGCTTTTGTGTATTGACCTTTTGTCCTGCAAAATTACACTCACTCACTAGTCCAGGGTTGTTTTTCTTGATAGATTTCCTATACATCATGTCATCTGTGGTTAAGGATGATTGCATTTATCCTTTCCAATGTGTACCTCTTTTACTTTTCTTACAGTAGCTAGGGCTGCTTATCCCACCTTTTCCTAGACTTTAGTTCTTTAGCACTTCCCTCTCCCCTCACTCGTAGCTTCTCCTGGTCTACTGGATGTGACTACTCAAAATCTCAATGTCCCCAAGGCTCTGGGCCCTTGAAAGAAGAGGGAACATTCGCCCTCCTCCCGGGATCCTCCTCCCGTGTTCTCAGCTTCCTCCCGTGTTCTCAGCTTCCTCCCTGGAGCCACCGCTGCAGGAACCCTGACACCTGCTCCCTCCCCTGCCTCCCACTTCCTCCCTCAACTGCAACTCCCCAGGAAACCGCTCCCTTGCTGCTGGGTTCAGAGCACTCCTCTCTGGCCTGCCTCAGCTGACCCCCTCTGCAGATTCCCCTCCTTCGTGCCACCCTCCCCAGGTTCCTCCGCGCCCCCAGCCCACTACCCTCCTCTACCTCCAGTCTTCTCCCAGCCCTCAGATGTCAGCAACCCTCAGGTTCTCATTGGTGCCACCATTCCTCCCAATTCCCTCTTCATTTTTCCCAAAATTTCCACGCCTTCAGGACACCCGCACTTCGGCCGGAGCCTTTCTCTCAGCCCAGGGCTCCCACTCCTCGACACCACTTTTTAAGCTAATGTGAGTGAATTATTTACTACACATCAAGCACTAGGCTAAACCCTTAACATCCACAGTTCTCATTTAATCTCCGGACACCACTGGATGTGATCCTTCCCGTTTCGTAAAAGAGGAAGAGGAGGCTCAGCCAGGCCAACAGCCAACCCAAGATCTACAGCTACCAAGTTATAGGGCCACGACTCCAAGCAGGTCTGCTTGATCCTGTGAGACTGCAGCAGCTGCACAGACTCCAAGGTGCCGGGAGCCCTCTAAAATTAAAGGCAGACTTAGGTACCCTGCGTTCCTCCGGGGGAAGTTCGTATGTGACGCTGTCAAGATTCTCAAAAAAACCCATGCCCCATGAAAGACTGAGAACTTCTGAACCGTGCCGTGAACAGGCCCGGCACACCAGGACTTGGTCACGCTCGTCTGTCTTAACCTCTATGTGAGCAAATCCCAAGGGGCTCAGACCCCATGAAGAGTCAGGGAGTCCCCAAGAGAGACAAGGACACTGGCCACTGGGTTTCTGGTTTGGCTACAAGGAGCCTTGAACCTCCTGGCAACCTCCTTCTTTCTTTCTTTTTTCAATTAAGATTATATCTATTTTCAAAGTAGAACCTGAGAATTCCTAGCATTTCTATTTATTTATTTATTTATTTATTTATTTATTTATTTATTTATTTATTGACAGGCAGAGTGGACAGTGAGAGAGAGAGACAGAGAGTTCACCCTCCAATGGCCGCCGCGGCCTGCACTCTGCAAACAGCGCACCACGCTGATCTGATGGCAGGAGCCAGGTGCTACTCCTGGTCTCCCCTGGGATGCAGGGCCCAAGCACTTGGGCCATCCTCCACTGCCCTCCCTGGCCACAGCAGAGAGCTGGCCCCGGCAACCTTTTTCCAATCAGCTGATCCTCACATTTTACTCCTCAACCAAAACATGTGGGTAAGGACTCCACACCAGACCTCACTGAAGGCCCGTGGTGTGCCATCTCACTGCCCCCTCGTGACACCGTGCATGAGGCACGAGCCCTGTGGTGTGCCATCTCACTGCCCCCTCGTGACACCGTGCACGAGGCACGAGCCCTGTGGTGTGCCATCTCACTGCCCCCTCGTGACACCGTGCACGAGGCACGAGCCCTGTGGTGTGCCATCTCACTGACCCCTCGTGACACCGTGCACGAGGCACGAGCCCTGTGGTGTGCCATCTCACTGCCCCCTCGTGACACCGTGCACGAGGCACGAGCCCTGTGGTGTGCCATCTCACTGACCCCTCGTGACACCGTGCACGAGGCACGAGCCCTGTGGTGTGCCATCTCACTGCCCCCTCGTGACACCGTGCACGAGGCACGTGCCCTGTGGTGTGCCATCTCACTGCCCCCTCGTGACACCGTGCACGAGGCACGTGCCCTGTGGTGTGCCATCTCACTGCCCCCTCGTGACACCGTGCACGAGGCACGAGCCCTGTGGTGTGCCATCTCACTGACCCCTCGTGACACCGTGCACGAGGCACGAGCCCTGTGGTGTGCCATCTCACTGCCCCCTCGTGACACCGTGCACGAGGCACGTGCCCTGTGGTGTGCCATCTCACTGCCCCCTCGTGACACCGTGCACGAGGCACGAGCCCTGTGGTGTGCCATCTCACTGACCCCTCGTGACACCGTGCACGAGGCACGAGCCCTGTGGTGTGCCATCTCACTGCCCCCTCGTGACACCGTGCACGAGGCACGTGCCCTGTGGTGTGCCATCTCACTGCCCCCTCGTGACACCGTGCACGAGGCACGAGCCCTGTGGTGTGCCATCTCACTGACCCCTCGTGACACCGTGCACGAGGCACGAGCCCTGTGGTGTGCCATCTCACTGCCCCCTCGTGACACCGTGCACGAGGCACGAGCCCTGTGGTGTGCCATCTCACTGCCCCCTCGTGACACCGTGCACGAGGCACGTGCCCTGTGGTGTGCCATCTCACTGACCCCTCGTGACACCGTGCACGAGGCACGTGCCCTGTGGTGTGCCATCTCACTGACCCCTCGTGACACCGTGCACGAGGCACGTGCCCTGTGGTGTGCCATCTCACTGCCCCCTCGTGACACCGTGCATGAGGCACGAGCCCTGTGGTGTGCCATCTCACTGCCCCCTCGTGACACCGTGCATGAGGCATGAAGCATGATGCTGCTACTCTCGGCTACAAATGTGGAGACTGAAGCCCCAAGACAGGTGACGCCCTTCCCTTTCTCAGGGGTCTGACAAGGGGGTCTCATTCTCACCCACCACGGAATGTCTACAGGAAAGCAGCCCCAGGGGCCGATCAGGCTGGCCTCCGGCCATTCTCTGTCTACAGCTCCCGGGGGCACGCGCAGGAGCCGCTGGCTCTGAATGGCTAATGGGCAGCAGAAAGACTTGGCCCAGAGCGCTCCCTTTGGCAACATGCGTCTCCACTTCCGGCTCATGTCACCACTTGGTCTGAGCCGGACACAATGCAATTGTTTGCAGAACAAGCCGCAAGCCCTTCGCCAAGCTGACCTGGCATCCGAGTGCAGAGCCGATTACATCAGGGCCTCCTGGGGCTGGTCGGAGGTGGGACTGAGCTGGTTCCCGGTCACATAGTTTTGTGGGTGAAACTATGCGTCCCCTGATAGTGTGTGCACATCTGCTTTTTTTGAGAAGACTAACCTCAGTTGAAAAGAAAAAGATTTTCAACAGGAAGGGGGGAAAGCAGCACAGGCCTTGGAACTTCACTTTTCCAATCCGACGGTGTATAGCCCGGGGGCCCGGCGGCCCTTCTCAACCCCACATCCATCACACACCACCACACTGGTCTGCAGTCCCCAGGCGGCCCCGCTGTGCTGAGGCGGCAGGCCGAGGCTGGAGAGGCCCGCAGAGGCCTGCGAGAGCTGAGCAACAGTGATGCAATGCATTTCCGAGAGGGCAGGCCCAGCTGTGGAGGAGCCCCCGTGGGGACGCAGGCCCAGTCACCCGGGAGCCAGTCACGTACATTATGCAACCTCCAGGCTGATGTCCTCGTGTGGAACCACAGAAGTGAGAGCGGGGAGGAGAAACCGGCGGCACCACGTGGGACCTGGTGGATGCCCAGGGAGCTGGGCAGGGTGCCTCCTAGGGAAGAACTCGGGAGCCCCTCCCCCACCCCCACCCCCAAGCAGGTCCAAGTCTCCAGCCACTATCCTTCATGTCAACAGGACAAGGATCCTCCAGCCTAGAGCACAGGGGCCAGTGACCAAACCCTCAGAATTCAAAGAAGCCGATCCAAGAAGTACAGTCTGTCTCAACAGAGATTCCGATCGGGATGCAAACACACCGGGGGCATCTACGCAGGGGGTGGGCGTGGGCTGGGGAAGACTGAAGCCATTCACTCACTGCACGTGGGTCACCCGACACAGGGTGAGCGGAGGCGGTGAGTGGGGGACACAGCGGTGCGTGAGACAGGCACTCGGGGAGCCCCTGGACTGGCAAGGGAGGCAGGGACCACATGGCGACGAAGCGAGGACGCAAGAGGGAAGGGCCTTGTGGAGCTGCGTGTGGCACAGAGACCTCGCCCGGGCAGGGGCTTCTGGGGAGGCCCCCGAGGACATTCGGGCTGAGATCTGATTGGGAGCTGAGCGGGGAGGAAGAATCCTGGGCTGAGAAGACAGAATGTGGGGGGGGGGGGTCTGGGAGAGAATCGGTGCCGGCGGCGAAAGAGCGAAGGCCGAGACGGCGGAGCTGGAGTGGGAGCAGAAGCACAGGATGTGGGTGACCCAGACCCTCCACGCCGGCTTCACAGAGCACCTGGCTACGCCCACGGAAGAGGAAGCTCCTCCAGTGACACAAACACAGAAAAGCACACCTGATCCACCTGCCTGGAGAAACAGGAGATGAAGGTGGGGCGTCCCAGCAGCGAGGTTTGGGCCCGGGACCACGTGCCTCGGAGGGGAGCAGGGCAGGGCTCCCACCAGGACAGAGGACAACAGACTGCTAGTCCCACCGACACAGGCAAGGGGTGTTGCTTACCTGGTTAAACCTCCGGGTGAAGGCCACGACGTTGGGGGCGAGGCTATGTTTCTCCTTCTTACTCCATCCACAGCTGGCCAGTTCCTAGGAAGCAGATTCCGTTTCAACAGGGATTCTAATCGGGATGCAAAATCGCCGGGGCATCTGCGTGGCAGGTGGGCGTGGGCTGGGGAAGACTGAGGACCTGCCCCCCCCCAGTCTAACCAGGCAGGAGAGGAGTCCCGGGCGTGAAGGTGCAGGCGCGCCCTGGGCCAAGGCGGGGGAAAACGTGGAAACTCCTGCCCTCGGGCCGGGTCACCTTTCCCAGGATGTCTCTGCCGAAATCGTCTTAGTCCCCACAATGCCACCCTGCCAGCCCCTCTGGGCCCGGAAGTCCTTTCTCACAGGCAGACTGTCCGAGGGCCACGAGTGCTTGAACCAGTGCGACTCATCCCCTTCGGATGTGACTCCAGAGCGTGGGGCTAACCTCCGAGAAAACCCAGCTCACGACCACACGACCTCCTCCCTCCCTGCAGTCCAAGCCCTCTGCACCCACGGGTGCCTGGAGTCA
Organism: Sylvilagus floridanus; assembly: GCA_949820135.1. Lineage (NCBI taxonomy): Eukaryota > Metazoa > Chordata > Mammalia > Lagomorpha > Leporidae > Sylvilagus > Sylvilagus floridanus. Next base: position 92,309,480 of record OX463243.1, on the reverse strand, counting down.
TCTTGGGTTCCTGCCGGACTCCAGGGATCAGCCGTCCCTCCCTCGTACGCCTGGAGCGAGCAGAAGGAAAGGTTCCTCTAACACCTGTTCCTGAGCCCGCCCCTCTTCCAGCAAGTGCAGCATCGTGGTCTGAAGAATCACATGACCTAGACTGTACCTCTCAGGGGAGCTGGATCCCGCCCCAGGGACACAAGCTGGAGAAACAGGAGCAGCCCAGTGGGATTGCACGGGATGCACGAATGCGCCCAGAAAAAGCCGTGCTCAGAGGCCCAGCTCCTTGGCCAGGGACAGGAGAACGCAGGAGAGGCAGTAGATTCCAGACTCCGCTCCCCGAGAGGGAGAAGACCTCCTTTCACCTCTACCAGGCTTTCTTTGTTACACACCTGACCCTTCTCTAGGAGCTTTAGCGAGAGTCAGCCGCCAGGGATCTAACAGGAAGGGGGCGTGAGCGGTGGGTGGTGGGTGGTGCCCAGGCCATCGCCGACCTCGTGGCTGACCCTGCCCGTGCTCACGGCCTGTGACTCTGGTGCCACACGGCAGTAGTGGCTGTGCTACTGACGCGACCACTGCACAGCGGGCACTGGACGAGGCTCTGTGCGTCACCTCCTGGAACTCTCGGCACCCCCGTCCTCCTGGATGGGAATCGTGGCTCCACTGCTTCCCCCAAAGGCAGACTCAAACGCCTGGAGACACAGCATTTACCTGTTTCACACGATCCTCCTCGATCTGAACATGCCCATTTGTTTCATCTCTAACACATATCTGGCATCTCCCATTTGCTAAGCACCCCTCCCCAAACAGACCCTTGGGTCTTTCTGGAAGTTTGGATATTGCCCCTCTAATGTCTGTCTGTGAGGGCAAAGGCCTCTCTCCCTGTGGGTCCCCATGCCAGGCCTGGAAAACCATGGCTGTACCCAAACAGGAAACCCACTTCATGAAGCAGTCATTGGAGGAGTGAGGCATGCGTGTGGCCCAGTCCGGGCACAGGGGCCCCGTCTGTGTTTCTCCTGAGACGTTTAACAAGCGGTGTGTCAGGGGTATCAGCGCCACGCCTCAGTGGCTCAGGAAAGCCCTCTTCAGGGACGGCGAGGCGGGGAGAACCCCACAGGTCCGCAGCCTGGCTCAGACCGTGGCTGCCCACGGTGGGCTGCAGGACTCCTATCTTCTCGGAACTCCCACTTCCCACTGAGAGTGGGTCTGATACTCGGGGAAGCGGGCAGAGCGCCCAGCGTGGCAGGTGGGTGAGGAAGGCCGTCAAACACAGTGCACACGGCCTCTCTTTTCCCACACCTAGCTGCCATCTTGAATCATCAACAGAACCGATGACTGTTTCCCGTCCACTTTGCTGATGTCATGCGGGCAGGAAGGAAAGCTGCTCATACTTAAAACATCTGCCCTGGGTTTATTTGATTTGAACACTTCTAAGACTCTGACTCAAAAACTTCAAGGTGTAGTTCTCGGGTTCTGACAACTCCCTAGGGGAGCTCCTGCGATGGAAAACACGTCACAGTTAAAATTAAGACCTCAGCGGAGTGAAATATTATGTTTGAGAGGTGCCTTGATTAAACCGAGGGAGCAAAGGACTTGGCACCAAAAGTGCTCGCTTTGAATCCCCGCCCCTGTCCCGGCTTGCTGACAAGTCCCAGGCCAGTTCCCTCTCTGGACTCCATCACCGAGGACAGGAGGCCAGGAGGCCGTGGTAGCAGGCGGGGGGCAGGTGCCTGGCAGCACCGGCTGAATGGGTGCAGTGGGAGCGTCCCTCGGTGCTGCAGCCGCCCACACTCCGCTCAGAAAGGATTCTCGCGATGCCAGGAGAAACAAGCCCATCCTCTCTGCGGGAACCGAGCTCTGGGCCCAGCCTCCTGGCGCCGTTCCGCTTCTGTGTTTGGCCTTACAGGATTGCAAGAGATTCCATCTGTGTGCAGTGGGTTTGGAAAATGTGAAGTAATAGAACAAAACTCTTCCAGTCACTAATGCCTGCAAAAGGTCCACACTACGGAGCGGATCTGACTGCAATTAAGTTAAAATGGACCAGAGAAGGGAGACCGGGTTTTGGGCTGAGACCCACGCAGCCTGGTGGCTCTGTTCCCTGGGTGAGCCTGTGAGCTTCCCCGGGGAGCCGGGGCCCCGTCTTGCCCAGGCCGGCCTTGGCCCTGAATTCCGGGCTGAGGTCCTGGACGTGCAGAGTCCTCTGCCGGCCTCTTCGCCTCTCCCTGTCACGTGGACGTTCCCTGGCTAACCGGGGAAAACAGAAGCCGTGAGAAGAACACTTCCTGCCACCACACCGATGAATCTCCCGCATCCTGTGCCTCCCCTCCGGTTTTAATGGAAGGGAGACCCTCCTGCCTCCAGGGCCCGCCTGCCCCGGGGCCCCTTCCCACACCTCGGCCTCTGCTTCAGAGCCTCTTCTGACCCCACATCTCCAAAGTCTTCCTCTCCCAGTAACCACGGTGACCACTGACGCCTGTCTCAAACACCGCGCACACCCGTCTCCACCACTTCTCCTCCAAGGTGAAGCTCCTGAGCTCACCTCCCTCTCCCCCACCTTCCCTGCCTCGAAGCCGCTCTTTTCTCTGCCCACCACTTCCCCACGAGGAAGCCAGCAGCCCGTGGCCGCCCACCCGCACCTAGGCTGAGTCTGTCTCTGTCCCGGCCTCTGCACGCTGCGTTCTGGCTGCCTGCCCACCGCCCAGGCCCTCGCTCATGGTCTCACTGTCCAGCTGTTCTTTGCTTTTCCAGCACATCCTCCCAACCCCCACCAAATCTGCCCAGGGTCATCTTCTACATTCGTGTTTCTCCCGGGCCGTAGTTCCACCCACGTACCTACATCCAGCCTGTGGTTCTGTCCTAAGCTGCAGGCCAGGCGTCCAGCTACCCCCTGACCACACCTTCCTTGGCATCCCACAGGCACCTTGCAGTCAGCACACCCAGAACCAAAAGGAGGCCTGAGCAGCAGATGACTTAGACAAACAACCCGCGATTCATTGGGACACTCACTCTGACAGAGCAGAATGTTTATTACAAACACAAAAACATTCCCTAATTGGCACAAAACCAAGCTGGTCTTATACCCCACCGGCATGCATACCATGGTGACTGCAAAAGTCAACACTGGCTGCAGCTCACCAGAAGCTTCTTGGGGCCAGGAGGCTGCCCCACCGGCTGCACAGTCCTCTGCCGGCCTAAGAAAGGCCCGACCCTGACTGCGCCTGGGCTCAATGAGGTCAGCCCTGGAAAACGAAACCTGGGCAGTGGTGACACGCCCTCCCTGAAGACCCCCACGGCGGCCAGGCTGTCGGAAGCTGGCGCCAACGCACAGTCCTTTCCACATGTGTGATTAATTCTGACCGCTGTGTGCTCCAAATCACGTTCATCTAACCGTCCACGTGGAAAACACAGCACTGCACAGAGGAGCCACTGAGTCAGATCTTGGGGCTGCCACCAGGCAGGCAGTGGCCAGCGGCGCCACGTCCCCAGCACACTCCACAGCAGCCTCTTCCTCCACCTCCTCCCTCCACCTCCTCCTGCTGCTCCCCTGGGAGGAGGAAATCTGCCGCTGGGGTCACACTGGAGCCTGCTGCAGGAGAACTGGTGGCCAAGACAGGAGGATGGGGATGGGGTGGGCTCTCACTGAGGCATTCCGGGGCCTAGACTGACGACAGGGTTACCAACAGGCAAATCATACAGGGACTGGCCTGTCCTGGGACTTCCAGTCCTCGTTGCCCACAAGGAGTCATCATCACTAGGGTGCCCGACACCCACAACCTCCTGTTGTGCGGGGGTGGGGTTTGTGTCAGAGTCCCTGTGGGAGCCTCCCATCCTGGGCCTGGCACAGGGCTGGCTCTGGTATCAGAGTGAGCTGCAGGGCCAGTGCTGTGGCATAGTGGGTAAAGTTACCACCTGCAGTGCAAGCACACAGGGGTGCTGGTTCACATCCTGGCTGCTCCACTTCCAATCCAGCTCTCTGCTATGCCTGGGTAATCAATAGAAGATGGCCCAGGTCCTTGGGTCCCTGCACCTGTGTGGAGACCTGGAAGAAGCTCCTGGCTCCTCACTTTGGATCAGCTCAGCCCTGGCCATTGCAGCCATTTGGGGAGTGAACCAGTGGATGTTAGACCTCTCCTCCCTCCCTCCCTCCCTCCCTCCCTCCCTCTCTCTCTCTCTCTCTCTGCCTTTCAAATAAATATCTTTAAAAAAAAAAAAAAAAAAAAGGTGAGCTGAGGGCACAAAGTTTCATAAAGAGAGGCCATGGAGTGAGACAGTGGGGAGGTCAGGCACTCGCCAACCCCCTCCGTCCCAGGGCCCACTCTCCAGCTATGCAAGCCTGGCCACATCACTTAAACTCAGCACCTGACCTTCCTCATCCGGAGAGCGGCCTCAGTAATAAAACCTCCTGTTATTAGCTGGGGATTGAATGGGAGATCTCTTTCTGTCTCTGTTTCTCTCTCCTCCCTTCCCCTCCCTTCCCCTCCCCTCCCCTCCCCTCTTCCCCCCCCCTCCTCTCCCTCTCTCTTGCCCCTGTCCCCGCTTCAAAAAAAATTTTTTTTTTTTAATTTAAAGCTTTATTTCTCTATTTAAAAGGCAAAATGACACAGAAATAGAGAGAGAGAGATCAGGGCCAGTGCTGTGGTGCAGTGGGTTAACACCCTGGCCTGAAGCGCCAGCGTCCCACGTGGTCACAGGTTCTAGTCCCGGCTGCTCCACTTCCGATCCAGCTCTCTGCTGTGGGAAAGCAGTGGAAGATGGCCCAAGTCCTTGGGCCTCTGCACCCTCATTGGATGCCAGGAAGAAGCTCCTGGCTCCTGGCTTCGGATCAGCACGGCTCTGGCCATTAGCGGCCAATTGGGGAGTGAACCAGTGGATGGAAGGCCTCTCTCTCTGCCTCTCCTCCCCCTGTGTAACTCTGACTTTCAAATAAATAAATAAATCTTTAAAAGAGAGAGAGAGAGAGAGAGAGAGAGATCTTCCATCTGCAGCCAGGACTTGAACCAGTGTCCATATGGGATGCTGGCACCGCAGGCGGCGGCTTTATCCATTATGCCACATTGCCACCCCACCAACAAAAATTTTGAAAAAGAAGAAGTTAAGGACAAAAATTTAATGGTGGGAAAGAAAAGTCAATTACAAACTCCGGGAATAACTAAAACTGAGGGATTTCTGTTTGTATACATGTATGTGCACCATATAAATGTAAGTAAATTCAAATAGTATATATTTAACATATACTTAATTATTACCTATTTTTTTTAAAAAAATTTAATTTTATTTATTTGAAGGGCAGTGACAGAGAGAGAGGAAGAGAGACAGAAAGACATCTTCCATTTATTGGTTCAGTCCCCAAATGGCCATGACTAGTAGGGCTCAGCCGGGCCAGGCTAAAGCAAGGAGCTAGAACATCACGCAGATCTCCCATGTAGACGGCAGAGGCCCAAGTACTTGGACCATCTTCTGCTGCTTTCCCAGACCATTAGCAAGGAGCTGGATTAGAAGCAAAGCAGCCAGGACTCGAATGGGTGCTGTGATGTGGGATGCTGGCGTTGCAGGCTGAAGCTTAGCCTGCTGAACCACAGCATTGGGCCCCATCTATTTTTTTTTTTTTGAAGATTATTTTATTTGTTTGAAAAACAGAGTTACAGAGAGGTAGAAACAGAGAGAGGTCTTCCATCTGATGGTTCACTCCCCAGATGGCCGCCACGGCCAGAGCTGCGCCAATCCAAAGCCAGGAGCCAGGAGCTTCTTCTGGGTCTCCCACGTGGGTGCAGGGGCCCAAGCACTTGGGCCATCCTCCACTGCTTTCCCAGGCCACAGCAGAGAGCTAGATCAGAAGAGAAGCAGCCGGGACTCAAACCAGTCCCCATATGGGATGTCGGCACTTCAGGCTAGAGCTTTAACTCACTGCACCATAGTGCCAGCCCCATGGCCCCATCTATTTTAATATTTGTATATACCTATAAATGTCTCATGCATATAAATTTTATCTATTTTAATATCTGCAAATGTTTGCATATTATATATACATATATATCTATATCTGATATCATGCAATTGATAGGCTGAAAGGAAGGAGAACCTACAGTCCTTGACCTGACCTTTGGAATGGCTGAGGGTCAGAGAGGATGGAATCCATCCCGCACTAAGTCACCCACCATGGGGATAACAGATACACCTGCACACGTGTGGCCTGCTCTCGGAAGTCACACACCACAGCAATAACTGATGGGCCTTGCCCACATGTGGCCTGCACCAAGCCACGTACCACAACAATGGATGGATCTGCACTCACGTGGCCTGCACCAAGCCACGTACCACAACAATGGATGGATCTACCCTCAGTGCCCTGCACTAAGCCACGTACCACAACAATGGATGGATCTACCCTCAGTGCCCTGCACCAAGCCACATACCACAACAATGGATGGATCTACCCTCAGTGCCCTGCACTAAGCCACGTACCACAACAATGGATGGATCTACCCTCAGTGGCCTGCACTAAGCCACGTACCACAACAATGGATGGATCTACCCTCATGTGCCCTGCACCAAGCCACGTACCACAACAATGGATGGATCTACCCTCAGTGCCCTGCACTAAGCCACGTACCACAACAATGGATGGATCTACCCTCAGTGCCCTGCACCAAGCCACATAACACAACAATGGATGGATCTACCCTCAGTGCCCTGCACTAAGCCACGTACCACAACAATGGATGGATCTACCCTCAGTGGCCTGCACTAAGCCACGTACCACAACAATGGATGGATCTACCCTCATGTGCCCTGCACCAAGCCACGTACCACAACAATGGATGGATCTACCCTCATGTGGCCTGCACTAAGCCACGTACCACAACAATGGATGGATCTGCACTCACGTGGCCTGCACTAAGCCACGTACCACAACAATGGATGGATCTACCCTCATGTGTCCTGTACTAAGCCATGTACCACAACAATGGATGGATCTGCACTCAGGTGGCCTGCACTAAGCCACATACCACAACAATGGATGGATCTGCACTCATGTGGCCTGCACAAGCCACGTACTACCACAATGGATGGATCTGCACTCACGTGCCCTGCACTAAGCCACGTACCACAACAATGGATGGATCTGCACTCACGTGGCCTGCACAAGCCACGTACCACAACAATGGATGGATCTACCCTCACATGGCCTGCACCAAGCCACATACCACAACAATGGATGGATCTGCACTCACGTGGCCTGCACTAAGCCACGTACTACCACAATGGATGAATCTGCACTCACGTGGCCTGCACTAAGCCACGTACCACAACAATGGATGGATCTACCCTCATGTGGCCTGCACAAGCCACGTACCACAACAATGGATGGATCTGCACTCACATGGCCTGCACAAGCCACGTACCACAACAACAATGGATGGATCTACCCTCACGTGGCCTGCACCAAGCCACGTACCCCGGCAAGAACGGATGCTGCCTGGTGCTTTTCAGCTTTCGAGGCCAGCTGAGGAAGACTGGGGCAGCCCTGGGTCTCACTGTGGAACATGCGAATGCTACAGGCTTCAGTCTGTCGGTGCGACGTGGAGCAGGGGAGAAGGTGTAGTGAGCAAACAGCTGAGAGACGCTGGACGGAGCTGATGAAGCAAGAAGCAGAGGTTTCAGGGCACCAAGGGAAACTCCAAAGAAAACACAGTGGCGTTTACCTTCAGGGAGGCAACGGGTACGGGATCAAGGTTTCCCTTCATAAGCTCTTCCACGCTGATTATCATGGACAGGAGGACTTTGAGAAAGATTTAGTAAATGACATATTACACATTGTAAACCCTCCAAAATTAAATTTTAACAGTTGAGCACACACTCCAAAATACACGCAGGTTTTATAAAGTCATGACCTGCTTACTAATAACGGGCAGTTTTCCCAGGGCCACGAGCGCTCGCTACCTCTCGACAGACTGGAAATCAGGACCTGCTGGGCTTAGAGACCCACGTGCTGCAGAGGGAGACCGGGAGGCCAGAAGCAGGCACATGTGACTCCCGGGGAGCCACAGAGGACGGGGCAGCCAAGCAGGCATCAGGAGAGGTCCGGCAGGAGGGCCCTGCCATGAGCTGCCCTAGCGCTTTGTGGAACGAAACAGTGGCAGTGAAACAAGGAAGGAGAGGAGGGAAGGGAGGCGAGGGAAGAAGGACGGAGGACAGGAAGGACAGGAGGAGGCGGGGGGGTGGTGGGAAGGAGGGAGGGGGAGCCGGAAGGAAGGGCTCCCAGAGCGGGGGCTGCGCTGGGGCAGCTCCGTGGCGAGGCGGCTCGGACAAGGCCCTGAGCTCGGGCTCTGCTCAGTGGGGACAAGTGCACTTCCCTGCTTTGTTCCCCAAGGCCTGGGCCCTAAAAGGCATCTCCTAGATTCAGGTTCTGAGTGGCAGCCGCTGGACTGCGGTATCTTTGGGTCTTTCTTGGTTGATGATGATGATGGAAGAAGGGGGAGAGGGGAGGGAGGACACAGGGAAAGGAGGAAGAGACGAGGGAGGAACAACGGAATTGGCGGCTCACGAAGCACGGCCACGTCCGTGACCTACCGAAGAGAAAGCATGTGGTAGGGAACAGCAGTGAACGAGCAAACACGCGCCTGCACTTCCGCAGCTCCGTTCTACAGGAGGGAACTCAGAGAAAAAAGCCTGGGACATGGCTGGCGCCCTGGCTCACTAGGCTAATCCTCCACCTGCGGCGCCGGCACACCAGGTTCTAGTCCCTGTCCCGGTTGCCCCTCTTCCAGGCCAGCCCTCTGCTGTGGCCAGAGAGCGCAGTGGAGGATGGCCCAAGTCCTTGGGCCCGGCACCCCATGGGAGACCAGAAGAAGCACCTGGCTCCTGGCTTCGGATCAGCATGGTGCACCAGCCACAGCGGCCATTGCGGGGTGAACCAACGGCAATGGAAGACCTTTCTCTCTGTCTCTCTCTCTCACTGTCCACTCTGCCTGTCAAAAATAAAAATAAAAATAAAAAGCCTGAGGCAGGTCAGATTATGATAAACCCTGCAGAAAAACACTAATCAGGATGAAGGGAGGGACGGTCGGAGGGGCTGATCTGGAGGCCTGGATGGCACCGGGCGTGCAGTGGAGACGCGGATGAGCCGGAGCACGCTCTGCAGGGGTCTGGCGAGCGGGGTGCCCAGCAGAGGAGGAGCACAGGCAAACCCACGCCAGGACCATCATGGCATCTCTGAGGACTGCAAGGTGGGGCGCGTGCTGGAGATGACTGAGCCCGGCGACAGCGGGAGGAGGGGTGCAGGGAAAGACGGGGTGGAGGCTGCAGCCCCACAGGCAGAGACGGCATTTCCCTTTTGGCTCCTTTTTTGGAGGGGACCAGGATGGGAAGGCCAGCAGGAGTGAGCAGAGGCAGCGCCCCAACCCCCCCCCAGCTGGGCAGGTTTCTCAAGTGAGGAGAGCGGCAGAGTGGGCCAACCCCGCAAGCCCTGCCGTGAGGTTCTGGGGATCTCACGTGACAGCCAGTCCCTCAGTGATGTGAAATAAGCACCTGTCAGTGCCTGCGCGTGGACAAGGGGGGAGGAACAGAAGGCCTCACTCGGGCCTCAGGACCCCTGGCCATGCAAACCACAGGGAGAAGAAGTGAGCCCTGCGGACAAAGGGCCTTCCGGGGAAGCAGGTGTGTAGGGGAGCCCGGGCAGGGGCTGCGGCATGAGCAGAGACCAGCCATTCTCCTCTGCTCGGGCACAGGCGTTTATGTAGGATAACAGCTCGTCACAGCCACGGCTGCTACAGCTTGGAGAACATGTACCGGGGCTGGGGTCACGAAGATGATGCAAATTTCCCAAAACATCCCCCTCCAGCCCTAGCGCTGTGTGGCTCCACACAATCAGAAGCAGCTGTCAACACAGGGCGGTGGACAAGGGCAGCTCTAAGGACAGTCTCCCTGGCTCCAGGACAGAGGCCCGATCAACAGAGCAGAGAGCAGCCCCAGCAGTCCATCCCCACCTTGCCCTGGAGACTTCTCCCTTCCCTTCGTCCACATTCTGGGCAAGTGGTTTTTTCCAAAGGCAGCATTGAGATGCTCCCTTTTTAACAAGATGCACTTTGAGGGCCAGCACCGTGATGCCACGCCCGCATGCCATATGAGCACCAGCCAGTTCAAGTACCAGCTGCTCCACTTCTGATCCAGCTTCCTGCTAATACACCTGGGAAAGTAGCAGGAGATGTCCCAAGTGCTGGGTCCCCTGCACCCACATGGGAGACCTGGGTGGAGTTCCAAGCTCCTGGCCCAGCCCCAGGCATTGCAGCTATCTGGGGAGTGAGTCAGTCAATGGAAGAAGCTCGCTCTCTCTCTCCCCACTCGCCCCATCTGTAACTCTGCCTTTCAAATCATATAATAAATCTCTTAAAAAAAAAAAAAAAACAAGTAAGACTTTGCTTGCTTAGTGACCTGGCACCTATTCATTATAGAAACCTGGACAACACACAACTGGACAATGCATTTTGGTCTGTAGTGAGAGTAACAGCAGCACAGTGCCCACACAAAGTCACGTACATTTACACATTGCTGCCACAACCCTGCGGCACAGAGGCTGCCGCCGCCCCATCCTGCAGAGGGAGAAACAGGAGCTTCCTGAGAGGTAATTTACAGTCCCCAGACGTAACCAACGTGAGAGCCAGGATGAAGCTGAGGCCTGTGGGTCTCCGGAGCCAGGACCCTCCTCACAGAGTACCTCCAGCTCCAGGCAGGGGAGGCTCCCACACTCCCACGCGCAGGACACCCACCTGTCCGAGTGTGCCCACACTGCCCCCAGGGAGTCCACACTGTGCCTGTGGTTACATCACGGCCTTTGACCCCAGTAAATTACAATCACTTCCTCCCCTGAGCCCTGTCCTGCCTCTTCAGAATCCCTGGACACACACACGCCGCCGCCTGGGGACAGTCCTCAAGCATCCTCGAGTTAGATTCAGCATTTAGCTGGGCTCCCTAGTTCACTGCTCTGGTTTTCTGCAACATCGGGGCTCACATTGCCGCCATGGTTTAAGCCTGGCCGTCGACTGCTCGGCACCCTCCATCCTGACCACCCCCTCCGTGAGCTCCTCCTGAGCACACTGGGGAGTACGACAGGGAATTTCTGCGAGCACCCGCTTCACAGGAAGACGCACCCTCCCACCCAGCGTCCACACCGCCTTCTCCAAGTGACCATCCCGACCCTTCCTGCCCAGTGAGTGTGAGGCATTGGGGAAGGTAGCCCTCAGGCTGCAGGGACACAAGACTTTTCCAGGAACTCAGATCTCCTGTGCTAAATTAATTTTCCCAGGACACCAGCACAGGGGGAAGGATTCCCAAGGCACACGGGTTTGTCTCAGAAATGCAAGTTGTCAGCTAACGTCAGCGCGCAAAGAAGCACATCAATGATTCAGAGGAGAAAAACAGTGGCAAGACCTCCACAAAGGAGACTGAGGTGGTAACATTCACCTGAGGTTTTTAATAGGAAAAAAGGAAGAACTTGGAAGCTTGGCAACACCCGTGTCAAACCAGCAGCCGCACCGCACTGCTGAGAGGAGCACCGGCTTCGAGTCAAAGCTAGAACCAGCAGGTGGTGCCGCCCTTCTCAAGCAGCTTCCTGGCCAGACCCAGAGGCAGGTGCATCCTTACACACGCCGGCCGGCCTCCGGGCACCGGCCTTCATTCTCTCACGAAGCTCGAGCCGAGGGGGCCCCGAGCTCCTTTCCCACAGAGATACGATGCAAGGCACACGCTTTAGTTGTCCTAATAGCCACACTAATGAAAGTAATAAGCAACAGGTAAAATTAAACTTAACGTTTTATTTAACTCAATAGATCCAACATCTATCCTTTCGGGCTACAGCCTGACTCCCCCACGGGTAACTGCAGCAGGGACGTCGGGACGTCTCCATCTGTCAGGATGATGGTCTGGGCCAGCACCGCAGCCCGGAGCCTTATCCTCATCCCACTAACTTGCCTCTTGATGACAAGCAGTCTGAACGCCACACAGAGCAGCACTCCTGCACACAGTATCACACGTCTCTAGTTTTTTCTTTTTTTAAGATTTATTTATTTGAAAGGCAGAGTTACAGAGACAGAAAAGGAGAGACGGAGAGAGGTCTTCCATCCACTGGTTCACTCCCCCAAGGAGCCACAATGGCCGGGGCTGAGCCAGGCCAAAGCCAGGAGCCAGGAACTAAGAGCTTCATCCAGGTCTCCCACATGGATAACCAGGGCCCAAACACTTGGACCATTCTTCGCTGCTTTCCCAGGACATCAGCAGAGAGCTGAATTGGAAGTGGAGCAGCCGGGACTTGAACCGGTGCTCACATGGGATGCAGAATCCCAGGCCACAACGATGCCACTCTCTGACAAACCCAGCAGGGCTGCACGGCGGGACCCCCGCAGACACGCACGCTGCCCAAGGCTGGCGACAAGCCAGTGGCTCTTGCAGAAATGTCATTTCCTTTCCTGAGAGGAAACACCAGCCCCAGACGCCCGATCCACACGGGGAGCCCTAGGGAGAAGCGCACTGAGGCCGTTCAGTCAGGAGACACCACCTTCCGCAGTTTCCGAGGCAGGGAGTGAGACCGTGGCTTTGTTGTCAACCTGGGGCCTGGCCCACTTTCCCACCTTCTCAGCTCTTCTCTCTGTGCCCAGCACCCGCACCGGTCACAGCAGCTGCTCAGGGACAGGGCAGGGCCCTGGTGATGCTCACCACCAAGTGCACAGGACAAGTGCGGACTGTGGTGAGAGGGGCAGAAGGTGGGCGTGCCGGGCAGACAGCAGTGGCACTTGGGCCCGGGAGCAGCTTCAAGGACCCGAAAGGAGGCCAAGGGTGGGCGAAGCCAAGAAGGCCCAGGGAGGGCTGGAAGGAAGGACAGCAGCCCTCGCCTGGCTGCAAATCCAGCTTAGAGACTTGGCGCTGAGCCCAGGGCACGGGGGAACCACAGGAGATTCGGGGCTCGGTGATGTGCAGGGAGACATTAACACCGTGGGTGGGTGGGCATGGGGGTAGGGAGGCCTGCTGGGCAGAGGGGGCACAGAGAGGTGTCAGGGCTGGGACGGAGCAGAGGCAGAGCACATGGGAGAGGAGTGCCACGTGTCCGGGTTCCGGGGGGGATGCACTGGTGTGGCTGTGGCACCTACGGACATTCCTGCCTATTAGCTTCCCAGTTAGAGGCACAGCTCTCAGGAGCCACTGCTCCTCGCCCTGCTGGTACCACGGGGAAGCTGAGGGCACCAGGCACGGCACTGTGGCCTGCAGAGGGCCCACCCTGCGCTCCAGTCTACTTTCCACAGAGCCCTTCCCCGTTCCGTTGCTCCGGCCAAGTTCATCTGCTCCCTGGTCCCGTATGTGGCCACTTTCTTCCCAATGGCCTCACACAAGAAAGCCCTCAGCCTAACCCCTTCACTGTGGTCCCTGTGATCACTGAGCTAAATCTCTCACCTTTCCCATGAGACCAGGGACTCATTCACCCTTGGGCCCCCCGAGACAGCGGGCAGGGAGCCCCTGGCCAGTGTGCACAGCACAGCACGGGCCCAGAGCCCCCATCCCAGCCAGGCCCTGGGAATGCCTGGGGAAGATCACATGGAAGACTTCACGTGCGTGACCGCCCTCAGAGGCCTCGGACCGCTGGCCAGGCCCATCGGGCTTCAAGCTTCCACGGCCTCACACGCGCCTCGCGGGGTCACCTGGGGTCTGAAACACACCCCAGGAGGCTCAGACAGGGGCCTCAGCTCGGCCCCGAGGGCTCCAGCTCCAACGGGAAATGGGCGAGGACCGAGCACAAAGAAGGGTCGACACTTCGAGGGGCTCTCCTTCCCCCCACCGGGTTTCCCCACAATGTAGAAGGGGAAACTAAAACACTAAAACCCGACGAGCGATCGCAACTATTTCATGAGTTGGCTTTATCCAAGCTGCTCATATTTTCCACCGAAGGAAAAGCCAGGCTGAATCTTGTGATTCAAACTTTCAATACCTACCCTCGGGAGACAGAAACAATCTCCAGCCGTAAATTAAAAACTCCGCTTTCAACTCGCTTCCCAGAGAGTCGGGGCTTCACCGGCCCCACACCCCGTGGTGGGCCCTGCCTGCTTGCCCGCCCGTCTAGTCGGAGGGCAAACAACACGGGCTCTTTGTAACGACAGGCAAACACGGGCGACTTCGGGGCGCGTCTGGGGCTTGCGTTTGTGGATCATGAAGCCATCTGGCTTCTCCCCGCCCCTGCTGACTGCCAGGGAGGCAACCCCAAGTATTTACAGGCCCGCTGGCGGGGGGAGGCCAGGCGCCGGCAGCGACCGCCTGCTACCCTTCCCTTTGCATACAAACTCATGTCCTCACTCTGACACTCAGCCTAGATCCCAGCATGCAAAATCCTATTAAAAAGTATTTATTTATTAAACATCTTTGGGTAGGAGGGAGAGTCGGCCTAGCTGTCTCGATTGAAAACAGGCACGCACTGAGTGGGAAGCCATCAAAATGGCTTTTTAAATACCAGCCAGATATAAACGAAGGATTTACACGGCACATTTTCTAGTTGGAGATGTAATCTGTCTAACGCATCCCACCGAATTCTGAGAGTCCACAGGAGAGGTCTTTCCACTCAAAACGGGCTCGTGGTCTGGGATGCACACACATCCCGGCCACCAGGGCCGACCCCTCACGGCCAGCCAAGCAGAGCCCTGTCCGGGCCACACCACCATGGCCACCTAGGAGGAAGGGACTGTGGTGGCTCTGGGCCTCCTTCCACCCCTGAGGAGGTCTAGGGGAGCCTCCCCGGAACCCAGATGGCCCAGACCTGCCCCTGGCTGTCTGGGACCCCCCAGAGGCCACCTGCAACCACCAGGAGTCAGCACACCAGTGCCCACAGGCAGAGGCAGAAGAGCGCAGCGGGAGCTCCCACGTAAGGACGTCTTTCTGGGTAAAGCTCACTTCCTCAGGGCCAAGTGCCCGTGCGTGTGACCCAGGCCACGGGCAGCCAAGGCACCCGTGGCTGCAGGAGCCGGCACTCGCTCAGGTCCTGCCACCACCTCCTTAGCCATGCTCAGGAACCTGCATAGCACATGCACGCGGCACTGGCTAGAGGAGACAGGGCTCTCAGAGCCGGAGGTCCCCAAGAGGCAAGTGACACGAGGACACTGGTTCTCCACTCCTGGTCTGTGCGGGGCACCTGGCCAGCTCTTGACCGTCCCCTCTTCCCTGGGCACTGCACCTCCCCCTCCCCCATCACAGGACTGAGATCCGGGCCCTCATTTTGAATGACATGCACCTGAACCCCACCGGATGGTGAAGGACTCTCGAATCCATATGGAGAGAGTAAAAAATGGGACTCTAGGGTGGTGCCCTGCTCCCCGTCTGTGGCCCAAGGAGTCAGAGGAAGCAGAAGAGGGGTGAGGAAGGCGAGGGATGAGGGACTGGAGTCTGGCCCAGTGTCCAGGCCCTGACGCCACCTCTCCTCACCTCTGGCTTCCACGAGACACCCCCTAGGTGGACGGCAAATTCCCATCTTGGCCAAGCTGGCCTGAGCCCCTCCCGCTTGCTGAAACAACTCAACCTGCTAATCTGACCTGCTGTCCCCAGAGAAGGACGGAGGAGGGGGAACGAGGTCTTGGGAAGCTCCGCCCCTAGGGCATCATGACACAAACAGGAATCCAGGGACCTCCTTGGAGGAGCCAGAGACCAG
Organism: Sylvilagus floridanus; assembly: GCA_949820135.1. Taxonomy (NCBI): domain Eukaryota; kingdom Metazoa; phylum Chordata; class Mammalia; order Lagomorpha; family Leporidae; genus Sylvilagus; species Sylvilagus floridanus. Next base: position 92,293,813 of record OX463243.1, on the reverse strand, counting down.
GGACCAGGGACCAGGGACCACACTGCTGGTGCGCGGCGCTGCCTGCTCGCCTCCCTCCAGAAGAGTCAGCCAACTCGGAGCTGCGGGCTCCATCCTCCAGGGAAGCAGGCGGGGCAGAGGACAAAACAGAGCCCAGCCCACAGGAAACACGGGGCGCACTTCCTCCAGTGGCAGCTGCCACGAGGGCGAAAGCTGGCCTGGACTGCTACGCTCAGGGACTCACAGCGTGAAGCCACTTGCCCAGGGCCACACAGCAGTGAGCAGCAACGCCCACGTGTGAACCTGGGCGGTTCTGTTCCCACAACCCCTTCAGATTTCACCTGCTGACTTGTCTTTCCTAGGACGTGGACCAAACGAACGCCAAGAAAGGCATCTGTGACCATGAACAGTAACGACCAGACTCCTCCCCTCGGAAAGGGGGGCTCCGTACCCACATAACTGTCAGTGGGGGTGGTCCTGTTGGATGGAGGTGCTCTGTCCCGCCGAGTGCCCTGGTCTGAGGCTGCACAGTGAGCAGTGGGCACAGGCAGAGCTGAACTGCTCCACACAGGGAAGGGAAGTGCCTGGTCCCCAGGCCATCCAGGACAAAGCACAAGAGGGGACAAAGAGCTGGCAGGGGCCGGGATCATGCAAGGGGCCCGTGGTGACAGGCAGAGGTGAGGGTTCTAGAAACAGCGATGCCTCGGTGCCTACTGGAAACGCCAGAGTGGCTGCCACGTGCCCCTTTCAGGGACACCTACGTGGCTCCATAACGCTCCGCGTGGCGGATTCTGCGGGAGGAACCTGCAGAGACACCTCCAGCTCGCTCTGTTACCGTGGAAAACGGCCTCTGTGCTGGTGCCGTGGTGCAGCAAGTAAAGCTGCCACCTGCAGCACCAGGGGCGCCAGTTCAAGTCCCGGCTGCTCCACTCCCAATCCAGCTCCCTGCTAATCACTTGGGAAAGCAGCGGAAGACAGCCCCAGTGCTTAGGCCCCTGCACCCATACAGAAGACCCAGAGGGAGCTCCTGGCTCCCGCCTTCAGCCTGGCCCAGGCCCTGCTGTTGCAGCCATTTGCAGAGTGAACCAATGGATGGAAGCGCGCTCTCACTCTGTCTCTCTCTCTCTCTCACTCTCTCTCTCTGTCTTCTCTCTACTCCTCTTTCTCTGTAACTCAAAGAAAGAAAGAGGGGCCGGTGCTGTGGTACAGCGGGTAAAGCTGCCACCTGCAATGATGGCATCCCATATGGGCGCCAGTTCGAGACCCGGCTGCTCCACTTCTGATCCAGCTCTCTGCTGTGGCCTGGGAAAGCAGTAGAAGATGGCCCAAGTGCTTGGGCCCCTGCACCCATGTGGGAGACCCAGAAGCTCCTGGCTCCTGGCTTCAGATGGGCGCAGCTCCGGCCACATTGCAGCCATCTGGGGAGTGAACCAGCGGATGGAAGACCTCTCTCTCTCTCTCACTCTCTGTGTAACTCTGACTTTCAAATAAATAAGGAAAAAAAGAAAGAAAGAAAGAAAGAAAGAAAGCAAGCAAGGAAGGAAGGAAAGGAAAGGGCCTCTGTGGCGGAAGGGAGGATGCCTCCAGGAGCTTGCTCAGACCTAGAGAGAAGGCTGCGGCCTTCCCCATCCACAGGACCAGGATTCAGGATTCAAGCCCCAACTACGCACAGCTCAGAGCCACCTGGGCGGTGACGATGACGACAACAACGAGGGAGGAAGAAGAGCAGGACACGCACAGCAACCATCAGCTGAGCACTGACGATGCTCACTAGCACACAAACCCCCACTGACCAACCCTGCGGGCCCTAGGATCTCCACGACCCGGCAGGGCAGCTGACAAGACCTGGAGCTTAAGTGAGCTGCCCAGACGTCACTGTGCGGAGCAGAATCTTAAACCCTGGTTCGCTCAGGCTGTGAAGCAGGAAGCCACCCAGGTAAGCACTTGGGCAGAGGGGCTGCACCAAGCTATGTTACCTTCTGTCAACCAGCAGGAAGTGAAGGGGGTGGGGCTTAAAGCAAAGAGTCTTTTTACAAAAATACTGATTGTCATTTTATCTGAAAGGCAGAGAGACAGAGACAGACAAAAGAGATCTTGCGTGTGCTGGTTCGCTCCCCAGATGCCCGCCAGGGCTGAGCCGTGCTGAAGCCAGGAGCCAGGAATGCCACCCAGGTCTCCCACGTGGGTGGCAGGGACCCAAGCACACGAGCCGGAAGCTGGATCAGGACTCAAAGCAGGCACGCGGGGTGCTGGCGGCCTCAGCAGCGACCCAAGCACTGTGTCAAACACCTACCCCAGGAAGTGAATTGTTTCGAAAAAGGAAGTTTTCCAGGCCGGCGCCACAAGGCTAATCCTCTGCCTGCAGTGCCAGCACACCAGGTTCTAGTCCCGGTTGGGGCGCCGGATTCTGTCCCGGTTGCCCTTCTTCCAGGCCAGCCCTCTGCTGTGGCCCGGGAGTACAGTGGAGGATGGCCCAAATGCTTGGGCCCTGCACCCCATGGGAGACCAGGAGGAGCACCTGGCTCCTGGCTTCGGATCAGTGTGGTGCGCCGGCCGCGAGCCATTGGAGGGTGAACCAATAAAGGAAGACCTTTCTCTCTGTCCCTCTCTCTCTCACTGTCCACTCTGCCTGTCAAAAAAAAATTTTTAAAGGAAGTTTTCCAGATAAACGAGGCTTACGCTTTAAGCACAGTCCCTTTTTACTTACTGAGTGGATGAAGATTTACTGAACAAACACTGTGTGCCCAGCGCCACGCCAAGCACTGAGGGGACAAAGCCACACTTGATGTGGGCCCTGGCTTTGGTCCCAGGACCCTTTGGGAACAACGGAAGCTACAGGCTCTCCCCCAGTAAAAGATGACTAACAGGGCTGGGTGAGGTTCCAAGCATGATTTATCTTCAGATTATACGTAAATGAGAAACATTTCTTTTTAATTTTCTCCTCCTTCCCTCTCTCTTGTGTACAAAAATCAATACCAGCTTCCTGAAGAAAAACAAAACAAACCCAAATTGTGCCCAAAAGATCGCAATACAGACGACAGCCTGGAACCTGCCACGGCCTAGCATGGGGAAGGCAGTGTCCACTGTGGAGGGAGCAGGCGGCGGGGACTCCACGCCGATCGGGCCTATGACCGCGCGTGGCCTGACTACCTCTCTTGGCCTCAGTCTCCTCGTGTGAAATCAGAGACGACAGAACTGCCCAACTTGCGTGAAGGCAGCGGGGATTCTGTGAGTTGATTGGTGTAAGGTGGTTAGAGTAATGCCCGCCGGCATGCAGTCCAACACACACCACACGGCTGTGATGGCTGCTACTGCGCACGGAGCTGGGAGGAAGACACGCTCCTGACACACGACACCTGACAGTCAGTCAACCAACCTTCTTGAGAAGCCAACAAAGGTCTGCAAACCAGACTCCCAGAGGACAGCAGTGGGCCCCAAACCCCCGCTGTTGATGCCCACTGACAAGGCCAGCAAGTGCGGGACACTGACCCAGAGCAGGTGCTCCGGAGGCCAGGAGTCACGGCCCCCTCCGATGAAGCACTCCCTCTGCTCCTGGCAATGTGACCAACCACACTGCGGCACAGGGGGTAAAGCCAGCATCCCATATGGGCACCAGTTCAATTCCCAGCTGCTCTGCTTCTGATCCAGCTCCCTGTTAATGTGCCTGGGAAAGCAGCGGAAGATGGCCCAAGTCCCTGGGCCCCTGCACCCACGTGGGAGACCCGGATGGAGTTCCAGGCTCCTGGCTTCAGCCTGGCTGAGCCCTGGTCTTTGCAGCCATTTGGGGCGTGAACCAGGGGACTGAAAAATGGATGTCTCGCTCTGTCTGCCTTTAGAATAAATAAATAAATAAATCTTTAAAAATAAATTAATTAATTAAAAGAGCATGTGCCCCGGGGCTTCTAGCTGCAGCAGTGCCCCATCATCCTCTCTCCTTAGGTCAAGGTCGTCTTCCCCGGGGGTCTGTCCTATGGCTGGGCAAGCAGATGACCTGTTTTCATTCAACATTTTCAGACTGCAGCTAGGATTGGTCAAGCTAGGACGCGTCCTTGGGTCTGTGCCACCAGAGACGCAGCCCAGCCACACCCCTCCCGCAGCAGGATGAGGCCGCAGACCGGGCCCCCAGTCTCGGCTTCCACGGGGCAGTGTGGCCAGAAATGCCCCTTTTCCAGCAAAGTCTGTAATGGGGAATTAAAAAGTCTACCTCATGCCCATAGCCAAGAACAGCCGGTAAGTAAGCCAAGTCATGAATGAATTCCTCTTTCTCTGTTGTGTGGGTTTTTCTTTCCTTTCAAAGGGGAGAAAAAAAAAAAAGTGGCGTTCCAGTCTGAGGTCCAAAGCAAGTACTCCAGGCCTGGTGCCCCCGAGCGCCGGCGAGCTCCTGTGTGGTTGGAGCCGCCCCGTGTTCTGCTCCATTTCATAACAAAACCTCCGGAGGAGGCCTCTCAGAGCAGGCGCCCAGGCCTGCCGCCGTCTCTGACATCCCCGGCGCTGGCACGGAGAGCCCGGCCACAGTGGCACGTGGGCCTTCTTGCCTCAGCGAAGCTGCAGAGCCAGATGTGTTGCCAGACACAGCAGATGTTTCATCCGTGCACAGGGAGCCTTGACATTCCTCCCGGGCAGACCGGGCTTGGCAAGGAAACCCTCAGCCATTTCTTTGAAGGCTTTGAGATTTCCCAAAGAGGTGTGCAAGAGAGGGATGCTTACACATCGATCGTGCGCAGGCAGCAGACGCCAACCCGGGCCAGGATCCGGGACCACCAGGAGCGGTTTGTGTAGTTTGCTTCAAGGAAAAGGGAACAGCTGCCGAGTCTGCCCACCACCTGCCTCAAGTCATCAGAAGGGAGGTGAGCCGTTCTGGAAATTACGTCATTTGACCCAGGAAGTGCTCTGACCTCCTTCCTCTGGGTCACACCCAGCTCAGCCATGGCAAGTTGTCTCCTGGCAGAGTGACGTCCACGTGGCGGGGCAGCAAGCAGCTCTGGAGGGTGTCCCCACGCTGGTGGGCATGAGCCCCAGGCCAACCTCTCCTCTCAAGCGTGAGGTCCCCCTTCCCTGGTGAATCTCCGGGAGCGGGTGATCTTGCCCCCCGGAGGTGTCACTGAACCAGCGACAAGAATCCTACGACTGCAGCCGAAATGTCTGTTAAGCACGTAGAACCAAAGGTGACGTCAGTCTCACTCTGCCATTCCCACTTGACATTTTCAGACTTAAGCTGGAATCAACGTAAACGCAAACAGATGTGCAAAGCCCTACAGTAAGGCAGGCACGCTTTCATCAGTCCTTCTCAAGGCAAAGTCTCCCAGACACTAAGGGGAGACGTCATGGCAGCGTGGGACAGCAGCTCAGGCCACCTCATGCCCTTTCTGGGTAGAACACCTTCATGGCATTTGAAGAAAAGCAGGTCTTTTACAAAGAGAACACTCCTCAAAATAAAGAGAGGAATTTTGATTCTATGACAAAGGAACTGGTATTAGAGACTGAATTTTTAATTGAGTATTTTTATTTTATTTTATTGAATATTATAGAGATTGAATGAAGTAACTACAACAACAAAACTGCAGCTAGTTAGAGATGGCAAAGAGTGCCCACAGCAGCCAGGATCTAAGTGCCCGGGACCGCAGGGAGGAGAGGAATCTCGCGGGCTGAGCTCTCTGCTCCCTGCTGCTTCATCCACTGACCACACACAGTGCAGGCCAAGGTGCACGACAACCAGAGTTCCACACACTGCTCACGGGAGTGCAGCCGCTACGACCACTTTTGAAAACAGTTTGGGGCCGGCGCCGCAGCTCACTAGGCTAATCCTCCGCCTTGCGGCGCTGGCACACCGGGTTCTAGTCCCGGTCGGGGCACCAGATTCTGTCCCGGTTGCCCCTCTTCCAGCCCAGCTCTCTGCTGTGGCCCGGGAGTGCAGTGGAGGATGGCCCAAGTGCTTGGGCCCTGCACCCCGTGGGAGACCAGGAGAAGCACCTGGCTCCTGCCATCGGATCAGCGCAGTGGTCCGGCCGCAGTGCGCCGGCCACGGCGGCCATTGGAGGGTGAACCAACGGCAAAAGGAAGACCTTTCTATCTGTCTCTCTCTCTCTCACTGTCCACTCTGCCTGTCAAAAAAAGAAAAAAAAAGAAAGAAAACAGTTTGGAAGTATCCGTGTGTACGGAGCTGAATACATACACACCTCCTAACCCAGCAATTCCATTCCTTGACATCACACCCGAGAGAAGAGTGCTTATTTCTAGAAAAAGCCATGTTGAACGAGGTGCCGGTAGCATTATTCCTAACAGCCCCCAAACTGGGAACCACCCATCTACACCAACAAGGATAAACAGAAGTACGCCAACTCACACAATGAATGCAATCCTAGACACAGACGGAAAGGACAGAATCTCCACCGTGCACAAAAACATGGTCAACCTCGTGCACATGATGTCAAGTGGAAGAAGCCTCACAAAAAGTATATACACTTTATGATTCAATTTATACAAAGTTCAAAAATGGACAAAACCACCTAGGGTGTCAGAAGTCAGAACAGTGATCACACCTGGGAGATAGCTGGTGACTGGGGAGGGCGGGACAGGCACGAGACAGGCTTCGAGGGTGTTGATATGTTGGTGTCTTGACCTGGGGGATGGCTACACAGTACACTTTGTAAAAACACAAGGAGTGATACTCTTAAGATTTATGCACTTTATTATGTACTTAGATTTATTTATTTATTTGCAAAGCAGAGTTACAGAGAGAGAGAGTGACAGAGGTAGAGACACAGAACTATCTTACATCTGCTGGTCTACTCCCCTTATGGCTGCAGTGGCCAGAGCCAGGCTGATCCAAAGCCAAGAGCCAGGAGCTTCTTCCAGATCTCCCGCTGCCTACAGGGGCCCAAGCACTTGGGCCATCCTCCGCTGCTTTACCAGGCAGATTAGCAGGAAATTGGATCAGAAGTTGAACAGCCAGGACTCGAACTGGCAGCCATATGGGATGCCAGCACTGCAGACAGCAGCTTAACCCACTGCACCACAGCACCAGTCCCTAGACGCATGTTTTTAACAGGCTTAATTCACTCTGTTTTTCTTGTGTGAAAACCTATGTTGTAGCCACAGCTGGAGCCTGGGACCTCTGTACAGACACTCTGGTGTGAATCTTCATAAGAAGGTCATGACAGGGAGACGTGGTGGACACAGTCTCTTTCCAGAGGTCGGGGTCAGATATCTGTAGGTCATGGAGATAGCATCAAAGGTGGCCTTGGCAAAGTGGCTCGGGTGGCACCAACACACAGAGCCACAGCATCTGGTCACCTTGCGAGGCATGGCATGGTGTTTGCTGGTCTGTTCTCCAGGAGCCTCTCCATACGGGCACGATGGAGAGCTTGGCAAGGATGATGGCCCCTCGGATGGCGGTGGCTACCTCCCTGGAGCACGTCTCTCCCAGGCCGACATGACAATGGGAGTCCCCGAAGGCAACAAGCACCTTGAGCCTGGTCTGCTGGCCAGCCTGCATCTGCTTTCTGCACTGACCTAATCTTCAAAACGCCACCCTTGAGAGACACCCCCAGGTAAAAGGCAATGATCTCGGACTCCTTGATGGGCAGGGAGAAGAAACAGAGCCCCTCCAGGGACTTGATCTTCAGGTCCTTAACCAGGCGGCCCAGCTTGGTGACAGGGCGCCTAACCTTGTACTCACCCCTGCCTCTGTGAGCCCCATGGCGTTGGCCCTGGCCCTGACCCCAGCCTCACCTAAGGCCCCAGATGCCGCTGCCAAAGCCTCTGCAGAAGCCACCATGGTCTCCCGTTCCACGGCCCCAGGGCCCCCGGCTCCTCCTGCTGCACCGACATCATCCACCACTTGGTGTTTTCTGGGAGAAGCTACTGTATGCATTTATTTTTGACAGGCAGAGTGGACAGTGAGAGAGAGAGGGACAGAGAGAAAGGTCTTCCTTTTGCCGTTGGTTCACTCTCCAATGGCCGCCGCGGCTGGCGCACTTGCGGCTGGCGCACCACGCTGATCCGATGGCAGGAGCCAGCTGCTTCTCCTGGTCTCCCATGGGGTGCAGGGCCCAAGCACTTGGGCCATCCTCCACTGCACTCCCTGGCCACAGCAGAGGGCTGGCCTGGAAGAGGGGCAACCGGGATAGAATCCGGCACGCCGAACAGGACTAGAACCCGGTGTGCCAGTGCCGCAAGGTGGAGGATTAGCCTGTTGAGCCCCGGCGCCGGCCCACTATTTGCATTTTTAAAAGTCTCTTTAGGGGCAGGCATTGGTCTAGTGGTTCACTTCCCAGTTCTGGCTCCTGATCCCAGATTTCTGCTAATGCAGACAGAGAGGACATGAACCTGAGAGACAGAGACATCATCAGAGACAGAGATGGATTCCTCATCTGCTGGTTCACTCCCCAAATGTCCACACAGCCCTGGGAGAAGGGAATTCAAACCAGGTCTTCCACATGGGTAACCAGAACCCAGTCGCTTGAGTTATCACTGCATTAGCAGGAAGCTTAAGTCAGAAGCCAGAGCCAGGTATCAAACCCGTGTACTCCACTACAGACAAAATGATAGAGAGCTCCCATCTGCTGACCCACTCCCTAAATGCCTGCAACAGCTAGGGCTGAGTCAGGGAAAGCTGGGAGCCCAGGAACCCAATCCAGGTCCACGTGTGGGTGGCAGGGACCCTACACTCGAGCCACCCCATGATGCCTCCAGTTACACAACATCTTGGAACAGGTGACGCTATAGAGTGAAAAGCAGACAGGTGGTTGCCCGGGGGCGGGGGGGGGGGGGACTGCAGCCCAGGGGGGTTAAGACAGCAGGCCTGTTCTGCAGTCTACGCCTGTGACTAAACATGTGTCACAACCACCAACAGTGAACCCGAACAGAAACTACGCACTTCTGGTGATGATGCGGGTTCATCAGTTATTAACAGTGTTCACCATCTGGTGGAGGATGCTGGTGTGGAAGGGAGAGCGATTAGAGGGATTCTTGCTGCTTTCTGTTCAGTTTTGCTGTGAATCTAAAACTGTTCTTAAAAATAAAGTCTGCCGAAAAGAAAACTTTCCACAGAGAAAACGCCATGCCCAGATGGTTCTACTGGTGAAACATCTACCGAGTATGCAAGAGAGAAACCACACTAATTCTACACAAACTCGTCTGGAAAATTGAAAAGGAGAGAGTATTTCCCAATTCATTTTGTGAGGTCAGCATTACACTGACAGCAAAACCAGACAAGACACTACAGGAGAAGAAACCAGTGATCCTTCCCAGGGACGCCAGTCCAAACCCTAATCAGAGCTTCAGCAAATCAGATCTACCAATACGCAGACAGGATCGCCCATCGTGACCAAGTGGGGCTTGCCACAGCGATGCAAGGTCACTTTCACACTCTAAAATTCAATCGATGTACTTCTCCCTAGGAATAGACTAAAAAATAAGAAGTTGTATGACTACCTCAATAGATATAGACACACACTTGATGGAACTCCTGTCCATCCAAGATAAAAACCTCAGCAAATTAGGAACACAAGGACAGTTTCTCAACCGGAAGGCATCTATGGAAAGCCTACAGCTAGCTCCTCGGTGCGGAAGAATCACACTTCCTCTGCGATCAGGAATAAGCCAGGAATACCTGTTTTCATGCTCCTTCTACTCAACACTGTGCGAGAGGTTCTATCCAATGCAATACGGCAGAAAAAGAAATGAAAGCGTCTGGTTCAGGGGCCGGGATTGTGGCCTGGCGGGTCAAGCTGCAGCCTGTGACACCAGCATCCCATCTCAGCACCTTCGAGTCCAGCTCTCCACGTTCACACAGCTGCTAAGTGCCTGGGAAAGCAGCAGTGAGGGCTCAAACCCCCGGCCCCTGCCGCCCACGGGAGCCCAGGGTGGAGCTCCAGGCTCCTGGCTTCGGCCTGGCCCCGTCCCAGCAGCTGCGGCCGTTTGGGGAGTGAACCAGCAGGTGGAATTTTACCTCTCTCTGTCTCTCCCCTTCTCCGTAACTCTGCTTTTCAAATGAATAAATCTTTAGTTTTAAAGAAAAGCATTAAGTTCAGCAAGAGAGACATGAGGCTGTCACTACAGACAGAGGAATCACTGTATGGGAAATCCTACACCGTCTCGAAAAAAGCCACAACTAGTAAGTGAATTTAGTCAAGTTGCAGGATATAAACGCAATTTATAAAAATCAATTGTATTTTTATAAACCAGTAATCAGCAATTGAGATTGGATTGAAAACACAATATTTACAACAGCAGAGAATGGCAAAACAAGACAAAAGATGTGTGAGACTTCACACTGAGCACTATGTGACTAGGGCCAGTTGTGGCACAGCAGGTGAAGCCACCACCTGCATATCAGAGAGCTGGTTCGAGTCCCGGCTGCTCCAGCTCCAATCCAGCTTCCTGCTAAGGTTCCCGGGAAGACAACAGAAGACAGTCAAGTGTCTGTCACCCACATGGGAGACCTGGATGGAACTCTTGGCTCTTGCTTCTGGCTTCAGTCTGGCCAAGGCCTGGCTTTTGGAGCTATTTGGGAGTGAACCAGCAGGTGGAAGATCTCTGTGTGTGTGTGTGTGTGTGTGTGTGTGTGATTCTCCCTTTCTTTCTCTCACCCTGCCTTTCAAATAAATAAATCTTAAAAAAACTATGTAACTTTGCTGAAATAAAGTAGAAAAGATCTAAAGATATGGAGAGATACTGTGTATTCACGAGTTCAAAATACAGAGACATGTGTAGTGTGTTCCTGGTTTGGGAGAGTCAGTATCATTAAGGTAGTGATTCTCCCCCAATTGAAATGCAGAATCAATGTAATCACAATCAAAACTTCAGCAGGATTGAGAGAGAGAGAGAGAGAGGGCTTTACAAGCTGATTCTAAAATACACAAAGACAAGCAGGGGACTAAAAAAGCCAAAATTCTGAACTAGACGACCAAACTTGAAGGGCACGCACTACGTGGTCTCGGGAAGAAAGGGGAGTGGGGAGGGCGGCAGTGCCAGGGGCGTGGGGAGACCTCGGGGGGTGGGTGTGCAGCCGTCACTTCACAGATCTACATGTAAAGCAGAACTCATCAAACTGTCCGCTGTCATATGCATCATTTGTATATGCCAATCATAAAGCTGAAAATAGGGGCAGGGATTTGGTGCAGCCGTTGGGTTACCACTGGGAGGCCCACATCCACAGAGTGCCTGGTTTAGGTCCCCGCTTCTCCACTCCAATCCAGCATCCTGCTAAGGCAGCTGAGAGGCAGCCTGGGCCCCTTCCACCCGTGAGGAAACACAGATGGAGCTCCTGGCTCCTGGTTTCAGACTGGCCCAGCCCTGGCTGCTGTGGGCATTTGGACAGTGAACCAACAGATGGAAGCTTACTCTCTCTCTCTCTCTCTCTCTCCCTCCCTCTCTCTCCCTCTGCCTTTCAAATAAATGAAAACAAAACAAATACATGAAGCTGAAAATACCTCGCTCAGACCTCATGCCCAGCAGTCAAGCCGTCGTCTCCGGTCCTACAGACACAGAGACTGGAACGGAGAGGGTAAGTGCCTCGGGCACTGCTCCTGCTTGGGGAAGGGAGACAGCAGGGATGAAGAGGTCCTGCCTTGCAGAGCTTTGCTTACAGTGGCCCGGGGTCCTTCCGAGCTCGACTCATTCGCCCTGCCTACTGATTCTGCGCCACGTTCCAAGCCCCGCAAGGCCCTCTGCCTCTGCAGAGCCATCAGGACCCGAGGAGAGGGGCGTCGTTTCCATCGTACAGCCTGGGAAAGGGAGTCACAGGAGGCGGAGGCACAGCCAGAGAGTGGCGAGCCAGGTGCTTCCAAAGCCACCATCAGCCCCTCCATTAAACTGCCTGCAACCACACAGGGGCTCCCGCAACCGGAGCCCAGGCAAACCCTCCTCTTGCAGACAATCATAGCCAGGCGCCCAGCCCCCGTGGGCGAAACAGCTGTCCACCAAAGGTTCTGTTCTGTGTTATTAACTCATTTAAGAGGGAATCTGGCCTCTAACCAGCACTAACGTCATATCCACACTCGAGGAGGGAGAAAAATGAGTCCTGACGTGTTGGCTTCTTTGGATGCAGCGTGCTGCTGCTGGCCTGCGTCTGCTGCCAGCCCGGACCCCTGTCCCCGCAAGCCCTCGCCATCCTCCAGGCAGGTCCTGGGGCCCAGGGAGGGGCTCCAATCTCCACCCCCATGAGAGCAGAGGTGGAGGGAAGCCCTTTGCTACTTTGTTTCCATTGTAACAATCACTAGGAAATGAAGCACAAATAACCAAGTGAACTGGGGGCAGTCACAGATGAGAGAGACAGCTGCTCCGGCTTCCGGTGCAAGTCCGAAGCTGGGAGCCATCACTTCTGTGCCCTGGCCCTAGCCAAAGGGTGCCTGCACTGCCCCCTACCGCCCAGTGGCAAGAGGACCCAAGGGGACACAGTTACAGCCACTGCCCCACCCTAAAGTCACTTGGCAAGCAACAAAGAACACCAGGCCCGTGCTGGGTCCCAGCATGACCTCTGTGTTTCCAGAGTTTATCATCTAAGAGGGAGGCAGACTTAGGACAAGTAACCATCCAGGCTCTACAGAGTCATCACCTTTCATGCAAGTTGAGACACACTGTCTGGAAGAAATCAGAGGCTGCGTGAGGGTGGGCGAGGGGCAGCAATCCTCCCCTTGAGCCCTCTCTGCTCTCTACCTGCCGAGGGAAAGATCCAGGATGCGGACACCAGGCAGTAGTGGGGTAGAGCCGTGGGAGGCCGGGGTCTGCTGCTGAGCCTGGCAGGCCACGTGGAGGAGGCAGGGGCATGCAAAGCCACAAGGGCTCTGGGCAGGACAGGGACATCCATGGTTCCCAAGAGGACGCTGTGGGTGGTGGGCACACGAGGAAGGCTGCAGCCATCATTCAGAGCAGCAGGGGAGGTGCGGGGAAGGGAGTGGGCTGAGGAAACCGCCCGGCGCGTGACCTGAGCCGGGGTCTTAATGATGTCAGAGAAACCCATCTCCTCCTCACAAATGCACGCCTGCCCGCTGGCCACCGCTTCCTGCCTCCCTCCCGGGGCCCAGCGCTGCGATTCCAAGGAGCAGCAGAGACACACAGGGTCTGTCCCGCGTCCAGCACTGACCTCGGCTTTCTGGAATGCCTGCTTCCTGAAAGCAGCTACAGCGTCCAGACAAGAGGCCGGAGGGTCAGCTCCCCGAGTCACGGCTGTGCTTCCTCTACTGCAGCGCGCTCCACAGCTCAGAGACTGCGCTCCGGCAGGGCAGCTTCGGCTCCCGCAGGCCCCTCTCCTGAGGCCAGGAAGGGCCCCACGTGGGATGGGCCAGTCCCGCACATAGGGCTCAAGCAACAGCCTGACACAGGGCAGGAGGAAACCAAGGGAGGGGGAGCATAACACCCACTTTGTCCAAATCATTCCTCCTACGCTATTCCTCTCTCCAGTCTAACCAGATCTGCCCCCCCCAGCAGGTCCTTCCCCGCTCTAACCAGGTCTGTCCCCCCAGCAGGCCCTTCCCCACTCGAACCAGGTCTGTCCCCACAACAGGTCCCTCCCCACTCTAACCAGGTCTGCCCCCCCCAGCAGGTCCTTCCCCGCTCTAACCAGGTCTGTCCCCCCCCAGCAGGTCCCTCCCCACTCTAACCAGATCTGCCCCCCCCCCCAGCAGGTCCTTCCCCACTCTAACCAGGTCTGTCCCCACAACAGGTCCCTCCCCACTCTAACCAGGTCTGTTCCCCCAGCAGGTCCCTCCCCACTCTAACCAGGTCTGTCCCCCCAACAGGTCCCTCCCCACTCTAACCAGGTCTGTCCCTCCAACAGGTCCCTCCCCACTCTAACCAGGTCTACCCCCCCCCAGCAGGTCCCTCCCCACTCTAACCAGGTCTGTCCCCACAACAGGTCCCTCCCCACTCTAACCAGGTCTACCCCCCCCCAGCAGGTCCCTCCCCACTCTAACCAGGTCTGTCCCCCCAACAGGTCCCTCCCCACTCTAACCAGGTCTACCCCCCCCCAGCAGGTCCCTCCCCACTCTAACCAGGTCTGTCCCCACAACAGGTCCCTCCCCACTCTAACCAGGTCTGTCCCCCCAACAGGTCCCTCCCCACTCTAACCAGGTCTACCCCACCCCAGCAGGTCCCTCCCCACTCTAACCAGGTCTGTCCCTCCAGCAGGTCCCTCCCTGATCTAACCAGGTCTACCCCCCCCAACAGGTCCCTCCCCACTCTAACCAGGTCTGTCCCTCCAGCAGGTCCCTCCCCACTCTAACCAGGTCTGTCCCCCCAGCAGGTCCCTCCCCACTCTAACCAGGTCTGTCCCCCCAGCAGGTCCCTCCCCACTCTAACCAGGTCTACCCCACCCCAGCAGGTCCCTCCCCACTCTAACCAGGTCTGTTCCCCCAGCAGGTCCCTCCCCACTCTAACCAGGTCTGTCCCCCCAACAGGTCCCTCCCCACTCTAACCAGGTCTGTCCCCCCAGCAGGTCCCTCCCCACTCTAACCAGGTCTACCCCCCCCAACAGGTCCCTCCCCACTCTAACCAGGTCTGTCCCTCCAGCAGGTCCCTCCCCACTCTAACCAGGTCTGTCCCCCTAACAGGTCCCTCCCCACTCTAACCATGTCTGTCCCCCTAACAGGTCCCTCCCCACTCTAACCAGGTCTGTCCCCCCAACAGGTCCCTCCCCACTCTAACCAGGTCTGTCCCCCCAGCAGGTCCCTCCCCACTCTAACCAGGTCTACCCCACCCCAGCAGGTCCCTCCCCACTCTAACCAGGTCTGTTCCCCCAGCAGGTCCCTCCCCACTCTAACCAGGTCTGTCCCCCCAACAGGTCCCTCCCCACTCTAACCAGGTCTGTCCCTCCAACAGGTCCCTCCCCACTCTAACCAGGTCTACCCCCCCCAGCAGGTCCCTCCCCACTCTAACCAGGTCTGTCCCCCCAACAGGTCCCTCCCCACTCTAACCAGGTCTACCCCCCCCCAGCAGGTCCCTCCCCACTCTAACCAGGTCTGTCCCCCCAACAGGTCCCTCCCCACTCTAACCAGGTCTGACCCCCCCAAGCAGGTCCCCTCCACAGACAGCAAGCAGCAGACAGGAGGACCACTGCCAGCCCAGGCCACCCCTGGCCTGCCTGGCTTCAACAATGAGGGCCCAGCCTGTGTCTAGAGGCCAGGGCCAGGTGCTGGTGACAACAGTGCTAACTGCATGAGGCTCAAGTCTAGACTTGGGGGGGGGGCACCTTTTCTCTGCCAGTGGCCATTTGGATATTTATAAGCAACTTAAACATTACCCTGCTGTAGACGCATTGAATTTTGAGTCTCACCTGCCACTGCCTTGGCAGGGCCGGACAGAAAAACTCCGAGGGCCCTGACACGGCCGGCTGGATGTTCCCCACCCCTGGCCTGGACCCACACTTTCTCTCCTGGGAAGCCTGACCCATCCCTGACCCCTCCGCGCCCCGCCACGCTGCTGCCTGCTCCCCGCTCCAAGCCACTCTCTGGCCTTCTGCTCTCCCCCACCTGCCACCCCTTCTCCCATCACCCCCAGGGACTTTCCTCACCCAGGATCCTCCTATGCCTCAGCCCGAGCTCCCAAAGACACACCCCCACCCTCCAGGAGGGGTCACCAGGGTCACTCCACTCCACTCAGAAATCCTTCTCTCCCGCGCTCCGTCCTGCCTGACCTCAGCCCCACCACCCACATCTGTGCTTTTCCCTCCTCTTGCCTTTCGGTCCTTCAGCCCTTCTGGAGTTTTCCAGGCAGTCTGTACCTCCCCCCTCCCCCGGCCTCCCTTCCCACCACGAAACGCGGCCGAAGCCTCCTTGGCCTCCAGGGTCAGGCTCCTCCTGCCCCTAGGCCATGTTCCCTGCCTCTTCCACAGGCACACAGCCCACTCCTCTCCCTCCGTCCACCCAGCTTGCTTCTTCTTGGTGGGGCCCTCCTAGCATCCTCGCTGACCGTCTGACCTCAGCTCTTCCCCTGCCCGCCTCGCCCCTCCTCACCAGCCTCTCCGCCTCCAGGTGCTTCTGTCCCAGGGGGATAAATGGCCTGAAACACCAACCTTCCCTTGTCACTCCCCTCGTAAGTCACTCAGCGAGGCAGGCATCTGACCTAGTGCTTATGAGACCAACGGGACACCTGCCACCCTATCTGCGTGGCTACGTTCAAGTTCCCTGTTCACTCCCTGCTCCAACCTCCCGCTACTGCACACCCCGGGGGGCGGCAGAGATGGCCCAAGCACTTCAGCCCCTACCACCCATGTGGGAAACCCAGATTGAGTTCCAGGCTCCCGGCTTTGGCCTGGCCCGGTCCTGGCTGCTGCAGGCATTTGGGAAAGGAACCAGCAAACGGGCGACCTCTGTCTGTCTGTCTGTCTTTCTCTCTGCCTCTCAAATAATCAAACCCCTCAGTGAAAGCCCAAAGCTAGAAAGATAAGCTCAAACGCCTCAGCCTGGCACCACTAAGCTTCCCTCCCCTGCCCAACGCGGGTCTCCACCCAGCTCCCATGACGTGCCCCTGGAGGGCGCCAGGCACCCCGCACACTCAGTTCACGGGGCTGGGCCTCTGGCTCTCTGGTCCGCATGCCTTCAAGCACCTCCTCTGCTGCTGACCTCACCTCTGGTCCTCGTATTTCCGGGAGAGACCCAGATACACTTCCCAGCGATCACAAGCCCTCACGGGACTCCATACACCAGGAGCGATCACAAACCCTCACCGGACTTCATACGCCAGGAGCGCCCAGACCTTTCTCTTGCGATGCTCTGACCACTCTGCTCTCCCAGTTCCCTTATACAAACACGCCTTCCCCTGGACACACTCCCGGCCCTCTCCCCCTCCCCCTCCCCCTCTCCTTGAGGCCCCTGTGGCCAACTATGTCTCTTCTGCTCTATGTTCACAGACTGCCTCGCTCTCACTGGGCTGCTCCAAGGTTCCCTGCTTGGCTGCCGGGGAGTCTGGCGGTGGGGATAGGACAACAATGGCATGGGTGGCAGGAAGACTGGAAACAGCACAGGCTCTTGGGGAGCTTCCCACCTCCATGAATTTGGTACCCAGTGCGGTTCACTTCCATCACGTCCAGGCCCACTGGACACCCGTGCCCTGGCCCCTGTGACTCTGCACACCACCACCGCAGAGGGCAGGGGACCAACGCCCTGACCTCAGGAAGCCTCAGCACGTGCCCCTGTCCCCGGCTGTGAGACCCTGGAAGAGCACAGAACCCAGGGAAAAGCCGCTCTCCCTGCTTCTCCCCAGAAGCCAGGCCCACAGCGGTACTAAATGGTGTTAAACACACCGACTGTCCATGGGGTATTCCTTCTGCCTGACATCCCCTTCCCAGCTCCCACCTCCCCCCCAAATCACCAGTAAGATTTGGTCCCTTTCGACTTTCAAGACCCAGGGCCCTGGGCCCAGCACCAAGGCAGAGCCGGTCTCCCACTCACAGTGTAGACCCTCTGGACTCTGTGTGCCACTCTTGGTCCAGACCTCGGCCTCCCTGATGTCCAAGGGCCAGGACGCAAACCCAGGCCCGCAGGACCCAAGCACATGCTGGTCATCACTCTGCCTCTCACGCAGCCTCTGCGGGGGTTCTCCTGAGCATGGGCCACCCTGGTGATGCACAGAGCCTGTTCCAACCATGCAGGTAAAAACTAACAGCCCCAAGTGACTGGGAGCCCACTGCTCTAGTTCTCACCTGCTCATCCTAAGGAAAACACAATGATCCCAACACACACGCACACTCATACACACACACACACTATATCCCTATCCCTATCCTTATCTCTATCTCTATCTCTAAAGTCCAAGGAGAGGAAAGAACTTGTCCAGTGTCTCTGAGCTTGGAAGGGTGAGGCAGGGACTCGTTCCCCATGGTGCCGGGTCAGAGCACGTGGCCCTCCAGATGCTACGCAGGGTTAGTGACCACAGCTTGGCTCTGACGGGGCCACCCCCTTGATGCTGCTCCCTGTTGAAAACGAGACAATAGCAGCTCTGACATTTAGACCAGCCTCTGAGACACTGTGAGGCCTGTAATTCCATAGGCTGGGAACTGAGCACGGTGACAGGCAGATTTGGTTGGGGACGCTAGTGGGGACAAACCACCACCCTGGAAACAGTCTCTTGGAGGCTGGGTCCCTCAGAGCAACTCAACCACAATGCAGCCCCGCCTGGAGCCCTGGCAGCCAGGACCCACCCGGGCCCTGCAGCCCAATCGACCCGGGGGCAAGAGGGCCGGTCGGAGATCACGGCTGCTAAGTCCAACACAGCTGTGAGCTACCAGGCTGCAAAGCTACACCTGTGCTGCCTTGGCAACTCTGGCAAAGTCGGTTACTTGTCGGTGAGCAGCGCAGCTATAGTTCCATGTTCAGAACTTCCATTTTCCTCCCTCTTTGCCAATCCTGAAGTCATCGTCTGCCTGGCTTCCTTCAAGCCCTGGGAGAACGTGGTTAAGCCCCACCCCACCCCCCTGCCCCTTGCAGAAATGGGCAGAAGTCCCGAGAAGCCACAGCTCCCTGCTCAGTGATCGACAGCATTTGGAAATGTGAATCTTCAAACAGCTCGGCTCACACGCAGAACCCTGGCACTGGGGGAAGTGGCTACACCGCAGAACAGGCGCCCTGGTAATAACACTCCTTGCGCTGCGCTGGCCTGGGGAAAGGAGCCCACGCAGCCAGATAATGCTGTGCTACGGTGTTCCCTGCCCCAGGCTCAGCCGTTCTCCACCCACCCAACAAACACCCTGAGACGACTGGGTCCAGGCTCTGGGGTCACAGCAGGGCCTCTCAGCACCCCGACCACCAAACCAAGTGAGCAGGACCCTCCTATTTGCCCTTGTGCTTCCAACACCCCTGTGGGGAGTCAGGAAGAAGACACACTGGGCTCTAAGTGGCAGGAGCGAGAGGAGACAGGAAGAAAACAAGCTAACAACTTGGGACCAGCATCATGGCACAACGGGTGAAGCCGCAGCCTACGATGCCAGCGCCTCGTATGAGCGCGGGTTTGAATCCCAGCTGTTCCACTTCTGATCCAGCTCTCTGCTAATGTGCCTGGGAAAGCAGCAGAAGGTGGCCCAAGTCCTTGAGCCCCTGCACCCATGTGGGAGACCCAGATGAAGCTCCTTGGCTTTGGCCTGGCCCAGCTCCATCTGTTGTGGCCATCTGGGGAATGAATCAGTGGGTGGAAGATCTCCCTCTCCCTCTCTCTCAATCTGACAACACTGGATCTGCTTGCATGAAGCAGCCCAGTGTTGGCGGGGTCTCCGCCAAGATCAGGTGGTGCAGCAAACCTCAGGGCTCAGATGCCAAGGATGGCGGCATCCTCCCATCTCTGGGGCCTCGCTGCGCCTGTGGGGTCACGTGGGCTTGGCGGTCCAGGCTTTGGGTCAGCTCAGGTCATCTGCAGTGCCCTCGGTTGGGGGCGGAGGCAAACAAGCGCTGTGCAAAGTGGAGATTCCCGGGAGCCTGGGGAGGCCCGTGCTGCCTCCTGTGCCCAGCTCAGCACCTACACGCTCACTCTTCCCCACGTTCTTCTGGCGAAGCCAAGTCACAGGGCCAAGCCCAGCATCAACAGGTGGGGAAGTGCCTACCTCCCCACGGGAGCGGGGACGAGGCGGGAGAGAACACGGAGAAATAACACCCACCACCCCACACTGAGGACGCTTTCTGTTTCAAAGACAACTATCTCCTATCTCCGTCCACCAAAGCTTAAACAAGCAACGGCAAAACAGGGGATTCGAGCTGACCTGCCCAGACTGTGGTCTCCAAATACCACGTCCCACCGAAACAAACACACATCCCTGAGGGAGGGCCTGGTTCCAGATCTGCAGCAGGGAACGTACAGCGTGAGCCTGTGTATGAGAGCAAGGGAGCTAGTAAAAAACAAAACAAAACAAAACAAAATCCTAATGGGGTCATGTTAAGAAGATGCAGGAGCCACAATGAAAGGGCTCCTCTGGATAAAAGAAAGGACAATTTAGGGGCCAGTGCTGTGGCACAGCGGGTTAATGCCCTGGCCTGAAGTGCCGGCACCCCATATGGGCGGCAGTTCTAGTCCCGGCTGCTCCTCTTCTGATCCAGCTCCCTGCTAGTGTACCTGGGAAAAAGTGCTTGGGCCCCTGCACCCACGTGGGAGACCCAGAAGAAGCTCCTGGTTCCTGGCTTCAGATCGGCGCAGCTCCGGCCATTGCAGCCACCTGGGGAGTGAACCAGCAGATGGAAGATCTCTCTGTCTCTATGTCTCTCTCTCTGTCTCTATCTCTCTCTGACTCTGTCTTTCAAATAAATAAAATAAATCTCTAAAAAAAGAAAAAAGGACAATTTAATGCATCGATAGGAATGGTGACCACAACTGATCGAGACACATGGGATCTATAAATCTACACGTGGGCCGGCACTGTGGCGCAGCAGGTTAAGCCGCAGCCTGCAACACCGGCTTCCCCGTGTCGGAGCACCGGCTTCAGTCCCAGGTGCTGATTCCAATGCTGCTCCTTGCTAATGTGCCTGGGAAAGAAAGCAGCGGAAGATGGCACGAGTACTTGGGCCGCTGCCACCCACACAGGTGACCCAGATGCAGTTCCTGGCTTCCTCCTGGCCCAGCCTGACTGTGGCCACTCAAGGAGTGAGCCAGCAGCTGGAAGGCCATGTGTTCATTACAACAGAAAAGAAGAAAAGTGAGAGAGGCACTATTCACCAAAACCAAAATCAACACTAACGTCGCAGGAAGGGTAAGTTCGGGGTGGGGGGGGGCAGGCATTTTGGTGCAGTGGGGTAAGCTGCCACGTGGAACACTGGCGTATCAGAACGCCTGATTCAACACTGGTTGCTGCTAAGTTTTACCAGGCTCCAGGCCTGTGCTGAGCGCTCCACTTGTCTCCTCTCGCTTAATTCCCCAAGAACGCCCCTGGGGGAGGGACTCTTACCAACCCCCTTCTATGGGTGAAGAAACTGGAATCCTGAGAGACAGTCACTTCTCCAAGGCCACACAGCTGGGACTGGCGGAGCCATAAACACTAAAGTTCCGGAGTCAGACCAGCTGAATGTGCACTTGACCTGAGTGCCGTGGTAGCACCTCCAAGAGGTCTCCTGTGGCTGTCACTCCCCCGTCCAGCACCGTGTGAGCTCCTCCTCACGGAATGCAGCTGACCTCTGAGATGAACGGGTGGCTGTGGGGCTGGCAGGGTATGACTGTGAGGGCCTGACCATGAGTCACTGCAGCTCTGTGTCACTCCCCTGGTCACACATGAGGGGAAGTCAGTCGCCCCGCACGAGGATGGTCACACAGGCTTCTGGAAAGTTCCACGTGACACGGGACAGTGGCCCCTGCCAATGGCTGGTCCTGACACGCCAGGCACTGTGTGTGGACCCGTTGGAAACATGTCTCCCAGCCCCAGCCGAGCCTTCACAGGACCCAGGCCCAACTGCTGTCTTGGCTGCAACTTCCTGAGGCTCTGAGCCAGGACCACCCGGCTAAGCCACCTGGCCCCTCCACCCTAGAAGCTGGCTGGGGATCACTTATTACTGGCAGTGGAGGAGTAAAAGGGTAACCGTGGAGCAACGTACAGTTCTCAACACGTCTCAGCTTCCGTCACACATAAAACAGAGTGGCATAGCTGGTAAAGTTGCCCCTGCAGTGCCAGCATCCCATACGGGTGCTGGTTCGAGTCCTGGCTGCTCCACTTCCAATCCAGCTCTCTGCTATGGCCTGGGAAAGCAGCAGAAGATGGCCCAGGTCCTTGGGCCCCTGCACCCACGTGGGAGACCTGGAGGAATCTCCTGGCTCCTGGCTTCGGATCAATGCAGCTCCAGCCATTGCGGTCATTTGGGGAGTGAACCAGCAGATGGAAGACCTCTCTCTCTCTCTCTCTCTCTCTCTCTCTCTCTGCTTCTCCTTCTCTCTCTGTGTAACTCCAACTCTCAACTAAACAAATAAATCTTTAAAAAATAAAATAAAACAAAGATAACAACAGCAGCGCCTCTTAAGGGTGTCGTCAGGATCAAAGCAGAGACATCTAAGTGCCTGGCCTAGTGTCTGCACACAACAATGGGGAAGTGAGATCAGCCCAGACCCCCAGCCGTCCCAAGTCCACAGCAGCACCCACCCATTTCCAAACTTGTGCTCAGGCCATGAGCCATTCGAATCCAGAGCTGAGGTCTGCAGGGCTGGCAGACCAACCAAGGACACAGGCAAGGGTCCACGCGGGCAAGGGCAGTGCCCGCTACTCCGCCACTGGGAGCCGTCTTCCTGGCAGCACCAAGACTCAAAGACCCCAGGGCGGGGAGCTTTAGAAGCCTTCAAGGCCACATCTCCAGCACCAGTGCACCCCCGACACACCCTCTGTGCACACTGATCCCACGATCCGCAGCATTTGTCCAGCGCTGTCTCCAAGTCTCCCCGTAACGCCTCACGGCCACTCCTAGCCTTCCAGGTCCCCACAGCAGGAATCAGTCCCTGTAGGACTTCCCTTTTTGACCTCACTACCCCAAGCTCCCCATTAACAGGCAGTGTTGGAAAACTGCATGTTGGCAGCTTCCTAGGGGGCAGAGAAATGGAGCACAGACCCGGAGCAGATTGGGAAAAAGACCAACTGGGAGAAGCTGCCATCCAGGGAAACCCCCAAAGTCCAAATCTCCATATCTAAATCCAGCCACAGCACCCCAACCGGGAAGGACCTTAAAGGCCTTGGAAGGGCTTATAAAGTTCATTTGCAGACAACGGCGCCCTGGGGTGACAGCTACAGGGCAGCACAGGAGGTGGGGACCACGTCTCTACAAGGTCAGAACCCCCTGACCTCGAAGCAGTAGTTGAGCACTTGGGCTCTGGCTCAGACCCGGTTCAAGTCCTGGCTATGTGATCCATGGCCACTATTGTTCCGATTATGTGGAACCACTTGAGAGCAGCCGTGGTCACCAGGCAAGGACACGTGTTCACGGAATGAGTACGTCACAGAGCAAACCGCCATCATCACTCTTAGAACCATCAGCTCTGTGTGCCACTGGGGAGCTGTCCAAAAACTGCCTCCTCAGCCCCCTCGGCCACAGCCTCTCAGCCCAGACATCTGTAGGTTTTCACGGACACTCCTCAGCTATTCAGATGCACAAACAGGGTTGAAAGGCGCCGGTGCACACGGCTCATGAACTCCTGGGGAGCCCGGCCCCTCGCGAGCTCTCGGGCACTGGCCACCCGGCAAGTCCCGCCTACATCAAAGGTCCAGCCACGCGTTATCCGTGCCCTCCAGTGCTGAGGTGGGGCAGGCACCCGCCAAGAGGAGAACTTCCAGTGTTTGGTCTGCCAACAGTAACAAGAGTCAAGAGGCTGGGGCATCCTTTTAATCTGGATTTGACAAGGAGGCATAAGCTCTCCCACGTTCAGCTAACGCTGCGGATCTGAGACGTTTAAGCAGCTGGCCTCGAGTCCTGCCTCGGCACCAGGATCACCAGGGCGGGTTGGGTTCCAGAGACTCTGATTCTGTGGCCTAGGTGGGGCCTGGACACCCTGTGTGTGTCAAAGGCTGCCCAGGTGACACCGAGGTACAGCCACGACTGTCCCTTACAAACGCCTCCACTCCCACATTTGTCCGTCTGTCACAGCTTGAAGTACAGTGTGCCCTGACGAGGTCCCTGCCAAGCCGTGCGCCCTGGGAAGCAGCGCGGCCCACCGGGCTGTGCCTCTTCGGAGGAAGAACGTGCCCACCCCTTCTGCCTCCCTCCCCCATGAGTCTGGGGAGTGGCGCCAGCCTCCTGGGCACACAAGGGTTCAGGGCTCATGCAGGCTGGGTTGCCTTCCCTGACATTCAGGATGGAGAACAAAGCCCGGAAGTCACACGTGCTCCAGGTCGGAGACCAGCAGGAGAGCAGCCTGGGCTGGGAACCGAGGCAGCCGTCACACGACCACACTCCCGAGGGCTCCGAGAGGCAGCGGACTGCTGTTGTCAATGAGAAAGCATGAATCACAGCACGACACGATGCAACGGAAGGCGACGATGGGACGGCACCCAATTCAACGCAGCGAACTCAGTTCTGCTCCCCAGACCCCAGGAGTACAACACACAGACACAAATCACCGCTGTGTCTTCCCGTAAATGCTGAGTGCAGCGCAGGGCAGGCCTCCTCTGGGTTTGCTCGGGAGGCCTGAAGATCCTGGCCCTGTTTGATCCTGGGTGCACCATCCCTCTTGACGTCTACATGGTCACCGGGTTGCAACAGATGCTTTCTGGCATCTTCTCCCCAACGCACATCCCCTGCCCCCCTCTTTTCTGGGACTGCACCTCACTCACGAGCCTGGGTCCCCAGTTCCACTTGATGCACACTCTCAGCCAGTTCTGGACGCACAAGGAGCTGGGCTGGACCGGGCGTGGGACGTGGCTTCAATGGGGGTCACATAAAGTGGGCCCGATGGGGAGGCCAGGCTGGGCCACGTGTGAGGACAGGCAGGCAGGTAGGAGGGAAGGGCAAGGCCAGAAGCAGGGTGCCCACACCCTGGGCGGCTGCCAGGCTGCGAAACCCCACGCCCATGGAGTCTGCAGAGAGGCCCTGCGCTGCGCTGCCCTCTCGGCCCCTCCGGCGTGGATTTCTGCCACTTGCTAACAGAGACAGAACCCTGGGCAAAATGACTAACGCTCCATGTCTACTGCCAAACACTTCCAGGAATTTTCTTCTTAAACACAAAAATTAACTTTTTCCTTTTATTGAATATGCCACCTCGCAAATGCACATATGCTTTTCATGTAAATATGTATGCTTTTGGCTGTGGCAACTGGTTTCAAAACTAGAAACAAGGCTGCCATCCGATCTCGGGAATCTACAAAACGACAGCTCTCCAGAAAGCGATCCTGCACAGGCCCTTCAGCACAGGGGGAGGGATCAGTGTGCCCAGGCCTGAGTCTCCAGCACAGAGGCCCCTGGGCCCCAGCTGCTCAGCCCTGCAGTGTGGCCAGACGGGCAGCATTCCTGGAGAACCCGAAAGCCTGGCTCAAGGGGGCGGGGGAGGTTAGACAGGTAACATGCAGCTACCGCGGATTCAGGAGAGAAACTGAGTCCCTGTCTACTGGTCACGGCCACAGGAGCCGAGCGTGAAGGACGCAGTACAGACCTCCGGCTGGATGGCTTTAAACACGGGGATGTCCATCAGCGTGATCTGGCTCTGCAACAGAAGGGAGGTGGCATTAGACACGCGAACATGGACGGGGTCCGCACAGAGAAACACACTCACGCAAGGTTACGCTCGCCCCTGCCACACAACGTGCGAGGCCCAAGTGTGGGCACCACGGGGTGAGTTTTTAAAATGCCCCTCCCATCCCTTCCGTCTTCGTAAGTCTTGATCCATACCCTTCCTCCTTGAATGTAGGGTGAACTTTCAACTCAACTTTCAACCCAAAGCCAACAGTTGCTTGGAGGGTGGGGCTGGGAATAAGAACGCTTATATTTTGGACATTTTATATGTTTGGTCCTTTATACCAGCTTTAAAAGTTGCAGGGGAATATTAAACACTAGAATGCTAGACAGAGACACTATCTACTACCCTAAATTTAAATATCTTTTAAAACTGTGGTTTCTAGAAATTACACTTTTTTTCTGAAGTGTCTGTCTCCCCTAAATTATACAGCAGAGCACTGTGAGAGGCATCCACGGGCCATGCTGACCTCCGACTGTTTACTCCCCCAGCCCACGGGGGATCCAGAAGCGGCGAGCAAGCACTTGAGGCTTTGACAGCAGCGTGACATGGCCTTGGCCTTACGTTTTCTTAAAGTTCAGATTGGAAACCAAAGGGGGGAAAAAAGGTTCTTCCTGCGGCCAGCTGAAGAGGCACCAAAGTCACCCATGGAGAAAACGCCCCCGCCCCGGTGACCCCGGTGACACACTGAGCTCACTTCCCAGAGCCCATCCCCCCCAGATGTCAGCCCACAGAGGCCTCTGAGGCAGGCCAGGGGAGTGGCAGCAGGGAGCCTGGGAGCCGGTCAGGGCAAGAGGACAGCCGTCCACTGTGACGACCTAATGCGGAGCAGTGAACGACAAGGGCTGTGTGTCTGGACACTGGACACTGTCACGCCACAGCAATGTTCTCTTTGACACGACACCCTTCCCGTCTCAGTGCCGCATCAAGAAAAAGGTGACAATAACCCGATCTTAGAAATTCTCGGTAAAAATTCAAGACAAGAGGTGGAGAACGCCTGACACCTGACAGAGGCTCGGTAACTATGCAGATATCTGTGTGTCTGTGTGTCCATGTGTGTCTGTGTCTATGTATGCATGTGCATCTGTGTGTCTGTGCTTATGTACCTGTGGTGTGACCAAAGGGCAGTCCCGTGGATGGGCACGTGTACAGGTGGGTGAAGCTCCAGCTCCTGACCTGCACACGAGCTAGGACGTAAGGGACCATGGCTTCGGCTGAATCCAGGATCTCAAGCTGCTGCTGCCCTAGAGGAGACTAAAGCAGGCTGTTCCACTGAGCCAGCAAAAACCCTCCTGTCAGGAATGCACTGGAGAACAGTGACAATTCACACATGCATCAGCTGTAACCTCAGCCAGGGCTTAGACGCAAAGCAGTGGTCAGCTCGTGGTACAATTCAGGGCTACACAGAAAAGTCCAGCATCCGCTCCGCAAAGAGGAAGGGCGAGGTGAGCAGGTGGCTTCCAGGGACAGCCCCTTGTGCCCTTTCTCAGGGTCTGGCACAGGGGACAGATGCCGCCACTGCTGGAGTAAAGGAGCCCTTGTGGGGAATTCGAGCTTTTCCACCTCTGGGTCAAGGGGGCACCTGACGTGGGCATGACATGGATCTGCCCTCATCACCTGGGCGTCGAGAGGCCAGGACACCCTCAAGTCCCAAAGGCCTGTGAATGCCCGGAGCTCCACCCAGGGCAGTGCAGTGTTTCTTCCGCCAGGCCCATCGGGACTGCTAGCCAGGTGCTCCTCGTACTGGGTTCATTCTGTCAGGCTGGGAACAGGAAGGCCTGGGGAAACAGGAGATCTGTGTTCTGAGGGCCTTGGGAATCTCTCCTGCACTCAAGTTACCTCCCTATCTGGAAGAAGGGCAGGATGTTTGCAGTGTCATTTAGGAAGAGAACCAAGTGGCTGCTCATGTGAAAATGAGAAACTTCCTTCCCACCCTGCCATCGGCTCTGGGGTTTGCTACCGAAGTTGCAAGTGATTTATTAAAACCGGGACCTTACATTTTGTAGGTTTTGGCTGGCCCAACTTTCAAATATTCCGTAAGTCGGAAAATGTGTCCCGGTGTCTTATTCAAAACAAACAACAGAGGTCATTAGACTTGAAATAGGCCGGCCCTGACACAGGGACGGTTCTCAGAAGACTCTCCCACTCCCAGCCTCACAACTCTGGCCAAAAAAAGGTAGAACGTGCAGAGCGAAGCTCCAGGGACGCAAGATACTCAGGCAGAAATCCTCACCCTGAGCAACCCCTCCCAGGCTGGACAGGTCATGCCGCACTCCACAGCCGGCTCCGGGGACCACTCAGCAGCAATGCCCCTGGCCTCAGTTGCGTTAAAGCCTCGGCAGAAATGAGACAGCAAGGCCTCCACATTTGTCCCCAGGAAGCAGACTCACCCAGCAGTGGGGCCCAACAAGTCTCCATGGCATGGGAAACAAGGCCTCACATCAGATGCCCAGTTAGGCTGGTCTGAGTCCCCGCTCCTTGCCCTCCTAGGCTGGGGATCCCTATGACCCCCGCTTTTGGTGATCACACATTACACCCCATTTTCTGTAGGACGAACCCTACAGACTGGAGAGACCTACTGGAGGAGCACCTCACAGTGTAGCCCTGAAGTGTGTGTGGACAGACAGGAACCTCCTGGTTGGCCAAAAAGAAAATGACATGTTTTCTGCAGGTGCTGAACACAGTATTTCCTCCCTGCACAGCCATAGACTCCTCACAGGCAAGCCAGTGCTGCCTGCGCCAACACACGCCCTGAAGCATGCACCTCGATCACTCCTGCAGGCATGACTAGGACTCATGGGGCCAAAAGCAACCAGCTCCAAAGAGCTACTCCCAAGACAAACTCCCGAGCCGTGGGGAAGCACCGGGCTGGCCATGTACAGCGTCCCAGGCAGAATCTTAGCAACAGGAAGTCACCCCGTCAGCCGTCACCCCTGTGGACCTGTAACTGCACTCCTGGAAAGCATTCTACCAATAACTCCTTGAAAAGTGTAACTGTTTGTTTTTTTAAAAACATCAAACCTATTTTTTAAAAAAAAGTTGCAAAAGTAGTACAATGGACTCTCGAGCCTTCGCCAAGCCTCAGTGGCAACGTGTCAGCCTGTGTTGGTTGCTATCACCACACACGTGATTACACACGGGCGTTTTTTTCTGGGCCAATGAGAGTAAAATATAGATTTCACACTTCCTCATCTGAAACACTTCAGGATGTATCTCCTAAGAACAAGATCATTCTCTCACAGTGACAAATTTATGGCATGCAGCAGTATGGTCTATACACAACCTACGTTCAAAAGTTGCTCATTATCCCAATACTGTCTTTTCAGGAAATTTTTCTGAATCCTGGCTCATGTGTGTGGACATGACGCACTAAGAGCACAACGCACATTTTATTGACACAGCAGTCCTGACAAAGGCGGAGAGTGCAAGGAGACTGTGCACACAGCTCTACAGGCTCAAACGCAGACGCGGGGACAGACATGGACACAGACGTTCACTGCTTCGCTGTTTGCAGTACCAAAAATCTGGAGACAACCTAAAAGGCCATCAAGGGGGAACTGCTGAAAAAAGTTACGGCATGTCCAGACATTGGGATATTACGCAGCTATTAAAATGGTGAGTGCCATCCACACACATGGAGCTAGAAGGATGCCATGACCGGCAGAGGGTCGGGACAAGTTCCTGCACCGGGGAGAAGCTCTGAGGTGACCTGTACGGCACCCCCTGGGGAAAGCAGAGGAGGACCTCTGCAATGGCTCCCCGTGACCGTAACATGACGCACGGCGACAGAAAGCCGCAGGCACAAGTGCACAGAGAGCACACTCAGCTTGCAGCCCCACCAGGGCAAGAGAGAGCTGCCCCAACTGCTGGCTGAGTGCACAGACAGAACGTGGTCCAGACAAGCCGCGGATGCCGAGAGCTGGTCTCAAGAAGAAAGGTATATGACCCCACCCATGTGAGGTGTCCAGGCACAGACACACACACGTGACCCCATGTGAGGTGTCCAGACACAGACACACACATGTGACCCCATGTGAGGTGTCCAGGTATAGACACATGTGACCCCCCATGTGAGGTGTCCAGGCACAGACACACGTGACCCCCCATGTGAGGTGTCCAGGTATAGACACATGTGACCCCCCATGTGAGGTGTCCAGGCGCAGACACACATGACCCCCCATGTGAGGTGTCCAGGTATAGACACACACACGTGACCCCCATGTGAGGTGTCCAGGTGCAGACACACACATGTGACCCCCATGTGAGGTGTCCAGACAGGTAAAATGCACAAAAATGTAGAGGCTGGGAAGAGGGTGTGGGATTGTATAACGGACAGAGTTTCAGTTTAACAAAAAACATGACTGATCTAACACTTAAAAATGGTAATAGGGAAGATTTTATGTTCTGTATCTTTTACAATTAAACAATAAAAGACAGGTCTAGGGGTCAAGACCCTCATACCCTATATCAGCACACCTGGTTCAAGTCCCAGCTCTACTCCTGACTGCAGCTTCCTGGGAGGCAGCGGGTGACGGCTCCAGTACTTGGGTCCCTGCCGCCCACATGGGAGACCTGGATTAGGTTCCCAACTCCCAGCTTTGGCCTGGTCCAGGCCTGGCCTTTGTGAGCCTTTGGGGGAGTGAATCAGGAGGTGGAATTTGTGTGTGTACGTGTGTGTGTGTGTGTGTGTGTGTGTGCGCGTGTATGTGTCTGCCTCTCAAATAAATAAAAATTTTAAAAACAAAGCACAGTTGGCATTAGGCTAAGCCAGTACTTGCAACACCAGTACCCCACATCAAAGTGCAGGTCCTATCCCGGTGACTCTGCTTCTGATCCGGCTTCCTGCTAACGTGCCTGGGAAGGCAGCAGTGATGGCCAAGTGCTCGGGTCCCTGCCATCCATGTGGGAGACCAGCATGCAGTTCCTGGCTCCTGACTTTGGCCTGGTCCAGACCTGGTTGCTGTGGCCATTGGGGAGTGACCAATAGAAATGTTCATTCTCTCTCTCTCTCTCTCTCTCTTTCTCTAACTCTGTCTTTCAAATAACTAAATAAATAAATCTTGCCCCGGTCCTCACCCTCGCTCCCTAACCAAAACACAGTCCTGACTCTCCTCGGGGTTGCTTTAGAATTTGATCGTCAAGTGTGGGCAGTGAGGCATCATACTGTAGCCTTGCGAACTTTGTTAAAAATTCCATGTGTACTTTTTAAATCTG
This sequence comes from Sylvilagus floridanus, assembly GCA_949820135.1. NCBI lineage: Eukaryota > Metazoa > Chordata > Mammalia > Lagomorpha > Leporidae > Sylvilagus > Sylvilagus floridanus. The sequence continues at coordinate 92,263,507 of OX463243.1, read as the reverse complement.
TTTGGTCTACACCCATTCTCTCAGTTCTTATGTCCTTCGCAAGGCCTGAGTGAAGAATCCAGGCCAGGGCCAGCGCTGTGGCGTAGCGGGTAAAGCCACCACCTGCAGTGCCGGCATACCCCATGGGCACTGGTTTGAGTCCTGGCTGCTCCATCTTCCAATCCAGCTCCCTGCTCTGGTCTGGGAAAGCAGTGGAAGATGGCTCCTAGCTTTGGATCAGCACAGCTCCAGCTGGCTATTGCAGCCATCTGGGGAATGAACCAGCAGATGGAAGACCTCTCTCTCTCTCTGCCTCTGCCTCTCTGTAACTCTGCCTTCGAAATAAATTAAAAAAAAAAAAAAAGAGGGGAGGGGGCTGGCGCAGTGGCACAGCAGGTTAATGCCCTAGCTTGAAGCACCGGCATCCCATATGGGCACCGGTTCAAGTCCTGGATACTCCAATTCCAATCCAGCTCCCTGCTATGGCCTGGGAAAGCAGTAGGAGATGGCCCAAGTCCTTCATCTGGAGAGTGAACAAGCGGATGGAAGACCTCTTTCTCTCTCTCTCTCTCTCTGCCTTTCCTCTCTCTGTGTGACTCTGACTTTCAAATAAACAAATAAATCTTTAAAAAAAAAAAAAAGAAAGAAAGAAAAGAATCCAGGCTGTCTGGCCACACGGTTCCCCACACTCATGCAGCTCTGCCCTGGGCGCTTCCTGTAGTCAGCAGCTGGACAGAGAGGCTCTGGCCAGACTAGAGGTGGTGCAGGTGTCTCACGAGGGGGCACACAAGGCCTCCCCATCGATGAGGCTGGCGACCACGGATGCTCACTGCTCAGATCTGTCCAGTGCAACGCTATCATCTCCTTTCCGTGTGTTAGCTCGGCTAATTCAGGGAAAAGTCGCTCTCCCCCATCTACTACCTGCTTTACCCAGTGTAGCCAAAGAGCGGCAGGTGGGACACAGGCTTCTTTCCTCGCACTGTCCAGTTTGGGGTGACCCACTGTCAGGTGGGTGTCAGTCAGTTGTAATTACTGTCCTTCTGAAGCTCAAAGTGCCCAGTCTGTTCTACCTGGCGCCGGTCCCGCGGTTGCTGACGGCTTCCTCACAGGACTGGGAAGTCAGACCAAGCTCGGGAGGAGTGGTTCCTGTCCCGATTTCCTTCCTCCCGGAAGCCCTGCGCTCTCTCGGGGAGAGACGGCATTTCAGGACCACAGTCTGGAATTCACACCGGTATTTCCAATTCAAATTCAAGGCGCCTTTCACCCCACTTACTTCATTACCCTCTTCTGTATCCTCTCTGCATCTCCTTCTGTATCTTTTTTTTAAGCTTCATTTATTTATTTGAAAGTCAGAGTTACACAGAGAGAGAAGGAGAGGGAGAGGGAGAGGGAGAGAGAGAGAGAGAGAGGTCTTCCATCCGCTGGTTTACTCCCCCAGTTGGCCAAAACGGCCGGAGCTGAGCCGATCCGAAGCCAGGAGTCAAGAGTTTCTTCCAGGTCTCCCATGTGGGTGCAGGGGCGCAAGGACTTGGGCCATCTTCTACTGCTTTCCCAGGCCACAGCAGGGAGCTGGATCAGAAGTGGAGCAGCCGGGACTAGAACCAGCGCCCATATGGGATGCTAGCACTGCAGGCGGCAGCTTTACCCACTGTGCCACAGCACTGGCCCCCTTTCTTCTAGATCAAAAATCCAGGTTCTGGTACCCCAAGAACGCTAGGTTATCATCTCCCATCATTACTTAACATGTCCCACACTACACATGCCAGTCTCAGGATAAAAGTGTGCTACCTGAGGTTACAGAAGAGAGTGTAATTTCTCTCTACTCTTGCCCATCCTTTTGAAACAGGGCACAATTCTGACTCCCTCAATTCTCACCATAAACCACACCTCTCCGTGCCACCCTCACTCAGCCCTTCACACCAGCAGCTGCAGCTTCGCCGGTCTACCCGTTCCTAAGTCTGATCATCTTCATTGTCCTCGGGAGGCGCTCAGGGCAGTAACACCCTCTGGGGTCTTGCAGGTCCCTGACAGCGTGTCTGTGTCCTTTCCTTTAGAGTCAGTTTCCCTGCGTGGCAAATCCTTAGTCCGCAGGTTTTTCTTTCCTTGATCTAATTTATGATGTTATTCCATTTCCCTTGGCAAAACAAACCAAAAAAAAAAAAAGTGTCAAATCTTTTCTGTCCAAAAGATTGATAGTAATTTACTTTGCTTTCACCATTTTTGCCTAGGACTGCAATAGATTTTTTTCTCTTCTTTTAAAATCCACTGGTTTACCAAGAACACACATGGGCTGACATCCTTAGCTTCATTATGTGCTGTTCAAGATGTAGTTTCAAAGATTTTATTTCATGACTATTATCTTAGTTCTGTTCAATTCCCTTGTTTTCTTATCCCCCCTTTCAGATTCCTATTATCTGTGTATTGAATCTTCTTCGTCTATCATCACTATCTGTCACTTTTTCCCCAAAATCTTATTATCTCTTCATTTATTTTATTTTTATTTGAAAGAGAGAGGAGAGAACCAGGGAGAGATTACCCATATGCTGATTCATTCTCCAAGTGCCCACAATAGCTGGGGCTGGGCCAGGCCAAAGCCAGGAGTCCAGACCTCAACCCAGGTCTCCCACGTGGGTGGAAGGGACCCCAAGTACTTGAGCCACCACCTGCTGCCTCCCCAGGTGTGCATTTAGCAGGAAGCCGGAGCTGGAAGAGGAACTGGGACTTGAACCCAGGCACCCCAATATGAGATGCAGGTATCCCAAGCATCACCATAGCTGCTGCACCCAACTTCCCGCCCTGCACCGTTACTTTGATATGAGAAAGTTTCCTCCCTTAAGGCATTTCCTGTCATGTCCACTTGTTCCTGGGTTCCTTCTAGATCAGTCCCCATTTCCAGAAGAATTTTCCTTGCACTTTCTGTTACCAACAGATGCTGCTCATGTCTCAGCACAGTCTGAAGGTCTCCTTGATCATTTGAAAACAGCACAGTCTTATCGGTTTGGGGCATGACTTTCTGCCATGCTCTCATTGTCTATCAAGGATGATCTCCCCTTTTCTTAGACTAACTTACAGTGGGATCTGGGGCGCTAATCTGCTCTCGCCTACTCTTATGTAAAGTTAACTTCCCAAGCCTTCGTTAGAGGGAACGTGGCGCAGACAGCCTTTTCTAGCCCTACACTGACTTCACGCAGCGTTCAAGACACCTAGCTGCTTCTGAGAGTTCGCACGCGCGTGTGCACGCACACAATCTCTCTCCTCTGCCTTTCTCTTAGGTGTGTGGTCTTGTCCTAGAAGGGAGCTCTGGCTGGTTGGTTTCAAGGGACCATAGCAACCATACACCCAGCACAGCATCGATGAACACATTAGCCTACCTTCTGCCCACGCTCTCCCAGTTTCTGCTGCTGGTCCCACACTGAGCCCCTGGTCTTTGCTGTGGAACCTGTGGACCAGTGCTGGGTCCTCCTGCGCTCAAATCCATCAAACACCCCAGTGCTCATTCTGCTTCCCCCTGTGGATGCTGATGCCCTGGCGGTCCTGTGGGAGGTGCCGGTGAGTCCTCAGATACCTGTACTTTGCAGAAGATGAGGATAACCTATCCCCTAACTTTTTTTCTTTTTTAAGATTTTATTTCTTTGAAAAAGTAACAGTATAGAGAAAGGTAGAGACAGAGAGGTCTTCCACCTGCTGGTTCACTTCCCAAATGGCTGCAACGGCCAGAGCTGCGCCAATCCAAAGCCAGGATCCAGGAGCTTCTTCTGGGTTTCCCACATGGGAACAGGGGCCCAAGGATTTGGGCCATCCTCCACTTCTTTCCCAGGCACATTAGCAGAGAGCTGGATCACAAGTGACGCAGCCAGGACTCGAACCAGCATCCATATGGGATGCTGGTGCTGAAGGCCAGGGCTTTAATCCACTGTGTCACAGTGTCAACCCTAACCTCTTGTTTGTTTTTTAAGGTTTATTGATCTATTTGAAAGGCAGAGTTAGAGACAAGAGGCACAGAGAGACACAGAGAGATCTTCCATCTGCTTGTTTACTCCTCAAACGGCCTCAACAGCCAGGCTTGGGCCAGGACAAAACCAGGAGCGTCACCCTGGGTCTCCCATGGGGCGGCAGGGGCCCAATCACTTGAGCCATTTTCTATCACTTTTCCAAGCACATTAGCAGGAAACCGGATCAGAAGTACACCAGGCAGGACTCGAATCGGTGCCCATATGGGATGCCAGCCCTGCAGGTGGTAGCTTAACCCACTACACCACAACGGCCCCGTCATCCAGTTTCACTATAATCGTTGTTCATGGGTTTAGGGTTTGCAATCTGGTTGTTATAAATGTGGGGGAATTCAGAGAGAATGAAATCCTATCTTCCCAGAATCTCAGAAATGGTTTTTAATGGACATTCACATCTAGGTTTTCTCCTTTCTCATATTATCGGACAGGAAACCAGAATGCCAGGGGTCTGGTTCAGTTTCAACACCTGACAACTCCAGCGCGTCCCCAAAGCCCAGAGACTGCACGGGGCCTGCTTTCACAGGAAAGGCTCTGGGGGGGCCTCAAAGCTAGCATTCACCACTCTGCCCTGCAGCCTCCCTCGCCTCAGAAAACCCGCCTGGGCCAGGCCACGTGATGCCTTAGGGGTGAGACGAGACCACCAGGCCCAGCGTCTCCCCGGGGGTCCTGCGGGTGATGTGGCCTGAGGTTCTGACGTCCTCCGTGGCAAACAGCTGGGGAGGGATTCTGAAGGTTTGGTGTTGCTCCGTTTCTTCCCTGAAGCCAGGAAGGACAACTGTTGAAAACAAGAGTGAACACACACAAACAGAACACCGGAGTCAGGGCTGGCCTGCAGGCTCCCGGCGCCTTCCAAAGCAGAGGTATCTGGTGGGCTTTGTGGCTGGGGGCACAGAGGCTGGCCCCACGCCGCTCAGTCCGGAGGCTGCGAGCCACAGGGGGCCGCTGAGCCTCTGAAGCATTGCCAGTAGCACACGCAGAAAATACACAATGGAATTTGAAGACTCAGTTTGAAAAGGAAGAAGAGGAAGTCTCCCAATACTCGTCTGTGGCTTCCATGTTGAAGTGGGACGATTTTGGACATCATGGGCTTGAAATGCACTATGAAAAGTAATTCCACCTCTTTCGTTTGTTAAAACATGGCTCCTGGAAAGGTTAACACTGCCCACGCGGCTCGGACTGTATTTCCATTGGGTGGCGCTGGTCCAGCGTGTCGGGCCTCTGTGAAGCGGACCGTCTTCTCTCACGGCTGACTTGCTCATCAGCTGGAGAGAAGCAGGCGCGTGCCTGCTCGAGACAGCCGTGGTGAAAAGTCCATCAGACACGACATTCAGCACCCAGGAGGCGCTGGGTGATCACAGCTGCTCTTCTCCCCGCCTCCCCGCATCAGGGGGACAATCAGAAGAGGCATTCACACCTGCTCCTGCTAACACCTGGCCAGAGGAGCCACAGGACAAAGCTCTGGGGTCCTGGTTTCTTTACTAGGACATCCGGAGCTAATGACACGCCTTATTTACCTGCAAGGGTTCAATTCTTTTAGACCGCATGGAGTTCCTACACACGTACTAGGAGCCAGGCATATTTTGGGCACTCGGAGAAAGCAACCACCAAATCAGATAAAGTTCCTACTATCCTAGGGAGCTCATGTTCCAGGGCCGGACATGCATACTAAAGTTATCACTGGGGAGCAGGTGTTACGTTGCTGCTTGGAACCCTGCATCCCATATGAGAGTGCCTGGTTCAAGTCCTGATGATTCCACACTTCCAATCCAGCTTCCTGCTAAAGCACGTGGGAGGCAGAGGAAGATGGCCCAAGTGCTTGGGTTCCTGACACCTGTGAGGGAGACCTGGATGGAGTTCTGGCCTCCTGGCTTCAGCCTGGCCCAGCCCCTGCTGTTGCAGGTATTTGGGGAGTGAACCAGCAGATGGAAGACACCTCTCTCTCTGTCTCTGTCTCTGTGTGTGTGTGTGTATGTGTGCATGTGTCTTCCTCTGTCACTCTGCCTTTCAGATAATTAACTCTTCAAAACTTAACATTAAAATAGCTTTCCTTGGCTGGCGCCGTGGCTCAATAGGCTAATCCTCCGCCTATGGCACCGGCACCCCGGCGCTCTAGTCCCGGTCGGGGCACCGGATTCTATCCTGGTTGCCCCTCTTCCAGTCCAGCTCTCTGCTGTGGCCCGGAGTGCAGTGGAGGATGGCCCAAGTGCTTGGGCCCTGCACCCCATGGGAGACCAGGAGAAGCACCTGGCTCCTGGCTTCAGATCAGTGCGGTGCACAGGCCGCAGTGGCCATTGAGGGGTGAACCAACGGAAGGAAGACCTTTCTCTCTGTCTCTCTCTCTCACTGTCCACTCTGCCTGTCAAAAAAAAAAAAAATAGCTTTCCTCTCGGCAAGTTGTACTATAATTTCCTCTCCCTTGCAACTCCATCCTGTGACTTTCTAGAACGCAGCACTCATTCCACGCCGCCCAGTGCTCCCTCGAGGACACACCACACCTTATCCAGCACTCCCCGTTACAGAGGCACGTGGGGTGCTGCCGGTGGGAACAGAAGCTCAGCCAGAACTCCCTCTGGCGCCCTGTCGCGGCGCCGGCCACCCCGGTGGGTTCCGCGTCACTTACGGCAAACTCCTCGGGGGTCACTTTCAGCACGTCGAAGACAACGGCGTCGTAGCTCTTGCTGGCATAGTCGCAGCTCTGGCCCTCCAGGGAGTCTGAGCTGCTGCCCTGTGGAGCAGGGAGATGAGCCCGTCTGAGTCGTCTGGCCTGGAGCCCCTGTCCCCCCCGCCTCTCAATTCAGGATGCCAGAGTGGCAGAACTGGGCAGTACAAGAAACTTCTAGAGTTTGGTGCTCTATTCCAGGCACTGTTATGGTTCCCATCGTACAGATAGGCAACACTACTTCTGCACGGTATTGCAGTTACCAAACTGAAAGCCAGAGTGCGAATCTAGTTTTCTCTGTCTGACCCCGAAACATACCTTCCGACACTACACGCTAACTGCTGCTAACGGCCAGCGGGAGCGGGGGTGTGGGGTGCAGTGATGGGCGGCTGGGGGCAGACAAAGCTCCCAGCCAGGCGTCCTGAGGGAGCAGGCCCTGACATCACAGCAGGCCTGTGCAGAGAATCTTTCTCGCATTACCTCGGTTCACCTTTCTCCCCTACTTGAAGTCACTGCTGGAAACTTGCTAGGCAAAACGTACAACTGGCTCTGGAGGCTCATTTCACATATGGGCTCCTGGGAACTCACAGCCCGCGGCTGATGAGCTGAGACGTAACCGCCTGGCTTTGGAGGCTGCCGCGAGAGCTCTGTTTAGTAACGTCGCGACGGAAGGAACACTGAGCCCTGCGTGTGAAGAAAGGGGCCCTCATAAAAAAGTCCAGCTAGAACTCCCCCAGACACAGCTGGCTGCATGAAACTCAACACTGCGCGGATCCCAGAATGCTGGACACACCTTCCCTTTCATTTTGTTTAATTTCATCAAACCCCACTTTGGGGAATCGGTTGAGCTTACCACCCAAAAACTGTGCCCGGTTCATAAATGGTTTTATTCGTCTCAACTCACGAAGAAGGAGTTTGTGGTTTCCATGAACCTCAACGGCTTGGACCGGGATTTAGAGAATATGCCTCTGTTAATTCCTTTTTAGTTCACTCTTTCCAAAACGGCTATATCTGGAAAAACCTTGCAATCTTACTGGAAACTGGTGTGTTTTTAGGCCAGTGAGGGAAACCAACAGTCAACAACCAAAAAGACGAGGCTGCAGAGTCGGGCAGGAACGCAAACCTGCGTCACTCAAAGGCGCCATGCAGGAGTCAGCCCTAGGATGGTGGCAGCAAACGGCACGGACGGCGAAGCGACTTCCGAGGTCACATCTGACCTCAGCAAATAACCTGCCCATCTGCAGAATGGGGGCCCCAAAGCCTGCTCCCTACATGGTGATGTGAAACGAAGCTTGGACAACCCCCAGCGGCACCTCCCTCCCTGGGTGGGCTCAGGCACAACCACGGGGACGCTCCCCAGAGGAGACCCTGTGTCAGAGTCAACGCCTGTATTGTGACAAACACCACCCCTGGCTGATTCCAGGATGGGCTGAGCAGCGGTAACCGCGCGCATCCGCCCGTCCACACCCACCCCCTGGGAGGTGGGCTCACTGATCTTCCGCAAGGCAGTGGAAGGCTGGGTAGGAGCATGAGAGCCACAGAGGCTCCGAATCCCCACCCACCTGGCTGGCTGTGGGACTCAAAGCCAGTCATCCCCCGCCCTGAGCTTTCCTTTCCTCACCCATAAACAGATGATCGGGGGTACGGGCCCGGCAGGGTTACCGGGAGGAATGAAGCCAGAGGATGCCTGAGGAACACGTGTGAGAAGCACCGGGGACCCAGCGAGCACCCAGTTTTGGCTGTGGAGGGGTACGGACGTGCCATGCACTGAGTACACACACACACACGCTCTCTTGTTCGTCTAGGATTACTGAGCACTTACCACGTGCCGGCTATACATGTATGCACACACACAGCTTATATGTGTGTATGCACACAGATAAGGATACTTCTAGAAGTTGGGGGGGGGGAATAGAATTAAAGGCTAAGCTTACTTTGGTACAAAAAGTTTCTGATACCCATGCACAGGGGGAGAAAACGTTTATGGAGGAGTGGGCTTTGGCCTAGCAGTTAAGACGCCTGTTAGGATGCCTGCGTCGCACACTGGAGCGCTGGGTTCAACGCCCAGCTCCTGACGCAGACCCTGGGAGACAGCGGGGGTGGGTTCCTGCCCCTCACACGGGGGGTCTGTGCTGAGTTCTTCTCTCCTGGCTTCAGCCCCTCAGCTGTTGCAGGCATTTAGGAAACGAACCAGCAGACGGGACAATGCTCTCACTCACTCGCTGGCTCTTGTGTTCTGTCTCTGCCTCTCAAATACGTTTTTTAAAAGAAAGTTCATGGAGAATGCATATTACGCAAAAACTACACACACATTTATAAAAATGTATTTTACTTTATTTATTTGAAAGACAAGAGTTACAGAGAGTGGTAGAAACACACAGAGAGAGGTCTTCCATCTGCTGGTTCACTCCCCAAATGACCGCAACTGAGTCGATCCAAAGCCAGGACCCAGGAGCTTCTTCTGGGTCTCCCAAGAGGGTGCAGGGCCCCAAGGACTTAGGCCATCTTCTACTGCTTTCCCAGGACATTAGCAGGAGCTGGATAGGAAGTGGAACAGCTGGGACTGGAACCAGCGCCCATATGGGATGCTGGTGCAGCAGGCCAGGGCTTTAACCTGCTGTACCATAGTGCTGGCCCCTATGCATGCATTTTTTAAAAATTTTTGTAGCAAAATAAACTTAGCTTTTAACTGTATGTTCCTTGAGCTTTCTGAAGTACCCTCATGCGTATCTACACATGGATACACATTCAGAGAAGGAAGAGGTAAAAACCACTCCCTGGATTCCAGGCTTTGTAACTCCTGTGTCCCCCACTCCGAAACGGAGCCTGCCACCCACCCACACCCATGCACACACACCCACGCACACCCACACACACACTCACACCACATTCACAAACACTCACACACCACACCCACCCACGCACACACACACACACCCACCACATTCACAAACACTCACACACCACACCCACCCACGCACACACACCCACTCACACACACACACACTCACACCCACTCACACACACACACACTCACACCCCCCCACACACACACACACTCACACCCACTCACACTCACACCCCCACACACACACACTCACACCCACACACTCACACATACCCTCACACACCCACACACACTCACACACGGGCTCTGCTGCATCAGAGCTGCCTCAACACATTCCTAGGGATGAGGAGGAGGAGGAAGCAGAGGGGAGGGGGTATGGGACGGTGCTGCTGGGAGTCCAGCCACCGTAACCCTATGTGGGACCCCTGGGGGATGCGGTAAAGTTACCCCCAAGTCTGACTTCAGGACACGAGATCAGAACCGAGCATGTCTCTGGAAGCTGAGTAAGGAATGAACTGGCTCCTGTGACTTTCTGGCCAGCTCTCCCTAGGATCATTTCCAAAAGCCCGGCTTCACGACGAGGGCCGTGGGACCTCTGACACCTGCGGGTGCCTCACCTGAGCGCCAGAGGAGCCAGCCTGGCACATTCGCCACGGCACCACCTGGGTCCCCGACAGCACCCACTGCTTCACGTGCCTGTTTCATTACAGGGCTCGGAAGGCAAACTCCACGAGAGGGCCCGAGCCCAGGCCACACCCAGACCCCCAGCCCTCCCAGCCGTTTCCTAGTAAGAAAGAACACAGGGCCAGCGCAGTGACTCCGGTCTGACTTCACCCTGCAATGTGTGACTCATTAATCAGCAGCAGTGGCTTTTCCTGGGAAAGATCCAGCCCCGCTGCCACCAGAATGGACTGTGGCGCTGGCGATGACAGCCCCGATGGGGACCTGCCTCCCTTTGAGAACAACTTCCAAAAACACACCACTCCTCAGAGCTGCCTGCCTCCCAGGGGCCCCGGGGGCATTCTGCAGGCCTGCGGCCCTGCAGCGGGCCATGGTGGGGCTGGGGCCCGGTTAACAGGGAGGGAGCCCCTACCCGCAGTCCCGATGCCCACAGCCCGGGTACCTGTGGAGTGGCAGAGGTGACCAACACGCTAGCCATCAGACCATTCCTCTTGTACATAGTCTCCGGGCCGCAGGGAGCGTCAGGGCAGCCTCTGCCGGTGACATAACCCGTCTGCAGCCGTCCTGCAAGGCAAAGGCGTCCGTGAGAACCAGCCTCCCTGGGGGAGCACAGGATGCCCTCGAAGACAGGTGGCCCCAGGTGGCTTCTGGCCAACACTGGCCCCCAGGCAGTCTCTCGGGCTGGTGCAGAGTTTGAGTATTTTTCAAGTTAATTTCCCTCATTTAAAAACTGGAAGATTTCACAAAGAACTCTGGATTCCTGCCGCTTCTGTCAATACTGGGCCCAGACTCTTCTGTGATGGCTGTCAGCTGGGCTCAGCGACGGCGCCCCTTGTACCAGAGCGTGTGCCCTGGGTCCCCACCGGGCCTGCGCAACCTCAGCACCTGCCAGGCTCTGCAGGCCTGGAGTGTGGTCTTTGTTCTTTTTTTATTATTATTTTACTTTTTTAAACTTTTATTTAATAAATATAAATTTCGAAAGTACAACTTTTGGATTATAGCAGTTTTTCCCCCCATAACCTCCCTCCCACCCGCAACCATCCCATCTCCCACTCCCTCTCCCATCCTATTCTTCATCAAGATTCATTTTCAATTATCTTTATATACAGAAGATCAACTTGGTATATACTAAGTAAAGATTTCAACAGTTTGTACCCACACAGACACACAAAGTATAAAGTACTGTTTGAGTAGTAGTTTTACTGTTAATTCACATAGTACGACACATTAGGGGCAGAGATCCTACATGGGGAGCAGGTGCACAGTGACTCCCGTTGTTGATTTAACAACTGACACTGTTATTTATGACGTCAGTGATCACCCGAGACTCTGACGAGCTGCCCAGGCTATGGAAGCCTCTTGGGTTCACAAACTCCGGAGCGGTCTTCGTTCTAAGGCAAGGGCACGGTGAGGAAGTCAAACGACTCTGCCGCCTCCCACCGGGCACCGTAACACTCATCGCGACCTGGCTAACAGTGCAGCATGGCCATGTGCCAGGCACTCGACAGCCACGCCCACGATCCTGAGGCGGGGCCTGGTGTCGCCCCAGAGTGCAAGTGCGGGACTGAGGCCTGGACGGGAGGTAACTCGCGCCCTGGTGCCCGAGCCCTGCCACGGCTGAGCACCACTCAGCACCTGCTCAAACGTCATTTCTGGGGGTCAGCGTGGCCAGCTGACCCCACCCAGTGCACACCTCCAGCCTGCAGCAGCCAGGAGCTTCCTGGGGAGGCCCAGGTGGACAGCAGGGAGGGAGAAGACAGACCCCAGTCGGAAGCCAACTGCGACTGTCCAAGGGGTGAGGGGTCCCCTGGGCGCAGGCTGCAGCAGTGGTGTCAGACAGAAGGAGCTGGACTGAGAGACAGAAAGGACAGATTCCACGGAGACGGAGTGGGGGGCCTGCTCGAGGGGGAGGGCCTGCCCGACGGGGGAGGGCCTGCCAGAGGGGGAGGGCCTGCCCGAGGGGGGAGGGCCTGCCTGAGGGGGGAGGGTCTGCCCGAGGGGGAGGGTCTGCAGGGGTGCTGCCAGAGGGAGGAGGTGGGCCCAAGGGGGGGGCCTGCCCGAGTGGGGGGCCTGCCCGAGTAGGGGGCTTGCCCGAGTGGGGGCCTGCCCCAGTTGGGGGCCTGCCCGAGGGGAGGGCCTGCCTGAGGGGGGAGAGCCTGCCTGAGGGGGGAGGGCCTGCCTGAGGGGGGAGAGCCTGCCTGAGGGGGGAGGGCCTGCCTGAGGGGGGAGGGCCTGCCCGAGGGGGGCCTGCCCGAGTGGGGGCCTGCCCAAGGTGGGGGCCTGCCCGAGTGGGGGCCTGCCCGAGGTGGGGGGCCTGCCCGAGTGGGGGGGCTTGCCCGAGTGGGGGCCTGCCCGAGGGGGAGGGCCTGCCGAGTGGGGGGCTTGCCCGAGTGGGGGCCTGCCCGAGGGGGAGGGCCTGCCCAAGGTGGGGGCCTGCCCGAGGTGGGGGGCCTGCCCAAGTGGGGGGCTTGCCCGAGTGGGGGCCTGCCCGAGTGGGGGCCTGCCCGAGGGGGAGGGCCTGCCCGAGGGGGAGGGCCTGCCCAAGGTGGGGGCCTGCCCGAGTGGGGGGCCTGCCTGAGTGGGGGGCTTGCCCGAGTGGGGGCTGCCCGAGGGGGAGGGCCTGCCCAAGGTGGGGGCCTGCCCCAGTTGGGGGCCTGCCCGAGGGGAGACGGCCTCTGGAGCGATGCACGTTCTTCCCTAGGGAGAGAACAGATTGCAGGAAGCAACGATGCATTTGACTTGGGTCACATGGCATCTGTGGTGTCTGTGAGAAGCCAACACTGAAGATGCAGGATCGAGCCCCACGGTCACCGGGAGGGAGGGTGTCGGGCTTAGCAGGCCCCTGGGTCCCGGGCCCCGCCACGCAGCAAGCAGACGGAGCCCAGATTCAGAAGCTGGGTGGAGACCTCCCTGGCTCTCCCTCCCCTCACCCCACAGCAGCCTGTCCTGTGCCATCTGCCCAGAAACATTTGGGTCCCCTGGGGGGTCTGCATGTGGACATCGCTGAGTTACAGGTTAACTTAGGTATGACGACAGGGTGGCGGTCACACAAGACAAGGCCCTTGTCCTTCAGTGGGCACGCAGCAGGGTCTAGAGGCGGACCAAGTCTGCAGCTGGCTCTCCAGTGAGATGAAGCCAGTATGCCAAGTGCTAGTAACTGCCCGGTCCAGACAGCAGGGCACACAGCCGCTCCTACGCTCACTCTTCAGCCCTTCTGAACGCTTGACGATGTTCATAATAAGAGGAGGGGAAAGAATGCTCAAGTACTTGGAGCTGGACTGGCCAAAGTCCTTCTCCATGGAGGACGCCCGCTTCTCCATCACTTTGGTCCTAGAAGTCAATTCTCATTCCCTTGGGATCCCCACCCCGCCCCATCCACGGCCAGCCCAGGTTTAAAGCAGAAAGACTCTAACGGACATGGTACAAGAAGATACAGGAATGGCCAACAAGGGGGACGCAAACCAGACCCAAGCCTGCTCAGCCCGGCCCCGACCACAGGCCTTGCTCCCCACTCAGCCGACAACCACAAATCCTCGTGTCCCACAGTGAGATGCCACGTCCCACCCACCAGGACGGCCCCAACTTTAAACAAACTCAACAGGCCAGACCACGTGCTGGCAAGCGTGCCGGGGAACGGAGCCCTCGCCCACTGCTGGTGGGAAAGCCAGGCGCATAACTGCTTCGGAAAATAGTTCGGCGGTTTCTTAAAAAGTGAAACATAAGCTTACCACATAACCCAGCAAGCCTACTATGAGGTATCTACAAGGGAAAACAAAATAGAAAGCATCTGTCCGCACGAAGACACGTGCATGCTGATAGCCGCATCGGTCCTAGCTGGACCGCTGGAAACAAGCCAAACGTCCATCAAGAACGGGCGCATCCACAGGACCAGGTCCCGCTCAGCAACAGAAAGAAACCTGAGCGGCAGGCTGCGTGAGAGACGTCAGATGCGGAAGGCAGCGCTGTGTGGTTCCATTTTTAGAAATGTCCAGAATAGGCAACTTTACTGCGGTGGGCGGGGGGGAGGCAGGGGCAGGACTGACTGCACGTGGACGAAGCGGGGTTTTTAATGTGATGGAAACGTTCTAAAACCAGCACATACCGACAGCGACACGGCTCCAAAAACGCAGAGCGCACCCTAGGGCTTGCACGGGCTGAACCCAAAGCTGCACCCTCCGCTGTACTTCGTGACAATGACCTGAGCTCCCTGGCCAGCTCCCTCTGGAATAACGAGTAAGTATTACAGGACTGAGCATATGGTAGAGGCGCAGGAGGACACTCAGGGGCTGAGCGGAGACCTGGGGGGGAGGGCAGGGGATCGGTGCGGTGGTTAAGGTCCCCCGGGACACCTGCGTCCCATACCAGAGGGCCGGGGTTTCACTCCCAGGCTCCCGATTCCAGCTCCCTGCCGACGCGCACCCTGGGAGGCAGCAGTGATGGGTCACGTAGTTGGGTCCCTTCCCCCACGTGGGGGACCTGGCTGGAGTTCCTGGCTGCTGGCTTTGGCCTGGTCCAGCTCCAGTTGGTGTGGGCATTTGGGGACTACACCACTGTCTGCCTTTCAAATAAAATGAAAATAAATTAATTAACTGAAAAGAAATCCAACTTGAGGAAGCTCCAGGATGGAAGAGTCAGGCCTGAGAGGAGAGGCCCCACTGCTGGAGCAAAGGCTTCTGGGAACTGGGGAGGCTGGGACCCTCCAACCAAAACCCCATGAAAAACCCAGAGGCTTCAAAATGGGACGCTGAGTACTGAGACCAGAAGCAAACCCAACTCAGGAGCTGAAGGGCAGCGTGAGGCCGGGCACGCTGCTGGGGCTCTCAGAGCAGGGCACCTGCCAGGGGCCCGGCCCCACCCAGCCACGCTCTTCTGAGCCACAACAGCACACCCTGGTGGCACAGGGCCTGCACAGGCAGCGGAGACACACAACAGGCCTGACAGACTGTCCACAGGAGGCCATGGCTGGACCCTGGCTCCAGAGGTCCAGGCAGAGGTGGGCTTTGCTCCTCTCGGGGTACGCCTGGGACTCTGTGGGTCTCCCCAGGGGAAGCAAAGATGTGCAGCCCAATTTCCCAGCCTTGTCCAAACCAAAAGTCTTGCTCTGCCCACCCACGTGGTGACTGTATTCTCCCACCACGGCAGCCAAAGTTCGGGGGTCCTCTTCTGACCCTGGCCACCAGCTCACTCCTTGCCTCCTGCCAGAAGGAAGCCCCCAACCCCAGCTCCCCAGCACCAGCCGGTGACCCACACAGGGGCTCCCTCTCCACACACCAAGGCCAGCGAGGGCTGATGCAGGCATGGCACTAGCAAAGACACAGCTCGTGTCCTCTTCACAGCGGCCCTACGGGGTAGGGAGCGTGTGGATTTCTAGAAACTGGCTCAGGAAGGCAATGGGAGTCACTGTTGAGAGTGGCAACCCCAGTCAGTCAACACCAGGCCTAGGCTCCGGTGTCCCTGGTGCCGCCCGCTGCAAGAGCCCAGCATGGACTGGGTGAGGAAGCCCTGTCCAGCCAGGCACTGGCAAGGTTGTCAGCCACCACAAGTGTGAACCTTGCTCTCCAAGCTTCCGCTCGTGGACACCTGTCCTTTGTTCACAACTGAAGTCACATCTAAATGTCCAAGGAAGAACAGGCTCCCGCTCTGTAGAACGAGGAGCTCCCACTGCTGTAAGGGGGTTCCCAGGCTCCCTGCATCCAAGGCTCCCCGTGCAGAGGGCTGCACCTGCAGGCGCCCTCACACGGCCCCCGCCCACCTCGAGACCAGCTCAGCAGCTGGGGGAACTCACGATGCTTCCTACAGGCAGCTGGGCTGGGAAGATGGGGCGCTTGTCTCCGATCTGACTCCTGCCTGTCTCACAGAAACAGCATAATTAACCAGCAGCGACGCTCAGACAAATGATTTTGTGCACGCTGCGAAGTAACAGCGCCAAGCAGAACGGACAGTCTGCCCAGCGGAGCCCAGCCCGTCGGACCCCAGTCCCCGAGACTGGGCTGAGCCCCAGCTCCTCTTCCAGGAGGTCGGTCTGGCCCTGGCTACCCGACCCTGAAGGCCGCCTGCACCAGGGTGGACCCCAGTCTCTGCTGGGCCACCAAACAGGAGCTGAGACTGGCCGTGTGAGAGGGGAGTCCTCAAAGGCCTCAAGCAATGCCAGCTCCTATGGAACAAGCTCACGTCACCCCGCCAGAAACTTGACCCTGAAAACACAAGGGGCTCGTTGGCAAGGGAGAGGAGACACGGCTCGTTCCGCCTAGGGCCAGGCGTCGCTCCGCCAGCAGCTCCTGCCTGCTCTGTGCCCTGCACCCTGGGGACCACCTGGCGGAGCCTGTGACTTCTCACACAGTGAGGAGCTCGTAACAGATGATCACACAGGAAACCAATCATTAAAATACAGTTGCTGAATTATTTTTTTCAAAACCCTACAATGTAGTAATAGACGTATTTTGGAATATAAGGGAATCGTATTTTATTGTGGCATTAAGTACCAGGAGCTCCAACTACTACGATTTCCAGGTGGTTAAGGGCACAGCTGCTCTGAGGTGATCACAGCTGTTAAGTGACGAAAGATGCTGGCGCCTCCCACTGGTCGTGCTCACCGAGGACGTTAACAAAGGGAAGAAATCCTGGTTTTCAGGTAGAAGTCAGGGAATACAAAAATGTCCTTTTCCCATGTGAATCCATGGGTGCCCACGTCAAGAACCCTGTACCCACCCTGGGGACACTGAGTGGGCAGGTACACAAGGGCCCTGTTCCCACAGACCTCACACTCTAGGACAGAGCAGGACGTGACATCAGAGAGCGACCTTGGGAAAGAAGTGGCCATAGGAGCTGGTGGGGGAAGGGGAGTTCCCTGCAGAGGGTCAGCAGATGCCAGGGCCCTGAGATGAACAGGAGCTCACTGGGTTCATGATGGAGGCCGAAGGGCATGGCAGAGCCTAGTCAGCCAGAAGTGGCAGGAAGTGGTCAGAAGCAGTGCACAGACAGGCTGGGGCCGCAGCAGGAAGGGCCTCGCGGGCCACAGGGATTCTGTGGGGGCACCAGGAACCCAGGTCCACCTGCGAGTGCTGAGCCAGGATGTAATGCGACCCGCACGGTTTGCAGAGCACTTTGGGCCTGGGCGCAGCACTGTATTCAAGACCAAAGTGGAAAGAGAACGGCCAGCCTGGAGGTCAGGGGTGGGCTGCTGGCGAGGGGAGGTGAGGGGGGTGGAGTTGGGGTGTTCTGGAGGCTGGTGAAGGCTGGCTGCTGGGTGCACTCGGGCAGAGGGGAGGAGAGGGACGCGGCATCTACACCTGTGGCTGCACCCCGGCGCAGGTGGTGGCCCGCCAGGGGCAGCTCAGCAGCTCACCCACCCGCTCGTTCCACACCATCCCTGCGACACTGGTAGACCAGCCCAAGGGCCCAGAGCTGAGAACAGCCCAGCCTTGCGTCCAGGTCCTGCTCTGCTGGGTGCAGAGGAGGTGGCCCGGCCCTGAGTGACCAAGAGCTCAATGCCGTCTCACCATCCTGGTCATCGCCACAAATTACTGGACACTGACTTTGTGCCAAGCTCTGACTACAGGATTTATGTGCATTTAAAAAAAAAATGTTTGCCGGTGTCACAGCTCAATAGGTTAATCCTCTGACTAGCAGCAACCGGCGCACCGGGTTCTAGTCCCGGTCGGGGCACCAGATTCTGTCCCGGTTGCCCCTCTTCCAGGCCAGCTCTCTGCTGTGGCCCAGAAGCGCAGTGGAGGATGGCCCAAGTGCTTGGGCCCTGCACCTGCGTGGGAGACCAGGAGAAGCACCTGGCTCCTGGTTCCTGCCATCGGACGAGCGTGGTACGCCGGCCGCAGCACGCCGGCCGCGGCGGCCATTGGAGGGTGAACCAACGGCAAAGGAAGACCTTTCTCTCTGTCTCTCTCTCACTGTCCACTCTGCCTGTCAAAAAATAATAATAATAATTTTTGTTGTTGTTTACAGATGAGCCTGAGGCTCAGTGGGGTCACTGAACTGTAACAGGGACGCAGCCGTCTATACGTCCCCTAAAAGGCAGGGAGGCTGGCGTAACAGGAGTGGCACCAGCTTTCTGAGTTTGGGCAAATGAGTCTTCCACCAAAAATCCAGCCATCCCTTCCCCCTCACCGTCCTGCCGCCTCTCTCAGGACTCCCTCCCTCCCTCCTTCTCTCCCTCCCTCTCTCTCTCCCTCTGCTAATGTTTCCCTGGAAAACCAAACGCTGCAGGAGCCCCGCGGTTCTCATGACGTAACCCACGGAGAACGTGGCAGCTGCATCAGAACCACAGAGTGATCCCACGTCTCCGCCTGTTGCCTACCACAGGGTCTGGTCCAGACCCCGGGCGCGCTGCTGACGATGGCCAGGAAACCCCCTGTGCAACTCTGGCCTCCTCCCAGGCGCCGGAGCCCTCCTTCCGGGTTTCAGGCTCGGAACCCAAGAGAAGGACCTGGGCGCGTCCGGGGCAGACCACTGCTGAAAAGCCAGAGTGATCGCTTTCCCTACGCCCACAGAGGTGGTTTCAAAGAAAACACACACATCCCAGCAAGCTCAGTCACAGGACAGTGATTTCTTCCAAATGTCTCAGGCAAGTCTGAAAACAGCTCCTAAGCCCAGTCTACAAGCCCGCAACCCAGAGCAAGACCAGGCCGCCGCCCGCGCCTCCTCCCTGGGTCAGGCACAGGGGCTTAACAAAGACAAGTGGGGAGGACACGAAGGGCCCCTCCACCACTGGCTGGGGCCACTCCCAGAGGGCTAGGTGCACGTGTTCAGGCGCGCACCCTCTCACTCTGAACCGCAGCGCAGCATGCTGGATTTTGTATTCCTAAAAGGTCGCCCACAGGGCAGCCACCGTTCTGGGACCGCACCACCTGCCAGCTGTTGGAGAAAGCCCCCCTTGCGGGACTGCAGTGCCGCTCTCTGCACTTCCCAGGACCCTCTCCAACGCATCCAGCCTCTCCTGGCGCGCAGCGGAGTCTGGCCACGTCGGCACGTGTCAGACCTGAAACGCCACCTCTCGCTCCTGCGTTCCTGGCTCCATTCAAACCACCCCCCAGATGTCAGCCGCCACCTCTGGCCTCCTCCCTGGGGCAGAGACGTGGGGCTGGGGGGCCACAGCTGTGTACAAAGGCTGCAGCAGGATAGCCGCTGCGCTGGGAAGGACGGCTGGGGACGGACAGGGCTGAGTGCAGGCACCGGGATGGGGTACGGCCTGAGAGGCTGAGCAAGCACCCACAGCAGAGCCAGGGGGAGCAGCTCTTTGGGGAGGGGATCGTGGCAATCTGTGCGCCCACGGCAGGTGTCCCCTGCACCCCCAGCCCAGGTGTGGGGAGACACCCACACAGCTCAGGACACGCACAGCAGGCCCGGGGATGCCTAACCTTTGCCAGGATGAGGACTTTATTAGAAATTTTAAAATCAAAGTACTGCACGTGCGTGGAAGAATTACATAGACTGAACAAAGGTGTGCAATAAACAAGGGAATTCTCCCCTCCCACAGTCCCTGTCCCTGTCCCCAAGGCCGCCAGCACAGCACCCGAATGTACACTCGCACAGCACAGATACATGGACACACAGCCAGCCACGCACGGGCCTTTACACACACCCCATTCTAACAGTGAACAAAACGACACACTTCCCTGACACCTGCGGATCAGGGGAAAACCTTGACCACAGAGTCATTACCAATCTGCCAATGATTTCAAGTGAACTCGGGGTAGAACCTCCTCAGCAGAACTCAGATCTACCCAAACAGCGGATGCTACCTCGGCACCCCCTCTTCTGCCCACAGACGCACCTGGCACACACCTGGACTGGGGAGGACCGACAGAGCCGTCTCCGCGGCTACAGGTGGAGCCAGGCACCCCTCCTGCCATGCCAGCACTCACCCACCACTCACTCTGTGCCCGACCGAGGGCCTGACCCAGCCGACCGGCACAGGGAGTCCTGGGTGACGGAGCAGGTGTGGTTAGTACAGCGCCAGACAACAGCTCCTGCTGACCCCCTCCACAGCCACCTACACCCCGCCCACGGCCATGCTCTCCGGCACTGAGAGGCGAGGCAGTGCGGTGAATGTGAGCGAGGAACGGGTATTTCTCATAAGGCCAGGAAGGGTCTTCTGGGGGGCAGGAGAGGTTTGTGTTGCACCCCCTCCAGGGGCTGGAGACCCCCTTGCCCCATGCCGGCACCGAGGATCTACTCAGGAAGCCGGCACCACTCCCTTCCGAGCAGGGCAGCAGCTCACCTGTACCCACAGGCTGGTGGATCCCAACTTCCCCTCATGGACCAGGGCTGCAGGGGGCAAACCTGAGGATAAGCCTGGGGATGCTCGGGGAGGGGGCGCTTAGAGGGAACTTCAGGAAGAAGGGGTGAAACAGAGAGAAAGGAGACGTTGGCCTACGCATCTCCCAGATGTCCCCAAAAGCCCGTGGAGCCCCTTGCATTCTGGAAGCCCCTCTGTGTACTGGGGATGGCACCTGTGGGGTCAGGAACACAGCGACCCCTCCACACACTCCGCCCCGGGGGAACAGCCTCGCCCGTCACCTCCTGAATCTGAACACGGGCTTTGGTACACGGCAGGCAGCAGGATGTCACTGTCTGGGCCCTGGTCCACCACAAGACAAATGGGAGCCCACCCCCGCCCCCTCCCCCTGACCTACCACTACCAGAACCGTCAAAGCAGTGCCCTGCTGCCCCCTCACCCCCGACGGCTGACTCCTGACACCTGGTGAGCCCTCCCCTGTCCCCCAACGGCTGATACTGAAAAGCATGCATTTCCACTCCGGCTGTCCCCTCCCAGAGGGAGGCCATAAGCTGTGCCTGCTGCGGCATCAGCCACACTCCACGGCAGGAGGAGCCCAGCCACGCGCCAGCGCAGCTGAGCCATTCAGGACGAGTGCCAAGGCCAAGTCCAAGGCTCTGAGGGCAGCAACGCCCAGGCACACCGCCAGGGGAAGCCCGATGTGCAAAGACACAGATGTTCCCGACTCCTGGTGCCAACCGCGGCGGGGGGGGGGGGGGGGCAGCTCATGGAAAGCTGTGCTGGAGTTTGCTGGGGACTTGGGGGCTCCTAAGCTTGTCCTCAGTCTTAGAACGAGGAGGTGGCAGAGGACAAAATGTTGAAAAAGCATGAGGAAGTGGACGCCCATCAAAGTGCCTCCGAGAAGGAGGAGGCAGTCCTGGGGGCCGCCTGCTGGGGCACCTCATTTCAACCTCCAACGCTGCCTAGACAGGCCTCTGGGGCACCGAGACTCACAGAGGCCAGACTTCAGATCTCATCCAGCGAAGCTCTCGTTTGACACCCACCCCGGCACAGATGGGGAGGTGAGCCGGATGCATGGGCCCAGCACAGGGCTCAGGGTCCTGTGCTGGGACACAGAGAGGACACTGGGGAGGGGGCTGTCCTTCGGCCAACATCCCACTCCATTCATTCACCAACACGCCAGTGAAAACTGCCCTGTGGCTCTCCTGTCAGTCTGAAAGAGTTGCAAAGTAAGAGGCTGCTCCCCCGCACAAGCAACCGCCGCCCGAGAAAGGCGCAGGCTCGCGAGCCCAGCGAGAAACACCTGGAAGTAAACTTCAAAGGAGATGCACAGGAATAGAAGACCACGGCTTTACTCCGGGGCAGAAAGGGTCTAAACCAAAGCAGCAGACGCCCCCAACCCCGAACAAGGACGGAGCTCCCGTCCTCAGTTCTCCCCAGCGAGTCCAGGAACGACACGCAGGTGCACTCCAGAGCCTAAGGCCGCTCATCCTGGAACTCGGAAAGCTGATTCAAAACTCCTTCTGGGAAAATAATTGAAAAGGCTAAGAAGCCTTGGAAAACAAAAAGCGTGAGGAGGGTCTTGTCCCAGCAGGCACAGCCCAGAGCACGCGGCCACGGGCACACGGCTCCCTCGGGGAGCGCGGGATTTCCTTACAGCCCCACTGGCCCCGGGGTGCAGTGGGAATGCGGATCATCGCGGATCATCGCGGCTGATGACTCACAATTTCAAAAGGGGGAGGAAAGAGAATTTCTAATGCTCCCAACACAAAGAACTGAGAAGTATCTGCACTGATCGGACCCTGACATGTTACACACATGTACTGACGGTCACACCGAGCCTCGTTCCCATGCACAAGCGCCGTGTGTCACTTAGAAACAAATCTAGAAAATGAGTAAAACCCAAGACCATCCGTAAGAACAAACAGTTGGTAGAGGGCCACAGTCCACACCTGTCAGAGGGGGCGGCCCAGGGCGGCCTTGTGGGGATGTGGTCCACACCCGAGAGAAGGGGCATCTGGGGCAGCGCCTCGGGGGTCCAGGAGGGCCGTGGTCCACACCTGTCAGAGGGGCTGGCTCGGGGCGGCCTTGTGGGGCTGTGAAGGCCGCGGTCCACACCTGTCAGAGGGGGCGGCCTTGTGGGGTTGTGAGGGCCGAGGTCCACACCTGTAGGAGGAGGCAGCTCGGGGTGGCCTCGCAGGGACAGGGTCCACACCCGAGACAGGGGGTGTCTGGGGCAGCGCCTCGTGGGTCAGGGAGGGCCGAGGTCCACACCTGTCAGAGGAGGCAGCTCGGGGTGGCCTCGCAGGGACAGAGTCCACACCCGAGACAGGGGGCGTCTGGGGCAGTGCCTCGGGGGTCAGGGAGGGCCGTGGTCCACACCTGTCAGAGGGGGAGTCTCGGGGCGGCCTCACGAGTTGTGAGGCCCGTGACCTCACCCATGAGAGGGGCCGGTTCGGGCGGCCTGGGGGGCCCTCAGCCGTGGGAGGGGGCAGCTCGGGGCAGGGCTGCCGAGAGGACACGGCCAAGACCAGAGCAGCTTCCAGAAGGCGGGAAGCTGAGTCCGCGCGCGTGTCCAAGGGGACGAGCGAGGCCGACCTTCGTGCACGTGTCCCCCATGTCCCCTGTGTGTCCCGCGCCGCCCGGGTGCTCGGGAGGAGCACGGAGGAAAACCGCGGTACACAGAGCGCCTGGCGGACAGCGGACGAGTCGCGGGTGGGCCGCGTGGTGCCTCGTGCGTGGTGCCACCAGCGGCCCTCACGGGAAACACGCAGGGCACACTTTCAAATACCCACACACACACATGTCAACACGCACATGGAACCACCTGTCACCACCACCTCCTCTCAAAAAAATTTATTTGAAGTCGGAGTTACAGAAAGGGGGAGAAAGAGAGGGAGAGAGAGGTCTTCCATGCGCTGGTCCACTTCTCAGATGGCTGCAATGGCTGGCGCTGGGCCAGGCCGAAGCCAGGACCCAGGAGCTTCTCCCCGGCTTCCCACGCGGGTGCAGGGACCCACGCTCTGTGGCCATCCTCTGCTGCTTCCCCAGCCCATTAGCAGGGAGCTGGATCGGAAATGGAGCAACCGGGACTCAAACCGGTGTCAGCACGGGATGCTGGCTTTGCCACACGCCGGCCCCACCACTTCCTCTTAAAAGTGTCACTGGGTGGCGCTTCCCGACGTCGTCCGACTGAACGGGAAACGAGTGTGAGCAACACAACGCTGCGGGGAAACGGAAAATGAACTTCGCGGACAAGCAAGGCTCACAGCTGCAGGGAGGCTGCGGGCCATGCCTGGTGCTGCGGCGCCCCCTGGTGGCCACTCACCTAACTGATCCGCCGCACACGCAGCCCTAACAAGGCAGCAAGGGGCCAGCCAGGTCCTGCGCAGGTGCACAGGGCAGGGGGGCGCCCCCGGGGTACACCCAGCCTGCTTCTCTCACTGCGGGGAAAACAAACACTGGCTCTTCTCCATGAAACTCTCCCGTCCTCCACTCCTGGCTCCTTCCGACTCTCCCAGTCTCATTCTGCACGTCACTTCCCATGATGCCCTGACGATGTTCTCCAGGCTAAGGGCCCGCAGACCTCTCCCAGCACTTGTCACCTGTGTCGTGCATGAACTGCGTGTCGTCTTCCTCACTGGACTGTCACAGCTGTGGTCACATGTAGGGCATCCCGGAAGGGGCCACAGACAGCACCAGCAGCCCGCCCGGGGCTGCCACGGCTCACAAGCCCTGCCCTGAGCTAGCTCTCTGCTCACTTCCCACTCCCGACGCTGAGCCCATTGTGGGGCCAGAGCCTCCCTCCTGACCAGGCAGGACTGGTAGCTCAGTTTAGGTTCAAGCAGGCTTTTCAATAGTGGGAGGGCGCTGGATGTTAACACAGTTGAGGGCCCAAATCATCTTGCAAACGGAAAACTCGAGTCCCCTGAACAGTGACACTGACAAACACAATCTCAGACTTACTTCTCTGGGAGGCTCCCTCACGTTTCACTATTTTTAAGTTATTACTTTATGGGAGTTTTTATTACGAAAGTAACACAACCTTGCCACTACAGCCAAAGCTTCCGGGTGTGCACATCCGGCCAGCGAGCTCCTTCCCCAGCTCAGGCCGCGGCGGGCAGCAGCCAGGTGTGCCCCCAGGTCTTTCTGCCCAGCAGCACAGATACACGAGGCCAAGGGGCTCAGAGCAGAGACCAGGGCCAGGCCCCGCTGGTCTCAGTGGGGACGCTGCAGGTGTCACAGGACAGGGACAGACAGGAACTCTGGCTACTGCACCACTCAAACCTCAGCTTGGGGAAGGGCTTTGAGGCACTGCAGGCTAAGCCACAGCTCAGGACACCCACAGCCCATATCAGAGCGCAGGTTTGACTCCCGGCCGTTCCACTTCAGATCCAGCTCCGTTCCGATACACCTGGGGAAGCAGCAGGTGATGACAGCTCAAGTACTTCAGTTCTGGTCCCCAGGAGCTCTGGGCTCCAGGATTCGGCCTGGCCCAGCTATAGCTATTGTGACCATATGTGGGGTGAACCAGAAAATGACAGGTCTATATCTATCTATATCTCTCACTACCACACACACACTGCCTTTCAAATAAAATAAATTTAAAAAAAAAAAAGTCTGAGTGTGGATCTTACATAAAGCACTGAACTGGCCAGCAGGTGAGCCAATGGAGCTGCTTGGGTGGGGAGCGGAGTGGACCAGAGTTCTGATTCCAGAGCCCTGGTCCCATCCCGACCCAGCATCCGCCAGCTGAGGGACCACAGCAGCTTATTCAGCCGCTCTGGGCCTCAACTCTCATCTGGAAAAGGGATCTGGTGCCTTCCTCGCAAGCTGGCTGTGACATGAAATGAGCGGGAAGCAGTCAGCCATCGGCACAGCATGTCACCTCCCGCCAGGGCCAGGGACAACAGCCGACACACACAGCCTGACTCCCTTTGCAAACAGCACCGCTCCACTCCAGGCACTGCAGGGCACATGGCCGGTAAGCGTGCCCTTCCGTCCTCCGGCACACAGTAGGGCACACAGCTCCCGGCAACTCCTGTGGGAGCCGCAGAGGCCGCTGGGCACGCTGGTTCAATATCTGTTACGTTTTCAGGTCACTGCCCCAGAGTGGAACTCCCACTACCCCAGCAGAGCAAAGCAGCACCACACAGCCCATGCACCTGCTACCAGCTCCGCCCACTGTCCCGATCTGCGCTCTGCTAGTGATTATCTATGAAGGTCAAGTTCCCGTATTTCTTCTTTATTATTTCTAGCTAAGCAACCCCCAACCCTCTTACAGTTCAGTCAGCTAAGCTCTACCCAATGGGATGGAAAGGTTAATGCTGTGTGAGGTTTTTAACAAGTGTCTCAAAGGAAAAAACCACACCCTTCCTCCCCTGCTTCTGGAATGTAGATGCACTGACCGGAGCTCACGCAACCATATAGGGCCGGGAGGCGATCAGCTGAACGAGCAGCAAGACATGAGGAACTCGGGTCCGCTTTGTCTGACTCCACCACACCAACCCTGGACCGCCAGCCTCTTTACTCTTCCACGCGATGATGTAACCGCTTGTACGCGGAAGCTCTTGTCAGCCAAGGGTGTTCTATCATGCTGCAGCCAAATCTGGTCCTAATACAGCAGCCAACTGCAGCAACCGAAGCTGAGCCCGTGCTCCCCCCCCCCCACGACGCGGTCACCGCTCTGCTCGCCCCGCACTCGGGGCTCCACGCCTGGACCCCGCGACGCGGTCACCGCTCTGCTCGCCCCGCACTCGGGGCTCCATGCCTGGACCTTGCGACGCGGTCACCGCTCTGCTCGCCCCGCACTCGGGGCTCCACGCCTGGACCCTGTGACACAGTCACCGGCTCTGCTCGCCCCGCACTCGGGGCTCCACGCCTGGACCCTGCGACACGGTCACCGGCTCTACTCGCCCCCCACTCGGGGCTCCACGCCCGGACCCTGCGACGCGGTCACCGGCTCTGCTCGCCCCGCACTCGGGGCTGTACGCCTGGACCACTCGTTTCCCCGCCTCTCACCCTTCCCACCACTGTGGGCTCTGCAGACGTGACCGAGGATCTCAGCGGCAGCCTGTCACCACGGCTCCCCGTCCAGTAGCTCTCCGCCTTGTGAGAAACCGCATAGCACAGCCAGTACTGAAGTCCCAGTGAGACCAGCACACACGCAGTGACCAGCACACTCCGCACCGCCTCCTGCTCGCTTCCCGCCCTGCCTCAGCGGCTCTGCTTTGCATGTGGTCCCCACCTCGCTGCACTCAGCCCGGAAGCCCTGTGTCCTCAGAGTCTGCAGGGACACCTGAGGGACACCTGGCTGGGTGCGCAGAGGACTCTGGTCCCTCTCCTTTCGGGCAAACGTCTCCCTTTCTCCCTCCCCACTACATACAGGAAGCCCAACAAGACTTAATTCTCTCACCTTAAAACATTTTTTTTCTTTCTGTCCTCCCTCTTGGAGTGTGGGAATGTTAACAGAAAATGTGCAGAGGCCGGTGCTATGGCATAGCGTGTAAAGCCACCTCCTGCAGTGCCGGTATCACATATGGGCGCTGGTTCAAGTCCTGGCTGCTCCACTTCTGAACGAGCTCTCTGCTATGGCCTGGGAAAGCAGTAGAAGATGGCCCAAGTCCTTGGGTCCCTGCACCCACATGGGAGACCTGGAAGAAGCTCCTGGCTTCAGATCAGCGCAGCTCTGGCCGTTGCAGCCAACTGGGGAGTGAACCAGCAGATGGAAGCCCCCCCCCCCGCCCCGCCTCTCTTTCTCTCTCTGTGTAACTCTGACTTTCAAATAAATAAATAAATCTTTTTTTAAAAAAGAAAGAAAAGAAAAGAAAATGCGCAAGTGCCTCTCCCGGCGTGAGCTGACTGGGTCATGCACTGTGAAGAGCCCAGTGAGACGCCCCCACCTCCCCCCCGCCCCCATCCCTGGTCTTCCTTTGGGGACTCCTGCTGTCCCCACTCCAGGTCCCCAGGATAAGGCCTCTGAGTGTCTCACATTTTCACTCGTGGTTCCCACTCCTATCCCTGCTCTGAGCCGGGAGGTTCTCCTGCCTCTGACCTTCCAGGCTACTCACTTCAGCTCCTCTGCTGATTTTGCACGCCCGAGCCCTGTTCATTAGGCCCAGAAAGCCCTGCAGCTTCCATGGCATCCCCTGGGGAGCTCTCGTGCGCTCTCCATCCGTCCCGCCCCGGGGCAGCCATGGCCGCAGGTGCAAGGCGAGCCCCCCCCTTCTGCAGCCAGGCCCCTTTACCCGCCTGCTGCTCGCCTGTGCCTGCCGGTGTGTGCAGCTGTCTGACCTCCGGAGGCCCTGGGACTCGGCAGCCTCTCCTCAGGTGGGCCCAGGGGCAGAGAGCTGGCCACCACCTCTTCCTGCTGAGCAGCAGGCAGTGGACCCTCTGCCCACTGCTCCCTCAGGTGACAGCAGGCGACAACGGAAGGTGGCCTGGGACTGGCAGGGTGGAACAGCCCCTCCCAGCAGAGGCAGCCAGACCCACCCCTGCTGCACGCCCTGCAGGGAGCACGCATCCCTGGGTCTCCGTCTGCCTTGGGCTCTTTGCTTTAAGCGGACAGTTGTTCCCAGATTCCTTGCCCAGGAGCCAGTCCCACTGTCAGGCAGTGTGGGGGCAGTTTCCCTGGGGTTACCTGATAACAGGTTGACAGAGGGTGACGTCTGACCCCTCTCTGACCCCTCCCCTCTTGTAATCTCAACACCTGAAGGCCATGGCCACCAAGGAGCTGGATTCACGGAGCACCAACTGTGCGTAAGGCATTGAGCAAGACACAGCCGCTGCCTCCAAAGAGCTTACAGTCTTGTTAAGGCAACAACGTAGCAGGTAGCAGGTGGACTGACGTAAGGCAGGTGAGGCCAAGGCCACAGAGGAAAATGAAACAAGTGCTACTAGGGTTTAGATGGGGGCGAGGAATGTCCAGCCGGGGGAGCCACATGAGGCCCGGGAGACTATCTGGTCCAGCCCTGCCATGGCAACCGAGGCGGAACTCAAAATTCAGTGAGTCCACAGCAGGCTAACGTTTAAGTTGATACTCTGCTATGGACCATAAGCGACGTCATAAATACCCAGATGGCCCTCGGCAGCCAAAAGGAACGGAAAGGTTCCCCATCCCTGCTACAGGAAGGAGACCCCACACTCCCCGTAAGCTGGGATGGGCAGGACCCAGGGCACAGGCAGGCTGGCTGGGGTGGGGAGAGGCGCTGACGGTGGGTCTCGGGCCCATCGAGACATCATCATCACATCCTTGACCCGCCCTCCCTCCGCCAGGAGAGGCTCACACAGTGACAATCACAGGCCTGGACCAGGACGGCTCACAGCAGGAGGCAGGGACCTGGAAGGTCAGGAGAAAGGAAGTGGCCCCGGGAATCGCAGCTGCTGGGGAGTAGGATGCCCACGGCTGCAGAAGGGTGAGAGCCCGACAGGCAAGCAAGCACAGGGGAGCGGGACACCCCGAGCTTGATCCGGTGAAGAACACTTGATGCACCCCCACCTGTGCTCTCAGGGTGCCTCACATCCCCAAAACCAGCCTGCAGCTGCTCAGCCCCGTCAGGTTCCAGCTCACCTGTACCCAGCAGGCACCTGGAGTACCTGCACGGCATGGCCGCCTGCCTGCTCCCGAGAGCACACACCGCCACAGCCAGGACTCACCATCCCCACACGTTCTTTGCAGACAGCAGCCACTATAAAAGCAGGCGGAACACCACGGCTGACATCTGTGTGTGCAACAGTGCTGTGACGAAGCGGGGTAAGCTGCCACTTGCAACCCTGGCCTCCCATACGGAAGTGCTGGTCTGAGTCCCACCTACTCTGCTTCTGATCCAGCTCCCTGCTAATGCACCTGTGAGGCAGTGGACCACGGCCCAAGCGCTTGAGTCCCTGCCACCCATGCTAGAGACCTGGACGCGGTTCCCGGCTCCTGGCTGTTGTAGACATTTGGGGATTGATATGGCAGACCGAAGATCTCTTTCTCTGTGTGCCTCTCCCCCTCTCTGCCACTCTGTTGTGGTTTTTTGTTTGTTTGTTTGTTTTGCTTTGTTTGTTTGTTTTTTGACAGGCAGAGTGGACAGAGAGAGAGAAACAGAGAGAAAGGTCTTCCTTTGTCATCGGTTCACCCTCCAATGGCCACCGTGGCTGGCGCATCACGCTGATCTGAAGGCAGGAGCCAGGTGCTTTTCCCTGGTCTCCCATGGGGTGCAGGGCCCAAGCACTTGGGCCATCCTCCACTGCACTCCCGGGCCACAGCAGAGAGCTGGCCTGGAAGAGGGGCAACCGGGACAGAATCCGGTGCCCCGACCGGGACTAGAACCCGGTGTGCCAGCGCCGCAAGGCGGAGGATTAGCCTAGTGAGCCGCGGCACCAACATCACTCTGCCTTTCAAACAAATTTTTAAAAAGCAAAGACGACCTGCTCTGCAAAGCTCAGCCAGGTCAGACGAGTCTCCGTGCTACCAGGCCTGACTTCCCCGTTCCGGGAAACACCAAATGCTGGTCACACCAGGAGCCTATCGGTTAGCCAAGCCTTTCTGAAAGTCACAGGAACTGACCCTCTTCCCAGGATGCTTTGGGGAAGGCTGGTCAGGGAACCAACACAGCTCCAGGAGAAACGTCCTGAGGCACCGCCAGGGAAGAAGGGGGCTCGGGGTGCCGGACACTGCCCCGCTCTGTCCTCCCTGGTGGCCCCTCTCTCCTCACCCCTACCTGCGCACACTCAGGTAGGCAGGCTCCCAGCCTCCATCACCTCAGCTCCCCTGGGCCCTCCGTGAGCCTGTCCCTCCCTTCCACCTCTGGGGAAGCAGCCTCTGCCTCACGCCTGGGCTGGGGCTGCCCGGGGCAGGGGCCGCCCGGGGCAGGGGCCCAAGCCCTGTGCGCAGCCGGCCCCTTCTGCACATGGTCTCTCCCACGTGCTGGGCCCTCCCCTCGGCCAGGAACACCTGCAAGTCGCCCCATCTCGGCCCAGCTGTGACCCATAAACTCCAAGGTTGCCCTGCTGTTAGGCACCGCTGACTCCGTCACCACCCAGCCATACTTCCCGTGGCCATCAGCGACCCCAGGGCCTCGTCCTGTTGGCTCAGTGGCCAGGGCTCTCCTACCTCCTAGCAGCCTTGAACATAGCTTGCCAGCCCCTCCCTCTGGAAACTCAGCGCTGCACCCTGGCAAGGGCCTGGTCATCCTTTCTCTCCTCCCAGTCCCGGGCCTCCTGGGCCTCCTCTGGGCCATTCCCCCTGGGCCCCTGGAACCCAACAGAGGTTCTCTTATATACACATTTCCTTGTAAACTAAATATAAACCCTAATGTAGGGACCAGTGCTGTGGCACAGTAGGTTAATCCTCCGCCTGCAGCACTGGCATCCCATATGGGCGCCGGTTCTAGTCCTGACTGCTACTCTTCCAGTCCAGCTCTCTGCTTTGGCTTGGGAAAGCAGTGGAAGATGGTCCAAGTGCTTGGGCCCCTGCACCCATGTGGGAGACCTGGAAGAAGCTCCTAGCTTCTGGCTTTTGGCTTCAGATCAGTGCAACTCCGGCTGTTGCAGCCATCTGGGGAGTAAACCAGTGGAAGGAAGACCTTTCTGTCTCTCCCTCTTACTGTCTGTAACTCTACCTCTCAAATAAATAAATAAATAAATATATCTTTCAAAAAAAACCTAATGTTTCAACATGCATATACACTGTAACACAAATATGAATATTCAAGACCTATAGATGAAATTATTTTATTCATCAATAATAAATACAAAAATCTTTCAGCCTCATTAACATTTTAGTGACAATACTGAGATGGATCATGCTTCTTAGTGTTTTCAACACGTTTTCCGTGGAAGTGTGGCATGAGTGAAGTGCACGCGACAGTAAGTCACAGCACAGAGCAGCCTCCCAAGGTGAGCACACCAGGTGGGCCATCACCGGCAGCCCCCGGCAGCCGACCTGTGTCCCCTCCAGCGCTCTGCCTCCCTGGCTGCACTGCGTGGTCCTGTCGGTTCTTACACTTGACCCAAGCGCACTTACACAGCCCTTAACCTTCTGGGTCTGGATGAACGCTGTTCATGGAGTCTGTGCGGGTGCTTGGGAACTCTCGCCGCCTTCAGTTCCCACCGTGGGGTGACCACACGCACCTGTCCATTCTGCTGATGGACACCAGGACCGTTTTCCAGCACGGGCCACTGCCGATGGCGCTGTCGTGAGCATCGCGCGCACTCCTTCACCCGTCTCGGAGCTGCGCTGACACCACAGGGCACAGCTGAACGCGGATGCTAAACAGCACTCCACAGAGGCTGAGCTGATGGATACTCCCGCCAGCTGGGAGGAAAGTTCTGGAAGCTCCACCCCCTCCCCAGCACCTAATAATGTCTTCATTTCAGCCATTCTGACAGGCAAGATACCACGGAGCGGGTGCTGCGACCCCCTTCAAAGACGAGGAAGCAGGACCCAGAGGGGCTGGAGCAGGCAGCCGGGTCTTCTGACTACGGCTCTTGTCTGCTTGGACCAAAAACACTGCTCCCGACACAGGCACCAACCAGGGGAGGGACCCAGAAACACCAAGAGAAAGGACACTCCTGTGTCCTGTGCCAACCCAGCTCGTCAAGCCCGACCGGAAGGGAAGGACAGAAACTCTCCATCAGCCCAACTCCGAGACAGACACACGAGGCGAGTCTGCACGCTCAGACCTCAGGTTAACAGCGGGATGAGGGCTCTCTCTGCTTTTGCTCACTTTGTTTTCTTATTTTTTCTACAGGGGTCATTTAGCAATGAGAAAGGGCTGCTTATCAAAATTGAGACATCATTTACATAACGGAAAACTCGCCCTTCTTGACCATAGAGCTTGATGGGTTTCAGTATGAAAACTGTACGACCATCACCACTAATTCCAGAACAGCTCCACCACCCCAGAAACAAACCTGAACCCAGCCCCTCAGCAGTCCCTCCCGGATCCCCGCCCTGGCCTCACAGCCCCTAATCTGCTTTTTGTCTCCATGGATTCACCTCTTCCGGATTTTTTGCACAAGTGGAACCGTGCGCTGTGCGGCCTTTGCTGTCCGGCATCTTTCGTTTTACAGGGGGAGGGGAACGCCGGGCCCACAGGCCACACAAGGTCCACAAAGCCATTCGGCCTGACCCTGACATGGCAACCACAGACAGGATTCGAAATTCACTAAGTCTACAGCAGGCTAACGTTGACACTGATCGTATTGTATGGCCTGCGGATGATGCCATAGATATCCAAAAGGTCCTTGGTGGCAAACGGGCCACCCACCCTGCTTCTGGATCACCCGTGTTACAGCATGAACCAGGACTTAACTCCAGCTCAACACTATTGTACACAGACCACATTTTGTCTATCCATTCATCATGGAAAGATACTTGGATTGTTTCCATTTTTAAAACAATACTTATTCATTTACTTTAAAGGCAGTTAGAGAGAAATGGAGAGACAGAGAGACTGATCTTCCACCTGCTGGCTCACTCTCCAAATGGCCGCCACAGCTAGGCTGGGCCAGACCGAAGCCAGGAACCAGGAGCCTCTCATGTGGGTGCAGGGGTCCAAGCACTTGGGCCATCTTCTGCTGCTTTCCCAGGTGCATTACCAGGGAGCTGGATCAGAAGTGGAGCAGCCAGGAATACAACAGCATCCATATGGGACGCCAGCACTGCAGGCCACTGCTTTAACTGTTGTGCCACAGTGCTCGTCTCCTTTCCACTTTCTAAAAGTTTTATTTATTTAGTTATTTGAGTGATTGAGAGACGAACGGAGCTCCCATCCACTGGTTCACTCCCCACATGTCCACGATGGCCTGGCTCAGGCCACAGCCAGGAGCTAGGGACTCAAGCCAGATCTTCCACATGGGTGGCAGGAACCCAATCCCTTCCCCCCCTCACCTGCTGCTTCCCTGGGTGCACGTTAGCAGGAAGATGCGCTCAGGGGCAGAGCCAGGGCTCCGACACAGCACTCTTACGGGATGAGGGCATCCCAACTGCCATCTTGCCCCTGGCCAAGGTGCCTGCCCCTCCCCGTTCTTGAATACCGTGACACACGCTGCTATGAACACGCGTGTGCATGTTTTTGTGTAGACTCGCATCTTCAGTTCTCGGGGTACATCCCTAGGAATAGAACGGCGAGGAAACAGGGTAACCTGATGCTAGACTTTCTGAGGAACTGTCAACCGTCTTCCCAAAGAGCCATGAGCTCTTGCAATCCCATGAGCATCGTGGGCAACGCGCCACCCTGCAGGAAGAAGGCACCAAGCCAACCCCTCCAGGGCCCAGAGGATGAGCCACACAAGTGGCTCCAGGGAGAGGACGTTCGTGCACTGCACGTGTCAGCCAGCAGACACAGGCCAAGCACCCTGGAGGGCACGGGAAGGCTTTCGACTCCTCCCTGCTCACGTTCAGCAGGTCTCAGCACTGTGTTCACCTGTACCAGCTCTCACCTGAGCAACAGTTCTGTTCCCGTTTTCACTTCCATGTCTCAATGTCATATCATCTCTCACTTCTCTCGATATTTCACTTGAACACTATTTGATAATCATAATCACAACTGTTTTCTTTTTTAATTTATTTATTTGAAAGGCAGAATGACAGAGAGAAAAGAAGGAAAGACAGAGAGAGAGAGATCTTCCACGTGCTGGTTCATTCGCCAAATGGCCAGGACTCCATCCAGGTCTCCCACGTGGGTGGCTGAGGCCCAGGTGTTTGGGCCACCCTTAGCCGCCTTCCCAGGCACACCTGCAGGGGGCTGGATCAGAGTAGAGCAGCAGGAATGGAACCAGCTGACACGGGACGTCAGTGTTGCAGGTGGCAGCTTAGCCTGTTGCATCATTAACACCGCCACCATCACAATCATCAGAAACCACTTTACACTTGCACAACTGGACGATCCGTGCCTACCTGACCATAGCCTGTCTTGTTCATTCATGGATCTTATATTTTCTTCATCTCTCGGGACCGAGTCTTCCTCCAATGGTTTCTTCCCTAGGAACAGTGTGTGGGTGGAGCCGAAAATACACAGTGTGCAGTGTGTGTCCTTGTGTGACAGAAATGAACTTCTGCCCCCATCAAGTGGGAACCACACGTAGCTGGGTATAAAATTCTTGGGTCCCTCCCTTTTCTCCAAATCCTCGATGGGTGTGCTGCTGCCCAGCCCCTGGAGCTGACAGTGTAGACGGGCTGCATTCCTTCTGTGACTAACACTTCCTGCTGCCTGGATGCTCCCAGGATCTTCTCTTTACACATTAAAAACCTTCTCCTGGATATTCAGATCTTGAATGAACCTTCACCTTTGCCTGGTTTGTGAGAAGCCCTTGTAACCTGCACAGGCGAATCCTCTGATCCTCTTGCCGTGCCTCCAGCTGCAACCTCCAGGGCCCACACTGGACCGGTCTTGTCCATCACCAGGGCCTCAGCACCCACACAGGTCTGCCAGTCCTCCTCCTCCTGACCCCTGGACCTTCCACATGGCTCAATTTTTTTTTTTTAATTTTAAAAATGTATTTATTTGAGAGACAGAAAGAGAGAGAATAAAAAGAAAATGTTTCTACCTGTTCACTCCCCACGTGCCCACAACAGCCAGGATTGGGCCAGGCTAAAGAGCCAGGAGCTGGGAATGCAGTCCAGGTCTCCCATGCGGGTGACGGGAACCCAGCAGCTCAGCTGTCCCCTCTGGGTGACGCCTCCCAGGGTCGGCACCAGCAGGGAGCTGCTGCAGCAGCCAGTGGCAGGCATGGAGCACAGGCACTCCATCGTGAGCTGTGGGCACATCAACCACTGAGCCACGGGGCCCAACGCCCACCCCACACTGCCTCGCTGTGAACGCGGGCAGGACACACTCTGTCTTCTAGCGCCAGGTCCATGAGCTCCTTTTGGGTCCCTGTCTGCTGTCTTATCTCGTCCTTCTCGGTATCTGTAAATTTTGAGAGCACAAAGCTGATGATACGAGATCCACTTTGCTTTACCCGGCAAACTTTTCCCAAAAGCTCTTCCTCGATTTCTCAAGCCGTCTTCCTCTTCTCTTCCTCTTCTCTTCCCCTCCCCCTCCTCCTTCCTCTTTTCCCTCCCCCTCCCCCTCCCCCTCCCCTTCCTCAGTGTGCCCTCTCTGGAGTCAGCTCTTCCAACTGTTCCTTTTCAAATGAGGACAGATGAGTCCTGGCCTGATACACATCCCAAAATAGTGCCGGGTATTCCCTCTGGTCTCCTGTTTGTCTCTATGGATTCCAAGCTTCCTGGCCGGGGCCGGGGGCTGAGGTCCAGCACCAAGCCCGCCACTCATCACCTGCGACTTCTCGCGAGCAAACGTGTCGTCTCAGTTTCCTCTTCAATAAACCAGGGATGCTGAGTTCATCTTTAAACATCCTGTGCTCGCCTTTTTACGTTAACTTTATGTATCATATGGATTTCAAGTTCCATTCGCACGGAGCCAGTTGGCAAGGAATTTGCTGAGCACACATATAAACAAGTTAATACCCCACTTCCCTAGAGAGACTCGCTGTATTGCGTTTCCAAGCAGGCCGATCACAAGTGTGAAACTCGAGAAGCAGGCTGCACCTGATGACACGCAGGAAGAACGGGAGTGTGCGTGATTTACCCAGAGCTGGCAGAGTCCGCGCCCCAGGGACGCGCAGGAGACGGCAGGCGCTACACGCAGGCAGCTGCGAGGGCTCCTTCGGTCAGTTCCCAGGGCCTTCAGTCGTCCGAACACTGAAACCAGGCAGAGAAGCCGCTGACCGCCCATGCCATGGCAGCCCTCAGGACCACGGCCCACGGCGTTACCATGAAGACACGGCCCGGGCGCCTCCTGCGTCACCTCACTGATTCCTGCCAGCCTCCTCTTGGGGGACCCAGTCGTCCCCGCGGCCCCAGCACTCCTACGCATCTTGCTGGCTATGCCAAGAGCACAGGAGGGGGCGCCCTGGACCCCAGCCACATCTCAGTATGTTTGCAGTCTGCAGCCCCGGGGGAGGACGTCCTGCTGCCTCAGGTGCAGGAGCTGGTCTGCTTGCTGCTTGCTATAAAGCCCAGGTTCCCCAGCTCAGGGTCCCGCGGCCATGACACAGGAGGGCCCACGTATCGTCCCCCTGGGAGTGGGGGTGGGGGCACAGACATGCACGTTGTCACAGGCTGAACAGGACTGCCCCCCAAACTCATGCAGGCATTTAAACCCTGAAGTCTTCTAATGGACCAGCACTAACGGATTAAGGGGGGACCCCTGACCTGGGGAAGCGAGGTCTCAGGTCACTGAGGCGCGCTCACAGAAGGCGGCGCTCACGAGGGCTTAGCTGCCTAAGCCGGGCACGCTCCCAGCCCCTCTCCGCGTCCTGGCTCGTCACGTGACCCCCCTGCACGTGTGTTCCACATCACACGCCCAACACTACTGTGCGATCTCAGGCTGTGAACTGCAATCTGGAAGCCAAAGCAAAGCTGCTTCCTGCCTAAGAAGGAACACCCCTCGGTACCTCAGTTAAGGGACAGGAAGCTGATTCCCGCACACGCTGAAGGCCACGAGCAGAGCCCCGGCGCGCTCAGGAGTTAAACACACAGAGACACCTAAGGCAGAAAGTTCTCCTTCCCAGGATCTGCTGGCCCGAGAACCCAATATAAAGTGTAGTTTACAGCTTCCCATTCTTAATTCTCTCTCCTAAAAAAGTATTTATTTCCGAGAGGGAAAGAACTCACTTCTCACACGCCCAGAATGGCCTGGACTGGGCTGGAGCTGAAGCTGGGAGCCAGGGACTTAGTCCAGATCTCCCACGTGGGGGACAGGGACCCAATTACTTGGGCCAGCACCACTGCCTCCAGGGTTCACATCAGCAGGAAGCTGGAGTCAGGAGCCAGAGCCGGGCATCAAACCCAGGCCCCCAATATGGGATGCGGGCGTCCTAACCACTAGGACAAACACCCACTCACCCCCACCCCAGCTGCTTTCTGTTCTTTAACCCAACCCATTCGCAATCTGCTGCGGTGTCTAGTGACTCTTACCAGTTATCTTCAGCGTGGACATCCCACTCCCCAACAGCATAAAATCAACCAGCCAGGCCCTGCAGCTGTAGGCCTGCGTCTCCTGAACGAAGCTCCCAGGCGAGTCGGCGGCTCCGTCACTTCTGTTCTAGTCACGTCTTTCTGCTTCTACCCAAGCACCAGTTAGGATTAATTAGTGCTTCATAAGCACTTCGAGGGCTCAACCCTCAGCGTCCACGTAACGCTGGGCGAAATCGCAACTACTCCCAGGCCACACCCACCACACGAGGCCCCCAGTGCCACCCTCTTCCTCTTCCAGCAACAGAACTTCCGGTTTTTCGGTGGCTACAGGGCTGCCCTGAACACAGGCCATTTCCCCAGCTTCCCTTACCGCTGGGTGCAGCCCTAAGACCGACGTCAGCCCAGTGAGATGTAAGAGGCGTCGCGCGGAATTTCTAGAAAGCAGTCCTCAACGGTCGGGAAGCAGGTGGAGAGGCTGGGCGCACGCGGAAGGAACCTGGCGTCTCTGAGCACAGCAGCTCTGCCCACGCTCTGAGCTGCTCACCCCGACTTCTCGCAGGAGAAACTCCTACCCTCTTCCCGCCTTTGTCATCTGGAGGTTGTGGTCACTCAAGCCCAACTGCAGCAGGGCTCTCCCAGGGGACAGTGGTAAGGGTTAAGTGGCAAAATGGGGCACAGCCGCCATTCTCACACGACCGCCACAGACCTCCCAGCGCCGTCTTACACACAGCAGGCGGCTCAAACACGCTCTGGGCCCAACAGGAATCTATCGAAGGAAGGAGGTCTCACTGTTTTTCAAAAGAAAAAAATAATCTTAATTTTTACTGACTGATTCTTCTAGACAAACATCAGTGTTTCACAAGTTTTGCGGAGCGTCTCGCTGGAACGGCATTAGGTCCTTCCAGCATTTGGAGATCACAGCATCATCGCCAGGGACCGACTGGCTGGTTGCCCTCGTCCTGTCCACTCAACACACATGCACGAGGCCGGTCACGAGAACGGAACTCTGGAGAGAAACAACAAGCACTGGGTGGATTACCCCAAAGCCACTCTGCTTGGCACCTGCTGAATCCGCCGGCAGGTAGGAGAGGGCATCCCAGCACCACTCAAGATGGGTGAACGCCACTCTGTGCCCCGCCTCTCACCACAGCCAAGGAGACCCCTCTCAGCCCGTCACCCACGTCACGGACCTCTGACTCCCTGCGGCCATGCCCTAAGTGGGCATCGTCATCACACCCGCTGAAAATGAGAGCAGAGACCCCAGGCGGCCCCACAACTTCCCCAGGACCTCAAGGCCAACCAGCGGCGGTGAGTGTTCTGGCCAAGGTGGGATTTGAACCCAGCTCCATCTCGACCCTGTCCCAGACCGTGTCTGTGCGTTCTGCTCCACAGGAGCTGAGCAACACTGTACCTCCCAGCCTGGCGCGCACAGCCCCTTCGCCCTACCTCCACTGTCTCCATCTATGCGCCTCTGCCGATCTCTGCCCAAGCATGTGGGTCTCTCAGCTCAGCCAACGCGAATCCCTCATCTTCCTTCCTGTCCTCCACGCCAAGGAGGCCAGCCCTGCCACTGCCTTGGGTATCCCTCGAGTCCCCTCACTCCTCAGCTGTGCTATTAGCACCAGGGTCAGGGGCAGCTGGGTCCTGGCCCCTGTGCTCCCCTCTGGCCTTTGTGTTCGGGGTGAAGGGTCAACCCTCCCTGTCTCTGGGTTCTGCATCCAGGGACCCAACCACTCATGGATCCAAGCGGGCGGCTTCTCGTCCTCGGTCCCCGACGGATACAGCACATCAACTACTGGACTAGGTGTTCCGTCATGCAGATACCGTAAGGGACACGGGAGAATGTGCGCGGGCTACTGCAAACACTCCGCCATTTCACCCAAGGGGCTGGCGTGTCCACGGGAGACCTGGAACCCGCACCCCACAGCCGCGCCGCCAGGTAGGTCCTGGAGCGGTCTCCCAGCAGCCCTCACACATCCAAGCTCCTTCCTCACTGGCTTCCATAGGCCCATCCGTCAGGCACCGAGGCTCAGCGGGGCACAGACTTCCACTCTCACCAATGTAGGGCCCCTGCTGCCCCCACCAGTGGCCTGGGCAGATCTCACTACTCTAACCCTGAGACCCCACCCGTGAGTTCTGGAAATTCCACAGGAGGCTTCTCTCTGCCGCTCACAGGCAGGACAGTGGGGACCAAGGTTGCAATCACTGGGGTGGCTCACACCAAGGCGACTGTGATGCCCCAACACATGAGGACGACTGCCCCATGTGATCCCTCTGAGATGCAGACCCGCAGGCCACCCACCAAAGGGAGAGCTTCACCGAGCTGTCCCACAGACCCCCAAACTCAAACAGCCAACACAAACCCCACCACCTCCCTTGCCCCAACCCCCTCATGCTCCACACCCTGGAGCCTGGCCCCCGCCATCCCACATCACCCAATCCTGGCCTCTCCCACATGCCACACACCAATTGTCATGGAGAAAGACCACCTCACCACTTTGGAACCCGCCTTCTCCATCTCCCCACGGCCCCTGCAGGAGCCACCCTGTCACATCTGGGCTCCCACCAGTCCGCTCCCCCAGGTGATGCTGTTGGTCTCCTCTCCTAACTCTTGGGCAAGCCCCCACAGACCACAGGGCAACACCCAACTCCTAAGCGGCACCGCAAGCCCCTGCGAGCTGACCCCAAAGGTCCCTGCTAAGCTCATCTCCCGCCAACCCCTCCTGGGACCCCCACCACCAACCCAGCCCCCCAGTGCCGTGTGCTGTCTGACCCGGGGAGCCTCGGCACGCTGGACACCCGTGAGCGCAGGGCCATGGCTGGCTCCCTCCTGTGTGTGAGCCCCATTTATCTTCTCCCATCTGTCACAGCTGTGAGCTCCTGAGGGCAGGGACTAGTGTCAAGCACAGTTACACGCTTGCTAGACTTTTACTTACTGCTTAAAACCACTAATGAGATCAAGGTGTTCGTCCCACCCCCTGAGAAGCAAAGCAAGCTGCCGATCTTGCAAGCAGTAAAAACAAGGCCAGCCGCAGCCTCGGAAACAGCAACAGGCGCTTTTGGTGACAGCTGGGAGTCCTGACAAAGAAGAGCCGGCGACTGCACTGTGTCAGGGATCCGTGCAGGGCGCAGACGTCTCCCGGAACGTTCTGAGTTCACCGCGCACGCAGCTGCCACCCCCACCAGACTGACACCCACCCATCTTTCGGGGGCCAGCCCGAAGGCTCCTTCCTCCGGAGCTGTGTCTGAGCCTCCCAGCAGTGAACCCATTCCACTTATGGTCTCTTCCCACTCCGTGGCCATGACTGCTTCTGCCCTGATGTAACTTTGCAGCCAGATCAGAGGATAAAAGACAGCGAGGACCAGACTGGTCCTCTTCCGCCTCTGTGGCTCCCACTCAGCACAGTACTGCGTTCAGTGGGCGGATGGACAGACAGACAGACAGACAAACTTGCAGGCATGAAGGTCTAGCCGAACAGGTGAGGCCAAGGAAGAAGGCTATCTTCAACTGTTGGAACGAACCTATGATGTCATCGAGCTGTCTTTACTCTGAGCCAAGCCGCACAATCTTAGATTTTTTTTTTTTTTGAGATTTATTTATTTATTTGAAAGTCAGAGTTATACAGAGAAAGAAAGAGAGGCAGGGAGAGAGAGAGAGAGAGAGAGAGAGAGAGAGAGAGAGAGAGAGGCCTTCCATCCACTGGTTCACTCCCCAATTGGCTGCAACGGCTAGAGCTGCGCCAATCTGAAGCCAGGAGCCAAGAGCTTCTTCCCGGGTCTCCCACACAGGGGCCCAAGGACTTGGACCATCTTCTACTGCTTTCCCAGGCCATAGCAGAGAGCTGGATCGGAAGTGGAACAGCCAGGTCTTGAACCAGCGCCCATATGGGATGCCGGCACTGCAGGCAGCAGCTTCACCCACTACGCCACAGAGCCAACTCCAATCTTAGATCTTTTTTTTTTTTTTTTTTAATTTTTGACAGGCAGAGTGGATAGTGAGAGAGAGAGAGAGAGAGAAACAGAGAGAAAGGTCTTCCTTTGCCGTTGGTTCACCCTCCAATGGCTGCCACAGCCGGCGCGCTGCGGCCGGCACACCGCACTGATCCGAAGGCAGGAGCCGGGTGCTTCTCCTGGTCTCCCATGGGGTGCAGGGCCCAAGCACTTGGGCCATGCTCCACTGCCTTCCTGGGCCACAGCAGAGGGCTGGCCTGGAAGAAGGGCAACCAGGACAGAATCCGGGGCCCCGACTGGGACTAGAACCCGGTGTGCCGGCGCCGCAAGGCAGAGGAGTAGCCTGTTGAGCCACGGCGCCGGCCCAATCTTAGATCTTAAAACTGGGGCTGGGAGCTGGCACTGTGGCATAATAGACTATGCCTCTGCTGTGGTGCTGGCATCCTCTATGAGCACCTGTTAAAGTCCCGGGTGCTCCTCCCATCTGGCCCTCTGCAACTGCACCTGGGAAAGCAGTGGAAGATGGCCCAAAGGCTTGGGCCCCTGCACCCACATGGAAGACCTGGAAGAAGCTCTTGGCTTTGGATTGGCTCAGTTCCAGCCATTGCAGCCATTTAGGGAGTGAACCAGTGGATGGAAGACCTCTCTCTGTCTCTCCCTCTCTTTGTCTGTAATTCTCTCAAACAAATAAATAAATCTTTAAAAGAAAAAAATAGAGCAGCAGCTTGGGCCGTCCTGCTGAAGAGGATGCACACACACTGGGGATGTTCCTACATACTTGAAAGCAGGCTTCCCCAAGCCAGCTGACACCTCTGGCATTCCGGCTCCTGCACACGGATCTTTCTACAGCACCTGGCTGCTGGTCTCCGCCACTCAAGTACTTCCTCCCAGCTACACGGATAAGCCTGGGCTCCGCGAGTCCCTCTCGGCCTGTAAGAAGCCCCCTAAGACTGTGATGGTGCTAATAGGTCGTGAGATGCACTTTTTGTATGCAGATGCCAACCCCAGACCAGATGCCAGAGCTGTGGCCCAAGTAGGGTCTGCTCCCCGTTGCCATGCATCGCATTATAGATCCCACGGAGGATCTCAAGGCGGAGGCCGGCACCCGAGGTCAATGCTTCACTATGGACGTGACTTGAGCCACGGTACTCAGCCTGCAGGGAGCTGCTGGACCGCTACGCGCAGACGGATGTGCTCAAGCCCATGGGCTCTGCCAGGTGGGCAGTCAGGACACCTGGGCATGAACCCCTGGCAGGTGCTCTGCTCTCAGCTGAAGTGGGGCGAGGAGACTCAGCAATCCCCCACCTTCAGCACGGGCCATGAGCACCAAGCCCGCAGGTGCTCTGCTCTCAGCCGAAGTGGGGCGAGGAGACTCAGCAATCCCCCACCTTCAGCACGGACCATGAGCACCAAGCCCACAGGTGCTCTGCTCTCAGCAATCCCCCACCTTCAGCACGGACCATGAGCACCAAGCCCACAGGTGCTCTGCTCTCAGCAATCCCCCACCTTCAGCACGGGCCATGAGCACCAAGCCCGCAGGTGCTCTGCTCTCAGCCGAAGTGGGGCGAGGAGACTCAGCAATCCCCCACCTTCAGCACGGGCCATGAGCACCAAGCCCGCAGGTGCTCACCGCAAAGGCATGTGCAGCAGAGAGAAGGGAACTGTAGCACCTTCTGCAAACAGCAAACAACGCAGCCCATGAGCCGGCGGGCAACTCCCCGCTATCAACAAGCTCCCCAAAAAGAACCCAAGCGTAATCCTGGCTACCAGCCAATCCACACGCCCCAGGAACACTCACTGGAGTCACTGGCAAAAAAGACCAGGACTCGCTGGAGACTCCCCAAGCCCACTGCTCCAAACTGAACTCAGTTCCTCAAACCCAGTTCTACCTAAAAGCCAAGAGCAGCTACTGCAAGTATCTGTGTCCAGCGAAGCCC
The DNA here is from genome assembly GCA_949820135.1 of Sylvilagus floridanus. NCBI lineage: Eukaryota > Metazoa > Chordata > Mammalia > Lagomorpha > Leporidae > Sylvilagus > Sylvilagus floridanus. Next base: position 92,220,221 of record OX463243.1, on the reverse strand, counting down.
TGCTTCCTTACCTCACTTGCGCCTAGTGGAGCCCACACCTTGCTGTGGTCTGGGTGTGGCCAGGCCCTCCCAGAGGCTGGATGGCCCTCAGCTCCTCCCAGGCTCCTCCTGGACAACTCGTGTGACCCCTCTGGGCTCTTATTTCCCCCTTCGCACACCCAAACCTGCCCACGGGCCCTGCAGAACCAGTGTGAGGCAGAAGCAATGGGTGTCAAGAAACCACTGAGCCCTGTAAAGTGTTGAAGGGACTCAGACCCAACCACTTATCACTTCGTGGATTCAAGTTGGTCGTGTGTTCATTCAACAAACACTCAGGCCACACCTACTACATGCCAGCTGCTACGTGAGACACTGAGGACATGCTGGAGTGACACACACGCAGCCCTGGGGTCAGCACTGGGCACAGTGGGCTACCCCTCTGCCTGCTACACCCACACCCCATATCCAGAGCAGCAGGGATCAAGCCCCACTTCTGCTTCTGTTCCAGCTTCCAGCTGATGAGCCTGGGAGGCTGTGAAAGAGGAACCAAGTACCTGGGTTCCTGCCACCCAGGTGGGAGACCCAGGCTTTAGCCTGGCCCAGCCCCACTTAATCCAGGCATTTAGGGAGTGAACCAGTGGGAGGAAGATCTCTTTCTCTGCTCTCCCTCTCTCTTTCAAATTAGTAAATAAGCTTTAAAGAAAACAACCAGTCAAAAAATAAAACAAACAAATAAACAAAAACAAAAGGCCGGCGCCGTGGCTCACTAGACTGATTCTCCGCCTGTGATGGTGGCACCCCAGGTTCTAGTCCCGGTTAGGGCACCGGACTCTGTCCCGGTTGCTCCTCTTCCAGTCCAGCTCTCTGCTGTGGCCCGGAAGTGCAGTGGAGGATGGCCCAGGTCCTTGGGCCCTTACCCGAATGGGAGACCAGCAGGAAGCACCTGGCTCCTAGCTTCGGATCAGCAATAGCGGCCATTAGGAGAGTGAACCAACAGAAGGAAGACCTTTCTATCTGTCTCTCTCTCTCTGTCTAACTCTGCCTGTCAAAAAAAACAAAAGAAAAGAAAAGAAAACAACCAACTACAAAGTCCACGATCTGATGGAACTGATGACTCGGCATCAGCACACCCAACAGCTACGCCCAAGAGTCTGTCCTTGCACCTCGCAGGCCATGCTACTTTCCTAAAAGAAGTTAAACACTAAAGGGCTAAAAGCCAAGGGAACAACCTACTCAGATCATTCAGGCTGCCCAGCTAGGTCCTGAGTAAGGTGGGAAGAACAAGGGCATACTTTAAAAATATCTAGCTATTTATGATTTTTGAAAGGCAGAACAATGGGGAAAAAGGGAGACACAGAGAGGGAGAAAGAGGGGGAGGGAGAGGGGGAAGAGGAGAGGGAGAGGGAGAGGGAGAGACAGAGATCTTCCATCTGCTGGTTTACTCCCCAAATGGCTGCAACAGCCAGGAGCCAGGAGCTCCATCCGGGTCTCCCACAAGGGCGGCAGGGGCCCAAACACTTGGGCCATCTTCTCTTGCGTTCCCAGGCACATTAGCAGGGAGCTGGATGGGAGACGGAGCAGCCAGGACTGGAGCCAGCACCCCAAAACTGGATGTCGGCACTGCAGGTGAGGGACTTAACTGCACCGCAAGGCCAGCCCCTAAACACATTCCCTGGAACTACAGAGTAGGGGAGCCACGAGGAAGTCACGAGGGGTCACACAGTACCACCACCTGCCAGGCAGGGCAGGCGGGGTGTGGGAGCTGGTATCCTGAAGGTGCTGCAGGATCAGAGATTAGAGGAAAACACAGCTCCAGACGGGACACAAAACAGGAAGTGTCTTAACACAGTCAGAGTCACCAATTCCACATAACACATTTTACTGCCCACAAAGAGCCACAGCAAACTCTCCTGGATTTATTAACTTGTTTTCCTTAAATATTTAATTATTCAGCAATGTACTCAAAGCACAGGCTTCCTCTGCCCTACTTATCAGACTTATGCAACATTGGGGAGCATTACTGTACCCAATAAACAGAGAGAAAGACACACGTTATTCCTCCTTTCTTCTCAAATGATCTTCAGAGAAATCTATGAACGTCAAGTCCAAACACTAAAATAAAATGGTCTTCTGATTTCTGAAGCCATTGTCTTATCTTTAAAACAAAACCTGACTATAGAAATATCTAAAACCTAAGGAAGCAAAGTACCACGTTGCATAATGTTCATATTAAAGACTCAAGCTTTGGTGACCACATTGTGGTGCAGGTTAAGCCACCACCTACAGCACCAGCATCCCACATGGGTGCCAGTTTGAGACCTGGCTGCTCCACTTCTGATCCAGCTCCCTGCTAATGTACTTGGGAAAGAAGCCAAGGATGCCCGAAGTCCTTGGGCCCTAGCACCCACATGGGAGACCCAAGAGAAGCTCCTGGCTCCTGGCTGAGGTCTGGCCCAGCCCTGGCCAACTGCAGTTATTTGGGGAGTGAACCAACAGATGGAAGACTGAGCCCTTTCTCTCTCCTTCTCTCTCTGTAACTCGCCTTTCAAATAAACAAAAATCTTAAAAAAAAAAAAAAAATTCATGGCTTACATGGAATCACAGGTCAATGAAATATGAAGAACTTAGTAAGCCAGCCCCCAGTTTCTGGACGGGCCTGATGGAGGCGCTTCCCAGGCTGACCCCCACCTCCCCACCAGCACCCACTGCCTTTGTGGGGGTCCAGGCTTGCATGCACCCTCCCAGTCAGGTGCAGTCCCGCCAGCCGCCCCATCCCCAAGCACACCTGAGGCTTTGTTTTTTGTTTTTTGTTTTTTTTTTTTTTTAAGATTTATTTGAAAGTCAAGAGTTACACAGAGAGAGAAGGAGAGGCAGAGAGAGAGAGAGAGAGGTCTTCCATCTGTTGGCTCACTCCCCCGTTGGCCGCAATGGCCAGAGCTGGCCAATCTCAAGCCAAGAGCTTCTTCTGGGTCTCCCACACAGGTGCAGGGGCCCAAGGACTTGGGCCATCTTCCACTGCTTTCCCAGGCCATGGCAGAGAGCTAGGTCCGAAGCCAGGACTCAACCAGCACCTATAGGGGATGCCAGCACTGCAGATGGTGGCTTTACCCGCTGTGCCACCATGCCGGCCCTGTACACCTGAGTTTTAACACATTCCTCATGCAGTAACTCACATAATCTCCACGGGCAGTAAACCCTTACCCCCTCCCCACAAAGAACGGCATCCAAAAACCTCTGCGACCCTGGGCAGAGAGGGCACTGTGCCAGCTCACATCCGCCAGGTGCTCGCCCTCTGCTGGGCCCTGTCCTGCCTCCGTGAGGTTCCTGCAGAGGCCATGGACGACAGCGGTGTGGGCACTGGCAGAAGGACACAGACAGCATCATCCGCCTACCGACTCCAGGGTCTGTGTTTAAACACGGCCCTGTCCACCTCTCCAATACTCAGGATAAAGAAACCTCCTGCCAATGACACAGCAATTCGGTGTCTATGTGCTGAGCCTCCCTGGCCTCTGCTCTCCACAGGTAAGGGCAGGGGAGACAGGCCCGCCCGTGCCTCCCCTTGGGGAAAAGACACCAAAGAACTGACCGGTGCAGGTGCTCAAAGAGAAGATGCTCACAACGGTGTGGGCTGACCTCCACCTGGGAGAAGAACCAGGGCAAAGCGGGGGGAAAGGACCCGAGTGGACAAACCCACAGGCTCGGAGGGACACCCCAGGACGCTCTGAGCACTCTGTGACTTCAGAGCCAGTTTCTCAGTTGCCCCAACCCCCCCCCCCCATCAGCCCCACCGCCACTTCCCAGGACCCAGGAAAAAGAGCGCCACCCTTAGTTACAACAGTGAGCCCTGGGCTAGCACTGGCTCCAGTTGGGGACCGTGCTACACACCCACTGCCTCCTCCACAGCCCCCACTAGGCAACACTGCTATCCCACATTGCACATCACAAGCTGAGGCTGAGAGCAGGGGTGACACCTGCCCCAGCTCACGCACGCTGTGTGTGGCAGCGCTGGGACCTGAGCCCATGTCGCCTTGGCCACTTCACTCGAGGTCTGGTCACCTTCCGTCTGCAGGCGACAACTCCACCAACAGTAAGCTCCCGAGGTTGAGCCCCATACAGAAGCCACTGACCAGAAGGCTGGTCAGTGAATGTCCACATCAAGGCAGGGGAGCATCCTCCCGGCTCAGAGGGGCCGGCGCTGTGGCGTAGCGGGTAAAGCTGCTGCCTGGAGTGCTAGCATCCCATGTGGGCACCAGTTTGAGACCTGGCTGCTCCACTTCTGATCCAGCTCTCTGCTGTGGCCTGGAAAGCAGAGGAGGATGGCCCAAGTGCTTGGGCCCCTGCACCCGCGTGGGAGACCCGGATGGAGTTCTGGGTTCCTGGCTCCAGGCTGAATCAGCCCTGGCTGTTGCAGTCACTGGGGAATGAACCAGCAGATAGAAGAAATATTTATCAATCAATCAGCCCATCCATCTATCCCTCCCTCTCCCTCCCTGGTCTTCTCCCTCTCCCTCTCTCACTCTGCCTTTTAAATACACAATAAATAAACCTAAAAAAAAAAAAAAGGAAAGCCTGCTCGGGCGCACCACATACAGAAGCCGGCTCAAGCAGCTCTCTCCGGCCCTGGTCAAAGTCTACAGCCTGCCTTCTGGGCTCCTGCGGCCAGACCCCGGGGGGCAGGCGGGGTGGGCTCCGGCAAGTCCGAGCAGCAGTGTCAGCCTCTCTTCCACTTCCCCATCTCCACCTGCGGCACCTGCAGCACCTTCCTTCTCTCCCGCCCCTGAGAACTTTGTAAGAGTGTCAGCAGCCACACCCAAAGCCTACAGCCAACATGTGGCCTGGCACGTGCCTGCCTCCGGGTCAGCACTCACACGGCCAGGCCTGGATGACTCAGCTCAGCAGGCACCCATCATGCTGCTCACCAAGCACCCACCCTGGGCGCAGCCCTTGGAGACCCAGCAGCAAAGCAACCGGGAGCAGACAGGCACAGAGCCACACAGGCTCTGACCAAGGTGTGTGGAAGGACGGAGTAGGCTTGCACACAAGAGGGGAGAGGTGAATGGAGGAGCCTCGCCCAGATGACCAGGGAGCCGCCTTGGTCCCTGCCCTGTGACCCCACACACTGGTCACCGTTCTGTAACCAGGGCTTGTGTGCAGCAGGTGAGCCCCGCCAAGGCAGGCACTTCGGGCATCTCCCTAGCCACGGGCAGCTGCCCAGCCAGCATCTGCCCACAGAGCATCTGTCTTGGACGACTGGTAACCCGGCAAGCAGCTCACCCTCCCAGATCCCTCTGGTCCAACTTGCTCTCGGTGCTCCACCCAGAATCCCAGGAAGCAGATCCTATTATCATCATCCGGTTTATAGATAAGGAAGCTGAGAGGCACAGAGATTAGGAAACTGCCCCAGGCCACACAGCCAGAGAGTGACAGAGCCGGACTCTGAATCACAGGCCAAAGAAGAGCGGCTCTCAACTGCACGTCCCTTTTCCTTTCTCTTTCGGTTCCCCACAGCGCACTCTGATGCACGGGCTGCCCTTTAACCTACTGTTCACTGGGACGGAAGCCAATTCTCTCCTAGACAAGGAGGGCTGTCTCTCTGCGGTACCATGAACAATGACTGCTAACCAGCACCGAGTAAACAGCACGGGGGAGCAGGAACACACTGGGCTACCATATCGGGGAGAAACGCTGATTAATATTAAGGAGGGACTGTATGTACCAATCAGAACATCTGCCAACACTGAAGCGACTTCCAGAATAGACGGAGTGAACAGAAGAGCAGAGTGCATATAGGAAGCTTATTCTTTGCGTGGGAGAAAGAACATGCAATAAACAAAAAACTGGGCACCGGTGGTTGCCTCTAGGGAGGACCAGGCACTGGTAGCTTGAGGCAGGAAAGACGCTTAGTTTACAACTTATCCCCCACTTGCTTAAAAGAAAAAAAAAAAAAAACCTGTGATTTTCTTAACTTCATAAAACAATGAAACAACACTGTGTGGGGAGTCGATCATTGCCCAGCCTTCCCCAAGTGCTCACACACGTACGGCAGCAACCATGAACCTGACCAGCCAAACAGCGCACGTGGTGACACAGGGCTGTTTCTGGTGGCGGTTCACTAACTTTGGTAATGTCGAAACACCACTCTTGCGCACGCGACATTCTGCCGTCCCTTCCTGCTTCAAGTCCCGCCTCTGGCCCTTCAGCAAGTGCTGAGAGAGACCTACTATGCGCCTGATGAGGTGCCAGACAGACACCAGGGAGAGGATTATACAGGGAAGTTTCCTGCCTTTCGGGGAAGCACCAGGACGAGCGGATCTGGTGGGCATGCCGGAGCCAGAGGGGCCCCGTGAGCACACAGCCCTGCTCACCCAGCTCGGAAAACTGAGGCCCGATCCAGGTGCTGCTCTCCCCGTGGGCTCCCGGTTGACAGAGGGCACGTGGGGCGGGGTAGCAAGCAGTCAGGAGCCTTCACAGACCTCGTCTTGTTTGTTCTCCATAATCATCGCACGGGCTGGACGGGCACCCAGCCTCCTAAGCGAGGAAACCAAACGCTTGAGCACTGAGGGACTGGTGCTGCGTGACCCCGCGGGGGCAGGGGGCATGAGGCACCCAGGGCCGGCCGGCCTGACTCCCGGGTCAACCCCAGCTCTACCCTCCACACCAGAGACTGGACAGCCTCACGTGCAGCAGCTCCCCATTAACGTCTTTCTCTCTCTCTCTCCCCTGGACATTGTCACCCCAACAACAGCCAACCAGAAAGCCACGGCCCTGGTGCTCCGGCACATCCTGGCCCTTGTCCACAGCCAGGTTGTGGCCGCAGGGCATGACGGTCAGCCAGAGGGCAGCGGACTCTGTGAGCAACTTCCAGAGCTCCTACCATGACACAGGAGGACGCCACATACAGGTGAAAACTGGTGGCTGCACACAGGTACAGGCCCCAGAGTTGTCACCCGCACGACACCCTGGGTCACCAACACACCGGCCACCGGCAGTGAGGGAGGCCAGCACAGTAGCACTGGACCCCCGGAAGTCCAGTAGCTTCTCCCGTACTGGGAAACACGCAGCAGAGACGCCTCCGTGCACCCCCTCTGCTGGGCGGGCAAGGCAGAGGGCAGGCACTGCAGCTCAGATGGCGAACGGGGACGCTAGGCGGTGGAAGGGCACCACACGGGGACAGGCCACTCCGGGGAGCCCCGACACCTCACCTCCTTCCCTGGCCCTGTAAGAATCCAGAGAAGAGCTGGCCCGCCCTGTACTTAGGCGTCTCCCTCCTGGAATGAGGTAAAATCGGGGTTTCCCCCGGCAGGGGTAGGGGGAATCCCCCCAGGCTCCAAGTCCACACCTCAAAGCTGAGCCCTCACTGGGGCTGGGGTCTAAAGGGTGGCACTCGACACAACTCTGCCTTGCACCGGCTCGGGCTCCGAGGCTGCCCAGGGAGAAGCAGTCAAGTTCCATGCACGGCTGAGTCTCTCCGGCTCCCCGCCAGACTCTCTCCCGGACGCCAACCTGAGAGCCCCCTTCTCTCAGACTCCCAGTCCCCAGGACGCCCAACCTGACCCACCCATGCATTTACTGGGGCTGCACTGTCCCACCTCTCCCAACAAGGCCCCCGGGGGGGCACCCAGGGCAGGGGGCCAGGACCCTCAGCTCAGAAGCGCAAGCGCCCCCGGGGCATCCCAGGGTCCAGGCTTCTGCCTCCTGGGTCCTGCTCCCCCCCACCAGGCTACCGTTTCCGGCTCTGGAGACAGGCACCGTGCACATCTGCACCAGCATCTGGTCCCAGGAGCCGACAAGCCAGGCCCCTTCCACGCCGCACACGCGCATTCTTCGACAGCCCCCCGGCCTGGGGAAGCCCCTTCGTCAAACACGGGGAGCCCCTTCGAGGGCCGAAAACCTGCGCGCCCCACTTAAGGCACGGCGCGCACCGAGGGAGCAGCCGGCCTAGAGCGAAGCGAGTCCGGCTCCAAAGAGGCTCGGGCAGGCCTCGACCCTCCACCCGCGGAACCCGGGATGTCCCCAGAACCCGCAGAGAGCCCGAAGCCAAGACCCCCTGAGAGACAAGCAGGCCACCTTCCAGCCTCCGGAGACCACCCCCCGGCTCCAGCTCCTCACCTGTGGCCTCGCTTCCGGACCTGCCACCACTCGGGCCCCGCCCCCCGCCCCGGCAGGTCTCCTCGCCCCTCCCCTTGCACCTGCGGTTTCCCCAGGCCCGGGGCTCGCCCGCCGCTCCGGCCCCGCCCCCTGCACCTGCAGCCCCTCGGCCCCGCCCAACTGCCTCCTTCCGCCCGCCCCCCGCACCTGCGCCCTTTCCCGCCCCACCCCCACACCCGCTGTCCTTCACGCCCCCCGGGGCCAGCACGTTCAAGGCCACCAGCCCCGCCGCCGCAGGCCCGACGCCCACCCCGGCCCCGCCCCTCGCCCCTCCCCCGGCCCCGGCGGCCCCCGCCGGGCCCCGCCCCCCGCACCTGCAGCTCCCTCCGGCCCGGCCCTCAGGGCCCCGCCCCGCCGGCCGCTCTTCTCACCGCCGCTCCTGCCGCCGCAGTCCCGGCCGGTCACCTTGACGCGGGCCGCAGTGGCTGCCGCCGCCTCCTCATGGCCCTGGGAGCGGCCCAGCGGCAGCAGCGCCTTAGCTTGGAGGCCGGAGCCGGGCCGAGCCGGGCCGGGGCCGGGCCAGGCGCAGCGGGAGCGCGGGCCGACGCGGGAGCCGAGCGGGTGCCCAGCCGCAGTAGGAACCGTCCGCTCCCAGGCCTGAGCGGCGGACCGCACAGCCAATGGGCACGCGGCGCCCGGCCAGCTCCCCAACCAGCTCGGGGCAGGGGCGGAGACACGCAAATCGGCCGGCGGGGCGCCCTGTGCGCAGCCGCGGCCGCGCGGTCCCGGGGCCCCGGCCCTGCGCTGGCCCGCGGTCGCGGTCGCGGTCTGCACCTGCAGGGGTGCTCGGCGGCCCGCGCGCCCGGCCCCTTCCGAGGAGAGCGGTGCATCGCACTCCTACACGCCCTCCCAGGCCGCGCCGACCTGCCCCTTGCAGTCCGTACCTAGGATCTGTCGTTTTCCACAAAAACCTTTAGTGCCCACTCCTGACAGCTCGGAGATAGGCCCAGAGCGTGAGAGGCCGGAGAAACTGCGGGGATCCTCGGGTCCAGTGCGTTCGTGCCACAAGGCCGCTGCGTGTCGAGCTGGGGAATGAGCCTGGCCCCTGTGCCTGGGCTTCCCTCACTTACCCCTGCAGAGATGAACAGTTGCAAGGACGGCCGGCCTGCGGAACCCTGGAGCTGCGACCCTCGGCCACTGTGGCCCCCACAGAGAAGAGGTGCTAGATGTCCTCCCCACTCGCAGAAACCTGGGCCGGTTCTCAAAGTCATCTCGCGGGAACATCAGAGGATGGTTGCTGTGATCTTCCCAAAGCTCATGGGAGGAAAAACAGAAAAATGTCTAGGTCTTAGGGGGACCCCAGGGCGGAAATTTCGGCTCTTTTGTATGAAAAAAGCCTTGACCCTCCAAGAGGAGAGTTGACTGTCTTGCTTAAAGAGAACACGAGGATGTGTAATGCAGTGATTCTGCTCAGAGCGTCTGGACTCAGAAATGCACAGCGTGGTCTCTGTCTCTGTAACTTTGCCTTTTTTTTTTTTTTAAGATTTATTCATTTATTTGAAAGTCAGAGTTACAGAGAGGGGCGGGGGGTCTTCCATCCGCTGGTTCACTCCCCAGTTGGCCTCAATGGCCGGAGCTGCGCTGATCCGAAGCCAGGAGCCAGGAGCTTCTTCCAGGTCTCCCACGCAGGTGCAGGTGCCCAAGCACTTAGGTCATCTTCCACTGCTTTCCCAGCCGGGAGCTGGATGGGAAGTGGAGCAGCCGGGACTTGAATCGGTGCCCCTATGGGATGCTGGCGCTTCAGGCCAGGGTGTTAACCCGCTGTGCCACAGCGCTGGCCCAACTCTGTCTTTCATATAAATAAATACATATGTTTAAGAGGGGGCGGTGCTGTAGCCTAGTGGGTAAAGCTGCCACCTGCAATGCTGGCATCCCTCATGGGTGCCAATTCAAGTCCCAGCTGCTCCACTTCCCATCCAGCTCCCTGCTAATGCTCCTGGAAAAGCAGCAGAAGATGGCCCAAGTGTTTGGGCCCCTGCACCCACTTGGAAGAAGCTCCTGGTTCCTGGCTTCAGACTGGGCCAGCTCTGGCCCTTGCCACCATTTGGGGAGTGAACCAGTGGATGGAAGCTCTGTGTGTGTGTCTGTCTGTCTCTCTCTCTCTCCATCTCCCTCTCCCTCTCTCTCTCTAACTCTTTCAAATAAATCTTTTTTTAAAAAAAATGCACAGGGTAGGAATTGAGTATAAAAGATGGAAAGAAAGACTGCCTGAGCCCGAATCCGGTCCTGCCACCAGCGAGCTGTGTGTCCATGAGCAGGTTACCTAACATCTCTGAGCCTAGGTTTATTATAGTGAAAACAGCAGCCTCCTCCTCAGGCCAATGGAAGAATGAAAGGGGCTGACACATGGCAGAGGGCCTGGCACTAACCGTAAGTAAACATCCACTGCTATTGCGTTTACAGGCAAGCACAGAAGGCGTTCGGCACAATACATAAATAATAGCACAATAAATAGCAGCTATTATGTTTACTAACCTCGTGTGTGGTTTCTAAGGTTTCATCAGTGAACAGATTCTTTTGTGACATATCAAAAGCTCCCCAGGTTCTAGTCCCGGTTGGGGCGCCGGATTCTGTCCTGGTTGCCCCTCTTCCAGTCCAGCTCTCTGCTGTGGCCCAGGAGGGCAGTGGAGGATGGCCCAGGTGCTTAGGCCCCTGCACACGTGTGGGAGATCAGGAGGAAGCACCTGGCTCCTGGCTTCGGATAGTGCAGCGTGCCAGCTGTAGCAGCCATTTGGGGGGTGAACCAATGGAAGGAAGACCGCTCTCTCTCTCTCTCTCTCTCTCTCTCTCTCTCTCTCTCTCTCATTGTCTAATTCTGCCTGTCAAAAAAAAAAAAAAAAGCATTCAGTGAGCCAGAAATGGCCACAGGGATCGATCCATAGAGACAGTAGATCACTGGGTGTTTCGGGCTGGGGGTTGGGAGGTAGGTGGGGTCACAGCTCAGTGGTTGGGAGTTTCTCTGGGGATCATGGGATGTTCTAGAATTGATTTGGTAATGGTTGTAGAACTCGGAGTGTGCTGTGGAGTGGGTGAATCCCACGGCACACGAACTGTATCTCAATAAAGGTATTTTTAGGTTATTATAAAGTGTGACCGACCATGTCACTCCTGTGCTTAAACACGAAGAACAGACCTCGGCTGTGTCTGCTGGGGGCCCCGGTGCAGCGTGCTGGTGGAGCACTCTAGCTAATGCGCCTGCTTCACGCTCAAGGAGGGGAAGGCACGTGGGAGTCACAGGGGGGAAGGCGGGTGGGGGCGGGGAGAGGAGAAGTCAGCAGGGGGCCAGCCCCGACCCAACCCCCCTCACGGAGACTTGCACTTCATGAAAAGCCAAACTCCGGCACATTCCAGGGGCTGCTTCCCTGGAGCTGCGGATGACCAAGGAAGCTGTGGTGGGCAGACTACAGGGTGGCCTCACAGTCCCCGCCTCCTGATGGCCCTGGCTTGCTTCGTCACCTCCGAAGATGACCCAGGACTCAGCTGCTCCTTAAGGAATCCATCAAGGTCATGCTGAGGTCACGCTACCCACGGGCTGCACCCACTGAGCGCCATGGCAGAGACAGGAAGGCAGGCCTGACTCGGGGGACAATGACACTCCAATGATGGTCATCTTTGGTTCAAGGGTGGCCCAGCAGCCTTGCTAAACCCTCCGTAGCCCGCACGGCGGGATGAGATGGGTCCACAGTGTCCTCCCCGTGAGGTCAGACTTGATCCTCAGCCTGATGGCTCACTCAGCCTCCCCAGCTCCTTGCACATCTAATCCTGTCTTGGCAGCTGAGGGAAGAGGATGAGTGTAGTTCTGGGAAAACCAAAGGAAATGAGAAGCTGGACGGAAGTGCTTCTGCCAGTGTGGTCCACCTGCTGGTGGCACGGGGAGGAACAGCAAGCGAGCCGGAGAGAAGCTCCGTGTCCCCACCGCTTGCCTTTCATTCTCCCTCCAGGACTCGTGGTGGCAAATGCTAACAGACGTCTGCCTAAGGAGGTGCAGTGTTCAGAGTCCCATCATCACCTCGGAAAAGGTCTGGGAAGTGGACTTTGTGATTCAAAGTCAATGGCTTAATAAACAACACAGTGCACCCCTCGGGCTACCTTGCACTCACTGTTCTATGCATATCTGGATGCCCACATCACAACAATTTGTGTCTCCACCTAACAAGATTTCTTTTCACACCATCTTTCTTTTTTTAAAAAAATATCGATTTTATTTATTTGAAAGGCAGAGTCACAGAATGAGAGGGAGACAGAGAGAGAGGTCTCCTGGTGACTTGGTCCCTCCTCAAGTTGCTGCAATGTCCAGGACTGAGCCAGGCCAAAGCCAGGGGCCAGCAGCTTCCTCTGTGTCTCCCATGTGGGTGCAGGAGCCCAAGCACCCGGGTCACCTTCCCCCACTTTCCCAGGTGCACCGCAGGGAGTTGGAATGGAAGTGGCACAGTGGGGATGGGACTCAAACTGGTGCCCATATGGGATGTGGGCATCGTAGGTGGTGACTTTATCCACTACATCTTTCACAGACACTCCGGACAGGGTGTATCATTCTTAATGCTTGTTTCTAATAGACGCCAGCCTAGGTGCAGACTAAAGCGCTAAGTCTGGACTGTGGTGGAAGAAGCAATACAGCAGAAGCAGGTGTTCAGAGCATTTGAGTCACCTATTCATGCAACTTATATCTTCTGGACATTCTTTTTTTTTTTTTAAGATTTATTTTTATTATTTATTTGAAAGCCAGAGCTACACAGAGAGAGAAGGAGAGGCAGAGAAAGAGAGTGGTCTTCCATCCACTGATTCACTCCTCAGTTGGCTGCAATGGCTAAAGCTGCGCCTATCTGAAGCCAGGAGCCAGAAGCTTCCTCCTGGTCTCCCATGCAGGTGCAGGGGCCCAAGAACTTGGACCATCTTCCACTGCTTTCCCAGGCCATAGCAGAGGGTTGGATCGGAAGTGGAGCAGCCAGGACTCGAACCAGCATCCAGATGGGATGCCGGCACTGCAGGCAGTGTCTTTACCCGCTACACCACAGCGCCAGCCCCGTTCTGGACATTGTTAATCCCCATCTTTTCTCTACCATTTGCATTGTTTGCCGCTGCCCATATCCCAACCTCGTGGCTTGGTGGATCAGATAGTGCTCAGCTCATGATAAACCGTGGGGTCACCTGGTCACCCAGTATTCCAGAATTTGATGTGCAGTTTAACAAGGGCCCAGAAGCAAGACATGAACTGGCTCTCAACAGGAGAAGTGGATCTGCCGAGGACAGCGTGGCTTTGCAGAGGCCGCGGGGTAATTCGACTGCTGCCCTCCCAGAGGCTCTGCAGCACTGCCTCACTCCGTGCACGTGAGCAGCACGGAGGCTGCAGGTCACGAGGCCCCAGCGGCGGAGCCCCTGCACTGCACTCTAGAGCCCTCACACCTTCCTCATGCACTAGGCCCCCGCAGAGCAGCCCACTCCAGCGTACCACATGTCTCCCCCAAATCCCAGAAAGGCTCACCCATCACTGTGTCTCTTTTTGAAAAAAGGGGGGAAAAACCACATTTATTTGACAGGCAGAATGAGAGAGAGAGAAAGAGAGAAAGCAAGAGAGGAGAGGAGAGGAGGGGAGGGGAGGGGAGGAGGAGGGGTAGTTATGTGCCAGTTCACTCTCCCAAAAGGCTGGAGCTGGTCCAGGCTGATCCCAAGAGTCTAGAACTCCAACACAGGTGGTGGGTGGCAGGGCCCAAGCACCTGGGCTCTCATCCACTGCCTTCCCAGGTGCACTAGCAGAGAGCTGTACCCAAAGTGGAGAAGCTGGGATTCGAACTGGCACTCCAATATGGAATGCCAGTGTCACAGGCAGCGGCTTAATCCTCTGTGCTGCAAAGCCGCCCCATGGTGTCTCTTTTTATTTTATTTTATTTTTTTATTTTTTTGACAGGCAGAGTGGACAGTGAGAGAGAGAGAGAGACAGAGAGAAAGGTCTTCCTTTGCCGTTGGTTCACCCTCCAATGGCTGCCGCGGTCGGCGCGCTGCGGCCGGCGCACCGCGCTCGTCCGATGGCAGGAGCCAGGAGCTAGGTGCTTTTCCTGGTCTCCCCATGGGGTGCAGGGCCCAAGCACCTGGGCCATCCTCCACTGCACTCCCAGGCCACAGCAGAGGGCTGGCCTGGAAGAGGGGCAACCGGGACAGAATCCGGTGCCCCGACCGGGACTAGAACCCGGTGTGCCGGCGCCGCAAGGCGGAGGATTAGCCTGTTGAGCCACGGAGCCGGCCATGGTGTCTCTTTTTAATGAGCAGTAAAAGGTGAACGCTTCCCATTTCACATTGGAGGGAAGAACCCATTGTTCCCCCAGACTACAAAGACCCTCAGGAACTTCAGCACGATGGGGGGCTCCTGAATCCTGGGGGCTTTGTTTCCCACTTTCTAGCACCTTTTAAAAAAAAAAAAAAATCGGCCAGCGCCACAGCTCAATATGCTAATCCTCCACCTGCGGCACCAGCACACCAGGTTCTAGCCCTGGTCGGGGCACCAGATTCTGTCCTGGTTGCCCCTCTTCCAGGCCAGCTCTCTGCTGTGGCCCGGGAGTGCAGTGGAGGATGACCCAAGTGCTTGGGCCCTGCACCCCATGGGAGACCAGGAGAAGCACCTGGCTCCTGCCTTTGGATCAGCGCGGTGCGCCGGACACAGTACACTGGCCGCAGCGGCCATTGTGGGGTGAACCAATGGCAAAAGGAAGACCTTTCTCTCTGTCTCTCTCTCTCTCACTGTCCACTCTGCCTGTCAAAAAAAAAATTAATTTATTTAAATGAAAGGCAGTGTTAGAGAGAGGGAGAGGGAAAGACAGAATATCTTCCAGCCACTGGCTCACTCCCCAGACAGCTGCAATGGCCACCACTGGGGCAGGCCGAAGCCAGGAGCCAGGAGCTTCATCTGGGTCTCCCATGCTGGGGGTAGGGGCCCAAGCACTTGGGCTACCTTCTACTGCTTATCCAGGTGCACTAGCAGAGAGCTGGATCAGAGTGGAGCAGCCACAGCTGGGATTCGAACCGGTGCCCATATGGGATGCTGGATCTGCAGGTGGCAGCATAATCCATTACGCCACACAGTGCCAGCCCTAACTGTGTCTTTCTAAGACATCTCGGGCACTTGCTGCTCCCTGCTCTCCATCCAGTTGTAGGGGAATGGCTCCTCCAGGGCGCCCTGGCCATGTGCACATCTCCATGGGGGCCACGCAGCAAAAGCAGGGACAGCAGCTTATGAGAGTCTTGGAGGAGGCCTTGCAGTCTCCGGGAATGCAAGGAGATTGCCTCCCTGTCTCCCCGCACCCTCCCGGTTCTGTCCAAGCTCAACCCCTCAGAACAGAGCTACGGATCTGACCTGCAAACTGCCGTCTGCCACAGTCAGCCCTGAGCCTGCGGTACCCACTGGCCTCTTTAGTTTCCGCGATGTCCTTTCTGGTGTGTGACACAGGGACCACGGGCAGCTGACACACTTAGCTACTCTTTCCTCCACTGTCTCAATAATACACAGAATCTAAAAGGGGCTCATTTTCACTCTCATCTCAGCAGTCCAGCCTTGGCCTTGGCCTTGGCTTATCTCGTAGGCTCGGCACCCACACCCGTGATCTCTCCGTGGGAGCCTAGAGGCGAGGGCAGAAAGGTGCCCGGCTGACCGCGACAGGTTCACGCGCATTACTACCTGTGGCCCTGCCAGGTGCCTGCGACTGTGCTGAGACCCTCCAGTTGATTCCCCGTCTGGAATCGCACTGATCACCCTGCCGGGTGCCCAGAGACAACGTTTGTCGCTTCCTTGGTTCCCGGCTCCTAAAACTCCCTGCCGTTTCCTGAGTGAGCGGGGTGAAGAAAGATCCCTCACTTCCTTGGCCACACCCGAGGAGATACTCACCAGGGACAAGGAGGCAAGCTAAGGAGCCACCCCGCCCCGCCCCACCTGGACGGATGGACGGACGGACTTACTCAGTCTCAGCAAAGCCCAGCTTCCTCTTCTGTGGAAGGGAGAGAACAGGTGCACCTGCCTCACAGAGCTCCTCTGAGGAGCCCAGGAAAGTGCGCGGGGAAAGTGCGCAGTGACCGTGAAATGTGGTTCATGACCAGCAGTCATTGCTGGCACCGCCGGCAGCGTGTCACAGATTAGCAGTGCCACTTCTCATTCAAACGCAACAGGGTGGCGTCCTGATGCTCCCTGTCACTCTTCTGTTCCCATGCAGTGACGGCCGCAGGCTCGCAGTCCCCGCTTCCAGGTGGACGAGGCTGAAGGCTGACCCAGACCCCAGGGGTAGGGCAGAGTCCCCTGGAAAGTCTACACTGCGGACCTTCCCTTGATGAAAAATCTCCCTCATACGGCAGGGCGCCCTGCGAGTCTCGTTCCAGCCTTGACGTTTCTGATGACAGACGCTTCACTAGGGTTCACTGAGTTCTACTGCCTCCCCCGACCCCGGCCACAGGGTAAAACCCCAAATTCTTAGCTTGAAATAAAATACCCCCAACATTTGGCTCCAGCCACCCCACCCATCCTCACGCTTTACTTGGGAACTTTTAGAAGGTTCTCTCTTGGGGCTGGGATGGGCCCTGCGAAAGCCAGGGGCCTGGAACTCCATGCTGGGTTCCCGTGCGGGCGGTGGCGACAGAAGCACCTGCTGCCTCCCAGGGTGCATACAGGCAAGCAGCAGGATGGGAAGAGTAGCCGGGACTCAGACCAGGCACCCCGATATGGGGTACGAGCGTCCCAGCGGTGACTTAACTGCTGAACGCCTGACCTTGGGTTGAACTCTTAATAGTACCCTTCTTGTGGCTGGCACTGTGGCTTAGTGGGTAAAGCCACCGCCTGCAGTGCTGGCATCCCATAAGGGCGCCGGTTCGAGTCCTGGCTGCTCCACTTCCAATCCAGCTCCCTGCTATGGCCTGGGAAAGCAGTAGAAGATGGGCCCCTGCACCCATGTGGGAGACTTGGAAGAAGCTCCTGGCTCCTGGCTTTGGATCTGTGCAGCTCTGGCCGTTGTGGCCAACTGGGGAGTGAACCAGCAGATGGAAGACCTCTGTCTCTCTCTGATCTCTCTCTTTCTCTGCTTCTCTGTAACTGACTTTCAAGTGAACAAATAAAATCTTTAAAAAACAAAAAGTGGTACCCCTCTGTCAAGAGAAATATGCATTTAAAGTTCTGAAACATGATGTCAGCTACTTTCCAGAAACTTCTATCAGCAAAACCTCAATCAGCCTCTATTTCCAGCAGCAGGGTAGGAAGGCCCCATGTGCCCCATCCTCATCACAGCCAGGTTCAGTCAACTGAACAGGTAGGAAAATGGCCTTTCATTATCACTTTGATTTCTAGTGAAGTCTTGTCCTATGTATTAGCCTTGAGTTTCTTCTGTGGATTGCTTCTTTATGTCTTTTCTCCTTTTTAAAATTGAAATAATAGGGGCCAGTGCTTTGGTGCAGCAGGTTAATGCCCTGGCCTGAAGCACCAGCATCCCATGTGGGCGCTGGTTCGAGTCCCAGCTGCTCCACTTCTGATCCAGCTGCCTGCTAATGTGCCTAAGTAAGCAGTAGAAGATGGCACAAGTCCTTGGGCCCCTGCACCTGTGTGGGAGACCCAGAAGAAGCTCCTGGCTCCTGGCTTCGGGTCGGCACAGCTCTGGCCATTGCAGCTCATTGGGGAGTGAACCATCGGATGGAAGACCTCTCTCCCTCTCTCTTCCTCTCCTCTGTGTAACTCTGACTTGCAAATAAATAAATAGATCTTTAAAAAATAAAATTGAAATAATGTTTTTTTTATTTTTTATTTATTTACGATTTTTTAAAAATTTATTTATTTGAAAGGCAGCATTGTAGGGGGGGGGGGGGACAGAGAGAAGGAGAGAGATTTACCATCTGCTAATTCACTCCCCACATGGCCGCAACAGCCAGAGCTGGGATGGCCTGAAGCCAGGAGCTAGGAGCTTCTTCCAGGTCTCCCACATGGGTGCAGGGGCCCAAGCACTTGAGCCATGGGCCATCTTCTACTGCTTTCCCAGGCCCCAGCAGACAGCTGGATCAGAAGTGGAGCAGCCGGGACTCGAACTGACACCAATATGGGATGCCAATGTTGCAGGAGGTGGCTTTGCCTATCATACCACAATGCCGGCCTCTTTTATTAATTTTAACAGTTCTTGTTCTGTATGTTGCAAAATTGTTTTTTCCTAAACTTGTAGTTTTCACTTTAAAAAGTTTATTTTTATCTACTTGAAAGGAAGAATGGCAAAGAAAAAGAGAGAGAGAGAGAGAGAGAGAGAGAGAGAGAGAGAATCTTTCATCTGCTGGTTCACTCCCCAGCAACAGCCAAGACCGGGTCAGGCCAAAGCCAAGAACCTGCAGCTCCCTCAGGGCTCTCCATGTGTGCTGCAGGGGCCCGAGCCATCGTCTGCGGCCTCCCAGACCGCGTTACCAGGAAGCCAGAAGCAGAGAAGCCGGGGCTCAGGCCAGCACACGGGACACCGGACAGGGGACACGGGCAGGCCAGGTGGTGGCTTGATGTGCACCACACCGCCCGGGGGCGGGGGCAGGGGGAGGGGAGACCCCCAGTTTTCAGTTTCCAGGCTTCGCTCTGTTTGGCGTTTATTTTTATTTATTTATTTATTTTTTTGACAGGCAGAGTGGACAGTGAGAGAGAGAGACAGAGAGAAAGATCTTCCTTTTGCCGTTGGTTCACCCTCCAATGGCTGCCGCGAACAGCGCGCTGCGGCCGGCGCACCACGCTCATCCGATGGCAGGAGCCAGGTCCTAGGTGCTTTTCCTGGTCTCCCATGGGGTGCAGGGCCCAAGCACTTGGGCCATCCTCCACTGCACTCCCGGGCCACAGCAGAGAGCTGGGCTGGAAGAGGGGCAACCGGGACAGAATCCGGCGCCCCAACGGGGACTAGAACCCGGTGTGCCGGCGCCACAGGGCGGAGGATTAGCCTGTTGAGCCATGGCGCCGGCCTGTTTGGCGTTTATTACAGTTAACATTGCATATGGTCAAATCGATGCCCACCTTAGGGTTTCCTCTTTGGGGCTTACCCTTACAAACACCTTCCCCAAGGCAACTCCATGCCTTTTTTCTTCCTTTTGAACTAGCTTGTTGATGGTCCCATCTTCTTGCAGTTAACTCTGCAACCCACCTGCCCCCTCTCCCTCCGGCTGGGTCTCTAACAGCCCTAAGAGCCAATTAGGAGGGAGCTTTACTTTGGCTCACAGCTGGGAGGTTCACAGACCAGGCCCCAGGGGCCCCACGGATCTGGCTCACAGCTGGGAGGTTCACAGACCAGGCCCCAGGGGCCCCACGGATCTGGCTCACAGCTGGGAGGTTCACAGCCCAGGCCCCGGTGGGGCCCCACGGACCTGGTGTCTGCCGGAGGCCACCAGAGGCTCCATCAAGGGAGAGAAGGCGGGCCTCACTCAGCCCACTCAACCCACCCTCCAGCGAGGACTCCATTCCGAGGGCAAGACCCCATGAGCCAAAGGCCTCACACCAGGCTGTAGTTAGATCCGAGACGCCCCTGTCAACCCATCTACAGTTAACAGGAGGCTGTGGAATTCACATCTGCGTGCACACGGGGAACCAAATCGTGTTCAGACTGTAACAGCCTCCTCCCTCAGCCTAGCTTCCTCCTCCCTCCAGCAGGATATAGGTCCTCCAGGGACCACACAGCTCATTCCAGGCCATCCAGTGCTAAGGCAGAGTTCCCACCCACAGCAGGAGCCCACAAGCTCCAGTGCAGGTCTGCTCTTCGGGGTCTGACAGTGACCATGGTGGTGGCCAGGGATTGTCCTGGACACGAAACACCCCAGTCCCGGACCTCCAGCCTGCCCAGAGTTCTCGGGGGGGGGGGGGGGGGAAGCCCTGTCTCCAGCCATCAGGAGGGAATCCGTGGGGCTGTGTGCCTTTTCTACCCACACAGCACCCCCAGGATGGGGGCTAGATCACCCACCTCCTTCCACCGGGGCTGGACCACTGTATCCAGAGAAGGTACAGAACCAGCAGGCCACAGGAGACCCCCGGGGGCCTGCCCCAGGGACCGGAGGCAATGTGGTGGGAGAAGAGCAGATCCCCTGGGGGAGGCAGGCTGGTTCAGGCAGCAGCCACACCACCCCAGATCAGCTCGCCAAAGCAGCACTCCTCCAAGTCAGGGGTTCCCCTCCTGGGTTCCAACAAAACTGTCCTGTCCCGGCTAAAGCCGAGATGGAGGGGGGAAGCCTCCCCACGCCCGGACTCTAGAGAAATGACGGGAGCCCAGGGAGAGGGCCAGCAGGGGGCAGAGGACTGGGGGCCCGGGGTAAGGAAGGACTTTCTGGCAGAGTCCCCAGGGAGGCGGCCAGCGCCCACGGCACAGGCAGGGAATTATAACTGTGGACGACTGTGGGGTCCAGCACTGGCAGGCGGGCTGAGGCCCCCTTCACTGTTGGAGAGCAAGGGCCCTGCCCTCCTGCAGCCAGCACTCTGGGGGAGACGACAGAGTGCAGTGACGGCTAGAACGCCCCCCCCAGCCCCCCCCCACTGCAGCTGAAAGGTCTGGGGAGCACAGAAAGGCAGTCGGGGCAAACCCTGGCCTGGGGCCCATCAGAGCAGCCAGGCTGAGCCCTCGAGGTTAGAACTGCCCTGGCTGCGGGGGCCCGACGGCCTCTTCCACAGAGTGTCTGTGTCATAACCCGCGGTTAATGGGAGCATACCTCAAAGTCTGGGGAAAAGAATTAAAAGTTGACTTTGGTGCAAAGCAGTTGTGAAACCCAGGCACAGCTTTTTCTTATAATATGCATTTCCCATAGACTTTCTGAGGACCCCTCAAGTGCATTTTTTTTTGGCATCACAATAAACACGTGGGGCCAGGGACTGTGGTACAGCGAGCTCAGGTGCCACCTGGGACACTCGCACCTTGGCCCAGACAGCCTGGGATCAAGTCTGCTTCCACTCCAGCATCCTGCAGCCGTGGTCCCCGCCGCCCAGGTGGAGTCCCTGGGCTCCTAGCTTTAGCTGGGCCCAGCCCAGGCCGTTGTGGACATCTGAGGAGTGAGCCAGCGGCTGGAAGGTCCCTCTGCTGCCTTGCCTTTCATTTCCATTTCCCTGAAACGTGCTCAAGTCTTCTCGTAGGCGCACAATCTCCTGCACTCGGAGCCTGACCACACAGCTCCCGCCAAGCTGGGCCCAGCAGTCTGTCCGGGACGGCTCCACACCCCTCTGATGTGTTTGTTAACAGGTTTCCTCGTGGAGGCCTCCTCCAGCCATTTCCTTCACGTCCTGAAGGTGCAAGCCCTACCTATTTGCTGGCAGAAAGGATGAACGTTTGTTTTCTTAATGATTTATTTATCTGTAAGGCAGAGCCACAGCGAGAGGGGACAGACAGAGAGGTGTTCCATCCACTGGTTCACTCCCCAAATGACAGTCAGGGCTGGGCCAGGCTGAAGCCAGGAGTCAGGAGCTGCTTCCGGGTCCCCCACGCGGGTGCAGGGGCCCAAGCACGCGGGCCTTCTCCGCTGCTTTTCCAGGTCACAGCAGGGAGCTGGATGAGAAGCGGAGCAGCAGCAGCGTCCATGTGGGATGCAGGCACCCACTGCTGCAGTTCCACCTGCTGTGCGCAATGCTGACTACAGCGGGTTTTGTGTTTTTTTTTTTTTAAGGTGCTTGAAGACGCCATCTGCAGCAAGTCATGTACGTGGCTCCCTAGACATTTTATCTAGGCTCCAATCGTTAGAATTAGCTTGCTCCAGGGCTTTTGTATGTGTCTAACGCACATTTCGACACAACAGACACAACGCACCGTGCAGCTACACAGAAAACTGCAGTTTTCTGGGGGGGAAAAATCAACCTTTTAGAAATTGCTTTTAGATCTTCAATAAATGTGTTTTTAAAAAAAGTGTGCAAGTCATTTTCCAGTCTTCCGGAATAAGTAAACCTATTGTAAGTCGCCACCTTACAGAGCAGCTGTGCCCCGAGGGTCACACTGGGACTAAGGGAGGCGAGTGCCTCACTCAAGGTCATGGTCAGGCAGAGCAGGGCTGGAGGCAGAGCTCCAGGGCGCGGGGAATGCACTTTGTCCATCACCCTGTTCCTCAGGAACCCGCAGGTCCCCAGCTAGCAAGTGAGGCTGCCTCCTGCACAGCCCGCCTGGCCACGAGGGAGCCCTGGTGAGCAGCAGAGAACTCGCTTGCCAGCAGCCATGGCCCCACAGGAGCCTGCATCCCTGCTCGAACCTCCGGAAGAGAGGCGTTTGCTCATTCACTCAACGAACACTTGCTGGCCACCTACCGTGGTGTGCCAGGGTCTGTCTGAAGGACACACAGTGACGGAGGGAGGGTTAGGCTTCCTAATGCAGGAAACACTGTCTGGGCAACCCCACTATCGAATATCCAAGCAGAAACGAAACAAGGGCTCCGTCAACTGAACCCGGAGGGCTGTCGTGGGGAACAGGGGCTCCTAGCTGGAGCCAGGGGAGCACGGAGGAGGCAGAGGAGCGAGCCGTGAGCCGTGCGGTAGCGCCGGGCAGGGCCCACTCCAGGGGCACTCCGCGGGCAGGCGGGGAGAGGGCTCATCAGCAACTCGCACGGGGAGACCTGGGGGCAAGACCTGGGCCCCTGGACGATCCAGCCTTGGCCACACGAGACAAAGGTCAGAAACACCCTGCTGCCGTCTCCTCTTCTCAGCACGGTTGCGGCACAAGGGCTTCTTGGGAAACCGTCATCTTTCAAAAGCAGGGGCCACACGGCAGGGGAAGCTCGAGGCCATGAGGGGCGGGGACAGAGGGAGGCCACGAGGGGCGGGGACAGAGGCAGGCCACAGCCCGTTTGCTCCAGCAGCACTTTATTTACAAACAGCAATTTCCATTGACTTCGTTTATACCATAAAAAAGCCATTTACAAGCAAGAAACGAGAATTCAGAGCAAAATGAAGCAGCACTGAAAGTCATGTCACAAATCTAAAACAAAATGAATACAAGAGTAAAATATCATTTGAATAAATAGTCTCAAATCCATGCTATAAAATAACCCTTAATGGCAAGTTACTAGTTGGTACAGCATCCGCTTAGCTAGCTTCATTTACTTCACATGGCGATGAAGTGTGGCGTTGTGAGGTTACCAGTTTATATTGCAAGATAATGACACTGTGTTAAGTCATTCAAATTGCTCAGCCATTTATAATGGGGAACACTTTGAGCCCTGCTAGTGAAGTGGTGAGAGATGGTTTTCACATTTGGAAAATGGTCATCCTCAAACAAACCAGGCTAAGTGCACCTCCTCCTGTCGACAGGGCGGCAGGTGCAGGCTGAATTCACAGCATCCTTGTCAGGGAGGGCCAGCTAGAGGGCTGGGGACTGGGTCTGCTCCGAGGGACGCCGAGCGGGGCCGACTCCGGGACTCCATGGAGAGCTGCAACGGCCCTGGCTGGGCCGGCCCCTGGGAGAACCTGAGCCAACAGGCTCTCTTCTGAGCCGAGTGGTCAGGCACTGGGCAGAAACGGGGTGGGGGGGGGGCACGCTCTGGCACTTACAGAGACGCACGCGACGCGTGACAACCATTACAAATTCCGAACAATGTGAATGACTTTCCTGAACTTTCTAGTTCAGTTGCACTGAGTAATATGAAATCTATGATTTATGTACTAGATAGTTTCATATAAAGAATTTACATAATTCCCCAATACTTTCATATATAAAATTTAATAAATAACCCTGACCAGTCTAGAAGCACCATTCAAGGGGCATGCGCCCTTGGAAAATAGTTTAGGTGTTGCATATTTGAGTCCCTTTCAGTGGAGGCTTCACAGGAAACCATTAGAGAATTCAACAATAAGGACAACGACGAAAATCACAGTAACTAACAGAAAGAGTTGTTCAAATAAAATACGGCAATCTCTTAAAGTAAAGCTCATTCACATACGTGACTTCTCCCCTAGCCCCTCTTTTGTGTTCCTGCAAATTCTTCCTACAGCCTAGGCTGTAAAAACAAAAACAAAAAAACAAAACCACACACAGAAATAGGCAGGCCTATGGTCTGGGCTGGGGGAGAACAAAGAGTTGGCTGTAACTGCTATTATTAGAAAAGACATCTACCCATGCTCTGGAAAGTTTAAAAATATCAATTCAGTTCTACAGTATATTCTGCTTAACAGCGAACCGACAGTGTCCTTTCTGCTGTTTAAAAAGAAAAGAAAAAACACAAACAGAACTGCCAAAGCAGAGCCAACCGGCTGGGAGCTTCCCACGGCCAGAGACGTTAGCTTGTCTGCACATCCTGTATTTACGAACATGATTCCTAAGTGTATTTACAGTTTCAGTAGAAATTCGAGGGGAGAGAACGGATTAGAATGAAAAGAACTGTTTAAAAGCACGACCATTAGTAAAAGTATAAAACCCTCTGTTTTCACAGTTTGCAATTCGGGGCTAAACGCGGACAGAAGGACACGGTCGCTGTCTTCACATTGTCTATTGTCTACTATTGAAAAGGTAGCTCAGGAAGAGACTCAGTTAGGAGCAGGCCTATGGGGACTCAGGAGAGTCTGCGGGGAAGATTCTTCACATATCAGTTTATCTTGGCTGGAATCTACATCAGTTACAGATGAAACACCTCGCCTAAAACTGCACAGAAGGGACTCTGCTTTCTAAGAGAGCAGCTCTGAGGAGTGACACAGCGGAGACGCGCAGTGAGCTTGGGGGGGGGCCGCGTCTGTCCTGCGGTCACGGCCGCCCTCCTGCACGTGCCCACGCGGCGAGGCACCCGCCCAACCTGAGCGGAGCGACTGGCCGGCCGCGCCCGGGGAGGCCCGCGCCGCCTCCCTTGAAGCCTGCGGAACTTTACAGTACTGGGTTATGGCTTGAAGATTCATTCTTAACACTGCTAGCAGTGGGGAGGGAAGTGTTAGCAACGTGAACGGGAGCGCGTGGGACTTGTCGAACGTGCAATCGAGATTATTAGAGACGTGATCCATCTGCTGCCCCTAACAGTCCCACGACAATATCTGAACCTGAACTGTACAATCAAAGCAATGTATATTTTTGTCAAAGACAATTTTGGATAAGTCACTCTTTGGTAAACTCAAACCAGCTAAACAAATTCACAAATACAAAGAACTCCGTGTGACTAAGGTAAGACGGACACAATGACACGAGCTGGGACGCCGGAGGTGCTCGCCCGAGTCGTCACCCCTCCTGACTGTCTCTGCCGCCCGGAAGCGCTGGGGGCTTCTCAGAGGCCCAGCCCGAGCTGAGTAAAAAGGAGGTTCCTTCCCTGAGCCTGACACTCCTGTCCTCAGATTTGGGCATTTCTCCTCACAGACTTCACGGGTGTCACAACACAGATTTTTTGCATTTAATTTTAAAAAGAGAAGAGAGAAAAAAAATCAAAACCCAGCTTATTCGCATAAGGGAAAAAGAAAAAAACCAAAAATCACAAACTTTACCTGAAACCCAGAACACATGTAAGTGGGTAAACACTCGGGGCCCAGCCTCCCCTCGAGGCACGCGGCTTTGTCGGGAGTGAACAAGTGCTTCAAGGAGAGGCCAGGCCCCTGCTTAGGCAGTAGGACAGGAAAAGGCATACTACACACCGAGGCGGCCGTGTCGGGCCGGAGCTAACACTGATGTGTAGCGCAGCGCTGCACGCGCGCACGCAGCCTGAGCTACGGAAGTGCTGCCGCCCCGCGCTGGCTCGCAGAGGGGCCTGAATGACTTCTTGTTTTTTTCTTAAAAAATAAAAAGAAAGAAAAGGAAAAAGAAACCCAACCTAAAATCCCACCATTCTTGGTATTTAAGAACCAAAAAAAGCACAAAAACCCAGCAAACATCTGTTTCTGTGTTCCTGAACTCCTGTGCCCCGAGGCTACTCCCCACGGCTGCTCCTCCTGTAGGTGGGTGCTCGGGCCTGCGGATCGCGGCCGGCTGTGGGGCCCTGGCCCGGGTGCTCGGGTGGACGCCTGTGGCAGCCTCGCCGCGGCACCGCCTCCACCATCACTCTGGCAGAGCACACAGTGCCCGAGCAGGCCTGTCCCAGACCTGAAGATCCCTCACACGGGGCCCGGGAGGTTTTTATACAGTAACGTGTTTGCCAGCTCTTGCTTTTGAGGTCTCTTTGCAAACTATGAATTCAAGAGAGGAAAACAACTGTAACTCATTGTTAACATTAATTTCACATTTTCTACAACTATACTGACCTAAAAGATACTTAACATAAAAATAGCACCACGTGACCACGCAGATCTGGTGACACACTGAGTATCTAAGAGGGCTTGTTAGCTGTTGGTTTCTGGAAGCAGGAAACACTGAGTGGCAGGGCCGCCGAGGCGCTCGTGAGCACACACGATGCGGGGACAGATATATTGCTTGCGATTCCCATAGAGTATAGCTTTACAAAAAGTACAAATTCCAAGTTCTGCAGTTTCCCTGGGAACTGCGTGTAGAAAAAGTTGCTGTGCACCTGAACTGGCTGTTTGAAAAGAGAAAGGGAAAAAAAAAAAAAGAACAAAAACAAAAAACCACAACACTGCTCGGAGAATTCTCCCTTTCCTTTAGCGCGAGTACTAACTCGTGGTAGAGAGCGATTCGGCTTAGTTACCTGGTATGTATGTTTCTACAGTACGGAATGAAGGTAGATTTGTAGGCCAGTAAAAACCTTGACAACCACTGCTGCTTTGGGGTTGGCTAATAGAACACTACACTAGGTAAAAAGTCAGCACCACAGGTCATCCAGCCTCCGTGCTGGACGACTAACAGGAATTCCAAATGGTTTCCAACTAGCGTTGAAGGAATCTTATGGCATTTGGTTTGGTTTGTGTGTCTGGTCTGAAGCAGAGCTACGGACACTGTGATTTGCTTTGCTTGCTTTCGGACACGAGGATGGATGAGCTATGAGAACCTACTGACATTCGTTCGTAAGGGAAGTGATGGGGCCAAACCCTAGCATTTTAGGTAGGGATGAGACAGAGTTAAAGCTCTGTTCACACTGTATGAAATTATATATTCCTCTTACATTCACCTCAACCAGAATAAACCCAAATTTGAGAATGTATATATACTATATATAATAATCATTTTATTATATATATATATAAATCGTCTAACTACCCCCAAAAGTAATTTAAATTAGAAAAAGGTTACCCATTTGTACCAGCTGACGGCATCCGAGTCTCTCTCCGTGGAAATGCCTGGTGCCAGCGCACGGGAGAGAGAGTCTGCCTCTTGGCACGGGATGTAGGCTCAACCAGTTGGCATAGCTCAATCACTGGCAGAGTTGGGATTACGAGTTCAGCCAAAGAGGAATACTGTCAGCCTGTGTTTTCCCTGGATACGTTGCCCTTCATGCTTGGAGCTCCTTGGGGGAGGGAGAGCTGGGGAAAGGATAAACACAATGAAGTGTTCCATCCAGAAACTTCAGAAAAACCGCCAAGAGACCGAGAGATTTCCAGATGGTTGGGAAAAGCAAAGATGACAACAAAGCAAATCACAAATATGCATTGATTAATGTGCTTTGCCTGGGTGCCCTTCCTCCCGGCTCACTCGGGAACCTCAGACACCGTGTGAATTGCCATCCGGGAGTCGAGGCCCAGCTCGGAGGCCGCCGCGTCGTTTTCTAGTTTCTGCTCCATGTACACATCTGTTCTCTCCGGGGACTCCAGGCGACTCCTGACTTCGGCGACACCCGGGTGGTTTTTCCGCAGGTGCTGGTTGAGGGTACCTTGGAATGGAAAGCATTTCCCACAGATCTCACAGCGGAATGGTTTGTCGTCGGTGTGGCCCCGGATGTGGTACTCCAGCTGGTCCTTCCGCGTGTACTTCTTCCCGCAGAACTTGCACACGAACGGGGTGATGCCCATGTGCAGTCGCATGTGCCTGTCGAGGCTTCCTTTCTGGTTGAAGGACTTGCCGCAGTAAATGCAGATCAGCCTCTCGTTGTACGGGTACCAGTGGCCCCTGGCGCTCCTCTCCCGCGGACTGCTCTCGTAGCCGGGGTTGCTCAGCATGGCCTCGCCGTCAGAGCCCTGCACCATGCCCTGCAGGTCACTGTGCAGGTGGACGGCCAAAGCTCGCTTCTGCCGGGCACGCCCTCCCCGGAAACAGCTCAGCATGGACCTGGACGGGCTGGAATTACTCAAACCTCCGAAAGCTTCAGACACACTGGCTGCCTGGGAGGCCGCTTGGGAATAGGAATAGGCGTGCTGGAGCACAGAGCCATAGGAGCCCACATTCACGGCCATCACTTGCTCCCCATCAACCATCTCCGTGTGGTACCCATCGTCGCCCAGGGAGGAGCTGTCAGAACAGCTGGGCCGGTCGGACTTTTCCATCTTCACCTTCACCTCGGCGATCTGGGTCTCCCTCACCAGCAGGTCCCCTTGCTCGGGGTCCCCCTCGATCTGAATCTCATACTCGGACACGCTCCCGCTGCTCCCGCGGTCCGAGTGGCCCTCCTCCTGCATGCGGCTACGCAAGGCCTTGCCGGGCGTCGTCTCCACCCGCAGGTCAGTGCTGGCGGTGGGCTGCCGGGCCTGGGGGCAGTAGGGCGGGGAGATCTCCACCGGGTTGGGGAAGAAGCTGGCGTCTTTCACTCCGTTCCGACTCTCGGGATTCTCCTCGGCACCGACCGTGACGGAGTCGACGTCGCCCACGCTGATCTTGGAATGGATGCTCTCCAGGATCTGCGTGCACTTGTCGATGACACACTGCATCTGGAGAAAGCTGGCGGCAGTCAGAAAACTGACAACATCCTTCAGCTGCAAGGACATTCTTCCAGTGTAACAAAAGGAGAGCAACTGTTCAAACACATTGGGATTTTTAATCACCGATATCGACAAGCCACTCATGGTGCTTAATGCGGAATGGTCCCGGAAGTAGGGGGAGCTGGCAGCAAGGACTGCTTTGTGGGCTCGGAACGGCTGACCCTGAATGTGGACGATGATGTCACACAGCTTCCCTTGGAGGCGGAGTTCGTTCAGCTGGCTCAGAACGCTGCTGCTGTACTCGGGCACGTCAAACTGAATGAAACTGCTGCTGTCCATGTCTACCGACACGGAGCGCGATCTGTGGAGAGAGAGAGGTTCCGTGACTCACTGAGGACTCCTGCTGAGCACACACAAGCGTCCGACAGCGCCCAGCGTGCAGCTCCAGCCCCTCCCGAGGTCTCTGCCTGTCAGTCTCTGAGTGAGAAATCCGTACCCTTTTAGGAGAAGTATTTACCTGTTTCACCTACTTTTGAGGATTTCAGGTACCTTTAAAAATTACTAAGCTCATCTAGAGAAATGCCCTGCCTCATCTGTGTCTCTAATCGGCACTGCTGTCAAGCCAAGCGCGCATGCCCTGGCTCCCCCTGCAGCAGTGTCTGGATCCCCATTTCCCCTTCAGCTCCGTCCGCTCTCTGGGCTGACGGTTCCGCCCAGAAGAATCATGAGGGGCTTCAAAAAGCCCACGAGAAATGGAACTAAGAGGTAAGTTTTGAGGGGTCTCCACAAAAGCTTATAAAAAGTGCACGTTATAAAACAACTATGCACGGAGTTCAAATGTTTTGGTGCCAACATAAATGTACCTTTTAATTCCATTCCCCACAGACTTTCTGAAGTACTCTTGTATTTTTCAACAATAGGAGTAAGAAGAGTGACGACAGCATAGAGTGAGTGGGTCCTCTGTACATAGTCATACTGCAAATGAGCCATAATGAAGGAGATGGGAGAGGGAGTGGGAAGTGGGATGGGAGAAAGGACCACTGTATTCCTAAAGTTGTATCTATGTAAAAACGCATTCATTAAGTAAAAATAAAAAATAAAAAGTGAGAAGAGCAACGGAGGCATCCGAGTGTCTCCCTCCCCAGTGCTGAGCCCGGCCTAGCTGTGACAGGGCAGGCCCTCTCCTCACCAGGACAGTCAAGCCACACTGGTATCTCGGTTTCTAAACCCCTTGGACAGACGAGGATTCTGTCTAACTCCGCAGTCTGCAGACTCACTGACCTGAAGAACGCTTCCCTCAAGGGGCAG
Organism: Sylvilagus floridanus; assembly: GCA_949820135.1. Lineage (NCBI taxonomy): Eukaryota > Metazoa > Chordata > Mammalia > Lagomorpha > Leporidae > Sylvilagus > Sylvilagus floridanus. Next base: position 92,190,145 of record OX463243.1, on the reverse strand, counting down.
AGAGCTGGCGCTCCCCCGAGCACGCTCTGCCCCAGCAGGGCCCGGGACAAAGGGCAGGGCCAGCCACCATCTCCATTCTTACTTAGCACTGCTCTAGAACCACAGAACCTTCTTCCCGAGTGCTAAGTCGGAGAAAAGCAAAACAGAATGAAACTACGTGGCAACACTCACACAGACCTGCAGGAAGAGGGTTAGGAGTAAAGTTCACTTACACCTCAACTTTCTGAGAATACACCCCAAAAAGAGAGGGGCAGAAACAGGCCACCACGAGCAGTGCCAGCCGCTAGCTGGAGTCGACAGTGCGTGTTCAGGCATCTACTGTCAACTCTCCTCACATTCCTATGGTATTTAAAAACCGTCCTGGTGAAGTTGTCAGGGGATCTGACACAATAAAAACTGCAACCGGGGAAGTCCGTGTCTTAAAACTATTTTTTTTATTCTGCCGCTGGTGCCCCCCCCCCCTTTTCGGAAAGGCAGTTTGACATCTCCCCAAATGACCAAACAGCCAGGCCTGAGCCAGGTTGAAGGTGGGAGCCTGGAACTCCACCCAGGTGTCCCACGTGGTGGCCCAATTATTTGAGCCATCCCCAGGGTGCTCATTAGCAAGAAACTGGATCGGAAATGGAGGGAGGCGAAGAACTCCATTCCACCACTCATACGGGACGCAGGTGTCCCAACCCCAGGTTTTTATCATTAAAATATTAAAAATAAGTGAAACGGTTGACATCAATTTAAGATGTGCATGCAAGGATGTATTTCTGGGATAACACAAATTGGCAGAACTGAACAAAAACAAACAGAAGTGCCAAGGCCCAGAGGATTGTTCACGCTGCTCTAGCCGCACGCAGGAACACTCAGAGCACAACCCTGACACCCGAAGACGACACACAGCTGCTGCTTCTAAGCCACCAAGCACAACCGATCAGAGGAAGAATATATTCTGACCAAGAACAAGGATGGCTACATGATCAGAAGTATACAAATGTAATCTGTAAAATCAACTAAGTCAAAGGAGAACAACTCTGATTACCAAATCAACACTACACCAAAAACGCATTTAACACACTGCAGCGTCTTAAGGGAAAAAAAAGACTCAGTAAGTTTGAAATAGGACAATATTTTCTTAATATAATAGAAAGTATCTACTGCAAACCAAGGCAGCAGCATCTTCAGAAAGGAAACATTAGGGGCCGGAGTTGTGGTGCCGCAGGCTAAGCCACCGCCTGCAACCCAGCATCCCGTGAGTGTCAGTTTGAGTCCCGGCTGCTCTATTTCCAGTCCAGCCCCCTTTTAATGCACCTGGGAAAGCAGCAGAAGATGGCCCAAGTGCTTGGTCCCTGCCACCCACATGGGAGATCCAGATTATGCTCCTGACTGGCTTGGCCCAGCTCCAGCCACTGCAGTCATCTGGGAAGTGAACTAGCAGATGGAAGATCCCGATATCTATTTATCTAATCTCTTTCATATATATATGTGTGTGTGTGTGTGTGTGTGTGTGTATGTATATATAACACATATGGCTGCCTTTCAAGGAAATAAATGTATTTTTTAAATAAATAAATAAATAAAAAGGAAACATGCCTGCATTTCCCTAAACGTATTCAACACAAAACAAACCCATGAGCCAGCTCCCAGCATCCTTATCTTTCAGGGACTGAAAAACACATCAGCATAACACCCCCCCCCCCCCCAAGTCCCGCAGACCAGGATTCTGTAACTCAGCCGTCTGCAAACTCACGGGACAAGGAACTTCCCTCAAGGTGCACATGCAGACATTCCTAAGAATGTGTCTCCCTGGAGCTCACTCCGTAAGACACTCCCATCAGGGCTGGGGACAGACAAGGTCGCCTGCCATCACTATTCTCACCAGTGTTTTGGAGCTTCCAGCCAAAAGCAACAAGGAAAAATGAAGGCATGCAGCCATTATAAAGAGGAGATAAAATTACTATTACATGCAGATATAACTATTTACATGGAAAACACAAGAGACTCACTTGAAAACCATATTAGCATTATGATCTAATTAAGAAAAGGATTTCAAAAATAGTTGTACAAGAAAAAAGCAGTAAGATAATGACAAGTTGCAGCTAACAACCCAGGACGGGGATAAACAGAAAACAGTCTCTACTTTAACGAGGGAAAAACCAGGTATAAATGCAGAGAGAGAACACAACTGGCAGGAAGAGTAACTGCCGTAAAAACACTCACTTCCCCCTAAAATTAATTTACAATGAGGCCCAACAGAATCTTTTCTTTGAAATTTGACAAGATGATTTTAAAATTCATTTAGAATATTGCTGCCCAACAGCCACGTGTATAACAGTGTTTTCCAGTACTTGTTTTTTGAAAGAAAAAACAAAGAAACCGCACTTGTCATTTAACCCCGTGTACGTGAGACTTCATCACTGCCGCATGCAACTAGTATCAGGGCCTTTACATTTTCCACACCAGGTGTCTGAGAGCCGATGAGTATTTCACACGCAGCAGTCCCCACCTGCACTAACCGTATTTCAAGTGCTCACTGGGCACATGTGGCCAGGAGCCACCCAATTGGACAGCACAGAGCTAGAAGGATGCATCCTAAAGAAATTTTGGAAAAATAAAAATACTGCCAAATGTACAGATGTCAATCTGTGTGCTCGGACTGTAATGCCCAGGTGGGTACCCGGCGTCTCCTCTGGCTGGCGGCTGGGGGAGTGGTCAGAGGAGGATCAGCAGGGCCGGGGGGCGGGAAGGACAAGGCACAAGGCGAAGAGCAGGCTACACTTGGAAGGAAACGAGGCACCAGGCCTAACAGCTCAGAGAGGGACCCCAGGCTTCCGGAACCAGAAAGGAGGCTCTCAGTGACACTTCCTCTGGGCAGTGACCATGAGGTTCAAAGGCTCCTCCCCAACAACACTCTGTAAAACGCTGAGGCTGGCGCGCAGGGAGTTCACTCCCCATCTCAGTCCCAGGCCCTGCCAGGCTGAAGGGAGCAAAGACATCCATCAGTCACGATTCCTAGACGCCCATTGGCCCTGGGACGGAGAAGGTCAGGGCCTCTGGAGGCATCAAGTTCCCATCCGGCCCTGCACCCTCTCCCACAGTTTCCCCATGGAATGCAGTGGAGCCACACACAGGGCGATTCACAGCTAATGTTGTCTTTATGATACACGCATGTATATGCTAGAACTTCAAATCCCAGCACAGAAAAAGATCAAATCTCCAGCCTCAGCCCCCTTTCCAGTCACTGGTAGGAGTTTTGGGTATTACCCGAGGGAAAACTTTAAACATATCAACATACACCGTTGAAGAAGCTCCTCTCTCTGTGTGTAACTCTTTCAAATAAATGAATTAAAAAAAAAAAAAAAAAGCATTGGAGAGAGAGAGAGAGCAAGCGAGCGAGAGAGAGCGAGCTTGCATCCCAGCTCATTCCCCAAATGGCCACAATGGCTGGGGCTGGGCCAGGCTGAAGCCAGGAGCCAGGAGCTTCATCCGGGCCTATCCCATGGGTGACAGGGGTCCAAGGACTTAGGCCATCCTCTGCTGCTTCCCCAGGCCATTAGCAGAGAGCTGGATCAAAAACTGAGCATCTGGGACTCAAATCAGTGCCCATTTGGGAGGCCGGCGCTGCAGGCAGGGGCTTGACCTGCTAGCATACAGCGCCAGCCTCCCAAGTTTCATTTTCCCCACTTCACAGCACTCCAGAAACAGTGCTGTCACAATGCACTTAATCAGTTCCCTGTCGATACCCCAAACAGGAAAGATTCTATGCCACGGCCATGTCACATTCACCTGAGATTTTCTGCAGGCTTGGCCGCTGCAGGGGACTCTCGTGTTTAGCTTCTCATTTTAATCGGCAGCATCAAAGCACCCTCTGAGCAGTGGCAGCAACAAGCCCCCCACACACACCAGCATGGGGCGCAGCCTGCTCCCCGACAACCGCCAATGACGGGTGTTGAACCTTTTCACTTTTGCTCAACTCACAGGTAGAAAATCTCCTCAAGGGCCGGCACTGTGGCGCAGTGGGTTAACGCCCTGGCCTGAAGCGCCAGCATCCCATATGGGCGCCAGTTCGAGACCCGGCTGCTCCACTTCCCATCCAGCTCCCTGCTATGGCCTGGGAAGGCAGTAGAAGATGGTCCAAGTCCTTGGGTCCCTGCACCCATGTGGGAAACCCGGAAGAAGCTCCCAGCTCCTGGCTTTGGATCAACACAGCTCGGGCCATTGTGGAGTTCACTCCCATTTGGTGAGTGAACCAGTGGATGGAAGATCTCTCTCTCTCTGTGTAACTTTGACTTTCAAATAAGTAAATAAATTAAAAAAAAAAATCTCCTCACTGTTCTGAGGTGCATCTGTTCATTTCTAAGTGACGCCAACATCTTTTCTGGTGTTGAATGGCAATCCGTCTGAGCTCGCCTTTCAACTGCCTACCCACATCTTTGCCCATATTTGTCTTTTTTATTGAATTGTCAGAGCTCTTTGCAAATTAAGGAAATTAGCCTTTTGTCATATGTGCTACAAGTATTAGATTTAATTGCAATCACTAACTGCCATGGTGACTGGGGATTTAAATCATTTTTCCTGCATTGATAGGAAATATTCATTCAGTGTCAGTCTCCTGCATACACAAAACCAAAGGGAGTCCAAAGACAGCAGGAGTCCCAGCCCTGCAGTTTCATACAGGCTTAACGCAGAGTCCTCCACCCAGAGAGGTGGGGGGCGGGATTCACTGTTTATAACGCAGAGCAGTGATTTATACTAGTTTTTCCTTTAGATTAAGTTTGCAGCTGCTTCAGAAAACAATGAATTTGATTATTTCACTCACTAGAAACATCAGAATCAATAATATTTAATTCAGCAGATTAATCAATGTCTTTCCATCACATTAGGCAAAAAAACACGCCCAAACAAGACACTGACACTGTTGGATTTAATTACAAATAAGCTGGAACTTTTTCTTCAGTATCATTAATACTCATTCTTTTTTCTTAAGATTTATTTACTTATTTGAAAGGCAGAATTACAGAGACAAAGAGACCTTCCATCTTCTGGTTTATTCCTCAAGTGGCTACAATGGCCAGGGTGGGACCTGGCTGAAACCAGGAGGTTCGTCTGGGTCTCCCATGTGGGTGCAGGGGTCCAAGCACTTGGGTCACCTTCCGCTGCTTTCCCAGGTGCATTAATAGGGGGCTGGATCAGAAGTGGAGCAGCCGGGACTTGAACCGGCGCCCACGTGGGCTGCCTGCAGCAGAGGCAGAGGCTGTGCGTGGCTGCGCCACCACATCGGCGCCCGTTAGCACCTACTCTGACAGCATTTACTTTGTTTTTGTACTTGTACTGCTTTTAAGGGCGCCGGTGGGGAGGACGGTGGGGAGGACGTGGCCGAGCTGCTGGGTGGGAAGGAGCCGACCGAGCGCCTCCACTTCAGGGCCTCAGAATTCCGCTCCCCTGACCGGGGCAGACTCTCCTCCTGCTCTGCCTCCGAATTCCACCTTCTTACAAAGAGAATCATTTCACATCAGGGAAGCAGCTCTGGCCTCACACAGCCTCTGCCGTGACCACACGAGGCCACCAGGGGCGGGCTCTGGGAAGGACCACCCAGCCGTGGGTGGTCTGAATTCTACTTCCTGTGGTCCAGCACCCCCACACCAACCTCAGCCCCGCCCTGGGGACAGCTCCTCCCCTGGTGGCACGTGGGCGGAACGCACTATTACACGCTGTTTCACTAAGTGCTCCAAGCTTCCCACGAGGAGGGCACTAGGACCACACTGCAGACCAGCAAGCTTCCCAGGTCTGTCCTGAGGTCACCGTCTAGGCCGCCATGGGGTTATCCCTCATCCTTGACAGGAGGCTACAATCCTGCCCCAGGGAGGCCCTGGTCCAGGACAGAGAAAGGCAGCATTTTCCTAATATCCACCAAAAACACAGTTTCAGCTCCTGGAATCTACAGCACCCTCTCCGAGATCCGGCGCTCCCTCCTTTCTAGATCAAAACCACACGGGAGAAGGGCCATGGGCAGCGCACAGTGCCTCCCTCCCCAGAGCCCCTTGCCCGGGCTCACCTTACCTGCTTTAAATGAAAGGCGGTCTCCACAGCTCAAGCCTCCCTCACCCAGACCCACACCGGCTGGGCTCAAGGAACTGGCCCTGGTGTCTGAAGGCAAAAAGTCCCAGAGAGCAAACACTGCCAAGAAGACACAGGGTTCAGCCCAAGTTCAACAAAATTCAAAGCAGCTCTGAGACTGGTGTTCAAAGAGCAAGAGTGAGCCGTGAGGGGCTGTCCGGGACGCCCACGGGAGAGCGAGCCGTGAGGGGCTGTCCGGGACGCCCACGGGAGAGCGAGCCGTGGGGGGCTGTCCGGGACGCCCACGGGAGAGCGAGCCGTGGGGGGCTGTCCGGGACGCCCACGCGAGAGGGAGCCGTGGGGGGCTGTCCGGGACGCCCACGCGAGAGGGAGCCGTGGGGGGCTGTCCGGGACGCCCACGCGAGAGGGAGCCACGAGGGGCTGTCCGGGACATCCACGGGAGAGGGAGCCGTGAGGGGCGTCCGGGACGCCCACGCGGCCGCACCGCCATCTCTGGAAGCAGGGGAGGACAGCAGGCAGGACAGCCAAGCCACCAAGGTGAGCACAGGAGAACGCACGGGGCTGGGGCCACCAGAGGGGCACTGTGGGCACAGGCCACGCGGACAGCGCTACCCGCCTGTCAGGTACCATGCAGGCCAGCCTGGGACACCCTCCACCGACCCTAAGAAAAAGGTGGGGGGCAGGGTTCTAGAAATAAACACGCACACCTCTCTGCTAGGAGACCTGGGGCCTGCTGCAGGACCACAGGACCAGGGGCTCGGGAGGTCCAGCTGCCTGAAGCCTTCTAAAAGCTCCAGAAAGTACCGCCCCACCACGCCTCAGGACAGCAGGCAGCCCTGACACCAGCAAACGAGGAAGTCGGGGCGGGTGTCTGCGCGAGCAGTGACTGTCCCTGGCTGGACACACACTCGCCCCACATCAGAGTGCCGGTTTAACTCCACCTTCCTGCTGGTGTGGACTCCAGGGGGCAGAGGTGACGGCTCTGCTCAAGTCACTAGGTTCCCGCCACTCCTGAGGGAGACCTGGATTGGGGTCCCGGAGAGTGACCCCAATCTGTCTCAGCTTCCTTGCCTCTTAAATAAACCAATAAATAAACATCAACATCAAAAAGAACAACAAGGAAATACTATTCTCAACCCAGGTTCCAAAACTCCTAAGAATAATTTACCTGACGGAGGTCAAGAACAAAAACCAAACCAAAACGAAGGCCACTCAGCAAAGACAGGAAGCAGCCCAGCAGACAGGGCCGCTGGAGAGGGACCAGACGCCGTGCGCCAGGCTCCGTGCACCAGCCCCGTTCTCCCCACCAAGTCTGAGCAGAAGGAAGCTGCAAGGTGACTGCTCGTTCCCACCGCAGGGTCACAGCAGACCCAACACCTGACCCACGCAGCTCTCCAAGGCGCCGCACACATCACCAAGGAGTAATGGAACACCAGGACCCTCACTTTTTATTGAATGCCATTATACTCTCCCCCCACCCCCACCCCTCAGGGGAGAGCGCAAATGTGTCCCCCACTACCACAAATCATGCAGCTGAGTTCTCCACGTTTGGGGAAACCGCAGGGGTCGGCACATCCGGGGTGCAGTGGATGAGCCTCGCCCTGGGAAGACCACCTTCTTGATCCTGGGATTCCCCCCGTTGTTCTCGTGCCAGTGCCTTTAGATCTGATTGTTACTAAAACACAGGTGAATTTACTTCCTCCAAAAGCAAAAAAAAAAAAAAAAAAAAGTACCGAGGAAAAGCACATGCCTGTTTGATAAAAGGCTACTTTCAAAATTCCTTAATTTGAGAATCACATTGGGCTGACACTGGGCTGGTGTTGCTGGTTAAGCCACTACTTCCACCACCCACGTCCCGTATCAGTGCTAGTTTGAATCCTGGCTACTATGCGTCCAATCCAGCTTCCTGCTAATGTGCCTGGGAAGACAGCAGAAGATGGGCCAAGTGTTTGGGCCCCTGTCACCTATATGGGAGACCCAGATGGAGTTCCTGGCTACTGGCTTTGGCCTGGCCCAACCCTGGCCATGTGTCCATTTGGGAAGTGCACCTGAAGATGGCCGATCTCTGTGTTGCTCTGCCTTTCAAATTAATAAAAAAATAAATAAAATTCTTTTTTTTAAAAAAGAAAAAGTGCCACTTTTTTTTTACCCAACAGCTTTGCATGTACTCTAAGAGCTGGCAAGTACAATCCTGAGAGAGAACTTGGTAATGTCTATCGGAATGTGAAAGGTATCTACACTTCAGTCCACAAGCACTAGGAATCAAACCTACAAATGAGAGATTTTCAAACATTCATGATCTCAAAGTTTCGCATCAAAATAAACTTTAATGAAATACTACATAGGTGCTAAAAACAACAGATCAGGGCTGGCGTTATGGCACAGCAGGTCAAGCCTCAGCGTGTGATGCTGGCATCCTATATGGGCACAGGTTCGAGACCCAGATGCTCCACTTCCAATCCAGCTCCCTGCTAATGCACCTGGGAAGGCAGCAGACGATGGCCCAAGTGCTTGGGCTCCTGCACCCGCTCAGGAGACTTGGAAGAAGCTCCTGGCTGCTGCCTTCCACCTGGCTTAGTCTTGGCGGTTGTGGCCACATGGAGAGTGAACCAGCAGGTGGAAGATCTCTTTATCTCTTCTCTCTCTCTGTATCTCTGCCTTTCAAATAAATAAATAAATCTAAAAAAAATCGATTTGGCTACCTGGACACAGGAGCGGTGTATGATCTGCTTCATGCACATTTATTAAAAGAACCACTCTGGGTCAGCGCCGCGGCTCACTAGGTTAATCCTCTGCCTGTGGCGCTGGCTCCCCGGGTTCTAGTCCCGGTTGGGGCGCCGGGTTCTATCCCAGTTGCTCCTCTTCCAGTCCAGCTCTCTGCTGTGGCCCGGGAGTGCAGTGGAGGATGGCCCAAGTGCTTGGGCCCTGCACCTGCACCCGCATGGGAGACCAGGAGGAGCACCTGGCTCCTGGCTTTGGATCAGCGCAGTGCGGCGGCCATGGTAACCATTTGGGGGGTGAACCAACGGAAGGAAGACCTTTCTCTCTTTCTCTCTCTCACTGTCTAACTCTGCCTGTCAAAAAAAAAAAAAAAAAGAAAGAAAGAACCACTCGGCAGTGCTGCTCCGTTGTGGGGGAGCCCATGACCCTGGCACAGAGGACGTGGGGAAGAGGGACTCAGGACTGGGACAGGGAAGAGAAACAGACTCCAATGCCTACCTTCTGAACGTTAAAGCACTAAACTGCATTATTCTCACTTGAAGTTCTTTTTTAAGATATGTAGGTTTTTAACCTAAAAATATAGTTTTTTAAACTAAAGAAGCAGAGGAGAAAAATGGGCTGTAAGTGGATAATTATTATGCCAAGCAGACAAAGAGGCAGAAACAGAGAAGTATGAGGAGCAATCCCTTAGGTTTAGGGACTAACACATGAACAATGGCCAGGCTCACTGCCTTAGCCCAGAAAGATTTTAAAAACTCAAAACAAAGGAAAACTTCACAGTGGAACCTATTCGGGGCAGACAGGGCACTGCAGGCTAAGGAAATGCACAGCGCAGCACAGCCCGACCAGGGCCTCGGGACAGGCAGCCGTGGGAAAGGGCCACCGTGGTCGGACACGAACGCTCAGGACCACAGAGAGGAACGGACCCAACAGGAAGCCAGGCCTGGGCAATGACACCCGTCAGCCCAGCCAGAGCAAGCTGGGAGGCGGGAAACATGGGCTCCAGGTTCCTAGAGATACTGATTTGGGAGTGACCAAAATTCGTGCTGGCTGAGGTCAGCTGTGGTGACATGAGGCTCCCGGGGGGAGAAAACAGTGCACAGAACAGAAAAGTCCTGGCTGCGGGCACGGTCCTCTGGGCTGAGGACCTTCAGTGCGGCTACGGCAAAGCAGCCGAGCCCGGAACGCTTACAGAGAGGCTACCGGGAGCCTCCCTGGTGGTGCCACGCGTCGGATGGCACCAGAGTGGCAGTGACTGCAAGACTGCGAGTAGCATGTGCAGAAGCCCAAACATGGGGGTGGCCTCCCTCCGTCACAAGCGGGCCTCGCAGTAACCAATCCGGTCCCACAACACGGCGCCCACGCCCAGGATCTGGGCAGCACCCGGGGCCAAGTGTGGCAGGGGGCCCCACCAGTTCTCAGTGTCGTCAGCAGGGAACAGAGCCTCCGTGGGAGTTTTGGTGGGACAAACCCTACTCAAACCACACATGGGAAAAAACACCAACACCACATGGGCCTAGAAATCCCCTCTGCGACATTCTGGAGTGAAGCCCTGGAACCGGTTCCCCATACGACCGCCAGGACCAAGTAAAGTATGCGAACGGAGCCTGCGGAGCCTGGCCGGCTTCGCGAGGGCTTCGCGAGCTGAGCGCTCGCTGTCTAAGCGGCGAGCTCTCCGAGGGCAGGGAGGGGCCGACAGTGTGTCCAGAACACTGAGCTCTCAGGACACTTCAGCAGACCCAACCTGAACCAAACTGCTGACCCACACCCACGACCCACACCCTCGGCCCTCCCCTCTTCCTGCTGAAGACCCCAGAGCCGGGGGAGAGTCTCTGGCAGCAGGCAGAATCCAGCAAGGTGGCTTATTCCTCCCTAACCTAGAAACACTCTAATCTGCTCTACAAGATGCCACACTCCCTTTAAAAATACCCAGTTAACACTTCCAAGAAAGGAAAGTGAGGTTACAAATTTGGAAGTTGCTTCAGGCACCAGGAGGTACCCATTATTCTCAGTCAAGATGCTCATGATTCCAAACGCAGACCTGCACCTGCTGGCTTCAGTCACTTGTTGACACCTGAGACCCAGCTCAGACCAGGCTCTCTCCCACAGTGCAGACCGGAAGATCCTAATTTCCATTCTCATAAAAAGTCATCAAGAAGACCACAGATTGGAGCACTGGAGACGAAAGCATGGTAACAGCAGTGACAACTATACAAAAATAACTTTTCTAGATATTTCTGCCCGGGTCTAGATCAAAACTAAAATGGAGCTGTCATGAGCTCCACTCTAATCCTGCACAAGGCAGCAGCCGCATGGCACCAGGGCTGCGTGACACATTCTGGTGTTCCTGAAACCCAGCACAAGAGAAAAATAAATAAAACAGCATTCTGTGATGGATATTCATGAAGCACTCATCCTAATTTAAAAGAAAACAAGTTTAGAGTTCTTACTGCATTAATGCATGTGAGCCCGAGAGAACATTTTTATCCAAACTGTTACATTTCCTACCAAGGCGCTAACATGCTCCAGGTCTGCTCAGAAACTCTCATTCCGAGCGGGTGTGACTTGTCTTTTAGTCAACGCAAAACATCAGACGCTCTTCTGAGCTTTCCAAGCAGGAGTGGAATGGCCTCTTTAACTTTACTAGCAACGGTGGGGACAGCAGCCAGCGCCTTCCCACCGGGTACAGTATGCTGAGCAGGCTCCGAACCTGCCCACTGGGTCGTCAGCAGGCCCATTCTACGGAAGAGCAAACCAGCACACACACAAGACTCCACGGCCCACCACTGGCTGGGCCAGGACTTGAACCTCGGTCTACGCGTTCTCCTGTAAGACTCTAACAGCCAGACGGGTGAGACGCGGGGGTCTTGCGTGCGCTGGATTCTCCCCGCTCACTTCATGGTGCACTGCTCCGCGGTGCAGTCAGCCTGGCCTCAATGTGCTGTACCTGGGATTGTCGGCAGCCCTTTCTCTGCAAAACGTTCCTTCTTTTTATTTCTGTCAGCGAAGCCAGCAAAAGGATGTTTCAAATTCTAACCGTGAATCGGAGGGGCCTGGTTTCAGGCAAAAGGGCAGTATTTCTTGCAGCAAAGAACACAACATAAAAATCCTAAGGAGCAGCGTCTCATCGGCTGACTGCTGGCGCTTCAGGGGCGCTGGACCTGGAAAATACGTTACGTCCCACCTGTTACGACAGAAAGATCAGAGAGGCTCACCTTGAATTGTATTCCTCCATGAGGTTTTCCATGCCATCAACATCAACCAGAAAAGAACCATGAGAAATCTAAGTGTGCTCCGTGGATGACCTCCACTAAGCTAAATTCAGCAGTCTGTCAGCTACAAAACATCAAATGGACACAATTAAGAAGTTTGAAAAACATGGTGTGGACTTTCAGGTGACCTGCAAACTAAGGGGAACAGACACAGGACGGCGCTGGGGACTCCTGACAAGTGGTGACTGGAAGGCAGAGGCGGCACGGACACGGGAAACCCACCACCCAGTACAGACATGGGAAACCCACCACCCAGTGGCCCCGCACGCCCAGGGCCTCGCCCTCCACCCAACCATGAGAATGGATATTCCAAGCAGTTCCTAGCTGCTGCAAATTCCGCCACCTCCTTCCCGAACTGTTCTCACTCACTCCACAACTCACAGCCAGTCTGTGCAGCTCAGGGACAGGAGGAGGGCGGCTCAGGGTCACACCCTAGCGGGGAACCCTGCAACCCAGGACCAGCTGGCTCCAAAGCCTCTGGCCGAGGAACCAACACCACTTTCTTTTCCCACGATCAGGAGTAAACATTTTATCGCTTCTAAGATTCCTTTTGTGATCTCTGCACACTGCAAGCGAAAGCTAAAAACACCATCAAAGGCAGCAGTAAGCACCAGTTGGAGAGAAAGCAGAGAACAGCGTCTCCTCTAAGAACAGCGAAAACCAGAAGGTGTCTGAGGATCCAGCACAGAGGCCGGCTCAGTTATCAGACGCCATCAGGGCTCTGACAGAGTACTAGGCTCAGCGCTCCCACCAGCACTCCACCCAGCTGGGAGGAGAACCAGCTCAGTTAACCCAGAGCAAGGGCAGGCTCCCAGCCACAGAGCCCCGCACGCAGGGGTCAGGGAACTGCCTGGAGGAAGTGAAACGCAGAATTTTCAGAGAAAAGGAGGCCAGAAAAGGGGGGCAACAGGAGCGGAGCCCAGGGGGCAGCCTTGGAGAAGCAGAGCCAGGTCCGGTAGGCCGGGTGGGGCCAAACTGAGGAAAACCAGACTGGGTGGGCCAGGCTGCACAAGGCAGGCCGGGACACCAGCCTGCAGCCATCCCACCTGGGCACCGCGGAGTCCTGGCCGCTCCACTTCCGACCCAGCCAGCCCCTTGAATGCACCTAGGAAGGTGGCAGAAGATGGCCCCGGTGGCAGGGCCCGGGCCACCCACATGGGAGACTGGATGGGATTCCTGGCTCCTGCTGCCAGGCCCGGCCACCTGGCGAGTGAACCAGAGGATGGACGATCTTTCTCTACCTCCCTCTCTTTCTCACTCTGTAGCTCTGCCTTTGAAACACACAAACAAAATCCCCTCCACACACAGCCCCAAACAAGCCCCAAAGAGCCAGCACTCAGCTCTGAACAGCCGTGACCCAGTTCCCACTGCCTGTCACTCACCAGTGCCTTTAGGACACTTCCAACTTTGGCCTAGCGGTCAAGTTCTTCCAGGAACTAGCTCCAACCAATCCTTCCTCCCTCTCCCCCCGGACAGAACCCTTCTCTGCCAGGAGCCTGGTCCAGTCACTGGCTCCACTGGCTCCCCTGGCCTGAGTCTTCTTTTCCCAGCTGAGTCCTGCTCATCCTTTAACACCCGGCTCAAATCCCGCCCCCTCACTAAGCCCTCCCTGACCACGCAGCCAACTGTGACCTCCATCTCTCCTTCTTAATTCTAGGCACACAGCCTGGTCTCCCCACAAGTACCTCTGCACACAGGTGATGCCTTGCACCACTTGCGCCGACCGCGCGGAACCAGCCGACTGACAGGCAAGTCGCAAGCAAGCCCTCAACTGGTTTTTTTTTTTTTTTTTTTTTTGACTTCCTATAGTAAGTTTGGCGCTAGCATAAAGGATGGGGGAGGGGGCACCTCTGGAGGCAGAGAGCAGCTAGGACGCTGTTGCAATCGTCCAGATGTGAGGCACAGAGGGCCTGGGCTGCGGCACAAAGAGAAAACGGGCAAACGCAAACACCAACAACCAAAGCCTTGCGCGCAGAAATTTGGGAGGAACCTGATCCACGGTCACTACTGCGAGGGACAAAAGCAAAGCACGAATGACGATGAGGGGGGGCTCGCCGACCCTGCGCGCAACCAGCTCAGAGCCTGTCCGAAACAAAGTGCATCAAGTGGCTAAAAAAAAAAAAAAAAGTCCACCACGTACGCAAAAAGTCTTGGGCGAAAACTGCCCGGCGTCTGGAACCAGAGGCTCGCTCCGAGTGGCGGAGCTCGTCTGAGCCCTCAACGGGGAAACTGAGGCCCGGCGTGGAAGCCGAGACTCCCCGGCTAGTGCCGCCCGGACGCACGGCCGCCCAGCCGGAGAGGGCACCGCGCCCGGCCCCAGGCCAGCCCCAGCCCAGCCCTCCGTCATGGCAGGACCGGCCGAGCGCGAGTGACCATGGAGACGCCCGGGGCCAAGCACGACGCGCCGCGGCCGCCTGTTTACCTGGAGCAAGCCGGCGGCGGGAGGCAGCGGCTCCTCGCCAGCCCCCCGCGCGGGGCCGACCCCCGGCCGGGCCCAGCTCTCCGGACACCCGGCCATCCAGCCCCCTCCGTACAAAGGGGAGCGCCCGGAAGCGGGGGAGCCCGAGGCGCCCGGGGCGGAGACTGGAGAGCCGGGGGCAGCAGCCGGAGCGCGCCCCCCGGCCCGGCCGGCTGCGTCTCTGCGCCCCGGGAGCAGCGAGCCGGGGGCCCCGGGGGGCGCGCGCCCGGCCCGAGCAGGTGCCCGGAGCCCCCGGCCCCCGCCCGCCGGCCCGCCGGACTGACCAGGCGCCTCGCCGCGCCCAGGGGCAGCCGGACAGCGGCGCCGCGGGCTGCCCCGGCCCCCCAGCGCCGCCCGCCGCCCCGCCCGGCGCCCCTCACCTGCCCCGCGCGCCGCGCTCACATCGCCCGCCCGCGGCGCCCCCTCCGCCGCCGCCGGCGCCAGGCCCGTCCCCGCCGCTCCGGCAGCGCCCCAGCCCGCGCCCCCCGCCCCCGGAAGCGCTTCCCGGCCCCGCCCCCTCGGCGCCCGCGCTTCCGGGCAGGCGGCGCCGCGGGCCGGGCCTCTGGCCGCCGTCCCCGTTCCCGAGCCCCGCGCGCCGGTCGTCCCGGACCCCCGCCGCGGGCCACCGGGCGGGCCCCCGGTCTCGACCCCGGAGTCCGGACCCCGGCCGTGGCGGCGGCCTTCCGCCCGCGTCTCCTCGGCGCCCCCTGCCGGCCGGAGGGGGCTCCGCAGCGGGGCGCGCCCCTGGCCCCCGAGGCGGAACCGCTGGGAGCCGGGCCCTGCACCCGCGCTGCACCCGGGGCCCTGCACCCGCCCCGCACCCGGGGCCCCGCACCCGCGCCCGGCCCGGGGCCCTGCACCCGCGCCCGGGGCCCTGCACCCGCGCCCGGCCCGGGGCCCTGCACCCGCCCCGCACCCGGGGCCCTGCACCCGCCCCGCACCCGGGGCCCTGCACCCGCCCCGCGCCCGGGCCCCTGCACCCGCGCCCGGCCCGGGGCCCTGCACCCGCGCCGCACCCGGGGCCCTGCACCCGCCCCGCACCCGGGGCCCTGCACCCGCCCCGCGCCCGGGCCCCTGCACCCGCGCCCGGCCCGGGGCCCTGCACCCGCGCCGCACCCGGGGCCCCGCACCCGCCCCGCACCCGGGCCCCTGCACCCGCCCCGCACCCGGGGCCCTGCACCCGCCCCGCACCCGGGCCCCTGCACCCGCGCCCGGCCCGGGGCCCTGCACCCGCCCCGCACCCGGGGCCCTGCACCCGCCCCGCACCCGGGCCCCTGCACCCGCCCCGCACCCGGGCCCCTGCACCCGCCCCGCACCCGGGCCCCTGCACCCGCGCCGCACCCGGGGCCCCGCACCCGCCCTGCACCCGCGCCCGGCCCGGCCCGCCGCTGCCAGACCCTCCTCGCACACCCTCCTCGCAGCGGGCTTCTCACCGGCGAGGCTCGGGAGGCAGTGGGGCGCGGTGGTTACGAGCAGGGACCTGGGGACTGTGGTCTCTGGGGCAGGTTTTCCGCCCCTCAGAACGGCAGTAAAGTCTCCCAAGTCGGGGTGAACGCCAGCCCCGGAGCAGGCCTCAACAAGTGTGCATGAGCCAGACGGTGGGAGACGCCGTCCCTGCACTGCTGGGTGGCAAAGGGGGCCTCACCCCGCGTTTTCCTGGGGGTGGTGGCAGGGGTTTATTTTCTCCCTTGGCAGTAAAGACAAACTAGCAGTCCTAGGAAGGTGGGGCTGCCCCCACCCCTGGAAGCAGGAAGTCTCTCCCCAGGGTCTTCCATGGTCTGAACTGCCCTTTGCCAGAACACCCTCAACACCCTTAACACCTAGCCCTGGGGAGGTGCCCTCTTCATCTGGAAGGAACCGAGGCCCAGAGAGGGTCGGTGACTTACCTGAAATCACACAGCCAGCAAACGGGCGCAGACGAGGACCCGGAACCACCTGGACCTGCAGGGCTGGGCAGACAGCCCCACTGGCCCTGTGGACCCAAGACCCAGGGACTCCTGGGCTCATTCGCAGCAGTTCCTGTTTTCCTGCAAGCCAGACTCGGGCCTCATCCCTCTAAGCTGATTTTTGCTAAATTGGTTGGGGGCTTTTGGGGTGGACGCTGTGGTCCCGGGGCGTAGGCTACCAAGGGGACCCCTGTATCCCACATCAGAGTGCCCGGTTCGAGTTCTGGTCACTCTGCTTCTGATCCAGGTCCCTGCTAATGCGCCTGGGAGGCCATGAAAGATGGCCCATGTCCTTGGGTTGCTGCCACCCACGTGGGAGACCTGGATGGATCCCTGGCTTGGATTTGTTCTAAACCCAGGTCCTGGCTGGTGCAGGCATTCGGGGGAGTGAGCCCGCTGATGGGTGCTCCTACCTCTCTCTCTCTCTCTCTCTCTCTCTCTCTCTCTCTCTCTCTGCCTTTCAGACAAGGGGGGGGGGGTCCTGGTGGCTGTGACCCAGTACTGCCCACAGGTTGTACTCGTTTTCCCACCACTGTTTTTCCAGTCTCCCACGTTTTAGGTGGTGGTTGTTTAAACTCGATTGCTTCCTCACAGTTGGGGTGCATGTGTGTTTCTGTTTGCCCCTAATCTTTGCAGTTGTAAATGACTTAACCTCTTAGCCTGCTGGAAATCCAGAAGAGCCTTGGGGGAGGGGTGGCTCTCATTCCCCTTCCCCCAGCTGTAAAGATGGAATGATGAGATTTGCATTGCACAGGAAGTCTCGGCTTACCCTGCAATCCATAGTCCCGGGCTCTGTCCTAAGGGGCCCAGCATTTCTGAGGCCGACAGTGATGGCGCCTTGGTGGCTGTGGTCTGCCGAAGCCACGTGCCCCCGCCTGCTGCCCGTGTCCCATGTTAGCTGATAGCATGCCGGGCACTGGGCACACAGGAGCCCACGGTAAATGTCTTCTCTTCTCCCTTTGCTTTGCACCAATGGCTGAGGCCCCCCCCCCCCCCCGCCATCCCCTGGACTCCTGAGCTCTCGGAGAGTCAAGATGGCCGGGTTATCCTGGCTCCCACCAGGAGACCCTGTCTGCCAGAATCAAGCTGCTCCACTTGGCTCTGGCTCAACCTGCAATCCGCAGAGTTTGGCAATCCGTGTCGCCTGTGTTGGTACCTGTCGGAGTTGCTACAGCACACGTGTGACTCATGAGTCTCCTTAAAAAGGACATTAATTACCTGGGGTTTCCTCACTCTCCCCCTCACCACCTGAATACTAATGGGCCAGCTGGAGGAGCCTGTCTCTAGACAGTCCCAAGAGAACCGCTGGCTTCTAGAACATTCTAGGGGGTCAGGGTTCCTCCTAGGAGGCCGCCTCTGTAGGGAGACTTGATTGTTCCCTTAGACCCTGCCGGCACCCACCGCGGCGTAATGAAGTGAACAGTCAGACAGGTTAACGGGAAGCCTGGAAGTTGAGGGTGGAAGATGTTCCCCCCAGAAGTTCCCCTTAGCTACGGCAGAAGCGCCTGCCTGCCCACTGCTTGGGAGCTTCCAGTCTTATCACAAGAATAGCAAGGGAGCCATGACCCCACCCTTCTGAGCGCCCAGTTTATTGTCAAACAAAGTAGGTTTCCCACCCTCGGGGTGGCTCCTTTGTTTTATCTTGAGTAAACCAGACAGGGTGAAGGAATGCAAATCAGCTCTTTTAGTGGGCTTTGTCCCTGTGACCGAAGCTCGATCTGATTGTCAGGTTGTTGTTTTTCAAAATTGTGCTTACAAACCCCAGCCTCGAGCCCCTCTTGATTTTCCCCCCTTGGAAGGTCTGCTCCCCACCGCTCTACCAGGGGGTCTCGCTTTTAAATCTCTCTGCTTGGGGCCGGCGTTGTGGCTTAGCGGGTGAAGCCGCTGCCTGCAGTGCCCGCATCCCATAGGGGTGCCGGTTTGAGACCCGGCTGCTCCACTTCCGACCCAGCTCTGTTATGGCCTGGGAAAGCAGTGGAGGATGGCCCAAGTCCTTGGGCCCCTGCACCTGCTCCGGAGACCGGGAAGAAACTCCTGGCTCCTGGTTTCATTCAGTTTGGCCATTTAGGGAGCGATCCAGCAGATAGAAGATCTTTCTCTGCCTCTCAAATAAATACTTAAACAAACAAAAAAGCCAGAAACCTCCTGCCACAGCAGCCGGGAGTGGGGCTCTGAGAGGAAGACCTGAGACTTGTCGAGCAGAACAGGTAACAGTCAGAGGGTGGGGACAAAACCCACGGGAAGGCCAGAGCTGTAATCCTGAAAGGTGGGATAGATAACTTCTTTCTTTTCTTTTAAGATTTATTTATTTGAAAGTCAGAGTTACACAGAGAGAGAAGGAGAGGCAGAGAGAGAGAGAGAGAGGTCTTCCATCTGATGGTTCACTCCCCAATTAGCCCCAACAGCCGGAGCTGCGCAGATCCGAAGCCAGGATCAGGAGCCCCTTCCGGGTCTCCCACGTGGGTGCAGGAAACCAAGGACGTGGGCCATCTTCTACTGCTTTCCCAGGCCATAGCAGAGAGCTGGATGAAAAGTGGGTCTTGAACGGGCATTGGCGCTTCAGGCCAGGGCGTTAACCCGCCGCACCACAGCCCCGGCCCAGGTAACAGCGTTAGCCCGCCGCACCACAGCCCTGGCCACAGGTAACAGCGTTAACCCGCCGCACCACAGCCCTGGCCACAGGTAACAGCGGTAACCCGCCGCACCACAGCCCCGGCCCCAGGTAACAGCGTTAGCCCGCCGCACCACAGCCCCGGCCCCAGGTAACAGCGTTAGCCCGCTGCACCACAGCCCCGGCCCAGGTAACAGCGTTAGCCCGCTGCACCACAGCCCTGGCCCAGGTAACAGCGGTAACCCGCCGCACCACAGCCCCGGCCGCAGGTAACAGCGTTAGCCCGCCGCACCACAGCCCCGGCCCCAGGTAACAGCGTTAGCCCGCTGCACCACAGCCCCGGCCCCAGGTAACAGCGGTAACCCGCCGCACCACAGCCCCGGCCCCAGGTAACAGCGGTAACCCGCCGCACCACAGCCCCGGCCCCAGGTAACAGCGTTAACCCGCCGCACCACAGCCCCGGCCCAGGTAACAGCGTTAGCCTGCTGCACCACAGCCCCGGCCCAGGTAACAGCGTTAGCCCGCCGCACCACAGCCCCGGCCCCAGGTAACAGCGTTAGCCCGCTGCACCACAGCCCCGGCCTAGGTAACAGCGTTAACCCGCTGCACCACAGCCCCGGCCCCAGGTAACAGCGTTAGCCCACTGCACCACAGCCCCGGCCCAGGTAACAGCGTTAACCCGCTGCACCACAGCCCCGGCCCCAGGTAACAGCGTTAGCCCACTGCACCACAGCCCCGGCCCAGGTAACAGCGTTAGCCCGCCGCACCACAGCCCCGGCCCCAGGTAACAGCGTTAGCCCACTGCACCACAGCCCCGGCCCAGGTAACAGCGGTAACCCGCCGCACCACAGCCCCGGCCCAGGTAACAGCGTTAGCCCACTGCACCACAGCCCCGGCCCAGGTAACAGCGTTAGCCCGCTGCACCACAGCCCCGGCCCCAGGTAACAGCGTTAGCCCGCTGCACCACAGCCCCGGCCCACGTAACAGCGTTAGCCCGCTGCACCACAGCCCCGGCCCCAGGTAACAGCGTTAGCCCGCCGCACCACAGCCCCGGCCCAGGTAACCTCGTAGAAACCCAGAAAGGGCAGCACTTTTGCTTTTGGGCAGAAGCAAGCATCTCGTCCACTCTCTTCCCCTTTTCTTATTCCAACAGAGACCCGACCTGACTCCTGTTAGTTCATCTACCTCCTCACAGCTTAATCTTTTCCTATTTTTTCTTTTTTTCTAAGGTTTTATTTATTTGAGAGGAAGAGAGAAAGGTCTTCCATCCGCTGGTTCACTCCCCAATGGCAGGAGCTGGGCCAGTCTGAAGCGAAGTGCTTCTTCCAGGTTTCCACCCCGGGGCAAGGGCCCAAGCATTTGAGCCGTCTCCTGCTGTTTTCCCAGGCTCATTAGCAGGGAGTTGGACTGGAAGTGCGGCGGTCAGGACTCATACTGGTCCCTACATGGGATGCCAGCATCGTAGAGGACAGCGTAACGCAGGAGCCACAGCGCCAACCCCCTGAGTCTCAGTGAAGGACACGCGGTTGCTCCCATGTCAACGATCCTGGAATCGGGAGACATCGTACAGCCACGCATGCACTTAAACCAGCTGTGATTCCTGCGCCGAGCACCGTCATTCCATCCCGAGCATCCTTGCCATCGGTGGCGTTCTGAGAAGCCACATCTTGAGGTGGACTTCGGTCACCCACACGGGGAAGACGCGGCCTGGTGGTGACTTTGTGCTCCGCCCACTGGGCACATCCTGAATCTCAGGGAAGTGAGCAAACCGCTCGTGAAGCGCACCTGCTTGGCCACATGCGTTTCCTGGAAAGCCAACAACCTGGCCGGCAGCCACGGGGCCGGCAGCATCGCTCGCCTTCGCTCAGATGTGAGAGGGCTCTGCAGGATGATTTTGATGGCCCAGGTATTTTAAAAAGATACTCTGGGAGGGGCCAGCACCCCTGCGGTGCCGGCATCCCATATGGGCACCGGATTCTGTCCCGGTTGCCCCTCTTCCAGTCCAGCTCTCTGCTGTGGCCCCGGAGTGCAGTGGAAGATGGCCCAGGTCCTTGGGCCCTGCACCCCATGGGAGACCAGGAGCAAGCACCTGGCTCCTGGCTTCGGATCGGCGCAGTGCACCAGCCTTGGCAGCCATTTGGGGAGTGAACCAACGGAAGGAAGACCTTTCTCTCTATCTCTCTCTCTCACTGTCTAACTCTGCCTGTCACACACACACAAAAAAAAAGATACTCTGGGAGATGGAGTCCGTCTTAAGTAAATGTCCCCAGAGCACATGGTCCCCTTGAACTCAGATTTGGCTTCGGAGCTAAGAGCTAGTTAAAAATAAAAGTCCTGGCATCCGATTGCTTAAAATCCTCACTAAAGATTATGAGGGGGGGAGATTTGCCCCCAAGCATTTTAGAGGGGGAGGGAGGGCACGTCCATCTTTGCTTTTTTTTCTCTTCCTCTCCACTGTAACTTGGCCAGGGTCTCACTGCCACCAGCACTTTGCGTCGTTTGCCTTCCTGCGGCTGAGCTGATCTGGGTGTCAGCACCCGCCGGGACCCTGCCTCCCGCCTCAGGGAAGCGGTGAGGGCACCCAGCTCGGAGCAGGAGCAGCTGCACCGCAGACCCGCCGGGACACTCGCTGAGCCGCTTCCTACCCGGCCAACTTCTCCAGAGGGGCAGGGGTGCAGAAGTGGACGGGGGAGACAGGGGGCCCTCCATGCTGCCACGTTTTCATAGGAAAGAGCAGTGTGAACTAACAGTGTAACACGGTAGACGGGGAGGGGGCACGGGAAAGCCAGGGACGAAGCGTCTCCCCGGGGACGGGGTTTCGGGACTCCCCTGAATTCCCACCTTGTTTCCTCTCTGTGTGCAACCAGAGGCCGCTCATGGTGCATGTGAGCAGGGCTCGGGGCCACCTGCCTTCCTGACCGTGCCCCTGCCCACTGCTGTCCCCTGGGGTCTGAGTCCCGCGTACCTGCCCCCCGCCAGTCAGTCCCCCTCTGCTGGGCTCCTCTGGGATCTGTTCCCCTCTGTCCCCTGGCCTCAGCTCCGAGGTCCTGCTCCAGCACCTGGCTGGGTTTGCTTTCAGATTCGGGGTCTCCACCTTTCCTGGACACCTGACTTCTTTCACCACTTTCCCAAGACTGGGGTACATGTGGTTTAAAAAAAACAAACCCACAAGGCCCTGGGCAAGTTAATAGCTCTCAGGACCTCAGTTTTCTCATCTATAAAATGGGCATAGTAATAGCACCTACTCCCAGCACTTTTTTTTTTTGACAGGCAGAGTGGACAGTGAGAGAGAGAGAGACAGAGAGAAAGGTCTTCCTTTTCCGTTGGTTCACCCCCCAATGTCCACTGAGGCCGTTGCACCGTGGCTGGCGCGCTGCACCGATCTGAAGCCAGTAGCCAGGTGCTTCTCCTGGTCTCCCATGGGGTGCAGGGCCCAAGCACTGGGGCCATCCTCCACTGCCTTCCTGGGCCACAGCAGAGAGCTGGACTGGAAGAGGGGCAACCGGGACAGAATCCGGCGCCCCAACCGGGACTAGAACCCGGGGTGCCGACGCCGCAGGCGGAGGATTAGCCTGTTGAGCCATGGCACCGGCCTCTCCCAGGACTTCTTAGGAGATTCCTATGGAGGTGAAGTGGTTCGCAGAGCCCTGTGCTTCGCAGGGGTGAATCAAGAGGAGCTGTTGGCGTCCGAGGGGCTGGGTGATTGGCAGCACAGGGCGAGTGTGCCCGGACTCGGTCCCCCTGCCCTCCTCCCACACTGCTCCTGACACGCTGTCACTCTCAGCTCCCCTTTCATCTCAGAGCTTAGCTGGGTGGAATCTTCGCCTCTGGCCACTCAGTGAGAAACTCCTTCAACTGATCTGCCCCCACCTGCCCTAGGACCCACCACCTAGGGGCGGGGGAGGGGATGCCTTCTAGTCCAGGTTTGCTGGTCCCGTGTGATTTCTGATGTCCTGGCACAAGGGACCTGTGACCCTACCGCACCTGTCAGTGGGGGAATTCCTCCAGGGGGCTGCTCTGCGCAGCATCTCACTCCTTCTGCCTGCGCCCTCCTGGGCTGGAGCCCAGGCACCTCCGTCCCTTCCCGGCCGGCTGAGCTGCCTCCAGGACGCTCGGCTGAGAGGGCCGCTGTGCCATTCGCTGCAGCAGAACTGTCTGACTGAAGGGCGGCGAAGCTGCTGGCCAGACAATAAATTCAGGACACGGTTTCCACAGTCGAGATGCGCGGCTTTTCTGAGCCTGTTCCTCGCCCTGTCAAAGGCGATCGCTGTTCTGATCCCAAAGGCTGTCGGGAGCAGTATTCCGAGGTCATTCAAAGCCCATGTGGAAGATGCACACGACAAGCGGCAGTCCCAGGGGCTGGTGCTGGCACAGAGCAGCGGAAGCCCGGCTTGGGGTACCCACATCCCGTATCAGAGCTCCGGTTCGAGTCCCGGCTGCTCCAGTTCCCATCCAGCTCCCTGCTGATGCCCCTGGGAAGGCAGCAGAGGATGACCAGGTGCTCGCACCCCTGCCATCCATGTAGGAGACCCGGATGCCATTCCTGACTCCCGGCTTCAGCCTGGCCCAGCCCTGGCGGCTGTGGTCATGTGGGAGTGAACCAGCAACGCGGCATATCTCTGTCTCTCTCTCCTCTTTCTGCCACTCTCCCCTTTCTGTTCCTCTTTGAAATAAATAAGCAAATATTAAAAATAATAAACTATTCCTGTGTGCGTCTTTGATGTTAAGATGAGGACTTTTTTTTTTTTTCTTGACAGGCAGAGTTAGACAGTGAGAGAGAGAGAGACAGAGAGAAAGGTCTTCCTTCTGTTGGTTCACTCCCCAAATGGCTGCTGTGGCCGGAGCTACACCGATCCGAAGCCAGGAGCCAGGTGCTTCTCCTGGTCTCCCATGTGGGTGCAGGGCCCAAGCACTTGGGCCATCCTCCATTGCACTCCCGGGCCACAGCAGAGAGCTGGACTGAAAGAGAAGCAACTGGGACTAGAACCCGGAGCCCATATGCGATGCTGGCACCGCAGGTGGAGGATTAACCAAGTGAGCCACAGTGCCGACCCTAAGATGAGGTCTTGAGCAAAGGCATTTGGCACCGGAGTGAAGACGCCATTTGGACAAGTACGTCCTGGGTCAGTGTCTCGGGTGGAATCCCAGCTCTGTTTCCAGTCCAGCTCCCTGCGAATGCTCACCCTGGGAGGCAGTGGTGATGGGACAAGACGCCGGGTCCTCGCCACCCACATGGGGAACCTGGCTATGCCTGGCCTAGCTCTGGCCTTTGCAGGCATTTGGAGAGTAAACCTTAGATGGAAGATCTCTCTCTCTCTCTCTCTCTCTCTCCAGATGAGGTCTTAATTTCCCAGCTGAGCCTTCCCAGTCCTGTGCAGCTCCCGCGGGCAGCCACCACACTGAGCCCGGAAGTCTGCTGGCTGTCAGGCACAAGCTGCTTCATCAGGGGGAGCCTGTCTGCTCCCTGCCCTTCTTAGAAACCAGCAGCACTTCCTGTTGTCGGGGCCTCCTGGGACTGTTTCGTTTCCCGCTGTAGTCCCAAGTGCCCGGCACCAAAGTGAGTGCAAGGCAAGCACTCAGTAAAGGTTTCTTTTCCTTTTTTTAATTAAATAATTAATTAATTAATTAATTTGAAAGGCAGAATTATGGCGGGGGGGAGGAGTAGAGGTAAATAGAGAGAGAGAATCTTCCATCTGCTGGTTCACTCCCCAAACAGGCGCAACTGCTAGGACTGGGCCAGGCTAAAACCGGGAGCATGGAGCTCCGTTCCAGTTTTCTGCACACTTTCCAAGCACGTGGGCCGTCCTCCACTGCTTTCCCAGGTGCATTAGGGAGCTGGATCGGAAGTGGAGCAGCCGGGTCTTGAAACTCTGCTTGTGTGGGATGCCGTCCACTGCAAGTGGACGCTTCACCCTCTGTGCGCCCCCCCACAAAGTTTTTTTTTTTTTAAGATTTATTTATTTATTTGAAAGTTAGAGTTACAGAGAAAGAGAGAGACATCTATCCACTCCTCACTCCTCAGATGGCCACAATGGCCTGACCTGGGCCTATCCAAACCCAGGAGCCAGGAGCTTCTTCCAGACCTCCCACTAGGGTGCAGGGACCCAAGCACTTGGGCCATCCTCTGCTGCCCTCCCAGGCCGATAGCAGGGAGCTGGATGGGAAGTGGAGCAGCCGGGACTCGAACCAGCACCCATATGGGATGCCGGCAGCTGCTTGACCTGCTAGGGCATGATGCTGGCCCCTCAGTAAAGGTTTTAAGACAAGGAACAAAGCGCTGGCTCTGGGGAGGGTGAGGTGGCTCCGCACCAAGGCACACAGACTCGGAGCACCCTCGAGGGAGGGCAGGGTTCCCAGCTCCTGCTAGGGGCGGACCACGCTCTGTGCCAGCGTCCCGGGTCCTCTCTCCAGCTCCTCCTACTGCATGCCCTGCCTCTCCATAGAGCTCAAGAGTGGCCGAGTCTACTTCTCAAAGGCGATCCACAGCAACGGGCCAGGAGCCGAGGGCTGTGTGCGCTGGCCTCGTCCCCCCACTCTGTGGGCCAGTCCATGGCCACCTGCAACCACCCCTCCCCCATCAGCAATCTTGTACCACAGTGTGCTCCAGAACCCCGCCCACGGGGCAGCCACTCCTTTCAGGAAATGCAAGGGAGAGCTGCTCTGAGGTTCGTCCCCAACTCAGCCCCTGAGCGCCTTCCTCCGCGATGGCTAGAGCACACTCCAGGGACAGCCTGGCCTGAGCTGTCTCCCAAGAAAGGACTGGAGGTGAAACTGCAAGCGAGGCCCACTCTGTTCCGCAGGGACCAAGCCCTGTAGCCGCCCTGGCACCTACCTCCCTGCTGGTGTCGCGTTTCCGGGGTGGGACTGGGGACAGCTCTCCCACTCCTTGCAGGAATGGCTGCCTGCACAGGACGGCACCCCCATGGTGCCTGGCGACCACTCTGTGTAAAGGAACAAGCGAGGGGCCTGGTGCTGTGGCGCCGCGGCTGGAGCTGCAGCCCACGACACCAGCCTCCCGTACGGACTCCAGTTCCAGTCCCAGCTGCTCCATTTCTGATCCAGCTCCCTGCTGAGAAAGCAGCTGACCGTGGACCAAGTGCTTCAGGCCCCTGCCACCCATGTGGGAGACCCGGAGGGAGTTCCAGGCTCTTGGTTCCAGCCTGGCCTAGCCTTGGCCATTGTGGCCACCTCGGAAGTGAACCAGCAGATGGAAGGTCTCTCTTTGTTTCTCCTTCTCTGTAAGTCTTTCAAATAAATTAATTAATTTCAAAAAGTGAATTAAAAGCGAGTGTGTGTGTGTGTATGCGGGGGGACTACAGTCACAAGCATCCCAGATGAGGATCAGACACAGCATGGAGTGAGAGAAGTCAGATGCCGAAGAGCAATGGCTGTGTGAGCCTGCGCAGAACTGAGACAGGTCCAACTGATCTGTGGAAGCCGAGTCAGGACGGGTGTCCCTGGGAAGAGGAACGAGGAACGGGGGTGGGTTTTGAGCGTCATGTTTTAGGATCCGGGCACAGAGGACACAGGTATGTGCATTTGGTAGAAATTCAATCAAGTGTCCATTAGGATGTGTGCTGTTAATGCTTGATCATACTTCAGCTACAAAAAAAAAAAAAAAAAAAAAAAAAAAAAGTGCGTGGCCAGCAGGAAACCCGGAGGCCTGGGAGTGAATCCGCAGCGATAGCACAAGCTCATATGTGAGTTTCTGTGACTCAGAGAGCAAGGGAAAGAACAGTGCACCGTGTCCACAGGGGTCGTTAAAGCTCACCAGGAGAAAGGTCTTGGGGGGCCGGCACCCCATATGGGTTCTGGTTCGAGTCCTGGCTGCTCCACTTGTGATGCACCTCGCTACTAATGCACCTGGGAAAGCAGCAGAGAATGGCTCCAGTCCTTGGGCCTCTGCACCCATGTGGGAGACCCAGAAGAAGCTCCTGGCCCCTGGTTTTGACCTGGTCCAGCCCCAGCTCTTTTGGCCGTTTGGGGAGTGATCAGTAGATGGAAAATCTCACTCTCTTACTTCTCTGTAACTCTGCCTTTCAAATAAATAAGGTAAATCTTTAAGAGAGAGAGAGAGAAAAGGTGTCTTTCCCAGTGAACAAGGGGCGGCACTCTCGTCCAGGGTCTCTCCCCGGGTCCCTGTCTGTACAAGTTCCCCATCATCACCCCGACGGAGGCCAGGGGTCAGCACCTGGTGCCGAGATCTTTCAGAGCGCGGAACAATTTCGCCTGCAGCAGATAAGGGTCCCATGGGGGAGGGCTCCCAACCTCAGATTCCAAGGCTGCAGAATTCCCCCCAAGTGCCACTCTGATCACAGGACAAGCTGCCTCCCAGGCAACTGCACAGAAAGCAGACCCGCCTTTCATCCTGCCCAAGGCAGAGGGCGGGGGGCGTCTTTGGGGTTCAGACTTGTAAGACTCCGCTAAGGTTACTCAAAGAACAAGAAGAGACGCTTGTCATTTTTCTGAGTTAAAAAAAAAAAAAAAAAAAAACAACACCAAGGCAGTCTGAATTCCCATGGGGCTCCACCTGCAGAGCGGGTGCAGAGGCTGGGCGGGGCAGAGGCAGCTCAGGCTCAGGGAGGGAGGGTGACTGCTGGACACCTTGGCCAGTGCTCCGTTCCCGGCCCCAGGCTCTGCACGCCAGCTGTGACAGTTACTGGTCAGTACGTGTCGGGTCCCAGGAAGGGAGAAACCGGCAGGGCACAAAGCCCATAGTCCACACTTGGTCGTGTCTGAAGCGTTTTCTGGCTTGGCGGTGGCTGGTTACGAAAAATCTGGATTGGCTGGGTGACTGCCAGGAACACTCCAGGTGTGTCCGCCAGAACCTGACGCACCTGGTGCAGGGGCGCGTGCTTCGGTCTCTCCGAAGGCTGTCACCCCGCTGCTGTCACACCCATGCCCGCCTCAACACCCACGGAGGCTGTTCTGACTTCAAATGAACAAAAACGCTCTGGGTGCCAGGCTCTGTGGCGTAAGGAACTCAGGAGTAACTGGGTCTTTAAACCATCTTGCACGCCGCCTCAGCTCCACGGGGGCTCTAGGGCACGCCGGCTGACCCTGGGCCGACTGTGTCTTCCAGGAGTGCCCTCAGAGACCGCCGGGACCGACTGGCAGGAGGAGAGGACCCAGGGGGGCGCCCCAAGCAGAGGGCACAGCCTCGGTGAGGCTGGGGGCTCAGGGCAGTTGACGAGGGGGCCTGGCTGAGCGCACAGTAGGTAGGCTGCAGACACAGGGTGGGCAGAAGCCGGAAAGGAAGTCCACGCTACAGCCTGCAGAGTCCAGATCTGCTTTAGCAGGAATCGGGGATGCCTGATCACATGAGGGGAAACTGAGGCAGACGGGAGTGG
Source organism: Sylvilagus floridanus (assembly GCA_949820135.1). Taxonomy (NCBI): domain Eukaryota; kingdom Metazoa; phylum Chordata; class Mammalia; order Lagomorpha; family Leporidae; genus Sylvilagus; species Sylvilagus floridanus. The sequence goes on along the minus strand of OX463243.1, from coordinate 92,161,721 downwards.
GCAGGGCGCTGTGGAATGGGGAGCACAGGCTGGCGCAAGAATCCAGGTGAGGGCCAGTGAGCCCAGGGTGGCGACAGTCGTCTTCCAAGGCTGATGAGTCGGACATCAGAGCGGAGGGTGGATTTTTTATTTGTTTGTTTATTTTTTAAGATTTATTTATTTATTTGAAAGGCAGAGAGAGAGAGAGAAAACAGCCAGGGGGCTGGGGCAGACCCAACCCAGGGGCCTGGAACTCCATCATGTCTCCCATTTGGGTGGCAGGGACCCACGTTTTTGGGCCATCACCTGCCGCCTCCCAGGTGCATCAGCAGAAAGCGGGATCAAATGCAGAGTCGCGAAGACTCAAACCAGCACTGACACACGACGTGGGCATCCCAAGGGGCAGCTTTACCCACTGTGCCGCAACGCCCACCCATGATTCTTTACGATTTATTTATTTGAAAAGGAGAGAGAGAGAGAGAGAGAGAGCTCTTTCATCCCCTGGTTCACTCCCCAAATGGCCGCAACAGCCAGGGCTGGGCCAAGCTGAAGCCAGGCGCTCCATCCGGGCCTCTTGCGGGGGTGGCAGGGGCCCGAGCGCAGGGCCATCACGTGCTGCCTTCCCAGGCACTGCAGCGGGGACTCTGGTTCTGTGCAGGATGCCCCGTAGCAGGCGGCAGCTTCACCTGCAGCACCAGGGGCTGACCCAGGATGGGATTCTCACATTCCCTCCTACCCACCCTCCCCCCACCCACTCACCTTCCTGGAGAGAAGAGGGTGGTGTGCTGCTTCTGATTTTGAATTCTATTAAAGGAACTGCTAATGGGGTTTGACAGGCAGGACTGGAGGGTGTGTGACAGCGCCAGAGGCAAAAACCCCAGCAAAGGGCTCCCAGAAGGAGCCTCTGGGATCCGTGATTCTTACTCTGAGACGGCTCTGCCTCGGTGGGCGGGCAGTGAGGAGTCCCCCTTGTCCCCCTGTCATCATTGACTTTCATCCTGACCTACCTGGGCAGCACCCGCCTCCAGGCACCTGTCCCACACCCGGGAAGCCGACTATGAGACACTTGGGCCACGCCGGGAACATAGCACAGACCCACATCCTGAGTCCTATCATCGGGTGGCCTGAGGTCTGCGGTCTCTCATGACCTTGGGCAGCACCCTGGGGTTAACTGCTCTGTGCCTCAGTTTCCCCCTAAACTTTCTGGCTGGGTTGAAAGCTGACGATCTGATCAGATGCCCCAAAGCAGCGCAGAGTCCGAGGGAAGCAAAGGCTCAGCAGAGCCTGTCGCCTGTCCCCCTGCCCCGGGAGCAGCTGCCCACCCTCACCCACGGTCCACGCCTCCCTTCACATTCTGAGTTCAAGTGTTTTCTTTCAGCGGCAGGAAGAAAGAGATAAACAGAGGTCCCATCCACCTGCAAATGCCGGCAATGACCAGTGCTGTGCCAGGCTGAAGCCAGGAGTCTGGAGCTGCATCCGGGTCTCCCACGGGGTGGCAGGGAGTCACGTATTTGAGTCATCACCTGCTGCCTCCCAGGGTCTGCACGGGTAGGAAGCTGGAGTCAGGAGCCTGGGCCAGGAATCAAACCCAGGTTCTCCGGTGTGGGCGTGGGCATCTTAACCATGCAGGCTGCGGGCCTGCCGGCTCTGTAGCTCCCCTGATACCCAGAATCCCTTTTCTTAAGATAACTCCCGTCAGCCTCTTCTGCCCAACTGCAACAAACTGGCAGTACAGCTGAGACCCTGCTCGGATACTTCCCAGTGGGTTAGGAGAGGGGACCCATACTGATCTCGGAATTCTCAGCTAACAGGCCATTGCAGTGACGCTCAGTGGGAGAGCACACTGGCTGTCTGCCCCGCTTCCCAAGAAGGAGCTTTGAAGCAGAAAGTTCAGGACATTGGGATTGGGGAATAAAGACTCCGAAGTCAATCTGCATTTTAAAAAAAAAAAGTAAGGGCCTGAGCTGTGGCATAGCTGGTGAGGACACTGCCTGCAGTGCCAGCATCCCATATGGCCACTAGTTCTAGTCCTGGCTGCTCCACTTCCAATCCAGCTCTCTGCTGTGGCCTGGGAAAGCAGCAGAAGATGGCCCAAGTGCTTGGGCCCCTGCACCTGCATGGGAGACCTGGAGGAAGCTCCTGGCTTCGGATTGGCGCAGCTCCAGCTGTTGCGGCCATCTGGGGAGTGAACCAGCAGTTGGAAAACCTCTGGCTCTGTCTGCCTCTCCTCTGTGTATCTCTTTCAAATAAATAAGTAATTCTTTTTTAAAAAAAATTCAGCAGCATTTCGTTGGCTGGGGGTCAGGATTGTGCTGGGACAAGCCACTCAGACACAACTGAGCCATGACCTGTTCCTCGGGAGCCTGCTGGCTGGCGGGGGCACAGGGGTGTGTGTGTGTGTGTGTGTGTGTGTGTGCACACGCGCGCACGTGCGCCGTGTGGGAGGTGAACAAACGGTGGCAGAGGCAAAACCAACACAGGGCGACTGCCGCAGCAGAGCTAAGTTCAAGATGAAACGGGATCCCTAAGAATGGTGTGAGTAAATCCGGAATCTGCTCGGGGGAGGGGTCCCAGATACCATTTTTGCAGAGCCTGAATGACCGGAGAGGAACTTCCCAGGGACTGGCCTTGTGGCACATCAGGTTAGGCTGCCGCTTGCAACACCAGCAGCCCATATCCAGGTGCTGGTTCAAGTCCCAGCTGCTCCGCTTTCAATCCAGCTCCCTGATGTGCCTGGGGAGGCAGCCTATGGTGGCTCAAGTCCTTGAGTCCCTGCCACGGATGTGGGAGACCTGGATGGAGTTCCCGGCTTTTGGCTTAGTGAACCAGCAGATGGAAGATCTCTCTCTCTCTCTCTCTCTCTCTCTCTCTCTCTCTCTCTCTCTCTCTCTCCCCCCCCCTTTTAAATGAGAAATATTTTAAAAAGAAGGCAAGGCACTTCCTGGCAGACAAGAACCAAAGTTCAGCGACTCAAGGGACACCCAGGGCATCACCCTCACATCCAGCCCGGGGCTGCTCCCCCGTGTCAGAAGCTGGGCTCGGCAGCCGGCAGGGGCAGAGGCCAAGGATGCCAATCTCCCCCGCACACAGATGTCCCTGCTGCAGGAGGCAGGGCCGAGAGAAAGACCGAGACCGAAGTCTTCCTGGTGCGGAGAGAAAAGATGTTTTACTTCGTGGCTTTCTGTACAGGTGAGCAAACGCTTACTCCTTTCTACAGGCATTTCGAGGTTATTTTGCTGTAATTTTAAAAATAAAACTTAATTCCTATGCATCCTCTTCTTTGTATTTAAACACAGAGAGACGGATTTGCATCTGTTTGCTCTTCAAATGCCCGCAGAAACCAGGATCAGCACCTCAGTCACGGTCTCCGGTCTCCCGTGTCTTTGGCAGGGACCCAAGCACTTGAGCCGCGCGCTGCCTCCCAAGGAGCTGCATGAAAAGCGGAGTTGGACTTGGACCCAGGCTCCGTAAGGGATGTGTGTCCCCCGAGGGGTGTCGTTTTAAAGCTGACAGTTTCTAGCTAAGCCAGATCCCGCAGGCCAGACCCAGCAGCTGTCCATCATGAGCGATGGGAACCTTTTCAGAAAACCCTAATAACTGAGATTTTATCACAGCGTTGCTGACCCCAAATTGCGACAGGCGCAGCTCCAGAGGCAGCCCTGGGCTTCCATTTATAAAGGTTAGCTGCTACGTTACGTGGGTTAGCACACTCAGGGGAGTGACTAGTATCTTATTAAGTTATAAATACATTTAATTGCTTTAGTACCGGTTTCTTAGTTTGGAATCAGAGGAAGGAAAAACACCAGAACTCATAATCACTAGAGTGCGGGTGAGAAGCCACCGCTCTCCATAACCGATCTTTACCTACAGCACCGCCTACGATCCTACTTCCCAGCCCCACACATTGCCCCCGTGACACTGGCCTCTGCTCCTGGTGCACCAGGCCGCGTGCCAAGCTCCACTCCTTATCTGTGTGGAAGAAGGGAAAAGTCGCACAAAGATTTTAAAACCAAATTGGTTTCGTTTCAAACTAGTCAAACCAGTTCAGAAGACGGCCAGGGAGAAAGGCCCTTTGTGTCCCTGAACTTGAAATGCAGGGCCCTTACAGAGCACAAGGACCCGGAGCCCTGCCCCTCACTTAACCCACTGAGAAGGAACCCAGGGTCTGAGTCCTAACTGCAGGTTAAGTTCACGCTGACTGCTCCTCCGACTGTGGGCTGATCCTGGCTCCCGAACCCAACAGGAGGTGACCGCAGTAAAGGCACAGGAGCTCCAAACGGCAGGGGCAGGCGATCCTTGCAGCCCACCCCGCTCTGACCCAAACAGGACGCAGCCTTCATCTGTCCTCTCTGCTCAGCTAGCGCTACCCTCGCTGGTTTCCGCCCCGGGAGACGCGGGTGCTACGGGACACCTGATTCCAGGAGGCCCCTGCTGGGGTCCCCAGGAGGGATGAGGGTGGGAGGCCACGGGGGTCACCGTGTCGCAGGGGCTGGGCAGCGTGCCCGTGGACAAGATGGACACAGTACATGGAGAAAGGGTTCGTCTGGGTGCCTCCTTCCCCACTCAGACGGCGAAGCTGGCAGAGGCAGTCTAGAGTTGGCCTCGGAACCAGCTACGGGGACGGGCAGAACCTCACCACAAACAGTGGGAACAGAAGGTTTGCGTGGGAAGATGGCTCGGTGTGCTCTAAAACAAGCAGTGTCTCTGGTAATGAGCTGTTAGGAAATCTGTGGGGCCCTCGGTGCCCACGGCACTGGCTCCTGCAGGGCTGGGGTTCCGGGGAGGGCAGCGTGAGGCCAACCGGAGCCCCACTGCAGAGGGCGGCGCCCCCCCGGAGCAGGGAAAAGGCCTCTGTGCGTGGCTGCCAGGGTCCCGAGCCTGAGGCCTGGCTCCGGCCTGCAGTCCCGCACCTGTGCTAACACACCCAGCTTCTCGGCATCACAGCAGCTCATCTGGGAAGTGAGGACGCTGTAGACCAGCCAAGGTCTCCCGGCAGGAAACAGACAGGTGGACAACAAAAGCAGGGTGTCAGAACCAACCCTGGGCTTGAAGGGACACAAGGACGTGTGGTTACCAAACCCCAGAAGTGGCCACCCCCCCCAGCAGAGGGCCCAGGGCAGTGAATTCCCCAAATTCTCTCACCAGGTGAGCTCCTCCCAGTGTCCTCGGTGGCACCTGGCCTGCAAGGAGGCACGGGGAGAGCGCAGGGCGAGGAGGGGCCTGGGAGCAGCCCCGAGAATTCCCAGCACACCTGGATACCGTCTTGCCGAGGCGTGCGTGCGTGTGTGTGTGTGCGCGCGTGCGTGCGTGTGTGTGTTTAAAGTGAGATAACAATCATGAATTCCTGGCACAGTTAATGATCACTCATTGCCCGTGTGATCAGACTACTTGGCACTGACTTACCCAAAGGCCACAACACAACTTTCTTCTAGGGTGGCGAAAGTTAGCATGAAAACAAGACATGTGGTCATCTACTCAGTGAAAAACAAAACGTTTGCAAAATTGACAGGTAACATTTATTAAAACATGTCATACAAAAGGGCATGGTCTCTTCTATAAGAAGAAAATATTAAACAGGAACACTCAATTAAGTAAAACCATGCTGTACACTGAAGACAGCAATATAGAAAGACAAAACTATTCAACTTTTGTAACACAGGCATAACAGTTCACAAAGTATCAATGAGATATGCACCTAAGGACAATCTGTTTATCATCAAATGGTTTTGTGGCCTAAGAGTCACCTGACTTACATAAATAAATTTTCTGGGAGAAACATTGGGAACCTCAAAAAAGGAAAGAAGGCAGCAGCAACTGACATGACACAGGCTTCAAGCAAAATTAAAAACAAACAAAAAAGGTCACATTTGCAAAATGTGTTCCAGCATCTTCCCATAGGGCACTATCAGTAGAGATTTGAAATAAGAAACCTGTACCTTTAAATATGTAAATAGCAAAGAAAAAAACCAAACCAACCCTGGTTTCACTGAACAAAGTTAGTGACCCACGAAAGCAACTCAAGTCACTGCACTGGAGCACACACACGCTTGGCTGCAGGCATTCCTGCCCCATCAGAGCCCTTGCCCGGGACACCTCTCCACCCCCACCCCGGGGCTCCTGACTCTGGGAAGGCCTGGCTTTGCCGCTCCTGCTCCGGCGTACGGAGCCACTGAGGGAAGCAGCTTTCCCAAAACGCCAGAAGCCACCTGGGGTGGGTTCAGCTCAGCGAACACTCACTAGAATGGTGGAGACCTTCTCGAAGACTCTTAGTTAACACAGTCCTGCCGCGGTTAGCGGGTGAGCCTGTGTACCAGGTGCATGACAGTAACACGAGGATTAAAAATTAAGGACAGATAGGAAACGCCACTGGTGGTATCACGAAGCCCTTGCCCGCTGGGGTGGAGGCCAGAGAGGATCCCTGAAAGACGGGAACCGTCCCCCAGAGCCACTGCTCAGTGGAGTGAGTTCCTACGGCTGTGCTGTGCCGGGGCCGGGGCACAGACTCACATGGTAGCAATGCACTATGACCTCCAAGAAGCAGGGACTGTAGACATTCTCTCTTCATGTCCACACTAAGGGCACGCTTCCTCTGGCTTCTCTGAACACGGCCAGCGTTTCAGATGCAACCTTCTCCACAGGGCACAGCTGCAAGCTGCCAGCCCCAGCTACCGCAGCAAACCCAAGGCAGCAGACGGGAGGAGCTCACTTACATTACACTCTATGTTTAGCAGCTGATGTCTACACAGGATCTCAAAGATGCTCCTCCCTTCACAACACATCAAATAAGCCCGGCACAACTGCCTGCTCCCCCAACGGCCACCAAGGGCGGGTCACCGCGCCTGGCAGAACAAAAACGCCTCCACCCCACCGCACAGCAGGTGCCACGGTGAGTCGGCACAGCTGCAGGACCCTGACTTTCCAGGGATTCGCTTGACCTCTCAGACTCTTCTCCCAAAACATCCCCCTGCTCATCTGCATGCCACACTCACTGGAGGAACAGCACCCCAAACCTTCAGACAGACAGACGGCTTCGCTAACACCCGCGGAGAGGGCGTGAGCTCCTGGCAGAACAAAATGGCTTTCCGACCTTTGTACTGAAATGGGTGGGAGTTAACACGGGACGTTCTCCTCACACCTGTACCCATGGCCTGATGGGACAGTCGCCTCTACACACCTGTCGGCTACACGCAGAAAGGACTGTTGACTGGTGAGGTCTCAACACTAAGAGAAGATGATTTTAATGTGTCAAACAACCAAGAGGTAATATCTAGTTTCTAGGTTAAAAAAACAATATATATATATTTATAATAAAGTTTTAAATACAAAGTGCTTTTATATATCGAGAATGATACAGTGTTAGTGAATAAATCCCTGTTTTGTAGTCTTGATTACAAGAATTAACTGGTAAATAAGTATTTTTTCTTTCCCCATTCAGGTAGGAGCTTGAAGGTCAAAGGCCATTGCCAGCATTGTTTATTAGAGCAAGGCCAAACTTCTAAAACAAAATTTTCACCCCAAGTCCAAGGAAAGCTATTCTGAGGAAAAAGCAGTTTCTACTTAGAAACACGAGACCAGAAAGTGTATGGGGAAGATGGCATCACAGTAGCAACCCGTCCTGCGCTGGCTCCAGCTGCAGGTGCGACCCACAGCTTCCAGCACTCTGAAGAGACGCCTGCTTTCTAACCTAGAACACCTGACCCAGTGCCAGAGCGCTCAGAATAGCTGCTCGTCTTGAGTTCTGGGTAGGTATAGCTGTGTGGACGTGTGAATTTATGCAGCTTTATCTGTCGTTTGGGAGCATGGATCTGTAGACGCCTCTGCTAAATCAGGACTCCTTCCCCCTTTCACACACATTCCAGCACCCCCAGAGCTGGCAGCATCAGCTCAGTGCACCTCAGAAAGAGGGTCCCCCACCAGTGTATTTTTCAAGACTCTTCTTGGGCAGATTTCCCCCGCTCAAGTGCGACCCCCCACTCGGGAGATTCTACTTCTCTGCCACTCTCTCTCTGAAGGAGTGTCACCGTGGCGCTCCTGCAGCTCCTAGGTAACTCATCTGCGACTTCTGGCTCCCTCCCACCGGAAGCACCATAATCTAAGACAGAGCAATGGCTGTAGCAGCCAGCGGTACCATGGTCAGAGCCACAGCAGGTTGGCCACCAGACTAGCCAGAGCAGATCCCACTGCGTGGATGCTACAATGAAACAGACAGGATCCGGGACAGCAAACCAATCAGCAAAACCTATCTCTGGCACCCTGAAGAATTACAGTTAGGAGTCATAGTTCCAACTCAATGTTAGGACTCAAATCCGAACTCTGCCTTATCAAGAGTCTAAAACACACTGTGACAGTGGCATCACACGAAAACTGAAGCTTGTACCATGAATCACTTGTTCCATACTTAGAATGTCACCTTCGTAACATCTCCAGAGTTTCAGTTAAATATCCTTTTACAAAGAGTAAATCCAGATAAGAGCTCTGCTAATTAACTTCTCACTCTAGGAATCACATTGTCGGCAGCTTTATGTAAGTAGCATTTCATTCAGTGAAGCAGCTACCAAAACAAATCCACACTACCTAAGTATCTATTGTAAGAGCAAAACAGAATTTCAACTCGACCTTGTAATAATGAGTGATCAAAAACTGCTGCCACCTGAAGTGGGACTGGCGGGCGGGCTCAGTTCGAGGGCAGGTGTGTCCATCACTGAGCCACCTGCCTCCCTCACAGCGGCCCTGCCACCTGGGCGGAGGGTCCACTCACCCCCATCACCCAATCCAGGCCAGGACTAGAAGATAAATTTGAGGAATTAGATTTTTTAATTGGCCTACTTAGAGCTGGTCTTTCAGAAATATCTTCCTCTTTTTTTTAAGCGTCGCTCATAATAGCAAGCAGCACGCATCATCTGTGCCCAGATTTGCATTAATTACCATAGTTTATTTCTGTGCACGCCACTCAAGGGCCAGCTCCTATTTTTAGTTAGCCTCAGTCGTATTCTGCTCAGCCTTTGCAGCTTCGTAGGACTTGGTACAAGAAGTCACATGCCTGTGGAAACTGTCCCTCCACATAAACCTCTTTGCACAGATGTTGCACTCGTAGGGCTTGATGCCCGTGTGGATCTTCATGTGGCCCACGAGGTGGTGCTTCATCTTGAACTTCTTCCCACAGACGCCGCAGCCGTACGGCCGCAGGCCGAGGTGCATGCTCATGTGCCGGTCTCGCTGGCTCTTGTGCGTGAAACTCTTCCCACACTGGCAAGGGTACAGCTTGTCGGTGGCCGCGAACCCCAGATGGGAAGCTTCTTCCTTGATTCCGGCCACCATTTCAATGTTCTCACTGTAGCCTGCTGCTAGGGCAGCCTCCTGTCTGTGTGCGATCAGATTCCCATCTGACCTCTCTCCAGAAAACTCCTCCATGGAAGAGCCATAGAAATCCACCTGCTCGTCATAATTGCTCTCGTCGGCCTGCTCGTCAAACTCGGCTTCCACCTTCTTCTCCCCGATGTGGAAGTCCTCCTCCACCCCCGAGGGCTGGACCGAGTGCTCGGTCTGCATGGTGTTGATGGACTCGGTGACCTGGTGCTCATCGTAGGCGGCGTGCACGTCCATGCCCTCACACGCCTGCTCCAGGCGCTCGGGCTTCACGTGGATCCAGCGTTTGTGTGCCATTATGCTGGGCTTGCTGTACATGGGCCGGGTGTAGTGGAACTCGGCGCTGTCGCTGGCCCCCTCCTCCCCGTCCTGGCTCGCCATCTCGGTGCTCAGCCGGTCGTGCTCGGTGGAGGAGTTGCTGGGCAGGTACTCGTGCTCGGTGAGCTGGGACGACAGCTCGTCTTTGGTGCTCTCCTCTTCGTTCTCACCATCCCGCAGCTCCTGGGCTTTGGGGAAGTCAGGGTGGGCTCCCGAGCCCAGCTCAAAGCTCTCCACCAGGCCGTTGTAACTGCTGCTGCTTGGCGACTGGTGGTCGCTGCCATGGTTTAGCTTCTGGCACAGGACCGTAGGGTTTCCCTCTAAAACCTCAGTGCACTTGTCTACCACGTGCCACATCTGGAGGAAGCTGGCCGCTGTCAAGTAACTAACGATTTCCGGAGCAGGCATCACCAGGCGTCCTGTGTAACTGGACAGGAGAATGTTCTCGAACACTCTTGGGTTCATCACATCAGGTAGAACAATCCTCCTGCTGTTCTTCAGGAGTACCTGGTCACAAAAGTAGGGGGAGCTGGCAGCAAGAACGGCTTTGTGTGCTCGGAAAATGTGGCCTTGGACGACAATGGAGACGTCACACAGCTGTCCCTGCTGGCGCTGCTGATTCAGTTTTTGCAGAATGGTGCTGGAAAAATCAGGAAATTCTACTCGAAAAGAGTTTGTTCCAGGCTCCATTTCATCACAAATCTTGTCTGGTGCTAAAAGAGAAACAAAAATTAATACTCATTCCAGCCCAAAGAGAAAATGATTCTATCCCCTTCCCCATCACTAAGACAACTAAGTTCCAAAGCCCCATGAAGTCCCCCTGCCTCTGGGCACGCGTGGTGGCAGACTCGATCCCAGAGGAAGGCTCCCAAGGGTGAGCGTCAAAGACGGAGTCACTCACGCCCCTTCACGGCGTTCACTCCTACTGTGCCCGTTTCTGTGGTGAGAACAGAGTCCACAACTATCACTTTATCCCTAAGTAAGACAAAGTAAACACCTGAGTCAAAACCAACATGCTGCCTATCAAGACCAGAGAGTCTTCCAGCCTCAGACCCAACCATCTGCCGAGCTGTGGTGAAGGAGAGCAGGACCGTGGGAGCAAGGGAGCATCTGCAAACGCTCTGGGCAGGAATGGACGGCAGGGCCAGCACCCAGCGAGGAGTGAGGGGCAGGGCCAGGAGGATTCCGGCTTTGGTGTTCAGCACCACAGGGCACAGTGCCAGTGCATCAGTCCTCAGGAGCCTCCGGCGACATGAAACAGAACCATGAAGTGGGGCCAGCGTGCAGCCCAGCAGGTTGAGGCGCCCGCAACACCTGGCATCGAATATGAGCGCCGCTTCGAGTTCCAGTCGCTCTACTTCCCATCCAGCTCCCTGCTAGTGCACTTGGGAAAGCAGTGGAAAAGGGTCCAAGGGCTTGGGCCCCTGCACCCATGTGGGAGACCCCCATGGAGTTCTGGGCTCCTGCCTGCAGCCTGAACCAGTCCAGCCCTTGAGGCCATTTGGGGATAAACCAGTGGATGGAAGATCTATCTCTCCCTCTCTCTGTAACTCTTTCAAATACATAAATAAATAATTAATCTTAAAAGAAAAAAAAAAGTAAGGCAAGAGATTCTATCTACTTGATGGTCTCCAAACTGCTTAGAGTTATAAACCAAAAAGGACAGTAAATATTGTCCATGCTACTCAATCAGAAAATGAAACTCTAACAGTAATGGACTACCCGTGTCGTTACTGCAAATGCGTCCGTGGGGAACAACAGCACTTAAGAAAAGCTCTGTTAGAGAGCCTACCCCTGCCCCAATCCTATAGCAAATTAAAGCTAACAAAAAACCCAAATGATTTATCAACTTTATTAGTCACCTTGTTCTACTACTATAACCAAACACTGCTTAATAACAAACTCCCTAAATATGATACAAGAATCAGACAACCCAAAGGCTGAAAATCATCTTTGAGGGGTAAGGAGAGACAGATTATAAACTTTACTTTTTTTTAAACTTAGTTTTTACAATTACTCTGCAAAAGTCAGGCAATATTATTAAGCTCAGCTATTTTTTTTTTTAAATTTATTGATCTCCAAGGCAGTGTGATAGAGAGGTATCTTCCATCCTCTGGTTCACTACTGAAATGCCCCAACAGCCAGGGCCCAGAACTCCATCTGGGTCTCACAAGTGGGTGGCAGGGACCCAAGAATGTGGGCCATCATGTGCTGCCTCCCAGGCACATTGAACAGGAAGCTGGATCAGAAGCGTGGGGTAACCAGAACTCAGACCAGACACTATGATATGAGATACCAGTACACAACATCACATCGCCCACCCCAAGGTATTTTAAGTAACTCTCCCAAAGTAAAATGCTACTTTTCAGTAAGTTGAGATGTGAGTCCATATCTATGCCTCCAAAGCCTGTGCTATTTTTCCTATTATATCACTCGGCATCTAAAAAGATGTTAAAATCCTAGATTAGTTACTATCAATTTTAAAAGCATTTTTAGAATTATGTATTATAGTTTTACACATCTTAAAATATTTCATAACAATTTAAAATAAAAATTGATTATGAAATAAACATTTAGAAGAAAAAAAAGAAATAAACATTTAGGTATTTGTAATTTCACAAGGAAAAGCTGTGGTATACAAATTTTGAAAACTGTATCTGTGAGCATATTCTCTGCTAGATCATCCCACTGTAAAATTTTGGTTTTAACTATCTGAAAAGGGGAGAAGACATAATACAGGCAAGTCTAAAAAAATTACAGAAAGATATTTTAAATACTTCATTTATTCCTGGCCTCCCCCAAAGGAAACCACCATTAACACACTATGTACTTCTAGGAACTTCTCTGTACATGTATCAGAATAAATCATATATGCTTTAAAAATTCCTACCCAAATAGGTTCATTCCCTACATTTTTACTCTGCACTTAGCTTTTGTCACTTAATATGTCTTGCAGATCTTCCCACAATAGAGCAAAAGAGCTAACTCATTCTGTTTAATGGCCACATAGCTTCCTGGCACATGACTGTCTCATCATTTAAGTGGTTATCTTCTGACAGAATTTCAGTAGTCCGGGTGTCAGAAATTACATCAGTGCTACAATGCGTCTCTGCACACAGCCATCTTGGCACAGCTCTGGAAGCCCTACAGGGTGATTTCCACCAGTGAGACTGCCGGTCCAAGGGCTACACAGCTGATACTCTGATCAGTATCCCAACCCCCTTCCGGAAAGCCGGCCTCACCAACAGTAAAGGACAGCGACTGCCCAAGCCCTCACCACAACCGGCATTGTAAACAAGACAAAAACAAAGTCTGCAGATCTCCTAAGTGAGTAATCTAGGACTCACTATTTGATCTGCATTGCCTTAATTAGGAATCAGATCCCTACTCTACTCACTTTTACTGACCATTTGTATTTTTCTATGAATCACCAGTCATACATTTTGCTTAAATAAACTGGTGATCTTACTCATGTGTAAGTTTCCTTCGTAAAGTCAGGAAGTCAACTTTACCTTGTGATTTTCAGGGAGCTACCTTATAGAATGTCTTTCCACAATGAAACACAGAAAAGAGCCATTCTTTGCTTTTATGGCTCCAGGGTTTTGCAGTAGATAGAGAAAGGCATTTCTGAACTGCAAAATTATTTAAAATAACAATAAAATAAAATAATAATGTAGGGTTTTTTTCTAGTATCAGTTTATGATACTATGATTCTGTGAAGACACAGAGAAAGATCTTCCTTCCATTGGTTCACTCCCCACGTGGCCGCTACGGCCAGTGCTGCGCCAATCTGAAGCCAGGAGCCAGGTGCTTCTCCTGGTCTCCCATGGGGTGCAGGGCCCAAGCACTTGGGCCATTCTCCACTGCCCTCCCGGGCCACAGCAGAGAGCTGGACTGGAAGAGGAGCAACCGGGACTAGAACTCGGCGCCCATATAGGATGCTGTCACTGCAGGCTGAGGACCAGCCAAGTGAGCCACGGTGCCGGCCCCAAAAGAATCTATTTTAAACTACTATGAGAATAGCTTTGTGAGCTCAGGTGGAAAAATATAAACCAAACGAAACAATAAAAGCATGAAATAAAAAAAAAAATGGGTGAGTAGAGTATGGATCTGATTCCTAAGTATGGGTGTTAAAGATGTATTTATTTATTTGAAAGGCAGAGTTAGGGAGAGGCAGAGGCAGAAGGAGTGGTTCCATCTGCTGGTTCACTCCCCAAGTGGCCACAATGGCCAGTGCTGGGCTGATCTGTAGCTTCTTCCAGGTTTCCCACATGGGTGCAGGGGCCCAAGGACTTGGGCCGTCCTCCGTTGCTTTCCCAGGCCACAGCAGAGAGCTGTGGAGCAGCTGAAACTCAAATCAGTGCTCCAGTGGGATGCCGGCATGGCAGGCAGCAGCTTTACCTGCTGTGCTATGGCACTGCCCCCCGCCCCCAGTATTATTTTTTAAAAACACTTAAACCTTTAATACCTGGAGTTAATTTAGGCATAAGGAGGACGCCTGGAGCCCAGTCCTTTCCTCTCCAAAATGGCTAGCATGCTTTTCTTTCTTTTTTAAAGATTTATTTATTTATTTATTTGAAAGGCAGAAATGCAGAGAGAAGGAGAGAGAGGAAGACAGACAGAGCTCTTCCACCCACTGGTTCATTCCCCAAATGGCCGCAATGGCAGGGGCTGTGCCAGGCCAAAGCCAGGAGCTTCTTCCAGGTCTCCCATGTGGGTGCAGGGCCCCAGCACTTGAGTCACCTTCTGCTGCTTTCCCAGGCGCATCAGCAGGGAGCTGGATGGAAGTAGAGCAGCTGGGACAGGAACAGGTGCCCGTATGGGATGCCAGCACTGCAGAAAGAGACTTAACCTCGATGCCACAGCACTGGTCCCAGCATGCTTTTCTAACCTGCTAACTGAATAACCTCTTATCCACATCAAGTGATTCTAGGACGACTGAGAACAAGATTTCCAAATCGTCCTACAGGAATAAGTGAAAACGGTTGAGGCAGTGAGGCTGGAGGGGCTGGTCCCTCCCAACACGACCAGGAAGCTGGAGAACGGGTCAGAGTCTATTTCAGAACTCGGATCACTCACAGCAACCAAGCGAGGGCTCGATGAGTGGAGACCACTGGCCTCGAGAGAGCGTGCTGTGCACAAGCCCTGGGCTCAGGCCTGCCGGACAGCAAGGACCTGGGCCTCCAAGCACTTGGGCCAGCCTGGGGGACCCACACAGCCTTTTTTGGCAGCTCCCTCGGCACTGCAATGGCTTTTCGGGTAAAATGTAAGAAGACACACAGCTCACACACCCAGAGCCAGACATTTAAGGAAGTGTGTCAGCACATCTGTCGCATGCACTTCAGGAGAGAAACCTGCGTGACTCCACACACGGCACAAAAGTCACCCACAACTGCAGCCGAAACAAGTGACCAAGCAGTCCCGGGGGGGGGGTCTGCCTCCAGTTACCGCAATGCCATACTCAACACGCCCAGTTCTCAACAGAAAACTAGAGTATACACAGCAGAAAGAACATATGGCACATTCGCAGGGAAAAAGGATTAGAAACTGTCCCTGAGGAAACGCAGACATCGGAACTACGAGTCACAGATGTTAAATCAACTGTCTCATATGTGCCCAAAGAGCTGAAGAAAACCGTGGATAAAGAACTAAAGGAAATTAGGAGAACAAAGCCGATAATAAGATAGAAAAACAGGAAAATGGAACCAAACTCTGGAGCTGAGCAGCACAGTGTGGTGGCTGCTCCGGGCTGATCCGCATCCCTCTCCCCGAGTTGAGTCACAGGCGGAAGCCTCCGGCTCAGCATCTCTGTTTGGCCGTATTAGGACAGCGCTGTTAAAGATGCTCTAAGTTCCAATAAGGCTCTGTGAGCCCTGCACAGTATGACTGGAGTGTCCTTACAGCAAGAGGAAATGTGAAACCAGGGCGCACTCGGCAAACGAAGTCTACGTGTGGGGACCTGGGGAGCAGGCAGCACCTGCCTGGGGAGCAGACACGCACAGGAGAAACCAAACCGAGGACAGCTCGGGAGAATATGATTTGCATTGTTTGAGACACCCGACCTGTGTCATCATGGTGGCCACAGAAGCTAATACAAGCTGAAACAAAAATCCTCAAGAGAGATCCAACAGCACATCTCAGCAAGACAATATTCAGCAAACTAAAAAAGAGGAGTATCCAGGGAGCCGGCACTGTGGCGTAGTGGGTTAACTCTCCGCCTGCAGCGCCAGCATCCCGTATGGGCGCCGGTTCCAGGTTCCAGTTCCGGCTGCTCCTCTTCCAATCCAGCTCTCTGCTGTGGCCTGGGAAAGCAGCAGAAGATGGCCCTAGTCCTTGGGCCCCTGCACCCACATGGGAGACCTGGAGGAAGCTCCTGGCTCCTGGCTTCGGATCGGCCCAGCTCCAGCCGTTGCAGCCATTTGGGGGAGTGAACATGAAGATGGAAGACCTCTCTGTCTCTCCCTCTCTCACCATCTATAACTCTACCTCTGAAATAAATAAACAAAACCTTAAAAAGAAAAAAAAAAAACCAAGAGTATCCAAGTTAACCAATCTGAGCCAGACAAAGAATCAACACAACCTGAGGTAGCTGTGGGACACCATTTTGAATACTGAAGTCAAGACAGAAAGAGGCAGAGTATTTGAAGAAAACATGGTCAAAAACTTCCAAAATTTGATAAAAGATAGCAATTTACACATCCAAGAAGCTCAACAAACTCCATGTAGGATAAAGTCAAGGAGACCCGCACTAAGACATTACAGTCAAACCGTAGAACGCCAAGCATGAAGAGGCTCTTAAAAGGAGCGAGTGAGATGCTTCCAGTCACATAAAAGAGACTCTCAATAAAATAAACAGCTAAATTCTCATCAGAAACCACGGGGCCCAGAAGGCAATGGGACAGCTTATCTACGGGGGCCTGCACTGTGGGCACCGCGGCAGGTGAAGAGCCATTTGCAATGCTGGCATCTCCTATCAGTTCAGGGTTGAGTCACAGCTGACCCAACTACTTGAGCTCCTGCTACCCACATGGGAACCCCGCAAGGAGCTCCTGGCCCCCAGCTTCAGCCTGGCCCAGGCTTGGCTGTTGTAGCCGTTTGAGGAATCAACCAGCAGATGAAGATCTCTCTCTGTCACTGAACCTTGCAAAAAATAAATAAATTTTTTTAAAGATAAACTTATTTTGATGCGAAAAAGTTTGATATAATATTGAGCTGCTATGCCAGGCTGCAAAACAAGTCTTAATATAGTAAAAAGACTAAAATACAAAATATTTTTTCTAATAATGAAACTAGAAATTAAAACATTGAAAACAGAAAAATTGGCAAATATGTAGAAATTAAACCATATTTTAAAAATATATTTATTTATTTATTTATTTGAAAAGCGGAGTCGTAGGAGAGAGGTCTTCCATCCATTGATTCCACTCAGGAGCTGGGCTGATCTGAAGCCAGGAAGCAGGAGCTTGTGGGTCTCCCGGGTAGGTGCAGGGGCCCAAGTACTTGTACCATCCTCTACTGCTTTCCTAGGCCATAGCAGAGAGCTGGATCAGAAGTGGAGCAGCCAGGACTCAAACCAGTGCCCATATGCCGGCACTGCAGGCAACAGCTTTATCGGCTATGCCACAGCACTGGCCCCTAAACCACCACCCCCCTTTTAAGGATCTATTTATTTATTTGAAAGTTGAAGTTACACACAGAGAGAAGGAGAGGCAGAGAAAGAGAGAGAGAGAGAGGTCTTCCATCCGCTGGTTCACTCCCCAAATGGCCGCAACAGCTGAAGATGCGCTGATCTGAAGCCAGGAGCCAGGAGCCAGGAGCTTCCTCTGGGTCTCCCAAGTGGTTGCAGGTGCCCAAGGACTTGAGCCATCTTCCACTGTTGTCCCAGGCCATAGTAGAGCCTGGATCAGAAGAGGAGCAGCTGGGTCTCGAACTGGTGCCCATATGGGATGCCAGCACTGCAGATGATGGCCCCCACCCACCATGCCACAGCACCAGCCCCTAAATCATACTCTTAAACAATCAATGTATCAAAGAGATATCAGGAGGGAAATTAGAAAATACCTTGAGGCAAATTAAAATGAACACCAAAGCTGTGGGACCCAGCAAAATTTATAGCTGTGACATTTACATTAAGAAGAAATATAACTGTGATCTATGACACAGGAGCAGGACAAACTAACCCAAAAACTACCAAAAGGAACAAATAATAAAGACTAGAACAGAGAGGCAGGGACTAGAAAAATAGGGAAAAATCAGTCAATGTGCAAGTCTCTCTCTTTTTTTTTAACCAAAGTTGAAGACCCTTTAACTAGATTGATAACGAAAAAATAAGGGGCCACCATCATGATGCAGCAGGTTAAGCCTCAGCCTCAGTTCCCATATGTGCGCCGGTTCGAGTCCCGGCTGCTCCACTTCTGATCCAGCTCCCTGCTAATGTGCCTAGGAAAGCAGCAGAGGATGACCTAAGTACACGGGCCCCTGCTACCCATGTGGGAGACCCAGATAGAGTTCCAGGAACCTAGATTTGGCCTGGCTCACTGGCAGTGAACTAGCAGATGGAAGATCTCTAACTCTCTCTGAACTCTGCCTTTCACATAAATAAATATCACAAAAAAAGTCAGAAAATTCAAAATATTAAAATTATGAAATAAGAGATATTCCTACTGACTTACAGTAATAAAAAGGATTACAGGAGTTGCTACAAGCCACTGTAGCACACTAACCTTGATGAAACGGGCAAATCCTACCAACACAGATTCCGAGAAACAGAAAATCTGAATGAACCCAGAACTAGTAAAGGAGACTTAAGCATATAATCCAAAACCTCTTAGAAAAAGCCCTGAACCTGACAGTTTCACTGGTAATTTTGCCAGACATTTAAAGAACTATTACTAACCCTTCTCAAACTTTTCCAAAAAATCAAAGAGGAAGGATTACTACTTAACTCTATGAACCCAGCTGTGCCCTTTCCAAAGCCAAACAAATACACTCTGAGAGAACTCTAGGCCAACACCCCTTATGCATGGTCTTCACTGCAAATACCAGCAGCACACCAGGCAGACTCAGCAGCACACTAAAAGGAGTATGCACCATGACCAAGCGAGACCCAGCGGGAAGAAAGGACGTGCCAATCAATCAGTACACTATACCACACTAACAGAACAACTGAGACCCTCCCCCGACATGATCATCTCAAGTGATGCCGAAAAAACATCGATAAACTTCAACACACTTCCATGATTTAAACACAGGAAAAGCCTTACATGAAAAATCCAGGAAAACACCACGCTCAGTGGTGGAGAATGGGATCTTTTCCTCTAAGATATGGAACGAGACAAAGATCACCGTTTTTGTCAACGCAGTATTGGAAGCTTTTGCCAGATCAATTAAGCAAGAAACAGAAGGCATGTAAATCGGAAATAAAGAAGTAAAACTGTATGTTTACAGATTACACAGCTGTATACCTTTAAGACTCCACAAAAAACTACACAAAAATCAACTGTTAACAGTTTTTTTTCTTTTTTAAGATTTATTTACTTAAAGATTTATTTCTTTATTTGAAAGGCAGAGTTCATAGATGATCTCCCACTGCTGGTTTACTCTCCAAATGGCCACAATGACTGGGCTGGGCCAGGTCAAAGCCAGGAGCTTCTCTGGATCTCCCGTGAGGGTGCAGAGGCCCAACGATCTGGGCCATCTTTCGTGGCTGCCACAGGTGCACTAGCAGGGAGCTGGAGAGAAAGTGGAGCCAGGGCTAGAACTGGTGCCCTAATCTGCTATGCCAAGCGCTGGCCCTTTATTATTTATTTATCAGGTGGAGTTAGAGCGAGGGAGAGGCAGAGACAGAGAACTCTTCCATCCACTGGCTCACTCCCCAAATGGCCACAATGGCCAGGACCCGGCTTCCTCCAGGTCTCCCGCATGGGTCTAGGGGCCAAGCACTTGTGCCATTTCCACTGCTTTATCCGGCACATTAGCAGGGAGCTGCAACAGCGGGTCTTTTTCTTTTCTTTTAAAGATTTATTTATTTATTTGAAAGAGTTATACAAAGAAAGAAAGAGAGAAAGAGAAAGAGGGAGGCAGAGAGAGGTCTTCCATCTGCTAGTTCACTCTCCAATTAGCCACATTGGCCGGAGCTGGGCCCATCTGAAGCCAGGAGCCAGGAGCTTCTTCCGGGTCTCTCATGCGGATGCAGGGGCCCAAGGGCTTGGGCCATCTTCTACTGCTTTCCCAGGCCACAGCAGAGAGCTGGATGGGAAGTAGAGAAGCTGGGACTTGAATTGGTGCCCATACGGGATGCCGGCATGGCAGGCGGCAGCTTTATCTGCTATGCCACACCGCCCGCTCCACAGCCAGGTCTTGAACCAGCTGCCAAATGGGATGCAGCGTCGCAAGCAGCAGCTTAACCCATAATACCACAGTGCCGGCCCCAACTGTTTCTTTTTCTATTTATTTATTTGAAAAGCAAAGAGATAGAGGGAGGGAAACAAAGATAGATCTCCCATCAGCTAGTTCACTCCCTAAATGCCTGAAACAGCCAGGCTGAAGCCAGGAGCCCGGATGTTAGTACAGGTCCCCCAGCCGAGCGGCAGGGACTCGAGTATTTGAGCCGTTACCTGCTGCCTTCCAGCGCGTGCATTAGCAGGAAGCTGGAATTGGGAATAGAGCTGGGACTGGAACCCAGGCACTAATATCGGACAAGCGCGTCCCGACTGGCACAGAAAACCCACGCTAAGTGCCCATCTCTCAACTGTGGTTTTTTTTAAACTGCGTTTCTATACACTAATGATCCATCCAAAAAAGAAATTAAGAAAATAATTTCATTTACAATAGCATAAAAAATACTTAGACATCAACATAACCAAGGAGGTGAAAAACTTGTATACTGAAAACTACAAACAACTACTGCAAGAATTAGATACAGAATGCCATTCCACATTCATAGATCGGAAAACTTGACACTAACACAATACTACCCAAAGCGATACACAGATTCAAAACAAGCCAATGGATCTTTGACAGAAATAGAAAAACACACCTCTTCATTTGGAGTTTCAAAGAATCCTGAATAGCCATACAATCTTGATCAAAACAGTATGATACTGGCATAAGGACAGACATATAAACCAGTGGAATGGAACTGAGCGCCCAGAAATAAACTCCAACATCCGTGATTAACCAAGTTTCAATGAGGGTGCTAAGGCCAGTGGGAGAAAGATCACTCTTTTGAATAGTGCTGAGGAAGGTGAATATTCACATGCAAAAGAATAAAGCCAAATTCTACCATAGGCAAAACTTAAAATCAATCAAAGATCTAAATGCAAGAGTAAGAGATAGCACAGGGGCAAATCAGCAAGACCTTGGCTTTGATTGTAGTTTCTTAAACACATCACCAAAAACCGAGGCAACAAAAGAAAACAGAGACCGACTTAAAACCAAAAGTTTTTAGCCGGCGCTGTGGCTCAACAGGCTAATCCTCCGCCTTGCGGTGCCGGCACACCGGGTTCTGTCCCAGTTGCCCCTCTTCCAGACCAGCTCTCTGCTATGGACCGGGAGTGCAGTGGAGGATGGCCCAGGTCCTTGGGCCCTGCACCCCATGGGAGACCAGGAGAAGCACCTGGCTCCTGCCTTCCGATCAGCGCAGTGCGCCGGCCGCAGCACACCAGCCGCGGCGGCCATTGGAGGGTGAACCAACGGCAAAGGAAGACCTTTCTCTCTGTCTCTCTCTCTCACTGTCCACTGTGTCCGTAAAAAAAAAAAAAAAAAGTTTTTATGCATCGAAGGACACTAACAAAAGAGAGAACAGACAACCCACAGAACTGAAGAATGTATTTGTAAATCATATATACAATAAGGGTCTAGTCTATATAGAACTCCTACAGCTCAACAACAAAAGCCAATTTAAAAATAGTCCAAGAGTATGAACAGACATTTCTCCAAAGAAGACACATGAATGGTCCAGGGGTCCACGAAAAGATGCTCGATATTTATTAGCCATCAAAGCCACAAATGAGATATCACTTCACAACCACTAGGATGGCTATAATAAAAAACAAAACCAAGTGGAAAATAACAAATGCTTACTAAGACATAAAAAAATTGGAATATCCATACTCCTGCAGGGAATATGGCATAGCTACTTTGTGTTTTTGTTGTTGTTTTTAAAGATTTATTTATTTTAAAGTCAGAGTTACACAGAGAGAGGAGAGGCAGAGATAGAGAGAGAGCGCACGCGCATGCACGAGAGGAAAGAGAGGTCCTCCATCCGATGGGTCACTCTCTAATTGGCTGCAACAGCTGGAGCTGCACCGATCTGCAGCCAGGAGTTTCTTCTGGGTCTCCCATGCGGGTGCAGGGGCCCACGGACTTGAGCCATCTTCTACTGCTTTCCCAGGCCATACCAGAGAGCTGGACTGGAAGTGGAGCAGCTGGGTCTTGAGCTGGCGGCCATATGGGATGCCAGCACTTCAGGCCAGGGCATTAACCCACTGCACAATAGCGCCAGCCCTGGCATAGCTACTTTGAAAAAGAACTTAGTGGTTCTTCAAAAAGTGACCCCACAACTTTACTCCTGTGTGCAGCCCAAACAGCAGAGATTCAAACAAATGCCCTATGTGCAAATGGCCATAGCAGCATTATCCACTAAACTGCCAAGAGGTGGAAACAAATCAAGTGTTCATCAGATAAACGGATAACCAGAATGTGCTAGACCCACACAATGGAACGCAGCTGTACGAAAGAAGGAGGTCTGGTACAAGCTGTAACACAGACGGACACTGAAAACATTATACTAACTGAAATAAGTCTAACATGGAAGGACAACGTACGGCTCCACTGTGTGAACCATCTAGATTAGGCAAATTCATAAACACAGAAAGTAAGACCAGAGGTTAATGGGGGCTCAGGAAGGTGGAGAATGGGCAATTATTGCTTACAGGCTAGAGTTCCTGTTTGGAGTGATGAAAAAATTTTGGAAATAGTAGTGTTGATTGTGCAACATCAATGTAACTAATACCACTGAACTGTACACTCAAAAATGGTTGCAATGGGGCTGATGTTGGGGCACAGCGGGTGAAGCTGCCACTGTGACACTGGTACTCCACACTGGAGGACCAGCTCAAGTCCTGGCTCTTCTGCTTCCAAGCCAGCTTCCTGCTAACGCCCTGGGAATGCAGAAGATGGTCCAAGGGCCCGGATCCCCGCCAGTTGTGTGGGAGACCTGGACAGAGCTCCTGGCTCCTGGCTCTGGCCTGGCCTGGCTCTGGCTGTTGCAGCCATTTGGAAGGTCAACCAGAAGATGGAAGATCTCTCTTTGTCTCTGTAGCTCTGGCTTTCAAGTAAATAAATAAATCTTTAAAAACAAGCAAACAAAAAAGACAGGGATATGAAAACAAAACTAAGTGAAGCAGGGGCTGGTATGGCAGGTTAAGCTGCCTCCTGTGACGCCAGCACTCACAGGGGAGTGCAGGTGGGAGTTCCGGCTGCTTGGCTTCCAACCCAGCTGCCTGCGAATGCAGGAAAGCAATGGAAGATGGACCACATATGTGGGCCCCTGCCAGCCATGTGGGAAACCCAAAGGGAGTTCCAGACTCCTGGCTTTGACCTGGCCCAGCTCCAGCTGTTGCAACTATTTGGGGAATGAACCAACAAATGCAAGATTCTCTCTCTCTATCTCTGTCACTCTGTCTTTCAAATAAATAAGTCTTATAAAAAGTGAAGCAACACAATATTATCATCAAATTATAATTCAATCTTAAAAGCATCAAATAGGATGACAGTTTATTGTTAACTGACAGGTTCACAATGTGCCCCAACTGGGACTAGAACCCCGGGTGCCGGCGATGCGGGAGGAGGATTAGCCTAGGGAGCTGCGGCGCCGGCCGCAGGCTGAGCTTGAACAGTTCTGCAAAGGTGCACATGGCATCCGGGGTCTGGTTAGGGAAGGCTAAGCTGCTAACAGGTCCTAAGGGGAAAAGATCGCAGCAGAGGCTAACTGCAAGATCGCAGCAAGCACCGGGTAGGCTGGAGGGAAGGACAGCAGGCCTGGAAGACAGCAATGATGGGCCTGAGAGCTGACGGCAGAGGCTGAAGTCAAAGCACAAACGACACCCTCAGAGACAGGAAGACATATTCACAGATCATAGAGCTGACGAGTGCCTCACGCTCAGAAGCAGAAAGAACTCACAATTCAGTAAAAACACAAACAACCCAGCTTAAAGCTGGACAAAGGACTTGAACAGACATTTCTCCAAAGATAGCCAATCAGCACGTGAAAAATGCTCATATCTTTATCATTAGGGAAAAGCAGATCAAAATGATGGGATGCCCATTGTCACCCAATAGGAGGACATGAGAGATAAAACAATGACAAGTGTTATGGAAGAAGGGCAGGGACTGGAACTCTGAACCAGCGCTGGCTGGCATGTAACATGGCCTAGCCATTGTGGAAACAGAATTAAACAGAATTACCATGTAACCCAGCAATTCTACTCCTAAGCATACAGTCGAGATGAAACACATGATGTTCACACAAATGCTTGTGAACGACTGTTCCTAACAGCATTATCTGTAAAAGGCAGCACCTGGAAACAACCCACGGATGGATAAACAAATGTGGTGTAAACACACAGTGGGACATCATTTGGTGATTAAAAATAAAGAATGAAGTAGGTAGATGTGACAACACGGCTGGCCTTTGAAAACACTATGCTAATCACAGAAGCAAGACACAGCTCACGTAAATGAAATGTCCACAAGAGGCAAACCGACAGAGACCGAGGCAGACTGGGGCTGCAGGCTGCGGGCAGAGCAAAGGGGAACATGACTGCTAACTGGGTTTCACTAGCAGTTCTCATTCTCATTTTAATTTTATTTCATGCTTTTAAAAAAGATGTATTTATATATTTATTTTAAGGAGAGTGGAGTGATGCAGGGGTTGGGGGAAGAGAGAGAGAACTGATTGATTGATTTTCATCTGCTGCTTTATTGCCTTACTCTCAAATAGCCACAACGGCCTGGGCTGGACCAAGCTAAGGTCAGAAGCCAGGAACTCCACCTGGGTCTCCCACGTGGCTGGCAGGGGCCCAGTACTTGTTCCATTGTCCACCTTTCCCAGGTGCATTAGCAGGGAGCTGGATTGGAAGTGGAACAACCAGGACTCGAACTGGCACTCATGTAGGATATCGGGCATCATGGGCGGCGGCTTAACTTGCTGTGCCAAAATGCCAGCCCCTACAGTTTATTTTTTTTTATTAATTTTTTTTTTGACAGGCAGAGTGGACAGTGAGAGAGAGACAGAGAGAAAGGTCTTCCTTTGCCGTTGGTTCACCCTCCAATGGCCGCCGCTGCCAGCGCACTGCAGCCGGCGCACCGCGCTGATCCAAAGGCAGGAGCCAGGTGCTTCTCCTGGTCTCCCATGGGGTGCAGGGCCCAAGTACTTGGGCCATCCTCCACTGCACTCCCGGGCCACAGCAGAGAGCTGGCCTGGAAGAGGGGCAACCGGGACAGAATCCGGCGCCCCGACCGGGACTAGAACCCGGTGTGCCGGCACCGCAAGGCGGAGGATTAGCCTGTTGAGCCACGGCGCAGGGCCCCTTACAGTTCCTAATTTTAGATGTGATGGACACACAAATGTGATTATATTACACAAAACCTTTTTAATTGCTTATGAATGTCTCCATAAAACTTTTTTTTTTTTTTTTTTTTGGACAGGCAGAGTGGACAGTGAGAGAGAGAGACAGAGAGAAAGGTCTTCCTTTTTGCCGTTGGTTCACCCTCCAATGGCTGCCGCGGACGGCGCACTGTGGCCGGCACACCGCGCTGATCCGATGGCAGGAGCCAGGTGCTAGGTGCTTTTCCCTGGTCTCCCTTGGGGTGCAGGGCCCAAGCACTTGGGCCATCCTCCACTGCACTCCTGGGCCACAGCAGAGGGCTGGCCTGGAAGAGGGGCAACCGGGACAGAATCAGGCGCCCCGACCGGGACTAGAACCCGGTGTGCCGGTGCCGCAAGGCGGAGGATTAGCCTGTTGAGCCACGGTGCCGGCCAAACTTTTTTTTTTAAAAAAGATTTATTTATGTATTTGAAAGGCAGAGTTACAGAGAGGCAGAAAGAGAAGGAGAGGTCTTCCATCTGCTGTTTCAGTCCCCAGATGGCCACAACAGCTGGAGCCGTGTTGATCTGAAGCCAGGAGCTTCTTCCGGGTCTCCCATGCAGGTGTGGGGCCCAAGGACTTGGGCCATCTTCTAGTGCTTTCCCAGGCCATAGCAGAGAGCTGGATCGGAAGTGGAGCAACTGGGACTCAAACCAGTGCCCATATGGGATGCCAGCACTGCAGGCCCCTCTATAAAGCAGTTTTAAATATAGATGGGGGGAGGGGCAGGGCTGTGGCTCACTTGGTTAATCCTCTGCTGCATATGTGCACCAGGTCCTAGTCCCGGTTGCTCCTCTTACAGTTCAGCTCTCTGCTGTGGCCTGTGCTTGGGCCCCTGTACCTGCATGGGAGACCAGGAGGAAGCACCTGGCTCCTGGCTTCAGATCAGCATGGTGTAGCTCCAGCCATGGCGGCCATTTGTGGGAGTGAACCAACGGAAGGAAGACCTCTCTCTCTCACTGTCTAATTCTATCTGTAAAAAAAAAAAAAAAAAAAAAAAAAGATCAGGGGACCAGTGCTGTGACGCAGCAGGTTAACGCCCTGGCCTGAAGTGCACATCACATATGGGTGCCAGTTCTAGTCCCTGCTGCTCCTCTTCTGATCCAGCTCTCTGCTGTGGCCTGGGAAAGCAGTAGAAGATAGCTCAAGTTCTTGGGCCCCTGCACCCACGTGGGAGACCTGGAAGAAGCTCCTGGCTCCTGGCTTCGGATCAGCGCAACTCCGGCTGTTGCAGCAATCTGGGGAGTGAACTAGCAGATGGAAGACCTCTCTCTATAACTCTGTCTTTCAAATAAATAAATAAATAAATGTTTAAAAAAAAAAAAAAAACAATGGGGGCCAGTGCTGTGGCACAGCACGTAAAGCCACTGCCTGTAGTGCCGGCATCCCATATGGGCGCCAGTCCTTGGGCCCCTGCACTCGTGTGGGAGATACAGAGGAGCTTCCTGGCTTAGTATCAGCTCAGCTCCAACTGTTGCAGCCATCTAGGGAGTGAACCAGTAGATGGAGGATCTTTCCCTCTGTCCTTGCCTCTCTCTGTCTCTAACTCTATCTCTCAAATAAATAAATAAAATCTTTAAAAAGACATTCTGTCTTCAACCTGTTGAACTTGTTTCTCTGGTTATTGCTGGCTTTAACCATCTTTCTTCCCACAGACCATCACTGCTGTTAGAGCCTATCATTTATTTAAAAAAAAAAAAAGATTCATGATTGGATAACTAGGAAAATGTCATAACAGGAATAACAGCAATTTCTATCTATTGACTACCTATACAAACACATAAAATGCATACATGTAAACATGTATACAAATATACAAAATATTTTGTACTGGGCATTGTACTAGACTCTGGGCAAAGACTACAGAGTCTACCTCATTTAATCCTTACAAGAACCCATTTCATAGGTATTTTTATTCCCCTTGTACAGATTAAGAAATAGACAAAGAGGCTAAGCTGCTTGCCTAAGGCCATATAACTAGTAAGCCATGAAGCTGCGATCTAAATTGAAAGCATTTGTTCAGGCCCATTGAGTCTGAGAGGTGAGCTAGCAAGGCAGGTAAAAGTGAAGACAATTTTCACAAACAACCTAAACAACCTATCACAAGGTACTCATAAAACTCCACGACAGTCCCCAGCCTCGCTTAGGAAGGCTTTAGTAACCTTAGATGTCACCTTGTGTGCATATCAATATTTATTTTTTAATCCAACAGCAGCAGTTCTTCTAAAACAAACACACAGTCTCTGCTCATTCCCTCCACGCTTCATGGAAGCTCTCTGGTCATTTAAAAGCAGAAGACGAAGGGCAGCGTACTGAAGACCCCTGAATTAGATGATCTCCAAATCCCTTCCAACTCGGATGAGTTTAATGGTAGCCTCTATTAACTAATTAATTTAGTTTCTTTATTTGAAAGGCAGAGATAAGGGAGGGTAGGGAGGACAGGTATCTTCCATCCACTGGTTCACGGCCCAGATGGCAGCAACAGGCAGGGCTGTGCCAGGCTGAAACCAAGAGCTTCATCCGGGTCTCCCGTGTGGGAGCAGGGCCCAGGCACTCGGACCATCTTTCCACTACTTTCTCAGGCATCTGAGCAGGGAACTGGATTGGAAATGGAGCAGTCAGGACTCAAACCAGCACTCACATGGTACGCCAGCACTGCCTGCGGCAGCTTGACCCGCTGTGCCAGAACGTGGGCCCCACTACTTGTTTTTTAATGAGGAGCTGCATGTCGAGTTTATACACCATTTAATCATGGATTAAACATCCTGAAAACACAGATGACAACAATGTACCCGAGAAGCAAACTCATTAACTGCTGGTCCTGAAGACTTCTAGAGAATTCTTCCATCAGCAGATGTGGTAATCCGCATGTTTACTGTAGATAACACACTTAGACACAGAAAATGTCCCAGCATGAATAGACAAAAGTACCAATACCCCTGCCTACCAACATTCTTTACCCGAGTCAGATGCTTTTACAGTGCACAAAGCACATCACGTGGGGCCAGCACTGTGGCAGCGTGGCTGAAGCCACCGCCTGTATGCAGGCGTCCCAAATGGGTGCTGGGTCAAGTCCTGGCTGCTCCTCTTCCAATCCAGCTCCCTGCTGATATGGGTGGGAAGGCAGCAGAACATGACCCAAATGCTTGAGCCCCTGCACCCATGTGAGAGACCTGGATGAAACTCCTAGCTTTGGTCTGGCCCAGCCCTGGCCACTGTGGCCATTTGGAGAATGAAACAGTGGATGGAAGACCTCTCTCTCTGTCTCTGTCTCTCCCTCTCTGTAACTCTGCCTTTCAAATAAACACCGTAGCAGGTAAAAGCCTTCACCTGCAGTGCCGGCATCCCATATGGGTGCTGGTTCAAGTCCCTGCTGCTCCACTTCTGATTCAGTTCTCTGCTATGGCCTGGGAAAGCAGCAGAAGATGGTCCAAGTCCTTGGGCCCCTGCACCTGCATGGGAGACTTGGAGGAAGCTCCTGGCTCCTGGCTTTAGACAGGCCCAACTCTGGTTGTTGCGGCCACTTGGGAAGTGAACCAGCGGAAGTCTCTCTCTGCCTCTGTAATTCTGCCTTTCAAATAAATAAATGAATCTTATAACCCCCTCCCCCAAAAAAAGCATATCATGTAAACCCGGGTCTTGCAACATTCCTGTTACCATTAGACTCATTTTAAGAGAAGTAAACTGAATCTCAGATTAAAAGGTCTATCTCGTCTTTTACAGAAGTAGAATTTCACATTGTTTTTCTAAATTAGAAAACAATATTGTTATTTCTCTGAAATTAAATGCTCACTCAGTGAAAGCATGGCAATGATTAACCTGCAAATGTGCAATCTCTCTAGAAAAGAGGCAGGGAGTAAGAGAATCTGGTCTAGAGCAACTAAAGACCAAGACAAACTATTACTTTGGGTGAGAGGGAAGCAATTACATTAAGTAATTTTTCAGACTGTGTTAACCCAAGCTTAAAGCTTACCTAATGCAAAGTTGTATTCCTGGGTTAAAGTTCCTATGCCATGGCCTCCAAAAAGCAGGACGAATGAGTTAGGAAGAGGTACTCATTTCTCAGCTTTGCTTCAGATGAACATCCCACTGACTTCTGGAAGGAAAAAAAATCCCGTTGGGAATGTCAGAGATGCTGGTGCTATTCACTGTGAACACGGCCTCGCTGCCAGACACGACCCTCGCTGCCAGACACCACACTCGTGTGTGAGCAGCACAGAGGAAAACCACCAAGACGGGTGTGCTTGGTGACATGAACTTTCATTTTTGCAACTCCTTAGCTTTTGCCTTCGCATTCATTTAAATATATATATATATATTTTAGTAATTTTAGGTCTACAGAAACGTTGCAAGGACAGTGCAGTTCCCTTGTGCTCCTCACTCAACCTCCCTGAACACTTGCGTGTCACCAACGGGGCACCTTTGTTAGAACCGGGGAAGCAAGGGGGGTCAGTGTGCACACAAATCCTCAGAATGAAAAGCCTTGGAAAAGTGCTTGTGGTCACAGCTTTCTTCCCAACTGGAACACCTCACACGAAAAACTTCGTAAAACCTACTTCAGGAGTTTTAGAAAACAAGCCACCTACTTTATGACGTCTGATCACAACCGCCTTCCACTGTAAGCCGCAGCGGAGGCTCGTGCCCCAGAGTCCAGGGAAGAGGTCTGCTCCAGGCACGAGCGCCTCCGGCAGTCAGCTTCCCCTTACATTTCAGCAGAGCCAAGAAGTTCTCAGCTGCGCCCTGTGTGCAGGACGCGGGATAAGAAGCCCAAAACAAGGCCCTGGGAGGCCGCAGGTAAGGACTCAAGTAAGTGGGTCCTGTACCCACGTGGGAGACCCAAACGGAACCCCCTGCTCCTGGTCTCCGGTGGCCCTGGCCCACCCCCAGTTACTGTGGGAATCTGAGCGAACCAGGAGATGGGTGCCCTCACTGTCTCTCAAAAAAGAAAGAAAGAAAGAAAAGAAGATAGAGCATAAAGACATACACTTTAAAATTTCTGAAATCAGGACGCACTTGCTGACTAACAGTGTTAATAGTTGTCACCGCCTGGCTGGCGCCGCGGCTCACTAGGCTAATCTCCACCTGCGGTGCCGGCACCCCGGGTTCTAGTCCCGGTTGGGGTGCCGGATTCTGTCCCGGTTGCTCCTCTTCCAGTCCAGCTCTCTGCTGTGGCCCAGGAGTGCAGTGGAGGATGGCCCAAGTGCTTGGGCCCTGCACCTGCATGGGAGACCTGGAGAAGTGCTGGCCGCAGCGGCCACTTGGGAGCTGAACCAACAGAAGGAAGACCTTTCTGTCTGTCTTACTGTCTAACTCTGCCTGTCAAAAAAGAGTCGTCACCGCCCGACAAGGAAAAAGCACTCCTGTGAGAGTGGCGAATGTTTTCAGGGGCACAAGGGAAGAAGCTGTGCGGAAGAACATGGACACAACTCGGACCTGAAAGTGCTCGGACGCGGAGCGCTCAGAATGTGGGAACACCTAATGGACACTGCAGCCATCTGTTTTTACCCCTTTCACATGAGTGGATTTGCAATGTGCACTGATTTTTAAATGCCTGTGTACACCTAAACGTGTTTTCGACAAGAATGGAAGTCTAAACGACAGGAAACCATCATGCCCCGGCTTAGCTGGCAGTGCCCCTCCTCCTGGCGACACTCAGCAAGAGCGCATGGCCAGCTATCCTGGGGCAAGCGGCAGCCAGAAAGACTCCAGACAGACAAAGCGGCTCCCCTCAGCACACGCGCGAAGCCACCCTGGGCACTGCAGCAGGAGGGCTGTCTGTCTAACCTTGCGCGTCTTCCTGTGAAAAGCAAAATCGTTCTCAGATTTCCTGCTTAGGAGGCAGATTCCTGCCTGGATCCACGGCAGGTGGAGTGGGAGAGCCAGGGCAGGAATCTGCTGTGTAAGTAGGAAACGCGGGCACAATTTAACCAAATTAACGCACCCACACTCCTCTCCCGAGGACCTCGGTGTACCCACGGCTGCGGAGAGCGGGCATCGAGAGAGGGGGCTCAGGAGACGCCCCGACAGCTACGCGACAGGCTCCCTTCAGCCCCACTTGAGCACCACACACGGCTTCACCCTCCCGAATTCCGGGGCGCTGTGCGCCCCCGCCACCCACTTCCAGAACTTTGTCTTCACTCCAAAATCCCTGTCCGCATTCAACGCCAAGCGCCTCCCCCGAGGCTCCGGGAACCCGCACTCCTCCAGGCACTCCACTGCGGGGGTCTCCACCCGCGCCGGCCCGGCTGGCATCTCGTCCCCCTCACCGCGGGGTGTCTCGAGCACCCCGACACCCGCAGCTCCGCCGGGGAGCCCCTCCAGGAGGAGACTCCGCCTGGAGACGGGCCGGGGTCAGCGGGCAGGAGCCGTGCAGCCCTGGAAACCCCGGGGTCCACCGGGCTGCTCCGGCCCGGGCGACACCTGTCAGATTCCAGACCGGCCGGCGGCCGAGTCACCGAGAATGTCACCCGTGCGGGGAAGCCCCGCGGGGTCATGAGTCACCTTCCGAGGCTCCGATCCGGGCAGGGCCGCCCCGCCCTGCCCAGACAGTCCCGGTTAGGAGAGACGGACGCAGAATGGGGAGAGAGAGAGAGAGGGGGGCGGACAGCTGCGAAGTCCTGCCGGCTCAGGCCACGGACGCGGCTCAGGACACAGGCCAAGGGGACGGCCACCAGCGAACTCGGGGGCTCTCGGGCAGAAGGAGCCAACCGACGGGAGCCGAGGCGCGACGCAGCTGACAACAGGTGACACAGCCAGCCACCGCGGTGCGACGCCGAGGGGAGCGGGGCACGGCCGCAGCCCGCTTCCCGGCCTCGGCTCTGCGGGCCCGGGGCGCGCCCACCCCGCGCCCCGAAAAGCCGGCGGGCGGACGGGGGCGGGATCTCCAAGCGCTCCGGCGGCCGCGGGGTGACCTTGGACGGGAGGCTGCCCCGGGGGCCCAGGTGTCGCGGTCGGTGCGCCGCAAGGGACGGCGGGCGTCGGACCGGAGCGCGGGGGTTCCGAACGCCCGCGGGCGGCTTCAGCATCCCGCTCGACCGAACGGGCCCGGGGGGCGCCCGCAGCGCGCGCGCCCCGGCCTGCGGGGAGCCCTCAGCCCCCTCCCCGGCTCCCCTTCCCCGCATCCTCGCGGCCCGCCGCCCCGACGCCGCCGTACCTGCCAAGGGCCCCGCGCTCGCATCCCAGACCCAGAGGAGCTCCCGCCGCCGCCGGCGCCAGGCCTGTTCCAGCGGTCGCAGCCGCAACAGCCTCAGCCTGCGCCTCCCGCCCCCGGAAACGCTTCCCGGTCCCGCCCCCCGAAACTGCCAGTACTTCCGGGAGTGCGGCCGCGAGCGAACTCCAATGCGCATGCGGGACGCAGTTCATGGGCGGGGCGTAGGGGGAGAGGGCTCCGAGACAGCCTGCGCCTGCGCAGTGGTGTCGGGAGCCGGTCCGTCAGGTTTGAGCTTCGCTGGCTGGCATTGCAGAGCCCATACTTGACCTGGCAGAGACGATGTCAAAATCCGTGTCTGCTTCAGCAGCGCCCATCCGGCTGTTTGACACAGAGTGGACGCCTAGAAGGGGCCCGTGACATCCAGTGCCCTCTGGGTGGCCGCATTGGCTGGGCGCCAGGGTCAGACATGGGGTACAGGAGCACCTCCACTGGCCTCCGGCTCTCCCACGCGCCGCCCCTGCCCGCCTCCCTTCCTGCCTTCGCTTCCGCGACCTTCGGAGCTGCGTGGAGACCAGGGAGCTCACTAGACGCGCAGCGACCCGAAGTCCCGGCAGCTGCAGGGGGCCGGCTCTGCAGAGGGGCCCTGGGTGTGGGTGGACGCCCCTGCCCGGCCAGGCTCCGCAGGAGGGCGGCGCGTGTCTCAGCGCGGAGAGCGGGGTTCCCACCCGGGTCCGCTTGCTGCTTGAGTGTCGGAGGGCAGACTGGGACTGTCCCGGGGAGTTCTATAAGGGACTTCTAGGAGACGAAGCCGCAGATGGGGTGGGCACAGAACAGCTGCCGAAGATTCTGCCCGCAGGGTCTACGCTCCATCCTCCCCCCCCCAGCCCAGCTGGAGCAAAGCCCCACAGACAGGGCGTTCTAGTACTTTCCTCCCTCAGCCTCCCTAAAAACAAACAAACAAACAAACAAAAATACTCCGCTCATTTCTGTTCAGATCTCAGAAGCGGCCCCTTGATCTCAGGGGAGCTGCACCTGGCAAGGCTCAGGATTGAGCCAACCTCACTCTTCGAAATTGGGCTTGTGACCAACATCTTGCCAATAAACGTAGAAGTCATTGAGTGGGAATGCTGGGAAAAACGTTTCTACAAAATGCACTAAGACTTCGAGCTGGGAATACTCCTAAAGGGCTTTGCCACTTTATCTTCTTTCTGCCTCTAAGCGGGTCTGAAGTGTGGACGTTCGGCCACTGTCCTGTGGCTAGGAAGTGACCAGCAAAACAAGAAGACGGAGAGGGCCTGGCTGCTGGGACGTTAGGCCGCAGGCTCCATCTTTGGACTGCTTCCCCCAGGGGTTTTCTTGAGTACAACAAATCAACTTCTTGGGTAGAGTTTACTTCCAAAAATAGTGTGGACTCTATATCTCCACTTATCACTGCTGCAGCCAAATACATAAAATTGCCAGGAGAAATACGGAACACACTCTTTTAAATGCATGGATAAGCCTGTAAGGAAACCAGGAAAGTCCTTTGAGGCTAGGAAGCGAGCAGAAATCCAAGTCTCGGAAGCTAGAATTGATGGTCAGATGTGTGCCCAGGTGCAGCCTGCAACTGCTGTGACCGGTTAATGCGTGTGCTAAGCTGACAGATGCTTCGAGAACTGGCTCTGGAGATAGGGAATACACAGATGCCGCTGATAGGAGCATCTACCTGGGTCCTCGCAGTGGAAGAGCCAAATTGCAACATCAGTTTGGGTCCCAAGAAGGAATATATCTCCAAGGGAAGGATAAACTCAAGGAGGAATCCGCACACAGCAAGGACGTGAACTCTCTTTGCTTTGGCTCAGGGTGGAAGGGGAAATATTAGCCCAGTGGATTCATGGCCCAAGTTGGGCCATACAATTTGCCTGAGGCAAAAGCCTATGAGCTAAACTTTCTAATTTCAAGTTTACTTGCGTAGGTAGTACCTAATGTACTTGGCCAACACCAACATGAACCCTCGCTGTAAGAACTCCCGTCAGGGCCAAGGTGGTGGCACAGTGGGTTGAGCTGTTGCCTGTAACGCTGGCATCCCATAGGAGTGCGGGTTCAGGTCCTGGCTGCTCCACTTCCCATCCAGCTTCCTGCTCATATGTCTGGAAGGACGACCAGCTCCCTGTTAATGTGTCTGGGAACGCAGAAGAAAACGGCCCAATGCTTGGACCCCAGGCCTCCTCATGGGTGTTGTGGAGTGAACTGGCAGATGGAAGATGTCTCTCTCTCCTTATCTGTAACTCTGCCTTTCAAATAAATAATTTTTTTTTTTAAAAAAAGAACTTCAACACAAGTTTCAACAGATAGGAGTTCCAAATGAATATGAATTCACAACCAGAAACCACAAAACCCATGATGAAGAAATAAGCAGAGAAGACAAGGAGCAGAGGCAGATCCACAACCACTTTAGATATTAGACATTTTAGAACTAGGACATAGGGGCTGGCGCTGTGGCGCAGCAAGTTAATGCCCTGGCCTGAAGCGCCAGCATCCCATATGGGCACCAGTTCTAGTCCTGGCTGCTCCTCTTCTGATCCAGCTCTCTGCTCTGGCCTGGGAAAGCAGTAGAAGATGGCCCAAGTTATTGGTCCCCTGCACCTGCATGGGAGATCCAGAAGATGCTCCTGGCTCCTGGCTTTGAATCGGCGCAGCTCTGGCCGTTGTGGCCATCTGGGGAGTGAACCAGCAGATGGAAGACCTCTCTCTCTGTCTCTACCTTTTTCTGTAACTCTGTCTTTCAAGTAAATAAAATAAATCTAAAAAAAAGCTAAAAAAAGAATTAGGACATAAAATAACCAGGTTTTAAAAAGCAAACAGGAAGCTAAAAGCACAAGTAAGAATCAAAATACTCAAGAAAATTACCAGGCGAGTGTGAAAAGAAATCACATAGGAGTTATTGACACAGCTATTAGAATATTTTAAATCAATGGGTAACTCATTTGAAAGGATAAATACAAAATGAGGTACAGCTGAAAGGAAACCAGTGCATTGGAAGACAGATTTGAATAACCGGAAAGGCATGCGGAGAGATGCGGAAATGGGAACGAATGGGGCGGTCCAGAGAGATGCGGAAATGGGAACGAATGGGGAGGTCCAGCACCTGCTCTTGGGCACTCAGGAGTGAATGAATGTGGGTCGGCAGCTGTCAAATAATGAGGGGTGAGAAATTCTCCAGAACTGGTGGGAGAAGCCCCAAGGAAGGACAATTAATCCAAAGCAGGATAAGGAGGAAGAATACCCACTTCACACTGTTAAAACCACTGAACGGGGTGCGCTTGTGCTAAGCCGACAGCTCACTGACCAAAGCCAAGCACGGGGCTGATTTCAGAGTTAAAGTAGGAGGAGCTGTGAAGGTTCACACAAAGGAGGCGGCTCCCAGGGAGGGTCCAAGGCAAAGTCCTTAGTTCAGTGAAGCCAGGGGGCTTCATCGCCCACAAACATTTTGACTGATTTTAAACTTGCAATTAAATATGAATGTTAAAATTCTCAGGGGTACCATTGAAAGTATAGAGTTCTAGTCCAAGCCAGGAGAAAAGTTGCAGAATTAAAAGAAAAAGAAAAAGAAAGGAAGAAAAGAAGGAAGAAAATAGTAACAGAAACAAAATAACATAAAAAGTCAGCGTAGGGAGCTGGCGCTGTGGCATAGCGGGTTGGGCCGCCATCTGCAGCGCCGGCATCCCATAGTGGCTCTGGTTCAAGTCCCTGCCACTCCACTTCCAATCCAGCTCCCTTCTTATGCGCCTATGAAAGCAGAGGAAGATGGCCCAAGTACTTGAGCCCCTGCACCCATATGGGAGACCTAGACAAAGCTCCTGGCTCCTGGCTTTGGCCCAGCTCCGGCTGTCGCATCCATTTGGGGAGTGAACCAGCAGATGGAAGATTTCTCTCTGCCTCTGCCTCTCCCTCTCTGTAACTCCACCTTTCAAATATCTTTTTTTTTTTTTTTAAGTCAGGGTAGTCATTTATTTTAGTGGTTAAGATATCCACACCCCATATAGGAGTACTTGGGTTCAAGTCCTGGCTCCAGCTCTTGAATCCAGCTTCCTGCTAATGCAGACCCTGGGAGGCAGTGATGATGAGTCAGGTGCTCAGGGCTCTGCCTCCCACATGAGTGAGCTCTTGGCTCCTGGCCTCGGCTTGGCCCAGCCTTGGCGCTGAGGGCATTTGGGGATGAAACAGCACAAGGAGCTCTTCCGTCTGCCTCTCTCTCTGTCTTGTTGCCTTTTAAATCAATAATTGAAAAATACAAAGTGCAAAATAAGGTGAAAAATAAATTCAAATGTATCCGTAATCACAGTAAGTGTGTATTTAAAAAAATCCTAAGCCTTCTAGTTAAATGACAGATTGTAATACTAGATTTGTCAAAAAAAAAAAAGAAATCAAGCCGTACACTGTTTATTAAAGTACAAACATACAGCAAGTTTGAAGTAAAACCACAGTAAGAGATTCTGGGCTGGTTTAGCTGTGGACTACTGGACAGACTATAAAGCGAAAAGCGCTGGCGGACACACTGGGTGCATGGCAGTGCTGTTCTCGGCACTTGTT
Source organism: Sylvilagus floridanus (assembly GCA_949820135.1). Taxonomy (NCBI): domain Eukaryota; kingdom Metazoa; phylum Chordata; class Mammalia; order Lagomorpha; family Leporidae; genus Sylvilagus; species Sylvilagus floridanus. The sequence goes on along the minus strand of OX463243.1, from coordinate 92,124,686 downwards.
GGGCTCCTTGTGAGGGACCTGACTTCTCACCCCAGGGGCGTGAGGACGGTCACCAAGACAGGGTGGGAGCAGTGTGTGTTGTCCACACAGAGGGCTGTGAGTCATGGCGCCTGCCCTCTGCCACAGGTGAGAGAGATAACACAGAATAGAAATGAGCAGTGCCCCAAGGACAGACAACAGGATGACAGGTGAGCCCTTGTTGCTATAAGCAAACAAGGTTTCGGGAGGCAGGTGTGGTCAGGCGGCTTTGACTAATGTAGCATGAACCCTGTGTCGTGTGCGTCATTTCCAGGTGGGCACGTTAAGGCCCTGTGCTTGAGTCCCGTGAGTCATGCTATTGTGTTGATACCACAGCTACACTTAATAGGAGATGACTAATACAGACAGACAATTTCATAATGAGAGATGGGTCATCTCCCCACGAGAGCCTAATGATGCTAAATTGTATCCACAGGTTGAAATAGTTTCAAACTGGGGTCTGGAATAAACCTTGTAGAACTATAAGAAGAAAGACAAACTCAGCATCAGGCAGAGATAACCGTCTGTTGCAGTCGCTCAAGGTGGCTTAACCCCCTGCGTCACAACAGCGGCTCCTCCCTTCAAAAAAAAATCTCGTTGAAACCTTGTCACCCAGGTGACGGTATGGGAAGGCAGGGCTTTGGAGGTGACTAGGTCACGAGGGCCCACCCTCGCGAGTGGGATGAATGATTCATAAAAAGGAAGAAGTGTAGGGGAGGCGTTCAGCTCCTTTTTACCCCTTTGTCCCTCTGTATCCCCTGCTGTGGCGGTACCCAGTGCTCCCTCCTGGTGGAGGATCAGCATTCAAGGTGCCATCTTGGAAACAGAACGTGCCCTCACCAGACACCAGCGCACTGGCACCTGAGGACCCAGACAGGACAGGTATAGAGTGTGATAAAAACATTGTTCTGTGAAGTGTTTGGAACGTTTATGACAATTGACAGGTGTGGGGCTAGCATCTGGCCCCCCGCAGTTAAGCTGCTCTTTGAGCCGCCTGAGTCTCCTATCGGGTTTCAACCCTGGCTCCGGCTTCCTGCAGATGTGAACCCTGGGAGCCCTGGGAGGCTCAAGCACTGGGTCCCTGCCACCCACGTGGGGGACCTGGATGCAGTTCACGCCCAGCCAAAGTGGGTATCTGGGGAGTAAACCATGGGCGTTCTCTGTCTGCATCTCTCTCTGGTTACAGTGTGGAGGCTGTGGGCTCTGGGAGAGGAGAGGAGGCCCCAGCATGGGCTCAAAGGTCAAGGATGGCTCCTAGAAGAAGTGGCACCCAGCCTGAACGCTCAGGGATGGCTGGAGAGTTCCTACCTGCTGATTCACTCCCTAAACATCCCCAGTGACTGGGGCTGGAGCAGGGGTTAAAGGTGAGAGCTGGAACTCAATCCAGATCTCCCCCAGGGGTCACAGGGACTCTGTCCCCCCCCACCCCCACCCCCCCCCCACCCCCCCCCCCGCCATCGCCACTGCCTCCCAGGGGCCACATTACTGGGAAGCTGGAGTCTGGAGTAGGGCTGGGGGCTGAATTCGGGGATCCAAGGTGGGAGGCGGCTCACCCCCTTTTGTTATGTGTTTCTGTTAGGCGTCACAAAGCTCACCAAACACTGGAGTAAAAGGAAGGATTTATGGGGGAAAACGCAGCAGATGGGAGGGGTGGGGCAGCGAAGGGAGGAGAAAAAAGGACTGCGTGTCTGGGAAGGGGGTCTAATATACCTTTTCCAGGGGGCGGGCAGTGAGGTAGGGGTTAGCCAATCCCATTAGGTTGGGGACGGAGCTTGGGCCATGTGGCTACCTGGCTTTCAGTAATGGCGGCTGGAACTGGGGCTGTAGAATGTAAATCAAGGGCAGATCATGCCACAGATAAGACTCCACACCTGGCCATTTTCCTAACACCTTTCCCCTGGGGCGCTGGCCTTAGGGGCACTTATACACGTGCTCAGCAGGAAATCTGAAGTACACGGAGTCTGGCGGATTGTAGCTGAAAAGGGACTCACTCAGAGCATGCTGGGTAGCTCACGGAGTCCTTGGCAGGGCTGGAAAATCAAGCTCTGTGACTGTGTAGCCAAGCCACAACTGGGCCACAGAACTGGAATGGCCAGGACAGCAACGTCGCCACTGCTGACCCCACAGCCCAGGCCACAGGGCCGCCTCCCCCGCTGCTGTGAAAGCAGCCCCCCTCCCCCCCCATGCACTGGCTACAAGTCACAGTCCCCTGCCAGCTTTGCCTGGGCCCATGTCCCACTTGAGCTACAAGGGAAGCTGGAAAGGCACAAGCTGACCCTTTGGGCTTCTACAGCGGGAGGTGAGCTCTGCCTCCCTCCAAGTCCCATGGTGGGCGATTCCTTCCTTCCTTCCGCACAGGGTGGGTGCACAGGGTGGGTTCCCTGCTGGGCAGTCGGGAAAAGTCAGCCCATGCTCAATTCAGGACCTACGGAGCAGAGACCAGACAGGGGCTCTGGCGTCAGCTGTGCTCCTGGTACAGCGAATACAGCTGGAACCTGGGGTCAGAGTGGGACTCCAACTCCCCCTCTCTGAGCCGAATTTCTCTCCCAGCTCTGGGGGAGCCCTCCCCTGCCCCCAGCAGGGACTCTGCCTTGCTACTGCATGGTGCCGTGTGTGAGGGCAGGGCCAGGGTGAGGCCAGTGTCTGAGCTGGGACCTGTCCCCTGCCCCACCACAAACGTGAGGGAGCTGGGAGGGAGACAGGAAGGGCCCCTGGTGCTGTTTCCTCTTTGGGGAGTGGGTGAGAATCTCCTTCCCCAAATGGACACCAAACCAAAATAGGGAGTGGCGGGTGGCAGGGAAGGAGAAGAGGAACGTGTGCGAGCGTTCTCAGTATCACAGAGACGGAGTGCGGCAGGGGTGGGGGGGGGTGGCGGCAGCACGTTGATTCGGAGGAGAGAAGTAGAGCAGCCATTTGCTTATGAAATGTAGCATGCGGTGCTCACGGGCCACACAGCACTGTGCCCTTGTCTGTGCTTAGACATTTGCCTTGTCTTGCTCCTTCGGACAGAAATGGGCAGTGGAGGCTGTCTGCTGTTTGCCCCTGGCTCCCCGCCCACCTCTGTGTCCTGGGAGGCTGATCTGGGTGACTCCTTCCTCTGCTGCCTTCCAGTCTGTGTGGCCCAGGGAGCCCCAGAGGAGACTGGGGGGAGAGGGGAGTGTGCACGTGCAGTGTATTTTCCAGGTTTCCTCCCTGCAGAGTCACCAGGCCTGGCGGAGTCTTTGGATCAGCCTCAGCCCCACCAGCAGGCCTCTCTGTCCAGGTCCCTCCCGCACCCCTGCAGATGAGCGTGATGACAGCTCCCAGTGTTCCTGGCCCTGGGGTCTGTGTCATTTGTCCCTGCTGCTCTTCCTAAAGCCTGGTCATGTTTTGGTAAATGATGCCATTGCTCACCTCGCCCCAGGGACCCGGCGTGAGTGAGCTGTCTGCTCCAGCTGGTGGCGAGCATGAGTGAGGGAATGCTTCTCTCCCCAGAGAGAAACAAGAGCCCACAGGCACCAAAAATCAGGCCTTGAGGGCCGCTCGAGAGCCTGATTGTGAGGGAGTCAGAGTTAGAGAGACAGAGAGAGTGTTCATCCACTGGTTCCTTCTCCACGTGACTGCCACGACCAGCACTGGGCCAGGCTGAAGCCAGGAGCCAGGAGCTTCCTCCAGGTCTCCCCCGTGGGTGCAGGGGCCCAAGCACTTGGGCCATCTTCCGCTGCTTTCCCAGGCCATAGCAGAGAGCTGGATTGGAAGTGGGGCAGCCGGAACATGAACTGGCACCTATATGGGTGGCTTTACTCACTACCCCACGATGCCAGCCCCAAGATCTCCTGGTTTTTAAGTGTTGGCACAGATTAAGAATCACGCTGTGAGCCGGTCGTATGAATTCCTTTTTCGTCCTTAATGAAACATGCAGAAGTCCGGTTGGCTTGCGGTTCTGCAGGTTCTCAGCCCCAGACTGGGCAGGTCCCATCGATTACACTTCTACTGAAGGCTTCCTGCATGCAAGTCCCTCGATAGCACAGAGCAAGTCAGGGCGTGCACGCGCCCACGTGTCTCTCTTCTTTTTCTTTTTTTCCCCTAAAGGTTTATTTTATTTATCTAAATTACAGAGAGGGGAGACAGAGCGCCTGGAACTCTACCCGGGTCTCCCAGATGGGAGGCAAGGGCCCAAGCACTCGAGCCATCTTCCACTGCCTTCCCAGGTGGGTTAGCAGGGAGCTGGATCAGAAGTGGAGCAGCCGGGACTTGAACCTGCACCCACATGGGCATAAGCAGTGGCTGAACCTGCTGTGCTACAAGGCCCACTCCCAAGGTCTCTCTTCTTACAAAGCTACCAGGGATCCACCGGGGGCTCCACCCCCACGACTCCATCTGATTCGATCACTTTTCCAAAAGCCCCACCTATGAGCGCATTAATCAGATTAAGTATTCATCTGCTTCGTACCATTAACGTAAGACTGGGAACAAAACTGCATGGTTCAGGATCCAAATCATATTCAAACCACAGCACCAGGCAAACAATTGGGTGGCTGAACTTGGTGCCCAGTGTTTGGTCTCGGCTCTCAGCACGAGCCTACATGGGAAGAACAGCCTAGGGGAGGGATCTCCGTGAGTAGGCTATTTATGAGACTCTAGGAGGTGTCCCTCTGGGGACAGCAGAGAGGCCTGGCTGTGCCACCTCCTCCACAGACGCTGGGAGGCAGGGCCCACAAGCCCGCGTGCCACGATGCGGCTCTGCAGCCCGCCGCCTTGCTGCGCCTGCCTGGCCCATCAGGTCTAATGTGGGTGTCAGCAGAAAGTAAATTAAATGCGCTCAGCTCTAATTTGCAAAGGAAACATTTTGTGGCAGTAACTAAACAGAGCATTATGTTTTAATCAGGTTTTTAAAATGTGGCTTTAAAAATCATTTTATTGTGCAGAAGCTGGTATCCAAAGAGCAGTAATTCCTTAAGTAACAGTATGCTAACGCAGTACCCTCTCGTCTTGCGCATCCTACCAGCTGGGGCCCTTGCTGGATGCTCTTAAACTTGCGGTGTTTTGCGGGTGCTACTCTGCCTCCCAGTCGCCCCGTGGGCAGCCCCAGGAGCAGGCTCTCTCTAAGGGCTGCCTTGGCCTTGGCTTTGATGGGAATGATTCATCATCCCTCCGTTCTGTTGAGTTTGCGTGCATGAGTGCGTGTGTATGCTTATTCATGCAGCAGCCATGTGTATACTGCTAAGCAAGCATTTGGCAAACATTAGCCCAGTGCAGTCTCCCGCAAGCCCTCGGCGGACCTGCTGTCCTTACCTCTGTCTTTCTGGACGAGGCACAGAGAGGTAAAGTAACTAGCTGAAGGTCACACAGCCGGCGAGTGCTGGAGAAGAGGGTCCTGAATCGGTGCTCTGAGCTCCCATGCTGAGCCTCCCCCCTTCCTGCCCCCAGCCCAATGTCTGAAGACCCCAGTCCATGGGCCTTTCTGCGCTTGGTCCTGTAAGGGCCAGATAATTTTCCCGTGGGATGCTGAGACTTGAAGGCTGGGCAGTCACGGGTGGGCTGTGTCCCTGGGCAGGGGAGCAGTGGGTGTGGCTTTGCGTGGGCTCTGGTTAGCTAAGCTGGAACTGCATTTCCCAGAATGCCCTTCCTCGTGTGGTTCTGGGAGAGGGCTGGCTTTTGGAGAAATTTGGGTGAGATTAAGGAGGCGGAGGAGCCGCAGCCTGGGTTACGGTTCTCAGGACCCTGCTAACTCCCATGTTGAGACCTGGGATTAGCAGACTTGGAAAAACCAGCGACCCCGCTCCCATATCCAAAGGCAAATCCCCACGGCAAAGCCCTTAAGAAAGATGGTTCCTGAACTCTTGCTTCTCTGAGCAAATGGCCAAGGGGAGGACTGGCAGGGGCTGGATGCTGGAGCTGTGTGGAGTGCTCAAGGTCATTTGGGTTTTAAAGATTGAGATCCTGGGGCCAGTGTTGTGGCGTAGTAGGCTATGCCTCGACCTAGGGTGCTGGCATCCCATATGGCTGCCGGGTCGTGTCCTGGCTGCTCCTCTCCCAATCCAGCTCTCTGCTAATGGCCTGGGAAAGGAGTGGAAGACGTACTTGGGCCCCTGCACCCATGTGGGAGACACAGAAAAAGCTCCTGGCTCCTAGATTTGGCCATTTGCAGAGTGATCCAGCAGATGGAAGATCTCTGTGTCTGTAACTCTGTCAAATAGATAAGTCTCTAAAAAAAAAAAAAAAAAAAGATTTGAGATCTGATTTCTCATTGCACAATCTCCACCTTTTAAAGTGCACAACCGGCCGGCGCCTGGTTCAACAGGCTAATCCTTTGCCTTGCGGCGCCGGCACACTGGGTTCTAGTCCCGGTCGGGTCACCAGATTCTGTCCCGGTTGCCCCCCTTCCAGGCCAGCTCTCTGCTGTGGCCCGGGAGTGCAGTGGAGGATGGCCCAAGTGCTTGGGCCCTGCACCCCATGGGAGACCAGGAGGAAGCACCTGGCACCTGGCTCCTGCCATCGGATGAGTGCGGTGCGCCGGCCGCGGCGGCCATTGGAGGGTGAACCAACGGCAAAGGAAGACCTTTCTCTGTCTCTCTCTCTCTCTCACTGTCCACTCTATCTGTCAAAAATAAATAAATAAATAAATAAAAATTAAAAAAATAAAGTGCACAACCAAGCGAATGTTAGCATAATCATAAAGTTGTGCAGCCATCCCCACCACTGACTTGGGGACATTTTCATCCTGGAAGGACCTGGGAGCTCAGTGCAGTCACTCCCGCTCCCGTCTCCTAACACAGCACCTGTCACTCAGCGAAATGTTCCTGGGTTCATCCAGTTGTCACATGTCTCAGAAGCCCCTCTGATGGAAGAATAATGTTCTAGACTTGCGAATTATTCCTAATCTTTGGCTATTCTGAATAACACTCCTTGAATAGATGCATTGTTTTCTGTGTATGGATGTCATATTTTCTTTTACTTTTTGTTTTTTAAAGATTTATTTATTTTATTTGAAAGTCAGAGTTACACAGAGAGAAGGAGAGGCAGAGAGAGAAAGGTCTTCCATCCGCTGGTTCACTCCCCAGATGGCCGCAACAGCTGGAGCTGCGTCGATCCGAATCCAGGAGCCAGGAGCTTCTTCTGGGTCTTCCACACAGGTGCAAGGAACCAAGGACTTGGGCCATCCTCCGCTGCTTTCCCAGGCCACAGCAAAGAGCTGTGGAAGTAGAACAACTGGGACTCGAACTGGCACCCACATGGGATGCCAGCGCTGCAGGTGGCAGCTTGACCCGCAATGCCACAGCGCCGGCCCCATATTTCCAAATCTCTATAAACCTCAGTGTGAAGTTCCTGGGACAAAACCCCATGAATGGCTCTCTGAGGGACAGCCAAGCTGTGCTGCACAGTGACGATGCCACTTTACATTCCCAAGAGGGTCTACTTACTCCACGGCCTCACCAACACCCGCTCTCGCCTGTCTCCTGTTTAGCCACCTTCCCGGGAGTGGGCACCTCCTTGGTTTTGACTGGCACTTCCCCAGTGACCCATGATGTCGAACACCTTTCCGCGTGGCTGATGGGCATTAGTTTATTTTCTCTGAAGAAATGTCTTTTCGTGGCGCTAGCGCAGTGGCACAGTGGGTAAAGCTGCCTGTGGCGCTGGCATTCCATATGGGTGCTGGTTCGAGTCCCAGCTGCTCCGCCTCCGATCCAGCTCCCTGCTAATGCGCCTAGGAAAGCAGCAGAAGATGGCCCAATTCCTGGATGAAGCTCCTTGGCTTTGGCCTGGTCCAGCCCCAGCTGATGGAAGATCTCTCTCTGTGTGTGTGTGTGTGTGTGTGTGTGTTCCCTTGTGTAACTCTTTCAAATAAATAAATGAATCTTTGAAAAAGAGAAAAGATCCAGCAGGATTTGATGCCTCTCACCTGTGGGTGAGGGAGCAGGGGAGCCCAGCGTGGCCCAGACGTGTGGCGCTGGTGACGGGGCAGCTGGGGGTGATGGTGCCACTCACAGGATGGGCGCCGCGGGGGAGGAGACCAGGTGCAGGGTGGAGCAGGGAATCTCGCCTGGGCCCCACCGGGCTTGAGGTCAGAAGGTGGGTGGGGCAGAGCCTGGGTTCTGGGCGCCGCCTGAGCTGGGCACACGGGCGGTGGAGGGGCAGAGAGGGGAGTGACCATCTGAACCCTGGTTAAGAAAGAAGTGGGGGGAGGGGTGGGGAGGAAGAAGAGCCAGTCGTTCCTGTCCAACCTCTGACCGCAGGTACCAGCGTCGGCTGGGGGAGGAGTGAACGCGGAACCCCTGTGACCAGGCTGCAAGTCACAGGGGAAGCCCCAGCTCAGCATTTGAAGTGCGGGGTTCCCACTGTAGGCCGTTCAGGAGTTCAAGCGGGTCTGTGCGCCTCTGTGACCAGGACAAGCTTGCTGGCCTCCCTCCCGTGTGTCCACGCCACCCCGATGTGACGCCAGCAAGGCAGGATTCTGCCATGACCAGGACAGGCAAGGTGTAACTGGGCCACTTCTGAGGCCTGGGAGGGAGCGGCCGCCAGCCCGGGGTCCTGATGGTGCCCCAGCCCAGGCTGGAGAGTGACGCTCAGCCTGCACACCGCCCCACCTCCCCTGCCCTGGACAAGGAGGCGTGAGCTCTGGGTTGGCATTCTGGGCCCTCAGCGCTCTGGTTCTACCCACCTCTCTGGGGGCCTTCCTCCCCCACCCTGAGCTTCTCCTTGTTCCCAGAAGGGGCACAGGAGGTGGGCTCTGACCCTGCCCATCTGGCTTCAGGTCCCAGCCCCACTTCCTGTGGTTTCCGCATCCTTGGGAAAATCCCGACCTCAGTGTCCACAGCTGTGAAATGGGGTCATCCTTCTGGCCCAGAAGGCGTGTTACAGGGACTCCATGAGGACACACTAATGCCCGTAGGCCGGTGCCCAGCACCTAAAGCGTGTTCTGTGAACATCAGGTGGAGTCGCAGGTGGCGCTCTGGTTCTGGGCTCCACACCCTGCCAGAGGGGGCTGCACATGGGGCAGACACGGGGCCCTGCCACCCGTTCCCCGTGGGTGCCTGACGGCCCCAAGTTTGCGTATTGAAGACCCGCACCTTTCCCCACTGCTTGGCGGCCACCTGTGTCCTCGTGCGTGGTTGGGGGTGGGGTGGGGTGGGGGAGGTCTGTTCCTGGGCTCGCGCATCCCCTCCGCTGGTCTCTGCGTCCATCCCGGGCAGACATGGCACTGTCTCAATCCCCATGGCTCTGTCATGTATCCTGGGCACCGGCCACCTGCTGTTTCTTTTCTTTCCTTCCTTCCTTCCTTCCTTCCTTCCTTCCTTCCTTCCTTCCTTCCTTCCTTCCTTTCTTTCTTTCTTTCTTTCGACAGGCAGAGTTAGACAGTGAGAGAGAGAGACAGAGAGAAAGGTCTTCCTTCCAAATGGCCGCTATGGCCAGTGCTGCTGGCCGATCCGAAGGCAGGAGCCAGGTGCTTCTCCTGGTCTCCCATGGGGTGCAGGGCCCAAGCACTTGGGCCATCCTCCACTGCACTCCCGGGCCACAGCAGAGAGCTGGCCTGGAAGGGGGGCAACCGGGACAGAATCTGGCACCCCAACCGGGACTAGAACTCAGGGTGCCGGCGCCACAGGCGGAGGATTAGCCTAGTGAGCCACAGTGCCTACTACCTTCTGTGTCTAACTGTGCCTCAGCTGTTCCGGGCCAGTGGTTTCTTCCTTAAGAAAAGATTGACTTATCGGAAGGCAGAGTGACAGAGAGGGAAAGGGAGAGGCAGAGTTCTTCCATCCGCTGGTTCTCTCCCCCTGTGGCCATGGCAGCCAGGGTGAGGCCAGGCTGAAGCCGGGAGCCCAGAACTCCACCCATGTAACCCAGGCGAGTGGCAGGGCCCAGGTCCTGTGCCATCCTTTGTGGCCACGACCAGGAAGCTGGATCGGAAGCAAAGCGCCAGCTCCCAGGTGGGTGCCACAGCGCCGCCCCCAGAAGCCTCTTTATTTACTATGTCACATTCACCCCTCCCACCCTGGCACCTCCAGCGGCTTCCCGATAGGAACTGGGCCCTTAGTGAGCCCGTAGGGAGGGCTGGCGGGCTGCAGCTCCCGCCCAGCGCCCCCCCCCCCCGTCCCAGCAGCCTCCCCCACTCTTGCCTTCCCCATTGGCCACTGGTCCCCTCTCCGGCTTCTCTCGTGAGGATGCTGTTCTGTCTCTGCGACACACGGGGCTTGCACACATGTGAGGCTATTCCCTGCCTTCTGCTCTCCCTGCTGGCTGAGTGACACTGGCTTTAGGATAGGGTCACACCTGTCTCCTCCAATCGTCCTCGTCCCAAATCCTTTCTTCTAGCCTGAAAGATGTTTACACTAATGCATAGCGCATTATCAATAGCTACAGTCACTTCTGGATTCAGAAGGTAAGGGGGTGGGGGAGGGAGCTTCTACCCCCTGGTTCAGTTCCCAAATGCCCACAGTGGCCAGGACTGGGCCAGACGGAAGCCAGGAGGCAGGAACGTCTCCCCGGTGAATAGCAGGGACCCCAGGACCTGGGTCATGGCCCACTGCCTCCCAGACGCAGGAGCAGAAATCCGGATCCCCAACTGGGGCTCCTGGTCTCCGTGCCAGTGGCTTCTTGCGGGAGAGTCCCCCGCCTCCCAGAACCAGTGCCAGGGTAGCGGGGCAGAGACCCCTGTGTGGGGGTGGGGGCGGTGGGCTCTCCGTGCGGCTGAGGACAGAGCCCACCTCTGGGAACAGAGGAGCCGCTTCCCGCCCCACCCAGCGGTTGCTCCTGGGGACCCTGGGGCCGCCTCTCAGGTAGACAGGTAAATCAGTCTTTAACGGGAAACGTGGTGGGCGGTGCGAACCGCCCAACCGCTCCTGGCCCCCCCCCCCCCCCCCCGCAGCCGCGTGGAGTGCGCGGCCTGGGGGTCGGGGCTGCGGGCTCCGGAGCAGCCGCCGGCGGGTGCGGCGGGCGCGGGAGGGCGCGCTCCGTGAATGTGCACCGTGGCTTCCAGCCCCACCCCTTCTGCCCGCAGTCAGACCGGAGGGGTGCACGGTGCCGGCAGGTTAACAGCGCTGCCTCGATTATTCCACAGAGATTTTGCTGGGGCTTTAGGAAAAGACTATTCCTCCTCTTCTGAGGGGACCCCGCTACTAGCCCCTTTCCTTCATCTGGGCTGGGCAGGTGGAGACATGAAGGCTGGAGCTGCTGCAGCCATTTTGCCACCATGAAGACAGAAGCCTCAGGGAGACACACTATGGAGAGCAGACCCGCGAAGCCCAGCTTATCTCTGACTTCCTAGTGACTGAGACCAATGTGAGATGAGTTTTCCGTGCACTGCCTTGTAAGAATTGCACCGGGGCATTCATTTTCTCTTGCAAGTGTCCTGGCAGTGGATGCCACCCGCACACACCCAGTTTTGTGGGAGCATCGGAGACACGGAGCGCTCCTCTGACAACTCCCTGTCTGTTCCCAGGGCCACTAGATTCCCTTCCAGCTCCTGTCTCCACTCCACTCCTGCCCCTGCTACCCCGGCGGGAGACCCTTCTCCCTCCCCTCTCTCTCACCTGGCTACAGCAGTGCTCCCAGTCCCCAGCCCTTCCCTGGCCCCAGCATAGAAGGGCTTCAGGATCTTTCAAAGCAGAAATTGGCTCCTCCCCCGGCCGGCCCCTCCCTCTCACCTCCCAGTCTGGGGTTGGCGCCCCTGCACCTTGCTCCTGGGGCAGTGCCTGTGCACCCACCTTGCAGGCATTCATCTTGTCCCGACCCTGTGCTGGGTGCACGAGACAGCTCGCCACCATCCTCCCAGCATCTGTGAGCCCAGTGGGGAGACAGGAAAACCAGGTGTTGTGGTGACAAGGGCTCCGGCAAGCGGACAGGCAGGGGCTTCGGGCAGAGGAGCCAGGGCCCCAGGCGTGGCCGTGAGTTTGTTCTGAGCCCTAGGAGCCGGCAGAGGCTTTGATGAGAGTGGGCGTGCCCCACTCACCCCGGCTTCTGGGTGAGGGGTGGGCGGTGGGGGCCGACAGGGAGCAGGTGCATGCGTGGTGTTTCCGGGGTGGAAAGGGTGGGCCTTGCGCGAGGGAAGAGCAGGGGGCCCCCTCCTAGCCCGAGTGCCTTCATGTGTTAAGTGGACAGGGCAGCGAGGCCACAGCACCCACAGGCGGATGACCAACGGCCACCGGGGGCGGGGCTGCCGTGATGGACAGGGCCTTGGGGCGCCTTGCACAAGTGGTAACCACACAGGCCTGGGCCCCCAAACGTCCGAGTCTGGGCCTGTGTTTCCTTCCATCCCGGAGGCGTAAAAGACCAAACCAGGACTGGCGTTCTGACGTGGATGGATGCGGCCCCCCCCAGAGCCTGGGCTGCTCCACTTCCGACCCAGCTCCCTGCTGATGCGCCTGGGACGGCAGCGCTGGGTGACCTACGCACCAGGGCCCTGGCACCCACGTGGGAGACCCGGCTGGAGCTCCTGGCTGCAGCCCGGCTGCGGTGGCCATCTGGGGAGTGACCCCAGTGGATGGAAGATCTCTGTCTCTCTCTGTAACTCTGCCTTTCAAATACATCTAAAAACAATATTTTAAAAATAAACGATTTTTTTTACTGCTTCTGGGAGGCCAGGCCTGATTTTCCTTGGCCTTTCTCTCCAGCCCACACTGCCCGCCCCCCCCCCAGTCAGGCTGGGGGTCCCCGTGGGCCCGCGGGGCTGCAGTTCAGGGCATGGCCAGCAGATGGCGCCGGAAGCTAAGGGAGACGCCCGCCGCGCTCCCCCCCTGCGCTCCCTCCCGCGCCGCCCCCGCCGCCTCCCGGGGACGCGGACCCCGCTTTGGAGAGGCAAACGTGGAGTCCGAAAGCCTGCCGGGAGCCCTGCCGGGGCCCCCACCCCGGAGTCCCCCGGTGCCTCCGTCCCTGGAAATGGCTCCTAGCCACAGGGCAGAGGGTCCCGCGGGAGGGAGACCCCCTCCCCGCCCCCAGAGCCGCTGGGTCCGCGACCCGGGAGCTCGGAAGCCGCGCGCCCGTGTGAAATATGAAATAGGAGTTTTAATCACCACGCTTGCAAGGCAGCCGCCGCTTTAATATTTAATGGGCGTCGGGGCTTCCCTGGGGCTGGCTCTGCGTGTGCTCGCCTGGGAGCCTCCTGCCGCCCCCCGAGCCACCTGCGGGGGACCCCTGCTCCCCGGCCCGGCCTGGGCCCGGCGGGAGGGCGGGGGCGCCACGTGGCCTGGGCCGTCCCCCCACTCGTGCCCCGGCAAGCGCAGGCTGGCGCGCAGTGGCCCTCGCGGTGCGGTGGGCGCCCGTGTTGTCGGCAGCGGCAAGGTGCGTCCTGCGCTGGGGCTGACAGGTGCCAGGCAGGGAGGCGGGGTGGCCGGGGCCACGCGTCGGCCCCTGCAGCACAAGAAGAGGGGTTCGAGTCCCGCACAGGGGACAAGTCCAGGTTCCCTGGCCTCGGGGGAGAGATCCACCTCTCAGAGAAGCGAGGCTGTGGGGGACCTTGAAGAGGCGGGGATGGACAATGCGCTGAGCTGGGGGCAGGCCCTGCACGCGTGGGGGGGCACAGTGCCGCCCCTCCCTCCTCCCAGCGATCCATCCATCCTGCTTCTGGTCCCCCAAAGTGATCGTTGGCGGTCTCGGAGGCGGGGCCTGCACCTGCAGCCCTGCCAGGCGCCTCCTCCCAGTCTCCAATAGCCCTGCAGGGTGGCTGAGCTGGGTGGGGCTTGAAACCAGCACGTTCTGACCCCAGAGCCCAGGACTCTGAAAGCCCGTATGCAAAAGCCAGAGAGAGACCCATGAGCTCCGAGCGGACACGGCCACCCAGCCCCAGACCCTGGGGGATACAGACACCCAGCCCCAGAGCATGGGGACATGGCCACCCAGCCCCAGACCCTGGGGGATACAGACACCCAGCCCCAGAGCCTGGGGGATACAGACACCCAGCCCCAGACCCTGGGGGACACAGACATCCAGCCCCAGACCCTGGGGGATACAGACACCCAGCCCCAGACCCTGGGGGATACAGACACCCAGCCCCAGACCCTGGGGGACACAGACACCCAGCCCCAGACCCTGGGGGATACAGACACCCAGCCCCAGACCCTGGGGGATACAGACACCCAGCCCCAGAGCCTGGGGGACACAGCTACCCAGCCCCAGAGCATGGGGACACAGACACCCAGCCCCAGAGCCTGGGGGACACAGACACCCAGCCCCAGACCCTGGGGGACACAGACATCCAGCCCCAGACCCTGGGGGACACAGACACCCAGCCCCAGACCCTGGGGGACACAGACATCCAGCCCCAGACCCTGGGGGACACAGACACCCAGCCCCAGACCCTGGGGGACACAGACAGCCAGCCCCAGAGCCTGGGGGACACAGACACCCAGCCCCAGACCCTGGGGGATACAGACACCCAGCCCCAGAGCCTGGGGGACACAGACACCCAGCCCCAGACCCTGGGGGATACAGACACCCAGCCCCAGACCCTGGGGGACACAGACACCCAGCCCCAGAGCATGGGGGATACAGACACCCAGCCCCAGAGCCTGGGGGACACAGACACCTAGCCCCAGACCCTGGGGGATACAGACATCCAGCCCCAGAGCCTGGGGGACACAGACACCCAGCCCCAGCCCCCAGTGTCCCTCACCTACCTGGCTCTTCCTGCTTCACAGGCCCGGAAGCCCAGACTGCTACTTTGTTTTCTTAGCTGGTTAAACCTCCACTCAAGAGGCCAGCATCCCTTCTCCAGGGTCCAGTTCTAGTCCCAGCCGCTCCGTTTCCTATCCAGCTCCCTGCTAATGCGCCCGGGGAAGCAGGGGCCGATGACCCAAGTATTTGCATCCCTGCCGCCCATGTGGGAGACCCAGATGGAGTTCCTGGCTCCTGGCTTCTGCCTGGTTCAGCTTTAGCCTTAGTAGCCATTTGGGGAGTGAAGCAGCAGAGGGAAGATTGATTGATTGCTTTTAAAAGATTTATTTGAGAGGCAGTTATAGACAGAGAGAGGGAGAGATAGAGAAAGAGGGGTCTTCCATCCACTGGTTCACCCCTCAAATGATCTCAACGACTGCGGCTGGTCCGATCTGAAGCCAGGAGCCAGGAGCTTCTTCTGGGTCTCTCATGCAGGTGCAGGGCCCCAAGCACTTGGACCATCTTCCACTGCTTTCCCAGGCCACAGCAGAGAGCTGGACAGAAGTGGAGCAGCTGGGACTTGAACCGGAGCCCATGCGGGATGCCAGCACCATAGATAGAGGGCCATCCCACTATGCCACAGCGTCAGCTCCCTATTTGTTTATTTACTTATTGACTTGAAAGGCAGAGCAACAGAGAGAGAGAGAGAGAGAGAGAGAGAGAGAGAGAAGAAAGATTGATCTTCCATCCACTGGTTCACTTCCCAAATGGTCAGGGCTGGGCCCAGCTGAAGCCAGGAGCCAGGAACTCTGTCCTGGTCTCCCACGTGGGAGGCAGGGGCCCAAGCACTTGGGCCTCTTCTGCAGCCTTCCCAGGAGCTCCGATATAGGACGCTGGCATCCCAGGGGGAGACTTGGCCCGCAGCACCAAACAGCAGTCCCCAAACTGATTGTTTGCCTTGAATTTCCACTTCCCCATGGTGGGGACACCAGAGCTGCATTTGATTGGCTGATCAATCCCGTGGGGGCTGGTCGTTCACCTTGGTTTGCCCTTAGGCTCACGTACCACTGTTAGTAAAATGGCACAGTCCTACCTGTGGCAGGATCTACGCCCCATACACCGTCCTAGGCTCAGATCCCCCCACCGCCTCTGCTGGAAGCCAGGTGGCCACGTGGCCTAACCAGAGGTGTCAGCTCCACCCCCACCCTAATGGGATTCGCTCCTACTTCCCTGCCCCCCCCCCCGCCCCACTTTAACAGGACCTGCACGCTCTCTTACGCCATCCTGCTCTCTCTCACTCTCTCGCCCTCTTCCTTGCCCCGCCCCGCCCCGCCCGGCAGGCTTCCCCCACCGACAGTAAACCTTTCATCTCACTCCGTGTTTGGTGTGCTTTGTGACGGCCTTAAAACCACCCTGGCCCCGCGCTGTGCTGCCAGTGCCCCGTGTCAGCTCCCTAACGGGGTGTGGTTAACAGCAGATGATGGGCATGGCTGGGCGCACCGGGCACGGGAGCTGCTTGTCTCAGCAGGTGCCTGGGTGCAGGGCCCACGGGCTGCTGGTCTGCATGGCCTGCAGCGCCCCCGCAGGACAGCCGGCTGGAACAGGAGAGAGCGGGCCGAGGGGCTGCACCGTGTAACCATCAGCCAGGCACCTGCTCGGTGCCTGGGCACGTGAGACCCGGCTGCAGAGTGGCCTGGTGCTGCCAAGGCCATGCCCGGGAGCTGTCACGTGTCCTGGCTGGGGGGAGGGGGGAAGCAACCAACGCAGCCACTGGCGTGCCCCACCTGGAACACACAGCCCAGTGCAATGAGTTAGGACGATGGGAGTTAGGACGACGGGTCTTATCCCTGGAGGATGGCCAGACTGTGAGGCCCAGTGAGGTGTGCGGAGAAGAGCACCCCCATAAGCCGCGGCCGGCATTTTCACCTTGGCCACGTGCGGGTTTGCCTATGCCAGAGGAGGCAGGGGCGGGCGCTGGAGGAGGGGGCTGAGACACACGGAAACCAAAGAAGCTAAAGCTGAAGGTTGTGAGGCGATGGGACAGGCGGCGATCCGTCTGGGTCTCCGCGTCTGAGGTTCAAGGTGCAGGACGGGAAGGGCTGGGGGTCTCACTAGGCTCAGACGCTGCTGCAAAAGGATTATGGTATCCACACCGGGACGGAATTGGCGATCCGGCTCTCGCTGGGTGCCGCCTGGCGGCTCAATGGGAGTTGTGTGGTTGTCTTCGTGGCCACGCCCACTTTGCAGGGCCGCTCAGAAAGGGGAAGCGAGCTGCTTGCCAGCCCGGCCTGGAGACCCCGTAGGGGTCGGAAAACGCGTTTCTCAGGATGGCCTGGAGGTGGTGCTGCTGAGCTGGCCCCAGGCAGGTGAGAGGCCTGAGCCAGCGGGGTGGGGGTAGGGGGTGGGGGGTGAGGAGCAGGAAGGTCCTACAGAGTTGGGGACAGAGGCCAAGCGTGCATTGTCACCTGCAGGGAGAGCCAGGAAGCCTGGTGTCCTCTGGAGGTGACCTGCTATGCCAGAACAGCAGCCCCGTGCCTCACGCATTCTGATGAGATCATCCGTTCCTATTTACATCCACTGCCCCCAGATCCTCACTTCTAGCGGGGACGGCGGTCCTGAAGGTCTCACCCACGTATCCAACATCCAGCTAGACCAGCACTCGGGTAACCACAGCCATGGCACCCCACGGAGCCCACACTCGAACCTCATGCCACTCTCCTGCAAACCAGGCATCCTGGCTCCTGGGGCACCACTCTCTCCCTGGGTGTCCACCCGGGAAAGCTGAACGTCCACCCTTCTTCCCGTTCCAACAGCGACCCGCTCAAAATCCTCACGGACATCTGTCTCCACCTCAGTTACCGGTAGCTGAATCCAGAGCCAGTGTTACTTCTTTATAAAAACGTCTTTACTTATTGTATTTACTTGAAAAGCAAGAGGACAACACAGAGTCAGGGGAGAGAGAGAGAGAGAGAGAGAGATCGTCTGTCTGATGGTTCTCTCCTTAGGTGTCCAAAGCAGCTGACACTGGCCAGGCCAAGGCTGGGAGCTGAGAGCTGAGTCCAGGTCTCCCATGTGGACAGCAGGCACTCCACTCCTTGAACCATCGCCTGCTGTCTCCCAGGGTGCGCATTAGCGGGGAGCTGGAGTCATTCATTCATAACTATTTACTGAACATCTACTATGTGCCGAGTCATGCAAGCTCGCTGGGGGTAATTATCTCATGGGTAAAACTTCATCCTTGGGGGGCAAAAAACAGACGTCAGCAGGGGTGTGTGGCGCTCTCGCAGGGGCTGAATGCTTGCTCCCGGCATTTGTATCCCCTCCGTGGGATGTGTTTGGGGGGGGCTTTGGGAGGTGATTAGTGTTAGCCCCCATCTGAGGGTGGGGTCCTCAGGAGGAGACCCTGGATGCGTCTCTCTACGGTCCGCAGTGTGACCTTGTGTTCTGCAGCCCGGGAGCCCCACCAGACGCCTTCCAGGCCCTGTGGAGATCACAGATAAATACCCAGTCATTTGTTATAATAGCCCCTCCCAAACTCTCCAAAGCGTCTCCTTAGCATTTAATTTCTATACAAAACCTTCTCCTAAGCATTGCAGGGTTCTCCTTAGAGGAGCTAGTGAAAACCCGAGACTGAGAAACCCCGCGCTAGGCTGGGGCTCAGGGGGCTGCCCCTCGCGCTGCTTAGCAAGCCCACACTCCGTATCCGAGCGCCCTCACCCCGCTTTCCGCTGACGCACAGCCTGGGGTCCACACCCATGCAGTTCCTGCTCCTGGCTTCAGCCTGGCCCAGCCCTGGCAGTTCCAACCATCTGTGCTAGCTCCATAAGCTTACCTTCCAGTGCTCACAGACCGAATGACAGGCTTCGCCTTGGGAAAGCGAGCAACAGGCAATGGGCCTGGAGCACCCAGAAGCAGCTTCCCCGGGGATGCAGGGCTGGGCGGAGCCCTGGAGCGTGAGCACAGATCACAGTCGCAAGGTGGCGAGTAGCAAAGGCGCCTGCAGAGAGGTCCAGGTGAAACGGGACACTTCCCTACCTGGGAGAGGGCCCCGGAGGTGGACACGAGTGCGCAGATGCTAGGAGGGCTTAGCGGGGCAGGCAGCGGCACCCTGGGGCCAGCTGGACCTGCAGGAGCGGGAAGAGCAGGAGGCCCAGGGCCCTGAGGCTCCAGCGTGGCCTGCGGGAGATGGCACCACTTTCTGAGAAGAACCAGGTGAGTGGGGAAGACCCGGGGTTCCAGATTTTGGGTCAATTGCAAGTGTCTGGGAAGAGATCTGGTGACATCAAGGGGGCCCCTCTGGGGCGTCTGGCATCCCCACTTCTTCTCTGAACACTGTTCGTTCGCCTCTCGTCCAGGGGGACACCCCGGCAACCCGGGCATGACCACTAGGGACAGGGATGAAGCCGTGGTCTGAGCAAGCCCCACCAGCAGTTTAGGAGCCGCAAGGAAAGAGCAGCGGCAGGCAGGAGGCAGAGGCAGGGCCCGTGCTTCCTGTCGGAGAAGGGTCCCCTGAACCACACACCTGGCTGCGTGTGGCCGCCCTGCTCCCGCGGGACACGCCTCCTGCCTGCTCCAGAGCCTCTGATCTTCCGAGAATTTCTAGTCTTGAATGGGTGTCTGCTCTTTGACACTCCTCAAGCCTGGACAGAGACCCCCCCGGACACATGGCCTCCTCCCCCGCCCCTCGGTGCCAGGGTGGGGGCCTCTTCACCCAGCAGTCTCAGCATCCCCACTCCCTGGTTTTCCAACACTCGGAATGGCTTTGTGAGGCAGGGGCCCCCACTCTGCTTGCACCTGCCACGTTTCACGGCGTTCTGTGCCCTCCTTCTACCAGGGCACTCGATTTCTCATGATACAAACTCCAGTGGGGATGTTCACGGGAGGCACGCGGCCGACAGATGCTGTCTCACTTGTCACTGCTCGTGCAGACCATGTAGATCCGTTACTGTGGTCAGATCACTTTCATCAGCTCTTGGTTTACTGAGAGGATTTTTTCAAAGGAAATTAGAAATAGAAGTTAATTTAATCAAATGGCTTTTGGATGTCTGTGGAGTCCGTCGTATCATTTTCTTCTTCATCCCAAGGCATTAAAGGAGATTCAAAGTAGTCCATGGAACCGGGGCTGCGGGACTGAGAGGCGATGAAGTGCTGGCTGAACCCGGTGCTGCCCGGTTCTGGCCCTGGCTCCCAGCGGCCCCCACCCCGGCTGCGGTTTGCTGCCTCCTAGTGGTTGTTTGTTGCCATGACTTAAATACCCCACGGGGTGGTTGTGGACTATGGCTGGCTAAGACGGACTTCTAACACCGGGCAGTAGCTCCTGGAATCCCCTAGTTCACTGGTACTGACTTTGTGAAAACTAGCCTAAGAAGATTGGACTGGACGATTGCTGGGGACACAGGGACTCGACCTCTGCCTCCTTGTCTCTGAGCCTGCCCTGCCTTCCTCTCCACTCGCCTGCTCAGCGATGAACACATTCGGTGGTCTCCTGCTGGAGAACCTGGGCAGAGACAAGAACTCAAGCCAGCGGCCAATGGCGTCTTCCAGGCTTTGAAAACGTATTCTACAGTGAGCCCTTGTATCTGCCGCTTGTTGAGTGTTTACAGTGTGCCAGAAGCTGGCTAAGCTCTGCAAGTGAATTATTGTAACTTAATCCTCCCATCTCTCGAATCTGATCTTGTTTCCATTTTGCAAACTGGAAAGCAACCTCAGAGAGGTTACGACCTTTCCCGGCTGGCTCAGCCAGTTCTCAGCAGGCAGGGAAGCCAGGTTTTGGATGAATCTGGAGATCTGCCTCCAAAACCCACACGCTTGAGTTAAGTCAACCTTGCCTCTGCCTCCCGCAATACATCTGGTGATGTTGCATTGCTTTTAAACCGGATTCCACTAACTAATATATTATTTAGAATTTTTGCTCGTTGGTGAGAGGTTTCAATAAGACGTTCATTTTTTTTGGTGTGCTGTATTTGCTGTGGGCACCAGGATTTGACAATGTTCATAAAATGAATTGGGAAAATTCCGTGAGTTTTGGTGCTTTGATGCATTTTTGAGGATTTCAGGTGACATCTATCCTAAGATGTTTTCTCTCATCTGTAAAACCCTCTGGTCCTAGTGCCTTTGTTATCTGTTACATTGTTATAGCTATTTCCGGTTTCCCCGCTCTTCAATTTGCATTATTTATATTATCCTGAACTAGATACCATATGCACCTACAGAAGCTCAGGCGTATTAGCATACAATTATGCATAGTGTTAGCTTACAATTTAAGTGATCTTTGCATTCCTGTCTATTTCAGTCATGTGTATTTATTTCATTTTTTCTTCAAATGTGCTGAAATGTCACAGCAGGAGAGAAGGTGACAGCGTTTACGAGCGTCTGCACTACCCGTGCTGGCCGAGACCTGACCTAAGCTCTATTAACTTACCTAATCTTCCTAACAGTTACCGTTGGGGACTATTATTATCTCGCCCTGCAGATAAGAAGCTAAATCACAAAATCAGTGACTGATCTAAGGACACAGGGCGTGATAGAGCTTGCGTTCAACCTAGGCTGCTTCTAGTCTTTTTTTTTTTTTTTTTTTGACAGGCAGAGTGAACAGTGAGAGAGAGACAGACAGAAAGGTCTTCCTTTTGCAGTTGGTTCACCCTCCAATGGCCACCGCGGCCGGCGTGCTGCTACCGGCGCACCGCGCTCATCCAGTGGCAGGAGCCAGGTGCCCGGTGCTTTTTCCTGGTCTCCCATGGGGTGCAGGGCCCAAGCACTTGGGCCATCCTCCACTACACTCCCTGGCCACAGTAGAGAGCTGGCCTGGAAGAGGGGCAACCGGGACAGTACCCGGCGCCCCAACCGGGACTAGAACTGGGGGTGCCAGCGCTGCAGGCGGAGGATTAGCCTATTGAGCCGCGGCGCTGGCCTAATTTCAAAATATATGGGAATTTTAAAAGGGATCTTCCTGTTACTGGTTTTTGCTTTAATTTTGGACAGAGAACATTGTATATCAGTTATTTCCAGATTGTTGAGGTGTTTCATGACCTAACATATGGTTTAGCCTAAGGAATGTTCCGTGTGTATGTGAAAGAGTGTGCATTTGGCTGTGAGTGCTGGAATGTTCTGGAATCTCAGGGCACCCTGGATGCCCTGATGTGTAGGTCTTCTACATCCTTGCTAATTTATGTTTGTTTTTCCTATTGCTTCCTGAGAGGGGAAACTCCCCTGCTGTAATAGTCGATTTTTCTATTTCTCATTTTAGTTCTATTAATGTTTGTTTCATGCATCTTGAATACACATTTAGGATTTTCACACCTTCTTTGTAAATTAACTTTTGGATATTATGTAATATCTTTCTTTGTCCCTGGTAATATTCCTTGTTTTGAAATCTATTTTGTCTGATATTGATATAGCCATTCCAACTGTCTTTTGATCAGAATTTACATGGTATGGCTCTTTTCACCCTTTAACTTTTAATCTATGTATGGAATTATACTAAAATGGGTCTTGTGTAGGCAGCGTTTAGTTGGGTATTGTGTGTGTGTGTGTGTGTGTGTGTGTTCAATCTTTTCTTTTTAAGATTTAGTTACTGGGGCCAGCATTGTGGCATGGTGGGTAAAGCTGCCGCCTGCAGAGGCGGCATCCCATATGGGCACTGGTTCAAGTCCCGGCTGCTCCACTTCTGATCTAGCACTCTGCTATGGGAAAGCAGTGGAAGATGATCCAAGTCCTTGGGTCCCTGCACACATGTGGGAGACCCAGAAGAAGCTCCTGGCTCCTGGCTTTGGATCAGCACAGCTCCAGTCGTTGTGGCCAATTGGGGAGTGAACTAGTGGATGGAAGACCTCTCTCTTTCTCTGTCTCTCTCTTTCTCTCTCTGTCTCTCTCTTTCTCTCTCTCTCTCTGCCTTTCTTTCTCTCTGTGTGTATCTCTGACTTTCAAATAAAAATCTTTAAAAAAGATTTACTTATTTATTTGAAAGTCAGAGTTAGACACAGAGAAGGAGAGACAGAAAGAAGGATCTTCCATTACTGGCTGGCTCCCCCAGTGGCTGCAATGGCCAGAACTGAGTCAAGCTGAAGCCAGGAGCCAGGAGCTTCCCCCTGCATGTGGGTGCAGGGGCCCAAGCACCTGGACCATCTTCTGTTGCTTTTCCCAGGCCATTAGCAGGGGGATGGATTGGAAGTAGAACAGCCAGGACTAGAACTGGTGCCCATATGGGATTTTTTTTTTTGCCATACCACACTGCCAGCTCCCTGATATTGTCTTTTTTAAAAATATTTACTTATTTGAAAGTCAGAGTCACACACAGAGAGAAGGAGAGGCAGAGAGAGAGAGAGAGAGAGAGAGAGAGAGAGAGAGAGAGAGAGACATCTTCCATCCGCTGGTTCCATAATTGGCCACAGCAGCTGGAGCTGCACAGATCCAAAGCTAGAAGCCAGAAGTTTCTTCCCGGTCTCCCACGTGGACTTTGGCGATCCACAAGCACTTGGGCCATCCTCCACTGCTTTCCCAGCCCATAGCAGAGAGCTGGATTGGAAGTGGAGCAGCTGGGTCTTGAACTGGTGCCCATATGGGATGCCAGCACTTCAGGCCAGGGCAGTAATCCACTGCACCACAGGCCCCCCCCCCATATTATCTTTTAACTGGTATGTTTAGACCAGTCTCTTGGCTCCCAAGTTAGAGTTTCTCTTAGAGGTTTAGCCTCCTGTGCTATTGCTAGCTCCACGTGACTTGGCCATCTGCAGGGCGTTGCAGAGAAAGAAAAGAGAGAAAAAGCAAGGACTTTCCCCACTCCCACGCTCTTTTCCTGGTCCATCTGGCAAGAAAGGTGGGTTTTCTCTTGGAGGGTTTAGGTGTCTGCCACCACAGTGCAGCCTGTGACAGGCTCATCCCAGAGAAGACTCCCTCTCTCCCCCCAAAACTCCTTTTCTCATTCTCCGCCAAGAAGATGAGATTTTCTTGGAGTTTCTGTTTCCTGCACCTGCTGCCCTGTTCCATATTTGGGCCCCCTTCAGCTCAAAGTTGGGTGATTAAAGAGGCACAAACCCCTGGAAAGTCGTCTCTCAGGGGTATTTCTTCAAGTTTTTGCCAATCCACCTGCTATTTCCTGAGTGGCTTTTAAACACTTTAATTTATGTATTTGAGAGGGAGAGGGAGAAATATCTCCTCTTCCCCCACCCACTGGTTCACTCCCCAAATGCCTGCAGTGGCCCCTAGCCCCTACTCTGCCTCCTCCTGGCCAAACTCTAGAGCCAGGAACTCAGTCCAGGTCTCACAGATGGGTGGTGGTGGGAACCCAGTTATTCAAGCCATCAATGCTGTCGCTCGGGGTCCACATCAGTAGAAAGCTGGAATCAGGAGCAGAGTCAGGACTCGAACCCAGGCACCCATATTAGATGTGGGCATCTTTTTTTTTTTTTTATTTCAAGAAAGTAAAGTTAATTAAGGCTTGAGAATCACCTTTATACCAACAGGGTTTTTTTCATCCTCTCAGGTTTATGTATTTGAAAGGCAGAGAGACAGAGAGAAGACGAGACAGAGACAAAGAGTGTGTGTGAGACAGAGATCTTCCACCTGCTGGTTCACCCTCCAAATGGCTGCGGCTGGCTGGGCCAGGCTGAAGCCAGAAGCCTGGAACTCCATCAGGGTCTCCCACATGGGTGCAGGGGCCCAAGCACTCTGACTGTTTCCCCCTGCTTTCCCAAGTGCACCAGCAGGGAGCTGGATCAGAAGTGGAGCAGCCGGAACTCACACTGGCTCTCGGGAGACGCCTGCTGTGCCGCAGAGCCAGCCCTGGGATTTCAGTATCTTAACTGGCACCTCAGCTGCCAGGTCCAATGTCTGCTCCAGCCTGCTTTTTTTTTGTATTTTGTCCAGACTTTTTGTTTGTAACAGCAAAAAAGAGAGTCTCAGTGTTTCTTGGCCGGCAGCCCAAGTCCAGAGTAGATTTTGCAGATGGAATTGGTATGCGACACAGTCATATATATTTAGGCTATTAACAGGGACTTCCAAATTGTTCTCTGAAAAGGCTGCGCCAATTCACAACACGCTAGCACTGTAAAAAAAAAAAAAAAAAAGAAGCCTTTCCTACCCCCACCAACGCCTGACATCTTGTTCATTTGATTTCAGTTCCAAGCTCGCTGGGAGGTTTGTGCGTCTCTGTCTATGTTATTGGCCATTTATATGCCCTCATTTGTAAGTTGTCCGTTTCTGTCCATCGCCCATTTCTCTGTTTGGTCATTTGTCTTTCACTATTGATTTGTTGAAATTGCCTGTGCAGCTCCTGTTGTTGGGGATTTATTGAGGTTTACTTTCAGACTCATTCCTTAATCAATTTGTCTATATGTTTTACGAGCATTTGGGAAAAAAAAAAGCATTTGCTGTTCCAACTCTATCTAGATATATTAGAACAGTCTTGTTAATGTTGTTATTTAGATTGTCTGTATGGTTTTAAAAATATTCGGCCTGTTAAATTCTGAGACAGGTGCCTTAAAACCTCCCGCTCTGGCTTTGGTATTGTAGATTGCCCAGATTCTAGTTTCTGCTTTAGGAATTTGTCCATTGTGCATTGTTGTGCGTTGGTCCCCGTGGCTGATTCAGACTCGTGGTTGATCAGTCTGTGACCATGATCATGAACCCTGGTGTTGGGCTACCTAGGTTCAGATCCCAATGTTTCCCTTAAACATACGTAGGTGGAGTGCTGGTGTAGCAGGTAAAGCCACAGCCCGTGACACTGGCATCCTATTGGGCGCTGGTTCAAGTCCTGGCTGCTCCACTTCTGATCCAGTTCCCTGCTCACGTGCCTGGGAGAGCAGTGAAAGACGGCCCAAGGCCTTGGGCCCCTGCACCCATGTGGGAGACCCGGATGAAGCTCTTGGTTCCCAGCCTTGGTCTGGTCCAGGCCCAGTTGTTGTGGCCATTTAGAGAGTGAACCAGCAGATTGAAGACCTCTCTCTCTCTCTCTCTTTCTCTCTCTCTCTCTCTTTCTTTAACTCTGACTTTCAAATAAATAAAATAAATCTTTAAAAAAAATATCACAGGGCCAGCGTTGTGGTGTAGCAGGTAAAGCTACCACCCATGACACCAACTTCCTACTTGGGTGCCAGTTCGAGCCCTGGATGCTCCACTTCTAATCCAGCTCCTTGCTAATGCACCTGGGAGAGCCGTGGAAGATGGCGCAAGTGCTTGAGCTCCTGCAACCGCATGGAAGACCCAAATAAATCTCCTGGCTCCTGGCTTTGGCCTGGCCCAGCTGTAGCCACTGCAGCCATTTGGGGAGTGAACCAGCAGATGGAAGACTCTCTCTCTCTCTGTCTCCTTCTCTCTGTCAATTCTGCCTTTCAAATTAATTAATTAATTAAAAAAAAAAGACTATGTATTACAAGCCAACAACCAGAAAACAAAAAATGGCATCCCTAAGGCATCAGGAAGTGGGTCTATTTCCCTCTCTTCCAATAGGGTTGGCCTATGTCTTCCCTTGACCAATAGAAAGCAGAGGAAGGGATGCAGCGTCAGCATCAGACCTGTCTTTTTTTTTTTTTTTAAGATTTATTTTTATTTATTTTGAAAGAGTTAAAGAGGGAGGCAGAGAGAGAGAGAGACAGAGAGAGAGAGAGATCTTCCATCTGCTGGTTCACTCCCCAGGTGGCTGCAACGGCTGGAGCTGCACTGATCCAAAGCCAGGAGCTTCTTCCAGGTCTCCCATGCAGGTGCAGAGGCCCAAGCACTTGGGCCGTCTTCCACTGCTTTCCCAGGCCACTGCAGAGAGCTAGATGGGAAGAGGAGCAGCCGGGACTAGAACCAGCACCCGTAGGGGATGCTGGCGCTTCAGGTCAGGGTTTTAACCCACTGCGCCACAGCGCCGGCCCCCAGACCTGTCTTTAAGACACAAGAAGGCAGCTGTGTCTGCCTCAATGTGGATAAGGACGCATAGCTGGGGGGAGAGAGAGAGACGAGCACACGGAAGCACCACAGCCACCGGCAGAGTGCAGCTCAGAGACCCAGGCCACGCCCTGCTGGCTGCCAGACCACAGAACTGAGAGATGAGGGCTCACTGCTGCTGGAGGCCACTAGATTGTGGCGTGGTTGTCACGCAGTCGTGGATAACTGGAACGAGGAGAGCTACAGTGTTTCTTTTTTATTCAAACTGATAATTTTTGTATTTTAAAAAGTCTTTTTTTTTTTAAAAAAAAAGTTATTTGGGGGGGGGGGGAGAACACCGTAAGTCTCTGGTTCACTCCCCAGATGCCTACAACAACCAGGGCTGGGCCAAGCCAAAGCCAGGAGCTGGGGTGGCAACGCAGGTGATGTGGGCGGCGGTAGGAGCCGTCACCGCCTGAGCTGGCCCCTGCTGCTCCCGGGGCCTGGCTTGTCGGGCTGCCGGGGTCAGGAGCTGCAGCCACGTGTTGAACCCTCTGATGTGGGACACAGGTGTCTCAAGTGCTAGGCAAAACACGTCCCATCTTTGTGTATTAACAGGACTTAGCAGTTACACTTTTACAGTGAATAACAGATCTTGCTTTAGACATCTTGTATTCTGCTTTCTGCTTCTTCCATTTTTGTTTCCTTTTTTGCTTTTCTACTCATGTTTCTAACAGAATAACTTGGCAAACATTTAAAATTATGTTTCTAACGATGTCAAAAACTAGAAGATGCCCGTTGGCTCCCTGCTGATTCCCAGCAGGAGAGGGTCTTCGGCATATCCCGAGTCCCTTTCCTTATCATCCGCACATCAAAAGCATCGTTCAATTAACACGTTAGACGTTGATGCCATATCATTAATTTTTTACTGTATGCCTCATATTTTAAGAGTCCCTCTTGAAAGATACCATAAAATTTCACAACCAGATTTACAACAGTGTTAGATAAATAAGCTTAATATTTGATTTCTTAACTATGTTTCTTAGAAACCACATTTTTAAAAACTATTTTTATTAATTTATAAAATAATTTTTATAATAATTTTAAAATAATAAATTTTTTTAATAATTTATAAAATAAATATTGTTTATTTGAAAATGACAGAGAGAGAAAGAGAAAGAAAGATAGTGAGAGAGGGATAGAGGAAGAGAGGCAGAGAGAGAGAGAGAGATCTTCCATTCACTGGTTCCCTCCTCAGATGGCCACAGCAGCTGGGGCTGGGCCAGGCTGGGCCAGGCTGAAGCCAGGAGCCAGGAACACCACCCAGGTCTCCTATGTGGGTGGCAGGGACCCAAGTGCATGGCCATTGTCTGCTGCTTCCCAGGACTCTTTTTTTTTTTTTTTTTTTTTGACAGGCAGAGTGGACAGTGAGAGAGAGAGACAGAGAGGAAGGTCTTCCTTTTGCCGTTGGTTCACCCTCCAATGGCCGCAGCGGCCGGCACGCTGCGGCCAGCGCACCGCGCTCATCCAATGGCAGGAGCCAGGTGCCAGGTGCTAGGTGCTTTTTCCTGGTCTCCCATGGGGTGCAGGGCCCAAGCACTTGGGCCATCCTCCACTGCACTCCTGGGCCACAGCAGAGGGCTGGCCTGGAAGAGGGGCAACTGGGACAGAATCCGGCGTCCTGACCAGGACTAGAACCCGGTGTGCCGGCGCCACAAGGCGGAGGATTAGCCTGTTGAGCCACGGCGCCGGCCTTCCCAGGACCCTTGACAGGGAGCTGGATTGCAAGTGGAGCAGCCTGGGTTCAGCCCAGCACTCTGGTGTGGAATGTGGACATCCCACGCAGCGTCTTAGCCTGGTGCAACAGGCCTGCCCATGTTGTTCCTGGTTTTTATTTATTGGGAAGTCAGAGAGACTGAGAGACACACAGAGAGACTTTCCACCCACCGGTTCATTCTCCAAATGCTTGCAACAGCAGAGTCTGGGCCAGGCTGAATTCGGGAGCTCAGAACTCAATCCTGGCCTTCCACGCGGGTGGTAGGAACCTAAGCGCTTGAGGCACCATGGCTGCCTCCCAGGCTGCACATCGGCAGGAAGCGGGGATTGGGAGCAGAGCTGGGACTCAAACCCCCGGACTCTGATGTGGGATGCGATGTCCCAGGTGGTGACTTAACCGCAGCATGAACTGCTGGTCCCACAGGCCTGCGATGAGTAACCTTCCCAGGAAGGACGTTCTGAGGGTACGTGTCTGAGATCCTTTTTTTTTTTTTTAAAGATTTATTTATTTATTTGAAAGTCAGAGTTACACAGAGAAGGAGAGGCAGAGAGAGAGAGAGAGAGAGAGAGAGAGAGAGAGAGAGAGCGGTCTTCCATCTGCTGGTTCATTTCCCAACTGGCCGCAATGGCTGGAGCTGCACTGATCTGAAGCCAGGAACCAGGAGCTTCTTCCAGGTCTCCCATGTGGGTGTAGGGTCCAAGGACCTGGGCCATCTTCTACTGCTTTCCCAGGCCATAGCAGAGAGCTGGATCAGAAGTGGAGCAGCCAGGACTAGAACCGGGGCCCATAGGGAATGCTGGCACTGCAGGTGGCGGATCCACCTGCTACACCACAGCACTGGCCCTGTGTCTGAGATTCTTTCGTCCCATGTGAGTAATATCTGGGTTGGATAAAGTTCTAGGGTCCGTCTTGCAGGGTGCTAATTAGGCGACCGCTGATCGTGTTTGGTTCCTTTCCTTGGAGGCAGCCTGGGGGTGGGTAGCCATTTTTCCTCTAGCTCCGAGTCTTGCATTGCTGTCACCGCAGTCGTGTTGTGAGGCCTGGAAATGACATTTTTGAACAAGCCCTGGGTGATAGACATCAGACGCCAGTGGGAACTGGGAGACCAGCTGCCTTGTGGGACGACACAGAGAGAGAGTAGGTGACCGAGAGAGAGTTGGGGCCACACTGTGCGAGCCCCCCCCCCCACGCGAGTGTCTGCAAAGGGCAAGCTGTAGCTTACAGAGAGACATGTGGGCTACCGTCATGGGGGCCGTCGGTGTGCATGTGAGTCCCTGCTGTCCCGTCGGGCCTGGGGACAAGAGCTGCAACAGGGCCACCTGGAGAGCTTGACCTGTAGCCCAGACGTCAGGGTCCTCCGTAGACCCAAGTCCAGATCCCACTTGCAACATCTGCAGTGCAGAGTGTCTGCACGTGGACTGTCTTCTCTCGTGGTGGGTCACGCTGAGGCTATCCGGGTGCTTCTGCCCGGGGGGGGGGTGGCGCAGCCTCAGCAGGTCCTGCCCCGCTCTGCAGAGCTGAGGAGGGAGGAAGCGAGCAGCCGGAATCTGGGTCAAGGAGGCCCGGAGGAGAGAACCCTGTGACCGAAGGTCTCTGAAGACGCAAGGGAAAAACCCGATGCCGACACTCACCCTGGAGCCCCGGCAGGCCAGGAGAGCGTGATGCCCAACCCCAGCAGGACGGTCACATGACGTTCTCGCTCCTGCTACCCTCTCTGCTCCTCGCCCGGGGTCGGGGTTGCGAGTGTAGGACTGACAGCCGAGCGGGAAGCGGGGACAGGTAGCTTTTGGATGGGGTGGATAGGGTGAGCAACAGACATGTGGTTAGCATCGCCCTGCTATTGGCTGGCAGGGCCGCCAGGGGCCGGGCCTGCTAGGTGTCACAGCGGCTCCTATCTGCATATCTAGGAGTCTGGCAGGTGTCTCTCAGGTTCTGACAAGGTCTCCGAGACATGGGGCTCACAGCTTACTCCTGGGGGCAGGGGTTCTTGAACTTGATGCTTTGAAAGTGAAATCATGCATTAAAGGGAACGCCAACGAAAATAACAGCGAGGTGTGCACACTGCAGAGTCTGCCCAGCCCGCCGTGGTCCCCTGGGTCTGACACCTTGCACCCTCCAGCTGGCAGGGAGGCTCCCAGCAGCCAGGCTTCCCAAGGGGCTCTCCAGCACAGATACCTGGGCCAAGTGGGGGCAGCTGCTTCTCCAAGGAGGTGGACAGGGCCAGCAGGTGCCAGGTGGCAAGACAAGCTGGGCCTTGGAGAGCCTCTGTGTGCAGCCAGTCGGCTGTCACTGCAAACAGGGGCCAGGTGTTGCCTTGGGAGGCACGGCAGCGTGACCGGGCAACCTCGGCTCTGCCTGCCGCAGTGTCCTTCCTCTTCAAGGTCTGGCACTCGCAAAGGTCAAACAGCCGTATGGGAATAATGAAGAAGTGGATTAAAAATCCATGGAATCTGTTTTAAGGAAACTTCTGTTGGAATCCGCCCACAGGGGCAGCAGGGAGTTTGTGGGCAGCCAGAGGGCCATCTGCTGCTCCGGAGGCTCAGGAGACATTCACAAAGTAATGAGTTCGTAGATGTGTGATACAATGTTTAGGGCGATTTGGGGAAAATGTATAATCTTTTTTTTTTTTTTTTTTTTTTACAGGCAGAGTGGACAGTGAGAGAGAGAGACAGAGAGAAAGGTCTTCCTTTTTGCCGTTGGTTCACCCTCCAATGGCCGCCGCGGTCGGCGCGCTGCGGCCGGCGCACCGCGCTCGTCCGATGGCAGGAGCCAGGAGCCAGGTGCTTTTTCCTGGTCTCCCCATGGGGTGCAGGGCCCAAGCACCTGGGCCATCCTCCACTGCACTCCCGGGCCACAGCAGAGGGCTGGCCTGGAAGAGGGGCAACCGGGACAGAATCCGGTGCCCCGACCGGGACTAGAACCCGGTGTGCCGGCGCCGCAAGGCGGAGGATTAGCCTGTTGAGCCACGGCGCCGGCCGAAAATGTATAATCTAAGTGACCGTAACCAGCGACTGTGGAACTGTGGCTCTGATCCACTTCCGAGAGAATCTGATGCCATCTCGGAGCTTTGGTTGAATGGTTGCATAGTATGGCTCCCAAGTTTATGAGTTAAAAAGTTGGTCACAGGGGCCGGCGCTGTGGTGCAGTGGGTTAAAGCCGCCGCCTGCAGTGCTGGCATCCCATAGGGGTACCAGTTCAAGTCCGTCCCAGTTGCTCCACTTCCAATCCAGCTCCCTGCTAATGCGCCTGGGAAAGCAGCAGAGGATGACCCAAGTGCTTGGGCCTCTGAACCCATGTGGGAGACCCAGAAGAAGCTCCTGGTTTTGGATTGGCTCAGCTCCAGCCATTGTATCCATTTGGGGAGTGAACCAGCAGATGGAAGACCTCTTTCTCTGGCTCTACCTCTCTCTGTAACTCTGTCTTTCAAATAAATAAAATAAATCTTAAAAGAAAACGTTGATCACTAGAAATACAAAGAGCAAAGGTGCTAACTCTGTCAGGCACTATCCTAAGCATCTTAAAATCGAGGCACACACAGACATACACAAACCTCAAGGGCCCGCAGTGGAGTGGCGGAAGCAGATACAAACCCAGGGTTCCGGCTCTCGCGTAGCCTCTCGCGTAACCGTGGTGCTCTGGAGACTGCCGGAAGTGAGGACCTGCTGATGCTGGTGCCCAGCTGGCTGACGCTGCCTCTTACAAATGAGTCTTTCTTGGGACCACTGAGGTAGGCGAACTTCCTGCCCAAGTCACCAAACAGCAGCCCACAGAAAGCCCACCCCCGGGGTCTCCTCAAGAGGGCATGCCAGTGGCATAGAGCCTGGGGGAGCCGGAGGCAGGTGGCTGGGAGGAACGAGATCTCACGCCCTCTTGCACGGGTGAAGGTCGCTCTAGCTCACAGCAGCCCCGTGTGCGCCATGAAGACGGCAAGAGAGAAGTCTGGGGCTTTGCACACGGCGCAGTGAGAAACGTGGGAGATGGAGATGCTGACTCTGCTGGTTTGCTCGCTATGCACAGTGCACGTGTACTCACGGTCAGCTGGAGCCCAGAAAGGAAACAATTATCGTGTGTCCATTAACAACAACAAAGAAAATTGTGTTTGACAAAAAGAGGGGCAGGAACATGGAGCAGTGGGGCAGATGTGGTCAAGGTGCCGAGGGGTGGCGTGTACACCCAGGGTGCCGAGGGGTGTCGTGTGCACCTAGGGTGCAGAGGGGTGGTGTGTGTACCCAGGGTGCTGAGGGGTGGCGCGTGCACCCAGGGTGCTGAGGGGTGTCGTGTGCACCCAGGGTGCAGGGGGGTGGTGTGTGTACCCAGGGTGCTGAGGGGTGGCGCGTGCACCCAGGGTGCTGAGGGGTGTCGTGTGCACCTAGGGTGCAGAGGGGTGGTGTGTGTACCCAAGGTGCTGAGGGGTGGTGCGTGCGCCCAGGGTGCTGAGGGGCAGTGCCTGCACCCAGGGTGCTGGCTTCTTTGTCCTCTGTGCAGACCCCTGGCCTGGCTGAGCTGCTCTGTGCCTCTCTCCTCTGCCCAGCCCCTATAGATTGACAGAAGCTTGGCTTGCAAAGACTTGGGTTCTGTGAGTAACGTGGCTGCTGTTGTTTTGCTGTGGCGACTTCTCTCTTTCCCATTAAAAATCATTTTGGTTACGGAAGAAATACGTGCTTGGTCCAACAAAATCCAATTCTCACAGAGGTGCACGAAGCATGAAGTGATTCCCCATGCTGACCCCAAGCCCCCGTTAGTGGTGTAGGATGTCCCCTCCCGACTCTGCCTGCACACACAACACACGTCTCTTTCTTTACCAAAAGTGGTACTAACTTTCCAGTTCTTTCGATGGCTTATTAATTGGATAAAGTTTCTCAATGCACACTCATAGCTCCCTCCCTCTAAAGCCTGGGTAACATTCCATCCATGTCCAAAACAGCCCTGTCCAATGGAAGCCTAACATGAGGCAACATGCAATTTTAATTTTCTAGCAGCTATGTTGAAAAAATAATATATATATATATATATATATATATATGGACAAGTGGGATTAATTTGAATGCAAATTGGACATCTCTCACCTGAACATTCTAAATCCAAAGTGCTCCAGAATTCAAATGTTTCAAACACCAATGTGACACCACAAGCAGGAACTCCCATGGCATGATTATTAAAAATACAGTACAGCAGCTGGCGCTGTGGCTTGGCGGGTTAAAGCCCCAGCTTGCAGTGCCGGCATTCCATATGGGCACCAGGTTCTAGTCCCGGCTCTCCACTTCCAATCCAGCTCTCTGCTATGGCTGGGAAAGTAGCAGAAGATGGCTGAAGTGCTTGGGCCCTGCACCCACGTGGGAGACCTGGAGGAAGTTCCTGACTCCTGGCTCCTGGCTTTGGAGCAGCCATTTAGGGACTGAACCAGTGGAAGGGAGACCTCGCTCTCTGTCTCTACCTCTCTCTGTAACTCTGTCTCTCAAATGAATAAAATAAATCTTTAAAAAAATCTAGTATAAAATTATATTACCCTTGGACGATGTTGCTACAGTAGCTATGGGACATCAGTGAATGCTGTCTTTACACTTGGGTCCTGTGCCCAAGACGTCCCTTTACACACATGCAAACGTTCCAAACACCCAAAGTCCGCAACCCTTCTGGCCTAAGCATTTCAGATCAAGGCTGCTTCACCTGTAGTATATTTTACTTAGCCCTCTGTGTCCAGCACATTACACTTGAAACAACAGAAAATTATTAATGAAATATTTACATTCTTTTTTAATAAGATTTACTTTATTTTTATTTGAAAAGCAGAGTGACACAAAAAGAGAGAGATATCTTCCATCGGTGGTTCACTCCCCAAATGGTTCCAACAACCAGGGCTGGGCCAGAGTGAAGCCAGGAACCAGGATCCAGGAGCTTCCTCTAGGTCTCCCATGTGGGTGCAGGGCCCCAAGGACTTGGGCCATTTTCCACTGTGTTCCTAGGTGCACTAGCACGGAGCTGGATCAGAAGTGGAGCAGCCGGGACTCGAACCAACTGACGCCCATATGGAACACCGGTATCTTAGGCAGCAGCTTTACCTACTATGCTACAACTCCAGCCCCTTTCCATTCTTTAAAAATATTAATTAAATATTTGAAACCCAGTGTATATTTCACTCTTACAGCACATCTCAGATTGGACTGGCCACATTTCTTTTTCAGACTTATTTATTTTTATTGACTTGACAGGCAGAGTGATTGAGAGAGAGAGAGAGAGAGAGAGAGAGAGAGAGAGAGAGAGAGATCTTCCATTCACTAGTTCACTCCCCAGATGGCTGCAATGGCTGGGGCTGGGCCAAGCTGAAGCCAGGAGCCAGGCACTCCCTGTGGGTCTCCTATGGGGGTAGCAGGGACCCAAGTACTTGGGCCGGTGATCTGCTCCTTCCCAGGGTGCATCAGCAGGAACTCGAACCCAGCACTCTGATCCAGGATGCCAGTGGTGCAGGTGAAGACTCAACCCCCTGCATCGCAATGACAGCCCTGGACGGGCCACAGTTCCAGGGCCCTGAGATTTTGACACCTGCAGATTTCGACACTGTGCTGGATAGTGTAGGCTTCCGCTGCCGCTTACTTAACTGCGTGCTTGCTGGCAGAGACAGCGGCTGCTCGTGTTCTAAGCCGCGCTAAGCAATGCGACCACGAACATCCCCATGCTTGTCACGTTGCACGTGCACGTGACGGCTTCCTTAGGACAGATTTATAGAAGCACGGTTTCTAGGTCAGCGAGTGTGTGCGTTTTAGAGTACTAGATACAGCCAAATTACTCCCTAATAAGGCTAAGTGGATTTATGCTTCCCGCCGCAGCACATGAGCGCTGAAGGGGGTGGCCGCTCTTTCCCACACTTGTCCATCTCGTTCTGCCCTTGGTGACTGCACTCACGGGGGGCCACCGTTGTCAGAGCTGCATCCTCCCCCGCGGCTTCTCACTAGCAGCCAGACAGAGGGAGCCTCTGGCCGCGTCGGTAACAGAACCCAGTAGGTATTGGCTTTAAGACATCGTGGTTTCTGATCCCGTGTGACAAGCCCAGAGGGAGGGATCCTGCTTCTGGCTGTCTGCCCACCTCTCCATGCCTGGCTTTGAGTCCGTTTTCTCAGCAGGTGGGACTTTCTCTCCTGGCCGTTGTCAGCTTGTGGTCACAAGGTGGCTGCTACCCTTCCAGACCGCAAGTCTGTGTCCCAGGTAGGAAGGAGGGAGACATGGATGGTACTAGGTCCGTCCTACCCAGAAGCCACCTGGAATGCTGACATGGCTGTTCCCGTCTTAAGGGAGGCTAGGTAGACGAGTGACAACCATGGGACCTACAGTGGAGGGGGCAAGCAAGGGAAAACAGGATGGCAGTGGCTGATGGGATAGCTAAGAAGGACCCTGCTACATCGTCTTCCTGCGAGGGGGGATCTTAAGCTTTAATGTAAAAGCTCCCACTCTGCAATGTGTGCGCTCCGGCCAGACAGAACCGAGGCTCCGCCCACCCTCAGCAGCTGGGTTCTGCCACCGACCACGTGGGCGAGGTTGAAAGCAGAGCGCCGCTCCCACCCACCATCAACCCCACGGTGCCTGCACCTGGACTGAAGAGGGCACCCAACTAACCCACACCCTGTGGCGGTCCAGACCTGCAAGGCTTGTGAGAACTCAGATAGGACCACGCCATTCCCTGTTGCTGCTGCGAAACTCCTGAGGCTGGGCACTTGGTAAACACAAGGAAGTTTACGGAGTGCAGCCCTGGCGGTCCGGCAGCGTGGCGTTGGCTTCTGCTGGGCTCTGGGGCGGCCCTGTGGCCGCATCCCGCAGGCGGTTGGCATGGCGGTGCAAGTCAGGGAGATCATGTGGTGAGAGCGGAAGCCAGGGGCCTTCGGGGACCAGAACAACCTGCTCTCTGGGGAGCTAACGGGTCCCTCGGGAACAACATTCTCCCCTCCAAGGGTGGCACCCAATGTCTCTCATCAGACCTGTCTCTCTCTCTCTCTCTCTCTCTCTCTGACAGGCAGAGTTAGACAGTGTGTGTGTGAGAGAGAGACAGAGAGAGATAGAGAGAAAGGTCTTCCTTCCGTTGGTTCACCCCCTAAATGGCCGCTATGGCTGGCGTGCTGTGCTGATCCGAAGCCAGGAGCCAGGTGCTTCTCCTGGTCTCCCATGCGGGTGCGGGTGCAGGGCCCAAGCACTTGGGCCATCCTCCACTGCACTCCCGGGCCACAGCAGAGAGCTGGCCTGGAAGAGGGGCAACCGGGACAGAATCTGGTGCCCCGACCGGGACTAGAACCCGGGATGCCGGTGCCGCAGGTGAAGGATTAGCCTAGTGAGCTGAGGCACTGGCCGAGGCCTGCCTCTTTTTTTAAGAAAAAGATTTATTTTATATATTTGATATTTGAAAGGCAGAGTTGGAGAGAGAGAGAGAGAGAGAGAGAGAGAGAGAGAGAATCTTCCACTGCTGTTTCACTCCCCAAGTGGCTGCAACAGCCAAGGCTGGGCCAGGCTGAAGCCAGGAGCCAGGAGCTTCTTCTGGGTCTCCCATGTGGGTGCCAAGCCCTTGGGCCATCTTCCTCTGCTTTCCCAGGTGCATTAGCAGGGAGCTGGATTGGAGGTGGAGCAGCTGGGGCTGGCAGAGACGCCCCTGTCGGGTGCTGGCCTTGCGGTGGCGGGTTAATCCGCTGGGCCTCAGCGCCGGCCCTGTGGCATGGCACAGGTATTCCGGGGCTGTGAGGACTCCTGTTCCACCCGGGCCACTGCTGGCCCCCTTCACTCCGCCCTCTGGGAGGGGAGGCTTGGCAGGTGAGTGCAGGAGGCAGGAACCGAGCTGCGCCTGTGGCCCCTGCTGCTCAGGGTGGGATGGTGTGGGCTTCGCTGGACCGGGCAGGGTCAGCGCCGGGGTGGGGCGAGCACGAGAGCGTCCTGCCCGCGCATGCGCTCCAACTCGCCGAGTAGCGGAGCTGACTTTCGGCTCCGGCTCTGGAGCTGGCTTCTCACGCATTCCACGCTCAGAGTGGGAAGTAGGGGTGTGCGTGATTATCTGTGGTCTCTGCAAACACTTGGAGCCTTGTTCAAAAGAGCTGAGCTCTCTGACATGGAAGATACAACGCCAGATTTGCTGGAAGACAGAGACCGGACCCCTGACTCATCACGAGCGCTGGGACAGGCCATGGAGCGAGTGTGTCCCCGGGGGAGTCTGACCGTGGGGTGCCCCGAGTGAGTGTGTGTGTGTCTGCATCTTCTCGTCTGTCTCACACACCAAGGACAGGGAGTCCGGGACCCCGCTTCCCACAGGTGTGTCTTCCGGGGTTCTGGAGAGGGTTTTGACCCCACTTAGGGTCCTCCCCTCGTGGGCCCGGGGCCATGTGAGGGTCCCAGCCCACGGAGAGGGCCCTGCTCCGCCAAGGCACCTGCCGGTCCCAGCCCCACCCGGTACTGTGCACACCGGGTGCAGAGCTGCACCCCCCCACCCCCAAGCGGCGCCCGCCCCGGCCGCTTCCCAGCGTCCCCGATCCCCGTTCAATGTGCGATTTTTTACGATCGATCTTATATCCGGCACAATCAGATTTATGGCCCCTGCATCTTATGAAATTACACAGATGTTGCTGCTCTGCTTCTCTCTAGGACAGTAAAAGGCAATAACGTTCTTGCAGATTTCGACAGCAGGCAATTCAATAAAGGGCCATGTATATTTTATAAGTACAATAAAGACGAGGCTCTGTGCCCGCACCGCGGCCCGCCAGGGCCCCGCACTGCTCCGGCCGCGCGCCCTCCCCCCATGTCTGCTTGTCGATCAGATCTCTCCCGCTGTCACACGGGGGACCCGGGAGATTTATCCCCTTTCTGATCCATTATTTAAGTTTGGCTCCAGGGACCCTGCAATGGGGGCTGTTTAAAATTTAAAGGTGTTTGTG
The DNA here is from genome assembly GCA_949820135.1 of Sylvilagus floridanus. Classification (NCBI taxonomy): domain Eukaryota; kingdom Metazoa; phylum Chordata; class Mammalia; order Lagomorpha; family Leporidae; genus Sylvilagus; species Sylvilagus floridanus. Next base: position 92,086,577 of record OX463243.1, on the reverse strand, counting down.
GAACTTAATACTTTCCTCATCCTGATTCGCACTATAAAATTTTATCTATATTTTTGTTGCCCCATAAAATGTTTCTATCTTATCAGGGTGGCTTGTCCTTTTATGGACAAACCCATAAATACCTGCGGAGGTGAGGGTGGCTGGAAGGGCTCAGAGAAGAGTCGAGCCTGGGGGAGGCAAGAGGACGGAGCCCCCCGCCCCCCAGCCCTGGCACCAATGCTGTGTGTGGCCACAGACGAGCCACGGTACCCGAGACTGCACCTGGAGAGTCCCCTGCACCCACTGCACGGGCTCTTGGGAGGGTGCAGGCAACTGTGGCATCGGAAGAGTCCACTGGGTGCCTGGCACAGCACGTGCTAAGGCCCAGAGGTGGGGACAGCCTGGGTTGTTGGGAGACCCTCGTGGGGCTCAGTGGAAAGGGCTCCTTCTCCAGACTCAGGAAAGAGGGAGCCAGGCCAAGCTGGGCGCGAGGCTCTGTGCCACACCTTTCTGGGTGCATTGTCATCCTCACCTGGTTTTTTTTTTTTAAGGGTTAATTAATTTATTTGAAAGGCAGAATTACAGAGAAGCAGAGGCAGAGAGAGAGAGAGAGAGGTCTTCCATCTGCTGGTTCACTCCCCAGATGGCTGCAACAGCTGGAGCTGTGCTGATCCAAAGTCAGGAGCCAGGAGCTTCTTCTGGGTTTTTCCTGTGGGTGCAGGGGCCCAGACACTTGGGCCATCTTCTGCTATCCCAGGCCACAGCAGGGAGCTGCATCGGAAGAGGAGCAGCCAAGTCTCGAACTGGAGCCCATATGGGATGCCGGCACTGCAGGTGGCGGCTTTTACCTGCTACGCCACCATGCCAGCCCCCATCCTCACTTTTAAAGGGAGATGACGAGGGCCCCATCTCATAGGAGTGCTGAGTGGACCTGCAAAGTGGCTGGTCCCCACCCCCACATAGGGTACCTGCTCCCCAAGTGTCAGGTATGGCTGTCACAAGGCAGGGCTGGAGCCGGTGAGGTACCCAGGGAGTGAAATCTAGAGAGGCTCTTGGGGCAGGCGTTCAATGCTGTCTGGGATGCCCACATCCCATATCACAGGGCCTGGGTTTTGAGTTCCTGGGAGGCAGCAGGTGATGGCTCATGTGCTGGATCCCTCCAGGTGGGAGAGCTGAATTGAATTCCTGGGACCGGCTTTGGCCTGGCCCAGCCCTGGCTATGTCGGGCATCTGAGGAGTGAACTCTGGATGGGACAGCTGCATCTCTCTCTGTCTCAAAAAGAAAGGGAATGAAAGGAGGCTCTCAGAGGTGTGCAGGCGTAGACGGCCGCCTGGAGGCAGGGCCTCGTAGTCTTTGCCCCGGCTGCCTGGCTTGCCTCAGCCTCCCTGGGACTTCCCCTCCTTGGCTGTGGGCAGAGGCCAGGACAGAAGCAGGCCCCTGGATTTGAGAAAGTGTAGTTTCACCCCGGACAGAGACTGCCTCCGGGAAGTCAAGGCCTCACTGGGACAAGACCAGACAGCTCATGGCGTGGGCCGAGCCCGTCTAGCAGTCCAAGGCAGAGCTTGCTGGCCACTGGCAGCATCAAGGAGAAGCAAACCTGAGCTTTGGCCTGCACGGGTGCCCCGTCCTGTGGAGGACGACACCCAGATGCGTGGAGGGGGCTGGGGGCTGCAGCGGGAGCACTAAAGGCCGAGCTTCCACCTGTGTGTGGTGGTCAGGAAAGACTTCCTGGAGGGGGCATGGCAGCCAGACCAAGAAGGATGAGTAGGAGTTTGCTGAAGTGGGAAGGGTGCCCCTCCTAGGGCACCAGCGTGAGCCGCAGTGTGGGTGTGACGCCGAGGACAGATCAGTGACGGCCAGCTCTGTGGGGCAGTGTCTGGGCCAGGAGCCTTTGTCCCTCGAGGGTGACGATGCAGGCCCTCAGGGAACCGCAGTGCAGACGGGAAGTGCCCAGTGCCTCCCAGGGCCTGAGCTGCTGGGTCCTGGGGACGCTGGAGGAGGTAGCGCCCCCTGGGGTGAGCCCAAGGCTCTGACATGGGACAGCCTGGGACTCCCCTGGGCCAGGGCTCTGAGGCTCACTGGCTGCTCCAGAGACGCGCACCTGCCTCTAGCTGAGAATGGGAGTGAGGGAGCAGGGTGGGGCAGAGGGAGAGGGGTGGATCTCCCTGGCGCTCAGAGCTGGCACAGCCTGGCAGAAATGCCCTGCGTTGAGGCAAGGAGGCTGGCCTCTGCCGTCTGCCCTGGCCGGTCCCTGTGGGGGGGCCACCTGGGGGAGGGAGCAGCCTTACAGGGGGCAGGTCCGGTTCCTGGGGAGGGAGGGGTTCGTTTTGACCGCCCCCCTTCCATTTCCAATTGTGGAGGCTCAGCGGCCCCGCCCCTGGCTGATGCTGTGTTCTCTAAGAGTCCTCCAATATTCTTTTAAAAAATGATTTATTTTTATTTGAAAGGCAGAGTTACACATGGAAAGATCTTCTGTCTGCAAGGTCACCCCTAAATGCCCATAAAGGCAAGGGCTGGGCCAGGTTGAAGCCAGGAGCTGGAAACTCCATCTGGGGTCTCCTACGTGGACGCAGAGGTCCAAGTCATTGGTCCATCTTCTGCTGCTTTCCCAGGTGCATTTTTTAAAACATATTTATTTATTTACTTGAAAGTCAGAGTTACACACAGAGAGAAGGAGAGGCAGAGAGAGAGATAAAGGTCTTCCATCCACTGGTTCACTCCCCAATTGGCCGCAACAGCCAGAGCTACGCTAATCTGAAGCCAGGAGCCAGGAGCTTCTTCCACGTGGGTGCAGGGGCCCAAGGACTTGGGCCATCTTCTGCTGCTTTCCCAGGCTATAGCAGAGTACTAGATCAGAAGTGGAGCGACCAGGACTCGAACTGGCGCCCATGTGGGAGTGCCACAACACTGGGCCCTGAATCTCCTCTTTCGCTTAGACTGGTAGCTTTTTTTTTTTTTAAGTCAGTTTAACTCTGAGCTTTAACTAATAAAGCGACGACTTGCTGGGGCTGGCGGAAGAGGTGGAAGAAGAGTGAGAGGCGGCGGCGGGAGCAGCGTGGCCCCCGAGGCGGACATGGCTCTCCAGCTGGCGCCTCTTGGAATTGGTGCTCCTGGGCCCTGGCCCTGGTTAGCAGAGGCGCTGGCCCCATCGTGAGCCTTCGGGGTCACAATTTGCCGAATGCTCAGTTCTCACGGCTGGGGAAGCTTCTTCCTGGAAGAGATGATGCCAGTTCTAAAATGTGCCCGTCTTTCCGCAAATCCTGCAGGGAGCAGGAAAAGAAACTACAAGAAGTTAAGTGTCCTTGGAGAGCAAGGAAGAGAGTGTTCTGAGCCGTGGGGAGAGAGAGGAGGCCCCAGCGCAGGAGGCAGAGGAGCCACATGGCCATGGCGGGAGGCGCTGTGCTGGGGACCCCGCTCGGTGGGCGTCCGTGGAGAGTGGCCCAGCACCGGGGAGGCCAGCTCCGCCAGACAGGGACAGGCCAGCGACAGGCAGGAAAGTTAGGAAATGAGGGTGGGCATCAGATGCAGGGGTTCAGACGCAGGTTGGTGCCTGCATCCCGGGTTGGCACCTGGGTGCCTGTGCCAGCCCCACTCCTGACTCCAGCTTCCTGCTGATGGGCACTCGTAGCAGGCAACGGCCCAAGGTCTTGGGTCCCTGTCACCCTATGGGAGACCTAGGTAGAGTTCCTGGCTTCCGACTTTGGCCTTGCCCAGGCCCTGCTGTTGTGGGCATTTGGGGACTGACCCAGTAGATGGGTGCTCTGTCCATAGTGTGTCTCTCGGCTTGTCAGATAAATAAATTTCATAAGAAAAGGGAGAAATATATAACCGTTGGATTTTTATTTTTTTATTTTTTTTACCGTTGGATTTTTGAAAAATTTCACTGAGCATAAATTAATGAGCTAGAAGATCAAGCTGAAATGATTTTCTACAATGCAATACAAAGAGAAAAAAAGAAAAATATGAAAGAAAAGTTAAAATGTGACTAGATTCCATTTCCTTTTTTTTTTTTTTAAACAGGCAGAGTGGACAGTGAGAGAGAGAGAGACAGAGAGAAAGGTCTTCCTTTGCCGTTGGTTCACCCTCCAATGGCTGCTGCGGCCGGCGCACTGTGGCCGGCACACCGCGCTCATCCGATGGCAGGAGCCAGGTGCTAGGTGCTTCTCCTGGTCTCCCATGGGGTGCAGGACCCAAGCACTTGGGCCATCCTCCACTGCACTCCTGGGCCACAGCAGAGGGCTGGCCTGGAAGAGGGGCAACCGGGACAGAATCCGGCGCCCCGACCGGGACTAGAACCCGGTGTGCTGGCGCAGCAAGGCGGAGGATTAGCCTGTTGAGCCACGGCGCCGGCCAAAATGTGACTAGATTCCAAAATACAAACATCTACCAGATTTATAGAAATAAAAGTGATCTCACCCCCTCCCCCCGAATAGAGGTGAATCACCTACAAAAAACACAAAATGAACAGAAAGCAGACTTCTCATCAGCTATGCTGGATGAAGGAAACCGGACACAAGGACGTCGAAGTCTGAACCCTCAAATGTCGGGGTGAATGAGGGCAGACCAAAGATTTCAACAAGCCGAAGGGCGCCCCCCACAGGCTGTCGTACAGCTGATGAGATGAGTTCCAGAGGAAGCAGCGAGCCCTCAGGAGCAGTGACAGCGCGGGGAGCTGCTCACACATGGAAATGATAGGAAAAGCTGTGTGTGTGTGTGTGTGTGTGTGTGTGTGTGTTCAAGGTCAAGGGCAGGCATTTAGCCTCGTGCTTAAGGCACCCCTGTCCCCTACAGAGTTCCTGAGTCTGACTCCCAGCTCTGGTGCCTGACTCCAGTTTCCTGTTAATGCATGCCCTTGGGGGCACAGTGGTGGCTCCGGGGTCTGAGTTCCCGCCACCCACATGGGAGACCCGGACTGAGTTCATGGCTCCTGACTTTGGACTTCAGCCCTCTGCCCATTGTGGGCATTTGAGGTATGAGGCAGTGGATGGAAACTCTCTCTCTCTCTCTCTCTCTGCCTCTCAAATAAATAAATAAATTTTAAAAGAAAAAAATGCCAATTTTGTTGGTATATGGCATAGATTCTGATTAACTTTAGAAATTGTGTGAAAAGTATGTGTTTAAATAATCTAAGAGGAAAATTAAACGATAACTATTAAAAGAACAGATATGGAGTGTATGACTTTCAAACGTGTAGAGACGAGGTAAAAAAGTTTCTTTAGAGATTCAGTTTTTGTTTATTTGAAGGCAGAATTACAGAGTGAGGAGGACATACACACACACACACACACACACACACAGAGAGTTTCCATCCACTGGTTCACTTCCCAAATGACTGCATTGGCTGGTGCTGGCCAGGCTGAAGCCAGGAGCCTGAGCTTCTTCAGGATCTCCCACATGGGTGCAGGGGCCCAAGCACTTGGGCCATCATCTGCTGCTTTCCCAGGTGCACTAGCAGGGATTTGGACTGGAGTCTTGAACTGGAGCCCATATGGGATGCTGGCTTTGCAAGCCTAGGCTTAACCTGCTACGCCACAAAGCCAACTCTGGTAAAAAAAAAAAAAATTTAAACCAAGCAGCAGAAGAAAGCACGTGTGTGTGTGTGTGTGTGTGTGTGTGTGTGTGTGTGTAGGTAATGATATTTATCAGGGTCTTTTGCTGAGTGGCAAACTACCCCAAATTTAGTGGTCACAAACAACATCAAAAACATGGCTGTTCTTGAGGGCATTAGAGTAAGTGGATTCGCCAACCACGCAAAGGCAAATGAGCTGAGCTGAGCTGAGGTGTGAGAGATAGGGGGAATGCAGTCCTGGTGCGCCTGGCAGAGGAGCTATTGTTTAATGGGGACAAAGCGGCTGTTTTGAGAGAGAAAAGTTTCGGGCCATCGTTGTCTGGTAATGCGAATCAACTTGGTACTCCTGAACTGTCCAGCTAAGAATGCCCGCTCCCATTTCGGGACGGGAGTCTGAGTCCCAGCTCCGCTCCTGCCTTCAGCTTCCTCTAATGTGCACCCTGGATGGCCGCTCAGTACTTAGGTCCCTGCCGCATGTCTAGGAGACCGGGATGCAGTTCTGGACAACTGGTTTCAGCCCAGCCCAGCCCCCAAGCATTTGGGGAGTGAACCGGTGACTGGGAGATCTCTGTCTGTCTCCCTGCCTTTCATGTAAGTTTTTTTTTAAAAAGATTTTATTTATTTGTTTATTTGAGAGGTAGAGTTACAGACAGTGAGAGGGAGAGACAGAGAGAAAGGTTTTCCATCCACTGGTTCACTCTCACAATGGCTGGAGCTGGGCCAATCTGAAACCAGGAAACAGGAGCTTCTTCCAGGTCTCCCACGTGGGTGCAGGGGCCCATACACTTGGGCCATCTTCCACTGCTTTCCCAGGCCACGGCAGAGAGCTGGATTGAAAGAGGAGCAGCTTGGATTAGAACCAGTGCCCATATGGGATGCAGGTGCTGCAGGCAGAGGAGTAACCCACTGTGCTACAGTGCTAGCCCCCATGTAAGTTTTTACAACAAATAAAAATTGGGTCGGCGTGGTGCTATGAGTGAAGCCACTGCCTGCAATGCTGGATCCCATATTAGAGTGCTGGTTTGAGCTCCCTGCTAATGTGCCTGGGAAAGCGGCAGAAGATAGACCAATGACTTGGACCTCTGCATCCACGTAGGAGACCTGGATGGAGTTTCTGGCTCTTGGCTTCAGCCTGGCCCAGCCACTACCATCATGGTCATCTGGGAAGTGAACCAGCAGATGGAAGATCTCTCTCTCTCTTTCTCTCTCTCTTTCTCTCTCCCTCTATCTCCCTCTTGCTGTCACTCAAATAAATTTAAAAAATCTTAAAATAAATAAAAATTTTATTTATTTATTTATTTGAAAGTTACAGTTACACAGAGAGACTAGAGGCAGAGAGAGGGAGAGGTCTTCCATCTGCTGGTTCACTCCCCAGTTGACCACAGAGGCCGGAGCTGTGCCAATCCCAAGCCAGGAGCCAGGAGCTTCTTCCAGGTCTCCCACGCAGGTGCAGGGGCCCAAGGACTTGGGCCATCTTCCACTGCTTTCCCAGGCCATGGCAGAGAGCTGGATTGGAAGTGGAGTAGCCGGCTCTCAAACTGGCATCCATACGGGATGCCGGCACTTCAGGCCAGGGCATTAACCCGCTGTGCCACAGCGCCGGCCCCAGTAAACAAAAATTAAAACCATTTATTTTCCACGGGTCAGCAGTTTGGGCTCAGCAAGGCGGTTGCTGATCTGGCTTGTCCACCTGTCTGCAGTCAGCTGCCTCATTGGCTGGGGGTGACCGGCCTTAGATGGCTCAGCTGGGACAGTTTGCCTCAGCCCCAAGGCCTCTCATTCCCCAGCAGGCTAGCCCAGATTGCTTGTGGCAATGGCAGTAGTCCCATGAGTGACGACGACAGGCTCACAGCCAGTACCCGGCCCCTCCACTTACTATACTGGCCTAGGAAGTCACACGGCCAGCCCAGACTCGGAGTGGGAAGAAAGGCTCCGCGTCTTGATGGGAGGAGGCTCCAGATCGTTTGTAAAAAAGAATCCCTCTGCCATGTTTTCTGTTTTCCTTATTAAATTGCAAAAAAAAAAACTTACTTCTATCCCCATTTTACAGATGCAAAAACTGAGGCTCAGAGTTTCCGTGATCTGCTCCAAGGCCCACAGCCAGTGGGCAAGTGAGTCAGGCTGTGGAACTGGGACATGGCCTGCCTGCTCCCAATGCCTTGTCCTTGTCAGTAGTGGAGGTGGTGTGGAGGGTGCTTTCTCCACTTCCGTGGCCGACCACACGCCCTGGAAGGCCTCTCCGGCTGCTCCCGGGGTGGAAAGAGAAAGTTCCAGGGGCATGTGGCCCTTTCCAGACAGCCGCATCTCCTTAGTGGCCACTGAATTTGCAAATCAAGTGTCTGGGAACATCTCAGCTCTCCCTCAGATGAGCTTTGTATTCACACAGAGACCTGTGGGGTTCTGGGGAGACCAGGAACATGGGAGAGTGAAGCAGAAAAGCCAGGGGGGGAGCATAGAAGGTTAAACCGCTGCCTGCAGTGCTGGCATCACATGTGGGCGCTGGTTCGAGTCCCGCCACTCCGCTTCCGATCCAGCTCTCTGCTGTGGTCTGGGAAACCAGTGGAGGATGGCCCAAGTCCTTGGGCCCCTGTACCTGCATGGGAGACCTGGAGGAAGCTCCTGGCTCCTGGCTTCAGATTGGCACAGCTCCGGCCATTGTGGCCATCTGGAGAGTGAACCAGCAGATGGAAGACCTCTCTCTCTCTCTCTCTCTCCTTCTCTCTCTGTGTAACTCTGACTTTCAAATAAATAAATATATCTTAAAAAAAAAAAAGGAAACAAAGAAAATCCAGGAGGAGGGGCGACGCTGTGGTGTAGAAGGTTAAGCCTCTGCCTGCAGGGCCGGCATCCCACATGGGCAATGGTCCTGGTCCTGGGAGCTCTGCTTCTGTTCCAACTCCCTGCTAATGCACCTGGAAAAAGTCAGTAGAAGACGGTCCACGTGCTGGGCCCCTGCACCCATGTGGGAGACCGGGAAGAAGCTCCTGGCTCCTGGCTTCAGATTGGCCCAGCCCTGGCCATTGTGGCCATTTGGGGAGTGAACCAGAGAATGGAAAACCTCTTGTTTCTACCTCTCCTTCTCCCCCTCTCTGTAACTATGCCTTTCAAATAAATAAATACATCTTAAATTAAAAAAAGGAAAACAAGGAGGAGACAGGGCAGACAGAGACATAGCGAGACCAAGATGTAGGAGGAAGGTGATTGACGAAGAATTAGACAAAGATGTGCAGATATGCATGTATGAGTTATACACATGTGCATACACACGCATATACATGCCTATGGCGTGTTGGTCAGTGATGGATCCCTTGGGCCACAGTGGTCAGTGATGGATCCCACTGGCCACAGCTGTTTCCGTGATATTTGCCACCTACCGAGGTGGGTGCTTGGTGCAGTGGTTAGGGCACTGCTCGGCATAGCCGCATCCTACATCAGAGCGCCTGGCTCGAGTCCGGGTTACTGAGCTTCTGGTCCGCTCTCCCATTAATGCGCACCCTGGGAGGCAGCAGGTGACGGCTCCAGGATGTGGGTCTCTGGCACTCGTGTGGGAGACCTGGATGGAGTTCTGGGCTCTTAACTTCAGCCTGGCCCAGCCCTGGCAGCTGTGGCCATTTGGGAAATGGACTGGCGGATGGAAGAGCTCTCTCCATCAGTCCCTCTGTCTGAAAATAAAAGAGGAAAAAAATTAACGTCTCCTAGTGCGTGTTAGGGTTTGTGGACGTGAGTTCTGCGATGCTCACATGATGACAAATTCGCCGAGCAAGGCACCTCTGAGAACGTGTCCCGTTGCTTGGTGGTGCATGAGAAACACGGAAATTCACAGAGAGGCGACTAAGAAGGAGAGAGAGGATGGAAGGGGAAATGAAGAGAGAGAAAACAGGGAGACAGGGCAGCCATGAGAAGAGAGGGAGGCAGGACAGAGGCAGCAATGGGGTGGGGACCAGAGCCAGCAGAGGGGGAGGGCTAAGAGACAGGCGGGGGCAGGAGGAAAGGGAGAGGGGACAGATGGAGAGGGAGAAGGAGAGAGAGAAGGAGAAGGAGACAGCTACACGGAGAACGAGCAGAGCAGGGGCAGAGAGGGAGGGAGAGACGTGAGAGCAGAGGGCAGAGGCAGGGGGAGCGGACACGCGGGAAGCAGAGGCTCGGCTGGCTCCGGGGGTGGCCAAGTCCCCCCACCACGGGGACGCCCTCCCACTGCAGCTGAGGGACCACCGTGCCCTCCCCCCCCCCCCCCCCCCGCGCGCCACCAACCAGAAATCAGAGAGGGCGTGGGTGGGGTCTGCGTGCGAGTCTCCCTCCTCCCGCACAGAAACGCTCGCGGATTCTAAAAAGCTTTTTAGCCGCGGCCGTTCTGCATGTTATTAATTTCTTTATTACAGATCTTGTTATTTTCAGGGGTCCCCGGGGACCCATTAACAAGGGGTTTTTATGGGAAAGAAGTCGGTTAAAGTGGTGGGAAGGACCGTGCCTCAGCCGTGAGTCAGTGAGCGGAGCGCCGAGGATAATGGAGGCTGCTTTAATTTCCAAAATAGCAACAGTTCAGACGTTTAATTGCACTTTTATGCCCTTTTTTCATGCTGCCGAGTGTAAAATATGTGACCAGTAATATATAACGGCTAACCACGGAGTGCTCCGTATCGCTCCTGCAGCGGGAAGGGAGCCGGAAGCCAAGTGCTGGGGCCGGGGGAGGGGCAGGAGGAGGCCCCGGGCGGGGGCCCGTTCCCCCCAAACTTTCCCTCCATCTCTGAGTTGCACATTTGTTTTCGTGTTTTTTGTTTTAAAATTTCATAGTTATTTGAAAGTCAGAGTTACAGAGAAGGAGAGGTGGAGAGAGAGAGAGAGAAAGAGAGAGATCCCCCATCCACTGGTTCACTCCCCAAGTGGTCAAACAGTCTGGGCTGGGCCAGGCTGAAGCCAGGAGCCAGGAGCTTCATCCAGGTCTCCCACGGGGGCGCAGGAGCCCATGGAAGGACTTGGGTCATCTTCTGCTCTCCCAGGCGCATCAGCTGGGAGCTGGATGGGAAGTGGAGCCGGCGGGACTCCTCGCACAGGCGCCCATGTGGGATGCTGCACTGTGCCGGCCCCTAAGTTGCACATTCATTTGTAAAACTTCCTATTTTATTTTTCTCTTTTCCTGTTGCCTCAGTTTCTCCACAAGCAGGCTCTGAGTACCCCCGAGGTGTGCAGGTGAGTAGGTGCGATAAGCTGGATCCCACCACAAGTTCCCCTCCCTGCTCTGCTGGACCTCGACTGCCACGGGGAACAGTCGGCACTTACAGAAATCCCGCACACCTTGCGCCTTTCACCCTGACACTGATCCCTGTCTCTGTGTGTGTGTGTGTCTCTGTCTCTCTGTCTCTGTCTCTCTTTCTCTCTCTCCCCACCTTCCCTCCTGCCACCACCCGCGACTGAGCAGCCCCTAAAAGAACAGGAATCGTCTCCCAGGGAGGCAGCCGAGGTTCCGGGAATCTTCCTGCGTGAACACTCGCGCTTCTGTGGGGACAGTGCGTGGTGCTGAGTGGGCTCCGGGAGACGGCACCACCGCTGGGGCTGCCGCAGTGAGAAGCTGTGGTCTCCTGGGCCCTCCCACTCTTCTGGTGCCTTCCTCCTGCGGTGCCGGGCTCAGCTACGTCAGACCTCATTTGAAAGCTCCCCGCAAGCTGACACTGCCTGAGTCCCAGGCCCAGGCAGTGCCTGGCACTCGGGGAAATGCCTGGGCAAGCGGAGGGCGAGGACTCTCGTTTTCCCTTTGGTTCCTGCCGTCCCGGCCCCCAGGAACGGAGTGTGAGCTCCTGGCATGCGCACAGCCCGGACTTTTCTCCTGTGAGCAGGGCGCCTTGCCCTGGTGACAAGCGGCTCTTCCAAGCTCTTGGCTGCAGATGACAGCAGATGAGGGCTGTGAAGCACCTGTCTTCAGACCTGTCCCGTGACCCGTAGGGGCGAGCCCCCGGGCCCTGTGGCATGTGCACCCGGGCAGAGCTGATGGCACCAGACTGGCCCCAGGAGCCAGGCTGGGTGGGTCACAGTCTGTCCGTGCCGTTTGGAGCCCTGAACGAGAAACCAGCCTCAGCCGGCCTCTGAAGGGGTAGCTTGTAACGGTAGGACATGCCCGGTGCTGCGTGTCTACGGTTGCCTTGATTAAGCTGTGAACCCCCTCTGCCACCATCTCCTTCCCAGGCAGAGTTGACCACGAGGTTAAGTGGGAGGGGGCGCAGGAGTCGCTGCCACTCTCCTGTCCTCTGTGGTTATGGGCGTGTGCTGAGCCCAGCGGCTCCCAGCCTGTCTTTTCTCTCTCCCCAGAGCAGCCCCAGACCCACTTAGAAGCTTGGTGGCAGACGTCCGGAGGAGGCAATGGCGTCCCGTGGACCCGTCTGGACGGCCGCCCCTGCGGCTGGATGCGCGCGGCCCCCTCGATTCCACCCGGGCCATTGCATCGGGAGCGCTGCTTCGTGACCTGGCCTCTGATCCCGCGGCCCGCTCCGGGCCCTCACTTCCCTGGCTCCACCCACCGCTGTGTCCAGCCTAATCCCCACAATAAATCTGCATCCCCTAGCGCTCCCGGTGGCCTTGCTGCCCTGACCGCGCAGCGTTTGCAGTTCAGGTGTCGATGCACTGCCAGGGGGAGAGACCATGGGGGACGGGAGCCCGGCGTGGACATCCAGTCTGAGCAGAGCTGGAGGAATGCAGGAAGCTGTCTCCGGGGGGCGAGGGGACCCGGTGGCCTATGCCGCGTGATGGGCAGGTTCTTACTTAAGCGATCGCCATCAGACCCTAGAGAAGACGAGACGTTGGTGCCCCAAGGAGCCCCTGACCTAGAACTTCTCAATGGACAGCAAAGGCACAAGGAGCCAGGGGTTGCTTGCTTGCTCCCTAGCAAATCTGGAGAAGGCAATGAGTTCGGGGCTTGAAATTCTCAGGTCGAGAACTGGGTAAAGAACCAGGAAGCATTTACGCATGCCCAGATAACTTACCCCCCAGAACTGCTGGCTGAGGTTTCTGAAGATGAGACCCCCAATCTAGCCGCTGGGTGGCTGAGTTACAATGCCCACGGATTCACTGCTGTGCAGAGGCGTGGTTCAGACAGGGAAGCAGCAGGACCCTCAAAACTGGAGGGGGCGAGACCCTAGAGCCCCAAGTCCTGCCGGCCTTTTTTGCCTCCTGAAAAGACTGCCGACCCCTGGCTGGAGACCCCCGTCTCATGGCCGCTCCCGAAGTGATGGCCTTGCAGGGGAGCGGGGTCTTCCTCAAGACCCGCCCCTCCCCTCGCAGACGAACTCGAGACCCACCGAACAAGGGCCGAGGACACAGAGAGACACAGGAGACCTGGTGCAGCCCAGAAGGGCGTGCAAGGTGTCCCCGACTTCTCCCAACAAGAGCATGGGCCCTGACGGCGCCACGTCTGGGGCAGGAGCGCTAAGCGGGAGCTGGCTGTGTTAGCTGATGTGACTGTGAAAGCAAAGATGCTAAATGCATCGCAGTAGCTCAGGGTCGTGAGTGGCTCTCACAGTTTTCTCAATGGATTGAAACCTGCCTCTGAGTGTGGTCCACACCGAACCAGGTTTTTTAAATAGCTTCCTTGATATACCATGCGGGGAGGTATCTAAGGCTTAGGGAAATGTTGGAATGCATTTATTTATTTGTTTGAAAGACTTTATTTATTTATTTGAGAGGTAGAGCCACAGACAGCGAGAGGGAAAGAGAGAAAGGTCTTCCTTCTGTTGGTTCACTCCCCAAATGGCCACAACAGCCGGGGCTGCACCGATCTGAAGCCAGGAGCTTCTTTCCAGTCTCCCGTGTGGGTGCAGGGGTCCAAGGACTTGAGCCAACTTCCACTGCTTTCCCAGGCCATAGCAGAGAGCTGGATTAGAAGAGGAGCAGCCGGGACTAGAAGTGGCGTCCATGTGGGATGCCGGCGCCACAGGTGGAGGATTAACCCACTGTGCCACAGCGCCCTGGAATGGGGTAGGCGTTTGGCATAGTGAGTGAATTCGCTGCTTGGGATGCCTGCATCCTCTATCAGAGTGCCTGGTTCAAGTCCTGGCTCCTCTGCTTCTGATGCAGCTTCCTGCTAACGCGCATCCTGGGAGGAGCAGGTGAGGGCTCAAGTTCTTGGGTCCCTGCCGCCCATGTGGGAGACCCGGGTGGGGTTCTAGGCTCCTGACTTCGGCCCTGCCCAACCCTGGCCGCTGTAGCCATTCGGGGAGTGAACCCGCAGGTGGAAGATCTCTGTCTGTCTCTTTGTCTCTCAAGTAACATGAAGATAAATAAATAAAAATAATTTTTTTTTAAAAAAAAGACTTGCTCACCTATTCCTTTGCCACGTCCCCAGGGAGGGCCCAGACGCTGTTCTCACTGTGCTCTATCACAGACTCTGCAGTACAAGGTTCTAAGCAACAGAGTGAAGCAGTCGTGTGCACAGCACCCACCTGGCACAGGGGGTTGTGAGTAACCTCGAGACAGTCTCCAGCGTGGAGGAGGAGGTGAGCGGGTGCTATGCAAGCACGGTGCCACTGTACAGAAGGGGCTTGAGCATCTGCAGATCTGGGGGCCCCGAGGGTCCTGGAACTGGTGAGGGAGATCCAGCTGTGCAGGTTCGAGTCCCTGCTGGAGTGGGAAGGGATGCCATGGGACTGAGCTCCCTGGATTCAGGGGGCGCCGCGGGACATGGGGGTGTTTCCCAGTGACCGCTTAGCCGAGGAGGGAAACATTCAGAGAGGAAAATTTGGAGTTCTGTGCGCCATGCTGGACCCCCTGGGGGTGACCCCTGCAGCGCAACAGCCACACGTGGAATGTTCTGGAGGGCGGAGGGAGAAGGGAAGGCTGCGAGTGCCCGGGCGAGCAGTGCCACTCATCCCTCTCGTCTGGAGGTGCAGAATTCACAGCAGTGAGCGGAAGAGTCGTCGCAGGAAGCGGCTGATGGCTGCGCTGCGTGGCCGGGGACTTGGGAAGAGCAAGATTGGAAAACCGATGGCAAAAAGGTCTAGGGAAGAAATATGTGAACAAATCTCTCCCAGCTGTCACGCAGTGTGCAGAGTTCATGTCTCACACAGGTCTTGGCACAGAGCAACCCTAAGGGAGAGAAGTTTCCCTTTAAAAACATTATTTATTTATTTGGAAGAATGACACAGAGAGGGAGAGAAGGAGAGAAATTTTTTGTTCACTGATTCACTCCTCAAATGTCTGCAACAGCTGGGGCTGGAACTCCAGCCGGGTCTCCCACGTAGTTGGCACGGGCCCAAGCACGTGGGCCACCATGCATCGGTTCCCAACTTCATTAGCAGGAACTTGGACCATAAGCAGGGTAGCTGGGATGTGAACCGGCATTCACATATGGAACGAGGACGTCCCAGGAGGTGGCTGAAGCTACCGTGCCACAGGGTTGGCCCCAGAGGAGGATCTGAGCACTCAGGCCGGGGACAGGACCCGTCCTGGGGATTACAGGCAACCTCACTCCACAGCTGCGCCTGCCTGTGCTCAGTGGGATTGGGAACATGTGGCATGGAGCCGGGTGAAGGATGGTCACGCGCTCAGGGAGTGGTCTTCAACTTCCCCAAGCTGATCAGACTACAACCGCTGCTGAGAGAGTGCCCAGCCCGCCAACAGCAGAAACCAACACTGAGCCCTTGTGTGGCCCTGCTCCTTAGGGACCAGCCAGCCACGTGGGGCTGATCATGGGGCACCACTGCCATCGCCGCGGGGGCCGCCATCTGTCCTCCCCGCAATAGACGCGCGGGCCAGATGTGGAGTCGCTTTTCCTGCCTCTAGCACTTCTAGCGAGACTGCCAGCCACAGCCGAACCCACCGTTGTGGTATATCACACCGCATCACTTCTGCCCCGAGATCTAACGTCACAGCAAATGAAACGCGGGTGGCAGAAGGCTCACGGCTCGTGGAATTCACCACCCTTGGCATGCTCCCCTGAGAAAAAAGAAAAAAGATGGCCGTTTGAAGACGAGAGTGTGACCCTGTGTAGGGTTACGGCAAAGTCTCCCAGCACTAACCAGTACGTGGGCTCATTCATTTCAGAAGCAGGAGCCCAGGTCCTGGAATCAGAAGGTGCAGACGGGAGAGGCTCCGCCCCCTGTTCCCCTTAGGCTCACTAACTGAACTCTTGCTTCCTGTCCCCGGCCCTGTGGACCTGGTTCCCAAGGGAGGGATGCCCCCACTAGCGGGCAAAGCTGCAGTCCCAGCAAACCAGAAGCTGAGCCCGCCACCCAGCCACATGGGGTTCTTCATGCCAAACAAATGACAGACTTATTTTTGCCACATGGTTGGACTGCATGATCCCAGAATCTACCAGGGTTTCTATGATGGGGTAGGAGGGAGTATACTGGCATACAGGAAGACTTTTTTTTTTTTAAGTTTATTTATTTGAAATGCAGAGTGACAGAGAGGTACAGACAGAGAGATAAAGTAAGAAGTGATTCACTCCCCAAATGGCTGCAGCAGCCAGGGCTGGGTCAGGCCAAAGCCAGGAGCCTAGAACTCCATCCAGGTCTCCCAAGTGGATGGGGGGGGGGGAGCACTTGGGTCATCTTCCATTGCTTTCCCAGGTGCATTAGCAGGGAGCTGGACTGGAAGTGGAGCATCTGGGATTCAAACCGGAGCCCATATGGGGTGCAGATGTAGCAGGTGGAGCTTGATCTGCTGCGTCACACGCTGGCTCCTGAATACAGGAAGTGTTTGTGGGATACCTGTTATACGCTCATGTCTTGATGTAAATAAACAGAGACCTACACCATCCCAGTACAGACCCAGAAACAAAGGCTCAGCTCACCCTCCCAGGAAGGGAGCCGCAGCGGATGGGTGCTTGCTGAGGGCAGAGGGAATACGACGATTTCCCACTGCAGGAGTGAGGACTGGGGTAATTTTGAGTATGTGAACACACACACACACTGACTGATTCTTCAGACACGTTGTACTCTGTGAGGAAATCTTAGGATTGCACCAGGCTAATTTTGCTTGTATTTTCCTTTTATACATGCATGACGACCATGAACATCTGTGTCAAAATGAGGCTCTCAGAGCAAGGTTGTGGTGCAGTGGGTTAAGCTCCCTCTTGGGACACCCCTGTCCCATATCCGGAGTCCAGTTAGGGTCCCGGCTGCTCTGCTTGGAATCCAGCTTCCTGCTGATGTATCTTGGAAGGCAGCAGACGAGGGTCCCTATCACCCATGGGGGAGACCCAGATGGAGTTCCTGGCCCCTGGCTGTTGTGCCCTCTAGGGAGCAAGTCAGCAGGCCGATTCTCCCTCCCCTCCCCTCCCCTCCTCCCTTTCTCTCCCTCTCCCTCTCTTTCCCCCTCTCCCTCCTCCCTTCCTCTCCCCCTCCCCCTCTCCCTCTCTCTCCCTCTCCTTCCTCCCCTCCTCTCTCCCTCCCCCTCCCCTTCCTCCTCCCCTCCCCTCTCCCCCTCCCCCTTCCTTCCCCTCCCCCTTCCTTCCCCCCTTTCTCTTTCTGCCTTTCAAACAATTCGTAAGTGAGTATTTTAGAATGTATTGGCAGCTCCACTCTTTCTTGTCAAATGCTTTTCTGTATTTATTGCTCACATGGCTTTGTCCTCTGAACATGGTGCATCACAGGGGCTGATTGTCCTGTGCTGAGCCAACCCGCATCCTGCAGTGTGATCCGTTTGGTCCTGGTGTATAAACCTCTTCAAATGTCGCCAGAGTCGGTTTGTTAGCACGTTTATGTGTATACGGACAGGGGCTTGGGGTGTTTTGCAGTGTTTTGCACGTGTGATGACTTTGTCTGATCTTGGTATCAGGATAGCATTAATTTCATAAAACACGTGGGGAGTGCTTTATTTTCTGTTTTCAGAGGAGTTTGTGAAGAATTTTGGTGAATTCTGCTTTAAACGTTTGGTAGAATTCACCAGTGGAGCTGTCTAGCCCTTTTCTTTCTGGATAGATTATTATTATTGTTGTTATTAATTTGACCTCTTTAGTTGGTGTAGGTCTATTAAGATATTAAATTTTTATGTTCAGGTCTAGTAATTTGTGTCTTTCTAGGAATTTATCCATTTCATTTGTTTTTTCATTGTTTTGTTTGTTCACCATATTCCCTTAAAATCCTTTAATATCCTTTTTATTCTTGTGAGGTCAGTAGGACTCTCTCTTCTTTCCTCTCTAATTTTTGTAATTTGAGTCTTTTCTCTCTCTCTCACTCTCCGTTAGTCTTGCTAAAAGTTGTCAGTTTTGGTGATTTTTTTTTTTTTGGACAGGCAGAGTGGACAGTGAGAGAGACAGAGAGAAAGGTCTTCCTTTGCCATTGGTTCACTCTCCAATGGCTGCCACAGCAGGCGCACCACGCTCATCTGAAGCCAGGAGCCAGGTGCTTCTCCTGGTCTCCCATGGGGTGCAGGGCCCAAGCACTTGGGCCATCCTCCACTGCACTCCTGGGCCACAGCAGAGAGCTGGCCTGGAAGAGGGGCAACCAGGACAGAATCTGGTGCCCTGACCAGGACTAGAAACCAGGGTGCTGGCGCTGCTAGGCGGAGGATTAGCCTGTTGAGCTGCGGCGCCGGCCTTTTGGTGATTTTTTAAAATTTTGGTTTTGTTGAATTTTCTATATTTAAAAAATTTTAAATTTGTGCTGTATTTATCTGAAAGGCAGAAAGGGAGAGCGAGAGATCCCCCATCTGCTGATTTCCTGCCCAAAATGCTTGCAGCATCCAGGGCTGGGCCAGACAGAAGTCAGGAACTAGAAACTCAACCCAGGTGGCAGGCACCCAGGCACTTGATCCATGAGCTGCCGCCTCCCAGGGTGGGCGTCAGCCGAAGCAGGAGTGGACGACAGAGGTGGGACTTGACCCCAGTGCCCTGCAGTGCGCTCTGGGCGTGCCTGGTGGAGGCTTCGCCGCCGCACCCAGTGCCCCCTCCTCTATTGTCTTCCTGTTCTTTGCTGCGTTGGTTTCATCTTCATTGTCAGTCTTCCTCTCCTTCTTCTTGCTTTGGGTTTAGTTTGTCCTCTTCTGGTAGTTTATTAAGGTAGAAGATTAGGTTATTGATCTTTTAAAGTTTATTTATTTATTTGAAAGTCAGAGCTAGAAAGAGGGAGGGGGAGACAGAGAGGTCTTCCATCCGCTGGTTCTCACCCCAGATGGCCATAGCAACCCGGACTGAGCCAAGCGGAAGCCAGGAGCCAGGAGAGGAGCTTTATCCAGGTCTCCCGCGTGCATGGCAGGGACCCCAGGACTTGAGCCACCATCCGCTGAAGTGGAGCAGCCGGGACAGGGACTGGTTGCCCATGTGGGCACTGAAGGTGGCAGCTTCATCCACTGCACCACAGTGCCAGCCCCAAGTTATCGATTTAAGAGCTTTCTTCTTTTTTACTATCGGCATGGGCAGCTAGGAATTTCTTTGTATTGTTTTAGCAAGTTTTGTGTGTGTGTGTTTCATTTTAATTAATCTCAAAGTCTTTTCTAATTTCCTGTGATTCTGTGATCCACTTGTTATCTAGGATGGTGTTGTTGAATTCCACATCTTTGTGAATTTCCAAACTTCCTTCTGTTACTGACCGCTAACCTCATTCCACTCTGATTGGAGAAGATGCTTTGTGTGATTCTAATGTGTTTAGAACGTCCAGACCTTGGTGGCCTAAGGCATGCTCTGCCCGGGAGAAGCTTCCAGGTGCGCTGGAGAGGAGCGCGTCCCGCTGTGGTTGGCCGGTGTCCCCCTGTGAGAGCAGTTGGTGCGTCGCGTTTTTTAGGCCTTGTGTTTCCTTGTTGGCCTGCGCAGATGTTCTAGCCATGACTCAAATGATGAAGAGTCTCCGACTATGAGACTCTGTTGTGTGTTTACAACATATAATTTATATGTTTATAATAATTATAGCTCCTTAAAATAGTAAACCTTTTTATTCTAAAATTTCATTTTTTGTCTCCAGTAACAATTTTTGTCCTAAAGTCTGTTTTGACTAATGTTAGTATACCTATGCCAGCTCTCTTTTGGTCATTATTTCTATAGTATATATTTTTCCAAGCTTCCACATTTAACCTATTTGTAGAAGTATACTTCAGAAAATAGAATTAAAAGATAAGTTTATTTTTGTGCAAATATTTTTAAAAATGCATTTGATCCAAAAGTTCTTGAAAAATGTTATGAAATAATAAACATGTATATTATGAAAAACTGCACATATATTTCAAATTTCCTGCACCAAAATAAATTATATTTTAATTTTATTTCCATGAACTTTTTGAAGTACCCTCATATATTTGAAACTAAAGGTTATCTCTTGTAGCCAGGAGAGAGTTGAATTTTTTTCTTAACATTTATTTATTTGAAAGGCAAGAGACAGACACACAGTGAGAAAAAGAGAGAGAGAGAGAGGTCTTCTATTCTCTGGTTCACTCCCCAAATGGCCACGAGGGCCAGGACGGGGCCAGGCCAGAGCCAGGAGCCAGGAGCTCCATCTGCACCTCCCACACACGTTCCAGGCGCCCAGCCCCCGGCCCTCCTCTGCTGCCTTCCCTGTGCATTAGCTGGGAGCTGGACTGGAAGTGGAGCAGCACTCCGATATAGGATGCCAGCACAGCAACTTCACACCCTGTGTCACAACGCCAGCCCCCAAATCTTCTTGATTTAAAAAAAATCCATTCTCCCAATTTCTGTTTGGATCAGAGCATTTAAGCCACTGGCATCGCTGTAATTTCTGACGAGGTCTCGTTCACGTCTGCAGGTCACGCGTGTTTCCTTTCTGATCCTGCATTTTTCTTTATCCCTCTGTTACCGCCTTTTTCATGTGAAACATATTTTTTCTTTTTCTTTCTTTCTTTTTGTTTTTTGACAGGCAGAGTAGGACAGTGAGAAAGAGACAGAGAGAAAGGTCTTCCTTCCGTTGGTTCACCCCCCAAATGACTGCTGTGGCCAGCGCTGCGCCGATGCAAAGCCAGGAGCCAGGTGCTCCCTCCTGGTCTCCCATGTGGGTGCAGGGTCCATGCACTTGGGCCATCCTCCACTGCCCTCCCGGGCCACAGCAGGGAGCTGGACTGGAGGAGGGGCAACCGGGACAGAACCAGTGCCCCAACCAGGGCTAGAACCCCGGGGTGCTGGCGCTGCAGGCGGAGGATTAGCCTAGTGAGCCGCAGCGCCGGCCGTGAAACGTTTTTTCTAGTACACCACTTTCATTCTCTTTATCACTTCATTTACTTACTTATTTGAATTCTTTTCATAGTGGTTATACTCAGGATTAGTATTAACATCTATCGGGGCCAGCGTTGTGGCATAGTGGGTTGAGCCACCACCTGAGACGCCAGCATCCCATATAGGCGCTGGTTCAAGTCCCGGCTGCTTCACTTTGGATCCGGCTCCCTGCTAATGCACCTGGGAAACCCGCAGAGGATGACCCAAGTGCTTGGTCCCTGCCACCCCCATGGGAGACCTGGCTGAAGCTCCTGGCTGCTGGTTTCGGCCTGGCCCAGTGCTGGCCATGGCTGCCACGTGGGGAGGGACCCAGCAGATGGAAGACCTCGCTCTCTGTTTCTCCCTTTCTCTGTAACTCTGACCTTCAAATAAATAAGATAAAAAAAGAATTAGCATCTATCTTAACTTATAAAGATGTAGCTCACATTAATATCAATTTTAAATTATTATGCAAAAACTTTACCCCTACACTGATCCATTCTTTTTTGCTTCTTTGTCCTGACTGTCATGTAAATTACATTGGAAGTTGCCAACATAGATTTATAAAAATTATTGCTTTATGCAGTTTTCTTTTAAGTCATATAGTAGAAAAATAGTTACAAACAAAAATACATTTATACTCTTTTATATTTACTTAATTTTTTACCCTACCTGTGATTTTTTAAAAAAAGATTTATTTATTTGAAACCCTAAGGCTAGAGCAGGGCGGGGCCAAAGCCAGGAGCCAGGGGCTTCATCTGGGTCTCCCACACGGATGCAGGGGTCCTTGGGGCATCTTCTGCTGCTTTCTCAGGTCATTAGCAGAGAGTTGGGGCAGCTGGGGCTTGAACTGGCGCCCATGCGGGATGCCAGTGTCACAGCATGCCACAGCGTGGTCAGCTAGTGCTGACCTGCTAAGCAACACAGGCTCTGTTCTTTGGGCATGTTTTAATTTCTTCGTCGTATGTTACTTATTAAATTTTATTTATTGGAAAAGCAGAGGAAGAGATGAAGACATCTTCCACCCTCAGGTTTACCCCCCAAATGCCCACAACAACCCCTGCCTGGGGCTGACCAGGAGCTGGGATCTCCATCTGGGTCTCCCACACCGGCGGCAGGAACGTCACTGCTCCTCTTAGCGTCCTTGTCTGCAGGAGGCTGGAACCAGCAGCTGCAGCTGCGACTCAGACCCAGCCCACAGGGAACGCGGGCATCCCCCCGACAGTCCACCGGCCAGGCCAGGCCCCCGCCCCGCCACCTGTTTTTCTAGAATTTCTCTCTTCACCAACAGCCTCTGTTTGCTAAGACATGATTCTCACACTCCCCTCCCGTTTTCCCAGAGAGGGTTTCTTGGAGCTCCGTGAACTCGCAGCCTGACTTTGTCTTTTTCCCAGCAGCCCAGGGTCGGGATCCACTGACCTCCTTGTTCTTTGCCTGTCCCAGGCCTGTGTGGACTCTGCAGGCTGCAATGCTGTAATAGAGCGGCTCTGGAATCCAGCCCTCAGCCCTCAGCCCCCAGCCCCTCAACACCTCAGCCCCCAGCCCCTCAGCCCCCAGCCCCTCAGCCCTCAGCCCTCAGCCCCCAGCCACCAGCCCCTCAGCCCCCAGCCCCTCAACACCTCAGCCCCCAGCCCCCAGACCCTCAGCCCCCAGACCCTCAACACCTCAGCCCCCAGCCCCCAGACCCTCAGCCCCCAGCCCTCAGCCCCTCAGCCCCCAGACCCTCAGCCCCCAGCCCTCAGCCCCTCAGCCCCCAGACCCTCAGCCCCCAGCCCCCAGCCCTCAGCCCTCAGCCCTCAGACCCTCAGCCCTCAGCCCCCAGCCCCCAGCCACCAGCCCCTCAGCCCCCAGCCCCCAGCCCCCAGCCCTCAGCCCTCAGACCCTCAGCCCCCAGACCCTCAGCCCCCAGCCCTCAGCCCTCAGCCCCAGACCCTCAGCCCCCAGACCCTCAGCCCCCAGCCCTCAGCCCCCAGCCACCAGCCCCTCAGCCCCCAGCCACCAGCCCCAGACCCTCAACACCTCAGCCCTCAGCCCCCAGCCCCTCAGCCCCCAGCCCTCAGCCCCTCAGCCCCTCAGCCCCTCAGCCCCCAGCCCTCAGCCCCTCAGCCCCCAGCCCTCAGCCCCTCAGCCCTCAGCTCTCAGCCCCCAGCCCTCAGACCCTCAGCCCTCAGCCCCCAGCCCCCAGCCCCTCAGCCCTCAGCCCTCAGCCCCCAGCCCCCAGCCCCTCAGCCCTCAGCCCTCAGCCCCCAGCCCCTCAACACCTCAGCCCCCAGCCCCTCAACACCTCAGCCCCCAGCCCCTCAGCCCTCAGCCCCCAGCCCCTCAACACCTCAGCCCCCAGCCCTCAGCCCCTCAGCCCCCAGCCCTCAGCCCCTCAGCCCCCAGCCCTCAGCCCCTCAGCCCCCAGCCCTCAGCCCTCAGTCCCCAGTCCCCAGACCCTCAACACCTCAGCCCCCAGCCCCTCAGCCCCCAGCCCCCAGCCCTCAGCCCCCAGCCCCTCAACACCTCAGCCCTCAGCCCCAGCCCCTCAACACCTCAGCCCTCAGCCCCCAGCCCCTCAGCCCTCAGCCCTCAGCCCTCAGCCCCCAGCCCCTCAACACCTCAGCTCTCAGCCCCTAGCCCCTCAACACCTCAGCCCCCAGCCCCTCAGCCCCCAGCCCTCAGCCCCCAGCCCCTCAGCCCCCAGCCCCTCAGCCCCCAGCCCCCAGCCACCAGCCCCTCAGCCCCCAGCCCCTCAACACCTCAGCCCCCAGCCCCCAGCCCCTCAGCCCCCAGCCCTCAGCCCCTCAGCCCCCAGCCACCAGCCCCTCAGCCCCCAGCCCTCAGCCCCCAGACCCTCAGCCCTCAGCCCCCAGCCCCTCAGCCCCCAGCCCCCAGCCCCTCAGCCCCCAGCCCCCAGACCCTCAGCCCCCAGTCCCTCAGTCCCTCAGCCTCTCAGCCCCTTACCCTCTCAGCTCCTCAGCCCTCAGCCCCCAGCCCCCATCCCCCCAGCCCCCCAGCCCCCCGCTCCCCCCAGCTCCCCAGTCCCCCCATCCCCTCAGTCCCCCCAGCCCCCCAGTCCCCCCATCCCCTCAGCCCCCCATCCCCTCAGCCCCCCAGTCCCCCAGCCCTTCAGTCCCCCCCATCCCCTCAGTCCCCCCAGCCCCCCGCTCCCCCCAGCCCCCGGGTTTGCTGTGGTGGTCGTTTTCGTCGTCATTGTTTGTTTAGTGAGTTTTCAGAATGAATTCCGTAGTCTGTATTGTGTCACGGTGGCCACCGGAGTCTGCTTGGTCAGCTTACAGCTGGGCAGAAATGTCCTCATGCGTCTGCAACCAGTAAGTGTCCCGGTCCTGGCAGGGCCCGTGTGTGTGTGTACACGCATGTGTATGTGTGTGTATACCTGTGTGTGCATGTATATTATATATGTGTGTCTGCACGGGTGTGTGCATGTGTGTACATATGTGTATTTATGCATATGTGTGTGCACGTATGTGCATATGTGTATGCATACGTACGTGTCTGCATGCGTGTGTACCTGTGTGCGTCCATGTGCATATATGTGAACACATGGCAGCATTTGTGCATATCTTGTGTGCACATGTGTGCATGTGTCCATATGTACACATGCATGTATATTTGTGTGCATGTGTGTATGTGTGCATGCATGTGAATGTGTGTCTGTGTGTGTGTGTGTGTGTGTGTGTGTGTGTGTGTGTGTTGGGGGAGGGGAGGGACATGCCTCGACTCCCAGGTGGGCCGGCCACAGCTCCACCCTCACTTTCACCTTCACCCCCTGTGTGCTCAGAGCCTCAAGGTCAACCAGAGGGGAGAGCTTCAGGCCTCTCACACGGCCCTGAGCCTGTGCTCGTGTGTGCGTGTGCTCATGTGTGTGCATGCGTGAGCACACCTCTGCGCACGGTCTTCTTGATTTCCTGGAGTGTGGCGGTGCCTTTCAGAGCTCCTCCGGGCCATCCCGTTCCCCAGTGGGGCTCCTGCGGCCTCAGGCACCCCGTGTTCCACAGCTGCCTCCACTGGTCTGACCCCGCCCTGGAGAGAGGCGGGTGACACCGAGTGAGCTCAGAGTCCCTCGACCAGAGAGCTTCGCGGGCGCCCGCGGAACCACGCCCCCGGCCATGGCCATGGGGCCTCGAGGGCCACTCCCGCGCAGCCCCCAGCACCCCAGCTGCAGGGGGCGGGGCTTCTGCAGACCTGGGGGGGGGGATGGGGGGCAGGGAGCCTTAAATGCCGCGAATCTTGCTTTTACCGAGATTCGACTTTTTTTTTTTTTTTAAATAAACACTCTCGAGATTGCTGCGAGTCTGAGTAATTTCAGGACTCAGGGCCGGTTTTTTCTGAGGATTTTTTCCAGGGCTTTTATTGCTTTGTTGGCGGGAGGCGTTTTCAGAGGTCCGTGCTCTGCTGTTTTTGCTGATGTCACATGTTTTCTTCTCAGAGGTCCGTAAAATCATCGTGTTTCTTACAATCGATGACATCTTCGATTTGATAAAATACGGTAAGGCTGAGCTATGAAACATATTTAGCGGCTAATGGGAGAGTGAAAAATAAGGTGACGCTAAATGCTGGACCATAAAATATAGGTGATGGGGCTGATGTAAGAATTAAATATCTTAGTCTTTCTACTCGGATTATTATGGAAAATGCTGTACACATGGATTATTAACTCTTTAATTTGTTGTACCAGTTACTTACATTAAAATGTAAGAATACTCAAGTAGCATAAATAGAATATAGAACATATGAGCCAATAGAAGGGAAAAGGAAAATTGATTAATTTTTCAATAAAAGGCAAGAAAGAAGGAAGTAACGAACAAGAAAAAGCACAGATTTAAAAAAAATAGGGGGCCCGCACTGTGGCCACCTGCAGTGCCGGCATCCCATATAGGCACCAGTTCAAGTCCCTGCTGCTCCACTTCCGATCCAGCTTCCTGCTATGGCCTGGGAAAGCAGTAGAAGATGGCCCAAGTCCTTGGGCCCCTGTACCACGTGGGAGACCCGGAAGAAGCTCCTGGCTCCTGGCTTTGGATCGGCGCAGCTCTGGCCATTGCAGCTATTTGGAGAGTGAACCAGCAGGTGGAAGATTCTCTCTCTCTCTCTCTCTCTCTCTCTCTCTGCCTCTTCTTCACTCTCTATGTAACTCTGACTTTCAAATAAATAAATCTTAAAAAAAAAAAAAAAGGAGAAAGAAAAACATAGAAAGGAGACACAGGGTGACAAGAAATGGAATGTTATAAATAATTCCAAATAAATTAGCAGTCACAATAAATGCAATCTTGTTAACCTCACCCGCTAAAAGACAGAGGTTTTAGATTGGTTACATTCAGGGGCCTGAGCACTTGAGCTATCATGGGCTGACCCCGGGGGGGTTCACAGTAGCAGGAAGCTGGAATCAGGAGTGGAGCTGCGGCTTGAACCCAACCCGCTGGTGTAGGACGAGGGCATCCCAAGTGGGGTCTTGGTGCTCCTGCCCTCCTCCGCCCTCCCCCGGGCCAAGGCCCCTGTGACACCAGCACTGGGAAAGTGGCGTGAGGAGCACACACGGCAGTCCCAGCCCACCTATGAGCACAGATGCGCGGATCACTGTAAAACGCTGGCAAAACAAATCTTCAATTTCATATTACAAAACGAAATCCAGTTCCTTCCAGGAACACAAGGATGGCTTAATATTAGTAAATCTGTTGGTCCAGTGCATCACATTAATACAGTAAAAATTAGGAATCCTTTAATCTCAGTAGATGGGAACACTGGACATCACAACTCTTAGAAAACTGTGTAGTCATAGAAAAACCGATATTCAGTGAAAACTTTTAACTAAGTGAACCTACAAAAAACCTACCAAAAAGATTATCAGCGGTAGAATATCAGAAACAATCCCTTTGATTTTGCACAGAAACACACACAGAGACATACACACACACACACACACACACACACACACAAAGGAACTAGAGATAGGAAAGGAATGAAATTGACTTAAAAAAAAAACACAACTTATTGATCTAAGCACTGGGAATAAAACAAAGTTTCCACTCTTCAGGGGGCAGAAAAAAATAAAGCAGTAATTTGGAATACATCAGGTCCGAGGAGAAAGCAACACAGGCTAAGGCGATAGAGTGTAGTGTGTGCGATGTCCAGGTAGCCCTGGCCGATTGTCCTGTGTTTGCACAGAGACTGGCAGGGTGCCGGGGACTGCAGCTTGCACACATCTAGGGCGGCACGGGGGTTCCGCGTGCAGGGAGAGGCACGCAGGGGCACCTCTGTTGCGATTTTCTATACTGAAGCTCCCAAACAGCAGACCTTGTTGGAACCCAGAGGAGAATGTTGCAACGTTTCCAGACACAAAGTAAATAATCAAAAACCAGTGGGATCCCCACACAAGGGCAGAGTCAGGACAGATAACGGAGAAAAGAAAAAAAAATCATTCCCAATGGCGACAAAATCAAACTAAACATGGACGGGCTTTGCAGCGTGGTGGGTTAAGCTGCCACCACAGAGCTGGCCCCTGAATTAATCTTTTTAAAAAATATGTATTAGTCTGATAGGATCTAATAGAATGAAGTAACAGCTGACACCATCTGCATAAATGGACTGTTTAAGAAGCAAGATCTTGGGGCTGGCGCTGTGGCACAGTAGGCTAAGCCTCTGCCTGTGTCACTGGGATCCCATATGGATGCTGCTTCCTGTCCTGGCTGCTCCTCTGCTGATCCAGCTCTCTGCGATGGCCTTGGAAAGCAGTGCATGGGAGACTCAGAAGAAGCTCCTGGCTCCTGGCTTCAGATCGGACCAGCTCCGACTGTTGTGGCCATTTGGGGAGTGAACCAGCAGATGGAAGACCTCTCTCCATGTCTCTCCCTCTCTCTGTCTCCCAAATAAATAAATAAAAATTTTAAAAAATAGAAAAGCTCCATATTACAAAGATAGTGAATCTCCAGAATTTTTATTATGTTAAATATATTTTTAATATACTGATTTTTTAACTTAAAGATTTATTTATTTATTTGAAAGGTAGAGAAACAGAGAGAGAGAGAGGGAGAGACAGAAAGAGATCTTCCATCTGCTGCTTCACTCCCCCCCATGACCATGATGGCTGAGACTGGGCCAGGCCAAAGTGAGGAGCCTGGAACTCCATCTGTGTCTCCCACGTGGGTGAGGGGGCCCACGCACTGGGGCCAGCTTCTTCTGCCTTCCCAGGCACATTAGCAGGAAACTGAACTGGAAACGGAGCAGCCAGGACTCAGACTGGCGCTCTTACAGGATGCCAGTGACACAGGCAGTAGCTAAGTGTTCAGAGCCCATTAGACTGAATTTTTTAGAGCACTTTTAGGGTCACAGCAAATGTGAGCAGAAGGCAAAGAGATTTCCTCCTTGCCCCTCCCTAGCTCTGTCAACATGCCCCCCTACTCTGAGCGGCGTGAGCCTGCGTGGACACAGCTGCCCCTCCTGCCGGGGTCTGCATTAAACTTCCCTCATGTGCGTCCTCTGGGGCTGGCCTAATGGGTAACGACACGTGTCTGTCATCAGAGGATCACAGCGTGGGTTCCCAGCGGCAGAACTCCATGCTCCATCGCCTCGTTATATTCTGATGTAAAAAAGGAATTAGCTGGTGGGGCTGGTATCCCACGCCAGCATCTGTATGGAGTCCTGACTGCTCTGCTTCTGATCCAGCTCCCTGCTAATGCGCCTGGGAAGGCAGTGGAAGATGGCGCAAGCACTTGGGTCTCTGCCACCCATGTGGGAGACCCTGGTGGAGTTGTTGTCTCCTGGTTCCTGGCTTTGGCATAGCCCAGCCTGGCCATTTGGGGAGTGAACCAGCTGGGAAGACTCTCTCTCTCTCTCTCTCTCTCTCTCTCTCTCTCTCTCTCTCTCTCTCTTTCCTTTTATTTCATAAGAATAAAAACAAACAAGCAAATAGGCATGAACAATGCCTGGTTTACATCACTTCCCTTCTCATCACTGGCCGGAACTCACATGACCACACCTACTTACTGTGAGATGGAACCCAGCTGTGGCCCTGAGCGCAAGCGGAAACAGGTGCAGAGCACAGCTGGCCAGTCTCCGTCACACCTGCCTTCTATCAAGATTCCTTCCGCAGATGTAAGCCTCAGAACTGTGTGGTGGGGGCACGGGAGGACAGCAGACAGACCCAACAGAGCGCTGGAAACAGAACAAACAGAGCACAGGCAGAGCGCAGAGCAGACTCCCCTGTGAACGGTAAGACAGCGAGAGTGTCACCCATGAGCAGGCAAATGGGGCCCGAGGAACGCACGGTGCTGACTGCTGGCCGAGTGGCTCTCAGGAGGAAAGTCTTTGGAGACGGCCACGTATAGAAGTGCAGGCCAGGCCAGCAGGGGCTTTCATGTTACAAAGCCGAGATTTTAAATAATTAGAAGGAAGTATCAATACCTAAGATCCTGGCTAGGAGAGCTTGCTTTCTTTTTAAAAAAGAGATCAAACCTTTATTTAATTAAAAAAAAAGTGTTTATGTAATTTGAAAGAGATGGAGAGAGAGAGGATCACCCATATGCTGATTCGCTCCCCATATGCTTGCAACAGATAGGGCTGGGCCAGGCTGAAGCCCGGGCTGGCAGCTCAGTCCGGGTCTTCCCTGTGTGTGGCAGGGATCCCGCTCCTGGGGCCGTGATCCACCCTGGGCTGCTTCCCGGGAGTCAGGCTGGAATTGGGAGTGCGGCCTGGATCAGACCAAGGCACTTTGATATGAGACGCTGGCATCCCCCGCAACATCTTAGTTCACCCGCAACTTCTGTTTGATGTCTATATATGTATCAACGTATCATCATTCTTGTTCTCATCCATGTACGTCATCTGTCATCTCTCTACCATCTATTATATGTCTATATCTCCCTACCTATCAGCGTTATCTATCATCCCTCTCTCTGTCTGTCTCTTTCTCTGTCTCAGCAGAGTGAGGATAGAGACAGAGAGGCAGAGAGAGAGAGAGAGAGAGGTCTTCATCGGCTCGTTCACTCCCCAAGTAGCCACAATGGCCGGAGCAGTGCTGATCCGAAGCCAGGAGCCAGGAGCTTCTTCCAGGTCTCCCATGGGAGTGCAGGGGCCCAAGGACTTGGGCCATCTTCTGCTGCTTTCCCAGGCCATAGCAGATAACTGGATCAGAAGTGGAGCATCTGGGACTCGAACTGGTGTCCATTGGGATGCTGGCACTGCAGGCGGCGGCTCCACCTGCTATGCCACAGCACCGGCTCCAGGAAAAAAAAATTCTTAAGCAAAGGAAAAGAGAACAAGAAAGAGAAAAAAAGAGATCAGAAGAGAGGGAGAAAAGCCCCAGCCGTGAGGAAGACGGAGCCCTGGACTGTGACAGTCGTCTGCTCCGTTGTTTGGTCTTTCTCTGTGCAAAGCCATCATAGTCAAAGAAGGAGATCGCACATAAAAAAGACTTTGAATCAAAATTACTGAAGGAGTGGATTTTATTGTTCTCACCACAAAAAAGTATAAAGTGATAGAATTATCAATCAGCTAGATTTAATAATTCTATAATGTAAACATATCAAGATATCACATGGTACCCCACAAGGACACACGATATACTATTTCTCATTTTAAAATGAAATTAAAAATAAAATAAAACTGGAAATAGCAGTCTTCCAAAATGCTTTAAATGACAAAGTGGGAGATAATATGTTCAAAGTACAGAACTGTAAAAGAACAGCATTCAGATTACAGAACTTATTTAACTCAATCAGATAACAAGCAACAAGGACAAAGGACGTGAACAGCTCAGGTGCGGAGGAAAGCACAGGGATTTCTCATAGAGAAACGAGGAGATGCTCAGTGCTGGTCACTGGGGGAAGCAGATGCACAATAAGATACCACAGCACACCCTTCGTGGGCCAAACCTAAAGCCTGGCATTTACCGGGTCTCGGTAGGATGTGAGAACACAACGGCCCTCGCACACTGCCCGTGGGAGGCTGAATTAGCGCAGCTTTGGGGAACAATCCGGAAAGACAGCTTGACGACAGACACACCCCAGGCCCCAGCAGTTCCACGCCTTAGTGTATATGCCAGAGACATTTGGCTCCTGTACACAAAGAGACGTTCACAAGAACGCTCATTCGCGGGGTCACCTGCACTGCAGCGAAATCTGCAAACAGTCGCTATTTCTCCCAAAGCCGGACTACGTACAGAAATTACCGTGTTTCCACACGGTGGGCTATTCTTCATACGACCCGGGTTACGCCTATATCAACACGCACAAAGCTCAGAAAAGGATGTTGGGTGAGAACAAGTTGAGAACCATCCCATACACACTTCATAGTACAGCATGTCAGCATGAACAGAACCCAACAATTCAACCAGCCGAGGATCAAAAACATTCGAACAAAAATTGCATCTGTGCTCAGCATGTACAGTTAATTGCTCTCATCGCTATGCCCTGAACAACGCCGTCTGCCAGCCATCTGCACCACGTTCGGTGTTAGAAGTCATCTGTAGAGATTTAAAGCAAGGGGTGAGGGGCTGGCGCTGTGGCGTAGCGGGTGAAGCCACTGCCTGCAGTGCCCGCATCCCATATGGGCGCCAGTTCGAGTCCCAGCTGCTCCACTTCCGATCCAGCTCTCTGCTATGGCCTGGGAAAGCAGTAGAAGATGGCCCAAGTCCTTGGGCCCCTGCACCCACGTGGGAGATCTGGAAGAAGCTCCTGGCTCCTGGCTTCAGATCAGCGCTGCTCTGGCCTTTGTGGCCATCTGGGGAGTGAACCAGCGGATGGAAGACCTCTCTCTGTCTGCCTCTGACTCTCTGTAACTCTGCTTTTCAAATGAATAAGAAAAGAATATTAAAATAAAAATAAAGCAAGGGGTGATGCCTGGAGGTCACAATTGTTGTTCCGAAGGGACTTGGCATCCATGGGTTTTGGGAGTTGCAGGGACTCTGGGACCCCCCCCCCCAAGGACACCCACGTTGTTAACGGCTGCCTAAGGTGGTGACAAGCAGAAGGGTTTTGTTACGTTCTTCTCTATCTTCCCTGGGAACGGCCACTTCTGTAATGTGAGACGTCTCAAAATCCCAGGGAAGGGCTCTGATTGGGCTACTCTGGGCCACCTGCCTGTCTCTGAGCCAATCAACCGAGTGATACAAGAGCATGGCGCTCTCTCTCCAGCCACGCCTGTGAAGTGGGCTGGCATCATGGCCAAGTGTCCTTGCGACAGGAAGGGGAGCTGCATAGGCGTGTAGGAGCCCACATGGCAGGAAACGACCCGGGTGCCTGCGACAGAATCCCTCAGGGGTTGCTGTTAGGACCCCGCCCCCCGAGGCCCTTGTTTCCACAAAGCCCCCCAGTGGGTGTGACAGGAAACCTCGGTTAGAGTCAAGTCACCTGGCCCAGGTACGGGGGCCAAGCCTGGAGCTGTGCAGCGCGTACAAGCGTGAGACCTGCCGGCCCAGCCTGCCCCACACAGCACAGGCAACAGGGCCCCATGCTCCTGGATGCACATCCCTGGCCTTCGCCTCCCATGCTGGGTGAGAGAGTGAACCCTCCAGGTGTGGCCTCCGAAGGCAGAGAGGGAAGACAAGCACTGATTCTCCCAAGCCCCTTTCCATGTGAAAAGCAGCAAGGCCTTCCGCAGACTTCCTAAGGGGTCTCCACAGCGCAGGCTCCACGAACCCAAGTGCCTGAGCCAGTGGGTAGCGAAGCAGGACTCGGGCAGAGGGTTCAACCCCAGAATCCAGGCCCCCTGCTTCCTTCCTTCCTTTTCCTTTTCTTTTCTTTTCTTTTCTTTTTAGATTTATTTATTTATTTGAAAGTCAGAATTAGAGAGAAAGGAAGGGGTGGGAGGAGAGAGAGAGATGTTCCATCCACTGCTTCACTCCCCAGATGTCTGCAATGGCCAAGGCTTAATCAGGCCAAAGCCAGGAGCCAGGAGCCTCTTCCAAGTCTCCCACAGGGGTGGCAGGGGCCCAAGTCCTTGGGCCATCTTCCAGTGCTTTTCCCAGGCACATTCGCAGGGAGATGCATGGGAAATGGAGCAACCGGGACACGAACCAGCACTCAGAAGGGATGCCGGTGTCACAGGCAGTGGCTTAACCTGCTACGCCACAGCAGCCCCCAGAATCCCTGCTCTTAACCATCGGGAACCTTGGGTCATTCAAGACCCTTCTTGGTGCGGCCCCATGGCCCCCTCTCCTTGCTGTCTGCCTGTGGCATCCAGAGAGTGCGCCCTTCTCTGAGCACACGGGTCACCACGAGGAGGCGCTGCTGCTGCTGCTGGCTTCCTGTCTCTTCTGTGCCGCCCTGCCTAGCGTCCAGATCATTCTTTCTGCCCAGCCTCCACGTGGTAAGGCCTCACCGTCCTTCAGGGCTCTGCACAAAGTGCACACGGCGGGTTGCTTATCTCCCCGCTCCCACAGATGGCATCCATCTACCTCTGTCTCCCCAGCTGATGAATACGCAGCAGGTGAACGAATGAATGGGAATGGCGATGAGAATCAAAACGTGGCGATGCTGCGCCTGTAACCATGGCAACGGTGATGGTGCAATGATAGCGCTAGGGAGATGGTAACCATGGTAACACTGATGGCGAGGCTTGTTTGGACCGCGCTGGCCCCTCAGCTGCCCCTTGTCCATGCCAAGCCTCGACTGTTACGTGGCTAGACAAGAGGGCGAGCGCAATGAGCAGTTATTGCCCTGCTCCTTGTTCCAAGACCACCCCCACAGCCGGAGCCGAGCGGCTCAGTGGCCACGCCCTCTTCCTGAGTGACCCCTGAGGCTCGGGAGGCAGGGGTGCAGCCTGCCTGCATTTGGGTGCTCAAAAAACTCATGGAAGATGGAACTGTTGTGGTGCGAAAATTTTGCGAAATCCATGCCTCCTCGCACTGCGCAGGGGACTGGCAACCTGATGGGCAAATGGGTACCGACAGGCTGGTGCCCACGGCAGGGTCCTGCTCGCGTCTGTGTCGAGGGAGGAGGGACCATGGTGCGTGCCGGGGAGGGGGTCAGGCCAGCCGTGTCGGGGGGAGGGGCGCGGTGCGGTGTGTGCCGGTCTGTGCGGGGTGTGCTGTGCGCGGCTCTCCGCCTCATCCATCAGGGCGCGCAGCGCGCAGGCGGATATCACCGCGTGGCGGGCGGCTGGGCTGGAAGATCTTATCCTCTTCATTTCCGCCCGCGCCGAGCCCGCCCGCGATGGCTCCCTGAAGGCTCCATCCATCATGGGGGGGAAGGCGGGGGCTGCTCGGGACGGGGCGGGGGGCGGGGGGCTCCGACGACGCGGGGAGGGCGGGCGCGGACCCCGAGGGAGGCGTCAGAACCAGCGGGGTGCGGCGGGCTCGGGTGGAGAGCGACAGGGACCGGCCTGCTGCGACCCAGCCCCTGCGGCTGCCCGGCCTCGCTCCCACGCTGAGGCGCGCGGGGAGGGGAGCCTGTCCCGGCCCCGGGGAGGCGGGCGTGGAGCGCGGGCCGCACCTGGCCCCTCCGGGTGACCCGGGGCGCGGGCGGCGGGCGCCCCGCGGGGAGGCCTTATTTCATTTCCCCGCGCTGCAGGCTCTGCGAAGTGTCTCTCTCACCTCTTTAAATTTTACTGCGCTTGGCCCGTGGCCGCCGGGCCCGCCCCGGGGAGGAAGCGGGTGCCGGGTCTGGGAGCCTCCCAGGCCGGCGAGGGGCGGCCCCACCAGGCAGGGCGCGGGTCAGGCCCCGGGTGCACGGCCTCTGCGGGGCACCCAAATGGCGACCCCCTCGGCTTCCCTGGGCCCTTCCCGGAGGGGCCTGGGACAGGGCCCCAAGAGCAGGGCTTGCCTGGGGGGACATCTCAGCTCCCCGGAGAAGGTGGTGGGATGGGGGGGCAGCCAGAAGAGGGAGTGGGGGGCAGAGATGCAATGGGCCTTGGAGCCCCGGCTGACCTCTCCCCAACTCCTCCGGGGCCAGGAGACACCTGTCAGGGTCAAGTGTACCAGTCCAGCAGGGCAGACCAGTGAGGCCAGGTCACCTGGCCCAGCTGCCCCGTCTGGCACCTGCCTGGAGAGCAGGTTGGGGGCTGAAGGTGAAGGGAGGGGTCAGGGAGGCTGCTTCCTCAGGCACCTGTGGGGACTCTACCTGCCCAGTCTGGGGTCTGGGGCAGGGGAGATGTAAGATCTGGAAGGAGCGGGAGAGGGAAGAGGCGGGGGGAGACAGGAGACCTGTGTGAGTTGGAGGGGCCTGGCGGGGGTGTGTGCAGCAGAAGGCGTTGGGGGCGGGGTGTGCAGGGGCGGCTGTGTGAGCAGAGGGTCTGGTGTTCCCAGGAGGCCCCGGGTGGGGGGGGGGGGGAGGCGCTGCACACACAGCCAGCGGGGACAGAGTCAGGATTTGAACTCAGCTCTGTGCGACTCCCAAGCTTGCCGTCTGGCCTCGATTCCTCTGCAGGGTAATGGGTACTACTTCAGCACCCCCGGGGTCACGCAGCCAAGGGGCCAGAGCTGGAAAACACCCACGTGGTAGGGGGCGCCTGCTGAGAGCCCCGGGCGGAAGAAGG
The DNA here is from genome assembly GCA_949820135.1 of Sylvilagus floridanus. NCBI lineage: Eukaryota > Metazoa > Chordata > Mammalia > Lagomorpha > Leporidae > Sylvilagus > Sylvilagus floridanus. The sequence continues at coordinate 92,051,438 of OX463243.1, read as the reverse complement.
TTCTGGAACATTTCTTTATTGACCTGGAGAGGAAGTGTCCTGGCTATCACCCCTCAGGGAGCAAAACCACAGGCATGCGTAGGAGAAAAAGCGGTCACCTCCACATGACCCAGCAGCCCCTCCGCCGCTCCCCCACCCCCTGCCGTGGTCCCTCGCAGGTTAGAGCCATCCTTTCCACGTCCAATCTCCAAGTCCTGACCATCTGCGTTAAGACATCTCTCAGGGTCATCGCTCCCCCCAGCCCCGCCAGCCCTGCTGGCCCGGGTACTGGGTTTATGGCAGCCTCCTTGCTGGGTGGGGACCCTGTCTCCCACCCGTCCCTGGGGAACCGTGATGATAAGGGGGTCGTGTCATGCCCCCGTACGACCACACATAAGGGCCCATCGACCGGTGGCCGTGGGTGGTAGGGACCCGTCTGGGCCTGCCTGGACTGACCACTCACCCAGGGCAGGAGCCCTCGTCTATGGGAGGACCCTGGGAGCTGTGGGGGGAAGCATGGGCGGGGCCCAGGTCTGGAAGGAAAAGGAGAAGGCTGGGGTGGCAGTCCCTGCCTTCTTTGTGGCCCTGGGACATAACCAAGGTGTGGGAGAGAGGGAGCCGGGGAGTAGCCTGATGGCTCCTCCGAGTGTCACACACAGCCCCTGTCCTTCCAGCCCATCTCACGCCATCCCAGAGGCTATGGGAGACGCACCTGCACTGCGGACTCAGCTCTCAGGAATGTGCCACGCACCGCCTGTAGTTGCTGCAACTCACAGCAGAGGGTGATTAGTTGTCATGGAAACCTGTGTGGGAAGCACCTGCTGGCTCCATCCCTGGGTGGCAGTGTGGGCGGGCTCCCCATGGGGACTCTGTGCTGTGTGCTCACTGCTCCCCCCCAAGAAGCTCCTGGGCTCCTTGCTGAGCCCTGGCGAGGCCTGCTCCCCTCTGAACAAGTCTCTTCTCTGGTGAAACACCCAGACTCCGGAGTTAGAGCCCTGACTCTTTCGCTGGTTGGCTGTGTGGTCTTGAGCAAGATCGTTAATTTTCTGAGCCTCAGTTTCCTCATCTCGAAAATGGGGATCACGACCGCATCATGAGGTATCCACTTTGGGCCACATGGCGGGACAGCACTCTGAAAGGCCCTCCCACTGGATACCACTAGATGCTACGTGGATCGCAACAAGAGAAGCCGTCATCGCTCATGTGTTGCCGGGCGCTCCGGAAAGGAAGGCAAAGTGCTAGGGACTCCCTGTGGGGAGCCTTCTGTGGGGACCGCCCTTCCCAGACACTGGGGAGCTGAAACCATACCCTCCGTGTGACGGCCGGGGGGGCGTGAAAGCCAGCCAGTGTGGCAGTAAGCACAGTCACAGGCCACGGGAGGCTAGGGCAGCGCACAGTGAGGGACGGGACCCTGGAACCCCGGCACCCAGCCACAGTCTTAAAGAGGCTTACAGTAGTCCCAGCCTAATGGCAGCCCCTGGCTCTCGGCAGAAGCAGGTGCAGAGACCCTCGCCAGGGACACGCCTCCACCGCGGGCCCCCAGGAGTCCCACAGATTAAATTCTGCAAAACTTGAGCTCACAACCAGCAGTCACCAAGCCACAGGGAAACAAGCGGCTGTGAGCGAGTCAGCCGGGAAACGGTCGCCGTCGACATCGCCGAAGCTGCTGCGGGGACCAAATGCAGAATAAAACGTCCAGAGAAGTGCCAGAGGGGGCCGGCTTCGTGGGCAGGGGACTAAGCCCCGCTTGCTGGCAGCAGCAGCATCCCCTAGCAGAATGTCAGCCCCTGACGTTAGCTGATGTCAGTCCCTTGGCCATCTGGGAGCGAACCAGCAGATGGCAGATTTCTTTCTGTCTCTCCCTCTCTCTCTGTAACTCTGCCTCTCAGATAAATAAATAAATCTTATAAAAGAAAAAGACAGCACAAAGTTAGATGGCAGACACAAGTCCAGATTTTTCAAATCCATTGTTAAGAGCTGTCGCTATGCCGAACTCTCTAGTTGAGGGATAGAGATGATTAACACAATACTTTAAAATGCAGCTGTCTGTTATCTGTAGGCACCAGTGCTAAAATACAAAGAATTCGAAAGGCTGAAAATAAAGCTATTCAAAGGGATATGACAGAAAAAAATACCAACAAATTAAAATTAGAGTGGCTTAATTAATATAAGCAAGGAGTCATTAAGTCAAACATTATTGTAAGAGATAAAGTTCCTAATGATAACAATTTAGCATACTGAGAATATATAACAATTCGACCAATGATATTGCCTCCAAATGTACAAAGGGAGGATGGATAGAACTACAGAGAAAAAGGGGTGGGTCTGTGCTTGTTATGGAAGATTTCCACATATCTCTTCCGGTTATTGATATTTCAAGCAAAGAAAAATATTAAGATGGAGACAGTTTGGACTATGCAATTAACAAATGTGAACACATGGACATACATAAGCCCCAACCCCAACTCTGACAATTTGGAACACAAGTGCCTACCGCGCACACGGGAGCTCATGGGAAGTGACCGCATATTAACAGAACGAAGCTCTCAACAATGACAACCACTGGTACCAAACAGCTCATGTTGTTGTCGCCCCTTAAAACTTAGTGATAAAATAAGCAACAACAACAACAAAAAGTCATGGTTCATGTGTTTGTAGGTGAGAGACATCACACTGGAAATTTTAAAAGGACTTAGAAATGAATGAAAATATTGCATATTAATCCCCCGCCTTAGGCGCCGGCACCCCAGGTTCTAGTCCTGGTTGGGGCACCGGGTTCTGTCCTGGTTGCTCCTCTTCCAGTCCAGCCCTCTGCTATGGCCTGGGAATGCAGTGGAGGATGGCCCAAGTGCTTGGGCCCTGCACCTGCGTGGGAGACCAGGAAAAAGCACCTGGTTCCTGGCTTCGGATCAGAGCAGTGCGCCGCCTGCAGCGGCCATTGGAGTGTGAACCAACGGGAGGAAGACCTTTCTCTCTGTCTCCTTCTCGCTGCCTAACTCTGTCCTGTCAAAAAATAAAAAATTAAAAAATTAAATTAAAAAAAGAAAATATTCCATATTAAAATTGATGGAGTGAAGCAAAAGTGGTAATTTGAGAAAAATTAAAGCTTGAAATGCTTACATTTAAAAAAGAAAATTTACCCAATAAACATAAAACATAAAACATTTTAAAAAATGGCCATTGCGGCCATTTGGGGAGTGAACCAAGGGGAAGAAGACTTCTCTCTCTGTCTCTCCCTCTCACTGTCTGTAACTCTACCTCTCAAATAAATAAATAAAAACTTTAAAAAAATATTTAGAATGTGAAAGGAAATATTGCTAGAGAGAGAGCAAAAGTTAAAAAGGTTTTCAAGAAGAGAATTACCCTGTAGTGCTTTGTGTCAGTAGCTTTAAAAACAAGCAAAATGAACACATCCCTTGACACTCATAACTTAGGAAAACTGACCGCAGAAGAAGTCAAAAGCCTGCATGGTCTCAGGACCGTGAAGCCCAGCAGACGAGTGCCCACACAGCGGGCAGAGCCCAGGCGGCTGCCAGCCTTCGGAAGGCTGCCCCTCAACGCCAGACCCGCACTCTGGGGGAGGCGGACGAGGGGGCACTGGCTCAGCTCACGCTGTGAAGCCAGCTGAACCCCAGCCTGACCAGGACAGCCTCAGCACGGCAGCCAGCTCAAACCCAGCGTCGAGAATGCCCAGAGACGAGTGACCAAAGAGCTCACTGCACGCGTGCAACGCGGCTCACCTTCAGGACCAGTGCTGTCAGCACACAGATACCTTCAAGTTGTATGACATACTAATATACAGTGTGTTTTATACTGGTATAGCATGCTATATGCCATATAATGTTATATATAAAATGTATAAATATATACGGTGACATTGACAGGTTAAAGGAGAAAAATCTATGCATAAAAGCACTTCATAAAAATCAATGTCTTGGGGCTGGCACTGTGGCATAGCAGGTTAAACCACTGCCTGCCTTGCTGGTATCCCATATGGGCACCAGTTCAAGTGCTGGCTGCTCCACTTCCAATCCAGCTGTCTGCTGTGGGCTGGGAGAGCAGTAGAAGATGGCCCACGTCCTTGGGCCCCGCCCCCTCATGGGAAGACCCAGAAGAAGCTCCTGGCTTCAGATCAGCGCAGCACCAGCTGTTGCAGCCATCTGGGGAGTGAACCAGCAGGTGGAGGACCTCTCTCTCTCTCTCTCTCTCTCTCTCTCTTCTCTTTCTCTGCCTCTCCTTCTCTCTGTAACTCTGACTTCCGAATAAATTAATAAATCTTTTTAAAAAATCAATTTTTTTCATGATTAAAATTCTTATTTTAAAAGGAACACAAGGGGATCGTCTTAACTTGAAAAATTAAGCAAAATCATACTCAGTAGTCAGAGGTTACAAAGCGTTCTCTGTGACGGAATACAAGGGCCCCAGGTGACAGGAGCCTAATGAACAGTCATGCGGGAGCCCTAGCCAAGGTGTTTAAGACAAAGCAGAGGAGAGATGCAATGACTACGAAGAAGCCAAATCATCATCATTTCCAGATGATCTGATTATCGGTACAGAAAAACCCACAAGAATCTACTGAGAGATTATTAGAATTAATGAAAGGATATATCAAGGTAGCAGAATGGAAGATCAATATTCAAAACTAAATTGCTTTTCTCTACGCTGGCTTCTGAAAGTAAACAATCCAGGAAAATGAAATATTTAGAATAGTGACAGAAAGAAAAGAATCTAAAAATAAATGCAATAAAAGAAGAGTGAGCCCTGATGCAGCGAATGATACAACTTTATTGGAAAACATTAACGGCCTAAATAAACAGGGAGGATGTTCCTGTTCAAGGAGAGAAAGACTTATTGCCTGCAATGTTATCAATTCTCCCTGCTGATCAAAAGGGTGATTTAATTCCGATCGAAAACCCACCATGGGTTTTGTAAAGGAACTTCACAGACTGACACCACAGCTGGTGTGGACGCACAGAGACCTGGGGCGAGACTTGGGGCCAGGTGGAGGCCTTGTCGAGCGAGAGCCAGTCACTGCCATCATGTGGCGCTGGCCCCGGGCGACGCCGATGGGCCCAGGGCTCAGGGCCCAGGGCTGGGCACCCCTGACCCGCGACAGCACGGGCGACTCAGATCCTGCCCGCCAGGCACCAACTCCGGTGTAAGGGGGAGGACGGCCGGTGAGACCCTGAGTGCACTGTGTCCAAAGGGGAAAAGATCACTGATGGATTAAAGATTTGAATATGGCCCGGCGGGCTAAGCCGCCACCTGTGAGTGACACCCGCATCCCGTAGGGGAGCACCTGTTGGAGTCTCAGTTCTTCCACTTCCAGTCCAGCTCCTTGCTAACAGCCTGGGAAGGCAGCAGAGGATGGCCCAAGTGCTTGGGCCGTTGTCACCCACGTGGGAGACCTGGATGGAGCACTGGACTCCTGGCTAGGGCCTGGCCCAGCGCCACCTGTTGGCCATTTGGGGAGTGAACCAGCAGATGAAAGCGCTCGCTCCCTCCCTTTCAAATAAAGAAATTAATAAATCTTTAAAAAATAAAAAGGGACCAGCAGAAGACCACACAACCAAGTGTCCACCCGTGAAAGCCAAGGCCGGCAGTATTTCTCTTGAGATTCCTCCTGGAGACGCCAGGCCCACACCCGAGCGGTTTCCTGGCCCTGAGGCCCCACCACCTTCCCTGGGAATTTGTAAAAGGCCCGAGGAGCACGGCCAGGTCCCCGGGGGCCCCACCTCAGCATTGTGCAGCCCCCCCAGCCCAGCTCGGGCCCCTGCTCCCACGTCTGGACTTCTACGATCCCCACTGCTGCTCTATGTGGTTTTCTCCAATGTTCTAGGCTCCTGGTGTGGCCCACACATTTCCCCGGGGAGGCCTGGGTCAGGGAAACGGGGCTCTGCCCAGTGTCGCCAAACAGCTGCAGGACGTGTCTGTGATGGCGGTGCTGGGCTCCCTGGCCACTGGGCCCCTCCTCTCCCTGTGTCGATTGTGCTGTCCTGTCTGAACCAGCCCCCAGGCCAGAGCCCAGGGATCCGCTCCGGATGGGCCACACCGTCAGCCCCCATCCCCTGGGAGGAGCCCCCGTCCCCTGGGAGGAGCCCTCGTCCCCTGTCCCTCCCTGCCTTGGAGCCTGAGCTGCAGAAGCCCCCTGGCCGCTTACGAAGATCAGGGGACAGGGCGCAGAGCTGCTCGGCAATCTGCTCCCGGACCCGCTCCCTCCGTCACTCTCAGCAACTTCTTTCCTCTCTGGAAGCCTCTGGGTCTTCAGCAGCAGGCTGGGGCCAGCAGTCCTTGAACAGAGAACTCCAGCGGCTGTCACTCGGTGCGCCGGCCCAGGGTGAGTCTGGTGTTGGCGCTGGGTCGCCATGGTTACCCTCTGAGGCTGCCCGTCTTTATTGCAGGGTGTCATTCCGGCTTCCCGCCCTTGTCGCCATCACTCGGCTTGTGGACACTTTTGCGATGGGTATAACCTGATTACTTGCTTATTAGTAACTCAGCACCAGTAATTCACTGGCTCAGTTCTCCTGTCCCCGCGGCACAGCCTGCCGGCTCCAGCTGTGGCAGAGGCAGAAGGCTGCGCTCTGTGTGTGTGCAGTGGGGACAAGGCGGGGGCTCCACCCCAGGCAGGGCTCACAGCCACAAGGGCTGGGGTGCAGGAGCTGGCCCTGTGGCATAATCGACTCCCAGACTCACCTCTGACAGCGTCCCGTAGGATGCATTCTACTGAGAAAATGCCCCTCAAATGGCCTCTCTCTCTCTCTCTCTCTCTCTCTCTCTCTCTTTTGACAGGCAGAGTGGATAGTGAGAGAGAGAGAAAGACAGAGAGAAAGGTCTTCCTTTTGCCATTGGTTCACCCTCCAGCGCACCGTGCTGATCCGAAGGCAGGAGCCAGGTGCTTCTCCTGGTCTCCCATGGGGTGCAGGGCCCAAGCACTTGGGCCATCCTCCACTGCACTCCCGGGCCACAGCAGAGAGCTGGCCTGGAAGAGGGGCAACCGGGACAGAATCTGGCGCCCCGACTGGGACTAGAACCTGGTGTGCTGGTGCCGCAGGTGGAGGATTAGCCTGTTGAGCCGTGGCGCTGGCCTCAAATGGCATCTCTTAAACCTCACTCAAAACCCGCTGCACCGGGTGGCGTCTGCACAGAGGATGTGCGGCGATGTCACAGGAGGGAGGAGGGGAGACGAGGTGCACAAGTCCCTGCTGGGCTCCTGGAGAATTAACTCAGCTACTTTTTCTGTTGAGCACCGGTTTCTATGTCAGGAATCTGGAAATAGCTCATTGAGTCACGCAATGGCTCTGGGAGACAGTGGGGATTTCAGTCGGTGGTGACAAGTGACAGATTCGGAACAGCGTAAGCGATCGAGGGTTAGCTGGCTGTTTACTTGTCAGTCCTGCACCTGTGGACCCTATGGGGCCTTGGGGCTACCTCCCCGTGCACCTGTCCGCTTCCATTCCGGCTGTGAATTGGCCATGGCCTCTAGGGCTCCCCCTTGTGGTGAGGAGCAGGGATGTACATATCCCTGTTCAGGGATCCAAAAAGCGGCCCCAAGTTCACCCCCTTGGACCAATCATAAGGAAGAAATTGGATACTGGAGCCACAGGGCCCAGGCCTGGCTGACTGACGGGGTCAGTCTCGTACTGCCCACGCCTTGGCACATCTGTTGGCATGGCCCCCAGGCTCACGCACCGCCCAGGTGTTGCTCACCTCTCTGCCACCCACCGGCCTGGAGAAGCAGGAAAGGAAGGCTGACCTCACAGGAAATGGCTCCTGGAAGCCCCCTGGCCTAGCGGGGGGTGGCACGCCTTGCCATGGCCGGCAGGTGGGTGGCAGGGACTGAAATGGTCAGAATGCAGCCCAGACCCCCAGGGCGGGGGCTCTCAGCCATGACCTGTGCTCCAGAAGCATCCATGGGGGCAGCACATTAGAGGGTGGACAGGACCTCGCTCTGGTCCGGGAGGCCCCCTGGCAGGTGCCTGGAGGTGGTCCTGGGGAAGCTGAGGTCGGCCTGGGACCTGGGCAGGGCCACACCTGCTGGCCTCCATCGCAGAGGGAAGCAGGGGCGGCAGGGCTGGGGGGGGCAGGGAGCGTGGGGTCCTCCCTCTGGGCTCGCAGGGCTGGGGCGTGGTGGATAAGCAGCCTTGTTCGGCTTTTAGACTTCCTGGGGCTCAGTTTCCCTGTCAGTGAAATGGGTGGGTGGGAGGAGTCAGGGAGAGGGGCTGGAGCGCAGCAAGTGCCCAGTGACTTTTATTCCACCCACCGGTCTCTCACCTAGCCTGGTTTTTCAGAGGCCAGACCGGGGCTTGCTGCTTCCTGGCTGTGTGGCCTCAGGCAGGTGACTTAACATCTCTGAGCCACTCTCCCGTCCTGGAAGGTGGGAGTGCTCGCCCCTAGTTCTTAGGGCTGCCGTGGGGAGCCCTGGAAGCCCCTGAGGAGGGCACCCGCCCAGTACCTGGCACGCAGCCCCAGCCTCCGAGAAGGGTCTGTCTTTCCCAGCGCAGCCTACACCTCTCGGAGCGCAGCTGGGCCCACGCCTGCCTGACTCCTGATCGCCACCTGGTGGCCTGACGAGTGACTGCAGATGTAGGAGCCACACGCAAGCAGCTCCCGGTCAGTTGAACCCCAAAGCTCGTGGCGCTCTGACAAGGGTGGCCCACGGAAACCCACGCGGAGGTGCCCCGAGGGTGGAGATGCACCGGGGCCGCCTGATTTTGTGGCAAACGTTTCCTGTGTGTCATCGTTGCCATCGTTGTCATCTGGGTGTTTTGCAAATGAGGAGCTCCAAGCTCCGGGGGACCCTGGTGCCAGCCCCCAGGGGCTCCCAGGACAGGGGCAGGTGCTGGGTGTGGCAGGTAGGGCGCCTGCGCCTGATGTTTGTTCCTGGGCTGGAGGCGCAGCTCGAGCTTTGCCTCTGCTTCCGGCCAATACAGACCCCGGTGACAGTGGCGCGGGCTCGGGTGGCAGGAACTGGGGGGCACCTGGGTTGAGTTCCCAGCTCCTGGCTTCAACCCTAGTCTAGTCCCGGCCGTGGGGAGTGAACCAATGGATGGGAGTGCTCGCTCGCTGCCTGCCTGTCTCTCTGTGTCTCCCTGATTCTCAAACAAGTGAAAGACAAAACAGAGAAGGAGCAGCCAGGGAAAGCCTGGATCTGGTGGGTGGGCGCGGCGGTGTCTGAGTGGGTTTCTCTTCGGCCGCGGACTCGCGCACACATTCCCAAAAAAGCCGTGACTCTGCTGACCGCGTGCAGGCTTGGCCGTGTGCAGGCTCGGCTGTCGCCACCGCTCCGAGCGTCTGCCTCCCAGCAGGCGTGGTAAGCCGGCTGGAGGTGACAGCTAACACAGGACGGTGTCGCCGGATCTATGCAGATACACTTCATGGAAGGAGCCTGAGCCGGCACAGAAACGGGGGGGGCGTATCCATGTCCCACAGAGCGCCCACTTGATTCCCTGCAAAACCGGCGAGTGGGGTCGCAGGGGCTCCTCTCTGCCCAATCGAGCCTGGCCCATCTTTGGAGGCTCAGCCCAAATGCCCCCTCCTCCAGGAGGCCTTCCCCGATTGCCCTGGACACCAGAGCCTCCACCCACTGCCTTCTCCCAATGCCACACCTCTGGGCTGGGAGACAGGCCCACTTTACCTGGCAGGGTAAAGTGGATGAGCACTGCCCCCACATTTTGGAGTGACCAGAGTCTGAGCAGTGCCAGGGAGGGGTGGGGCATGGGGCCCCCTCACACAGCCCAGACCCTGGCTCAGATGCTGGCAGCCCTAGGGTCCTGCCTTGGTGCTGGTTGGCCTAGCGTCTCGCAGCCGCCGTGAGGCGTGCTGAAGGTAGGAGAGCGCTGCTTCGCCCCTGGGCCTGACCTCAAGGGCCTCCTGGGGCAGAGGTGAGGCCGCGGGTCTGCAGCCAACGCTGCTTTCGAATCGTGGTCCTGCTGCCTCTGGTTAGCTCTGGCATATTGAGCTGGTGACTCTGGCTTCTGGGCCGTGGCTTGTCCTACGGACCTGGGGTTCTGCCTCTCGGGGTTGCTGGGGTGCAAGCGAGGAAATGACCTGGAGGTTTCCAGTGTCTCTCGCCCCCTAGCAGTCCAGGCAGCTCTGAGGTCACCCCGAGGCTTCCAGTAGTGAGGCCGGGAGGGGGCGCAGGACAGAGCCCGCCCCTAGGGGGCGCAGGTGCCCCGGGGCAGACGAAGCCTTCAGGTGATGCAGCCACAGGGGTGTGGAAGGCTGACATGTAGCATGGGGTGGGGGTGGGGGGAAGACAGGACACACACGGCACGCACAGACACACACAGACACGCACAGACGAAGCATGCATACCCTTGTGTGGATCAGCTGCCCGGCTGGCAACCCAACCCGCCACTGCACGGACACACACGAGTGTACACACACACACACACACTGGGGTTGCCCTCCAGGGACTCGGAGGACCCTCAAGACATCAAGGAACGTCATTTGAGAACCGAGGACCATCTCTACCCCAGCACCCCTCGCACCAGCTCCCCGGACCCCACAGCCAGGGCCCCCCAGGTTCGCCAGGGCTCCACCTCCGCTCTGCGTTCTCCAGGGTGCACTCACCCACCCTGTGCCGCTGGGACCCTCCGGAGACGCTCGGCTCACCCTCCCAGGGCCAGGTCTTTATCCCCCTGCCCCCCAGCTCAGGGACCCGGGGACCCAGATGCTGCCTGGACTCCCCTCACTGAAGCCTCTGGGCTCTGTCCCCTTCTTCCTCCTCGTGGTCACCTCTCAGGTGACCAGCCGACCCCCCCACCTCCACCCAGCCCTCCAGTCCCCGCAGACCTGGTCCTGCCCCCACCTCGGCGCATCTGTCCTGCCTCCAGTCTCAGTTCTCCTTGTGGTTCGGAGAGGCACAAGATTTAGCCTGCCCGCGAGGTTCTCGGTTCTGCTTTTATTTATTTGAGCGGTTCAGAGACAGGAGAGAGCGAGCTGCCACCCACTGGCTTGTTCTCCCTGTGCCTCCAACAAGCTAGGGCCGGGCAGGCTGGAGCCAGGCGTCGGGAACTCCGTCCAGGTCTCTGTGTGAGTGGCAGGGACCCAACAGTTTCAGCTGCCACCTGGCTCCTCCTAAGGCGAGCGTTAGTAGGAAACTGGAGTCAGAAGCAGAACCAGGTCGCACACCCAGACGTGCTGATACGGGGTGCAGGTATCCCAAGCCGCATCTGAACCACCATGCTGAACACCGGCCCCCACCCGTGCACAAGCCTAGGACACACCGACAGCCCTCCCCACTCTGGGTCCCCACCGAGCCAGGTCTCAGTTTAATACCCCACTTCTTCCGGGAAGCCTTCCACGATGTCCTGTTCTCCCAGATAGGACGATGGCAAGGCTTCACTGGACCTCAGCTGAGCTCAGTTCACACTGTCCGCCTCCCTGAGGCAGGAGCCACGGAGCCCCAGTTCTCAGCCTGGTGGCCTGCACTCGGGGGGCCCCTCACAAAGACCAGCTGGCCGCAGGAATGAATGAATGAGTGGTGGGGAGGGGGACAGGGTGAAATGGAGAGGGGATGAAGAAATGAAAGGCTGGAGGGGCCCGGGGCTCAAGATGGATGGGGAAGATGAGGATTATGGGATGGGTGAGGCAAGACCTGAACCCCATGCCCTCCTCCTCCCTGGTGGCCATCAAGACACCTGCCCGAGTGGCTCACAGGCCCCGCCCCCTGCCCCGCCCCCCAAGGAGAGGCACCACGGGCGCGGGCGCGTACAGGTTGGTTTATTTACAAATACACGACGTCTCGGCTTGTCCCGTGGTTGGTTCCATTTTCTGCGGAAGGTGAGTGGAGGGCGGGGCAGGGTGGTGATATGGTAAACGCTAATAAATAATTTAACAATGACAAGTTATTAAATAAAACGTGTCTGGGGATGGCGCGTGGGCAGTGAGTCTGTACAAGGAAATCAGGACTGGCCGGTGGGCCGGGCTCCCGTGGGACCCCCTCCCTGGGCTGGGGGAAGGGCCCTCCAGCTCCCCCGGTCCCAGGCCTCCGAGTGCGTCTGGTGTGTGAGCGTGGAGCCCCTCCCCTGCAGCGGGTGCTCAGGGCTGAGGGCTCGAGCCCGGCAGGTGGCGGCCAATGGGCCTCCCCCAAGGCTCCCGGGGTGCGAAGTGACAGGGGCATCATCGGATCGGCAGGGGGAGGCAGCCTCACCGCCAAGAGGCTGCCCCCGGTCCTGTGCGGGGGGGGGGGGGGGGTGGCTGGACCCTCTGGGCCCTAGCCTGTAGGGATGCAGCTCCAGGGCCTCCCCCTCGCCCCCTGACCTGTCCCTGCCGGGCAGCCTCCCTGGAGTCCCCCCCAGGACAGCAGAGCACCCGGGAGCCTCCCTGGAGTGGGCAGATGAGGCCCCAGCTGGGGTCAGGGCCGGGCTTCTTGTCCCCTGTTCCCCCCGACTCCGTGGTACTGGAGCAGAGTCTGTCCTTCTGGGCCTCGATGTCCCCAGCATGGAAGTAAAACTTGGCATTTCTCCCAGAGTCTCTCTACCTCTTCCTCCCCCTCCCCTGGGGCTTCCCACCCTGGTCCCTGGGGGATGCTGGGCTCCTGTCCTGGCTCCGCCCACCCCCTTCCCACCAGTCAGAGCTGGACGAATCTGCCCACGTCAACTGGCCCCAGATCCCAGATTTCAGCCCGCCCAACCCCGTGGACTTCTGCTGAGGGACCCTGACCACGTCCCCGTCCGTCTCAGCCTCAGTGCCCTCGTCTGAGAAGCAGGTCCCTGACCACGTGTGGGGGTGGAACGTACTCCCCTCTGCTTTCAGAAACCGCCCAGGCCACCCAGCACCCAACACGTGCGTCCTCGCCCAGGGCCAGGGGCAGTGGGTGTCAGCGCCAGGGAGCCCGGGGCCCAGGAGCCACACGTGGACAGTGGGCAGCCCTGGGGTGAAGGGCTCTCTGAGGTCCCTTTTGACTTCACCCACCTGGGTCACGGGCTTAGGGGTCCCTACCCGGCTCCTGGCCCCGGGGCAGCATGATGGGGAACAGGGACCCCAGAGCCCAGCAGGTTTCCTAAGAACAAGTCCTGCCCCCACCTAGTGGCCACTCACGGGGGCTAGCAATGGTTCTGCTAACAGGCTGCAGCTCTGGGAGACCCTGGGGCAGGTCCCACCCCCTCCCCTGGCTGAAAGACAGGGGGTGGACCAGATGACCCAGTCCTGCTGCCCTTCCAACAGAGAGCCTGGGGGAGGAGGACCAGGTCTCCCAAGGGCTGCCTGCAGCATCTCAGCCTGCCTCAGGCCTGCTCACCCAGCAGAAGGCTGACCCTCCCTCAAATTCAGCACGGCTGCCTCTACAGCACGGGTAGGCCGGGGCTTCGGCCAAGTTCTGTCCGGGACGTGAGGAGCACAGAGGCCCGGGGCAACCCTGCCTGGTGAGGAGCAGGGTGAGGGCTGAGAGCTGAGACTGGCCCGGGGCGCTCGGAGGGGCTGCGGGCTCCCTAGACACCGAGGTGGCTGCTGAAGTGTCTGGCAGAGGGGTCCGGAGGTGGAGGGAGACGTCCCTCATCGCTTCTGCTCAAAGGTGGGCCAGGCAGAGCCCAGGGACGTGGCCTAGACCCCTCGGCTTTGAGGACCACGGGGCCATCAGCTTGGCTGCGTAGGGAGGGTAGATGGGTGTGTCTGGCTTACAGGGCAGGGCACCCGACACACACCTCTGCCACCTGCAGGGACAGGGACAGGGACAGGGCGGGGGTGTGGTGGGAATGCAGCGGGCCCCAGGCCCATCCCCCTGACAGGCGCATGTGCTGGGAGAGCCACAGATCTGGACCCACTCTCCTAAGAGGAGCTGGGACCCGGGAAAAGGCAGAGTTCTTCTGGGGTGTGCCAGCAGGTGCACCGCCCCCCCCCCCACAGAGAAGGGCGGTGGCTTAGCTGTCACTTGTGCGTGGGGGCCAGGGATGACGCAGACGGGCGGGGAGGCTTCCCAAGGCCAGATGCGCATGAGCAGAGGCAGGTCCTGCTGGCTGGTGTCCCCTGGCAGGTGGAGTGGCGGCCCTGGCCGTCCCACGCCTTTCTGGGGAAAGCCGGAAGCGAGGAGTGCAGTTTTGCCAGGAAGGGCTGGAGGAGACAGTGGCTTTGAGACTCAGGGCTGAGAGAGGCCGAGGGAAGGCCGGCAGGAAGGGGCAATTGGCTGGGGGTGGCCCGGGAGGGAGCTGGACATTAGCCGGGGTGCCACACAGGTGAACCCCGAGGTCCCCTCCACCCAGAGGTTCTGCCACTGGCCTGACTCCACCTGGCTCGGGGGAGGGCGGGGGCCTCCCTCTGGGCTCACCCCGCCCTCTCCAACTGCTCTAAGACGACCACGGGGGGCGGGGGGGGGTGTCCCTGCTCCCCTTGGGCACCTGCTCTCCCTCTGCCTCTCGCAGTATCGCTAGGATCTGTGTGCATATTTGCCCCGCTGTGCCTGTCTGCGTGCCTTGTATGTGCGTCTGTCCCTCCGGGTCTGCCTGGCTCTGGCCACAGCACCCTCCCCCTGCAAGCTGCCGGTGACCCTGTTTCCGGCAAAGCGTGGTGAGCCTGGCACACCTGCCGGGCTCCTCGCTATTTCTGCTCCAGGGCTCAGACCGGCAGGGGCGACCCTGGGCCAGCTGGAGGGAGGTGGGCACTGGCGCAGGATACGGGAGCATCGGCGTCCTGGGGCCCGAGCGGGGAGGTTGGCTGGACACAGAGAGGACATTTAAAAAAATAGAGAGAATTTAAGCTTCCCAAAAAAGAGACGGGGAGGGAGGAGGCAGTGGGGCTGGGGCGGGGCTGGGAGGCGAGAAGAGCGGCTGTGGAGAGCCAGGTCCCTGCGGGCAGCCCACAGCCCCCGCCCAGGCTGCACCCGGCTGCCTGTCTGGCCAGGCCCGGCTGGCCGCGGGCAGGGCCCCGTATGGCTGTCTGTAGTGGATGTCCAGGCGGCTGCTGCTGAGGCCCGCCGGCCCCTGGCCCTGTACCCTAGCGTCCTTGCGCCCTGGCCGGCTCTCAGGAGGCGAAGTAAGAACTCTGCATGGAGTAGAGCCGGTCGATGGGGTTCCCCACGCGCGCCTGCAGGGAGCCCACGTCCGAGGAGCCCAGGAAGCAGTCGCTGAGGCTGGTTAAGGAGGTATCGCTGTCGATGTCATGGAAGATGGAGTCGCTCCCTGGGGCCGGAGGGGGAGAAGGGACGTCAGCATTGGGGGAGGCCTGGGGGGGCCCCTCCCAGCAGGAGGAGGTGGGTGGGCAGGGCCCCGGGACAGGGGGAGGGGCAGCACGAGGGTGGCTCACTGTGGGGGTTCATGGGCTCACCTGGCATTTGGGGTGGCGTGAGGCCCTGCTGGAAGGGGTCACTGCTGCCGTAGGGGCTCTGCTCCATGGCCACGATCTGCTGCTGCGGCGGGGCCAGCGGTGTGTAGGAGGCCATCATGCCCTCCATGCGGCTGGACAGGACCTCTGGGGACAGGCCACGCCTTCACACACAGGCCCTGGCAGCCCCAGGGTAGGGCCCCCACAGGTGTCCCCTGGGAGTCCCTCCTGCTCACGCTGGCTGCGGCTGCCCAGCACCTTGTCCAGAAACAGCGTCATCCAAAGCCCACCCTGCCTTCCCCAAACCCCAACCGCCCGGCCCTCTGGGAGCTGGGGCCCTCGGGGAGCAGACACCGGGGCAGGCAGAGGTGATGGCCTCGGGGAGCAGAACCCAGGCCAGAGGGCTTCCTGGAGGAAAGGGCCCCCAGCTCAGTGTGGCTTCAAGGACCAGCCAAAGAGGCGACAGGCAGCCAAGGCACAGAGACGCTGCAGGAGGGATCATTGAGGCCCAGCCCCGTGGCGGCGTGGGGAGAGGACCAGCCGATCGTGGGGTTACTTCAGGGGCTGAGCCGCGTCGGGGGTCCCCCTGAGGCTGCTGGCAGACAGGAGGGTCCCCGCTAGGGCAGCTGTGGGGCGTGGGGCTGTGAGAAGCCCCTCCCTGACTGGCCACGGAGCCTGCACAGGGAGGGCTGCAGGGCTCCGGGCTCAGGGGGGTGGCGGTGGGGTCATCTGCAGCGGTGGGGGTGGGGCCAGCGTGCCGCATGCACGTGGCAGTGACATGGAGCATGTGTGGGCTTTGTGAGCACGGGTGGGGGGGCTGTGTCCAGGCAGTGGCTGCAGCCCCAGGAGGGGTGGACAGCAGACAGGAAGCGCTGGGGCCTCGGGCCTGACCCAGTGCTGAACAGAAGGCACTTCCCAGCAGTGCCCTGAGCCCCAGGAGCCTCCCTCCCAGCTGGGAGCAGGTAGCTCTGGGCCCCACCTCCTTTACAATGATGAGGGCTCCATGGTGGCCCGTGGGAGGCTGGGGGTCAGCGCAAGTGGAAACAGCATTTGACAAAGGCCAGGGCGGGGCGGGGCGGCCTTTGGCCCCTCACCACCCAGCAGGAGCTCACCTTGGAGACTTCAACAGCCTGTCTGCCCACGGCAGGCACAGGCCCAGCTGGGACAGGGCACAGGACAATCCCCTCCCCCAGGGGACCTCTGGGAAGGGAGGGAGAGCAATGCCGGGAGCAGCCCCGTGCACCGAGAGCTGGGAACTCGGTGCATTCTGACAGCAGAAGTCCTGCCCCCGCCCCCACGGGCCGCCCCTGCCGTCTCCTGCTCCCCGACAGCGCCCTGTGGACTCCACTGCTGGTCCCATGGCTTCTCCACATCTCAGCGTGGCGCTTGCAGGCCACAGGGGTCCCGGGCTCCGCTTGCCCTGGCGGAAGGCTTCCTGGGAGTCTCGCTACCAGACACGGCCCGGCCCCTCTGTCCTGCCCGGGGGTGCAGGCTCACCTTGGCCCAGCCGCTGCGAGTTCTGTTGCTCCTGCTGCTGCTGGTGCCGCCGCGCCAGCTTCTTCATCTGCCGGGGAGCAGCACAGGTCACCCCGGCCCGGCTCAGCCCCGTCCAGCCCCTGCCCCCACATCAGGCCCTCCTCCCCGCCCCCATCCGCTCCCAGCCCCTCCACAAGCCCGGTGCTGTTAGCCCCGCCCTGGGCCAGCGGGGGTGGGAGGGGCCTCTCACCTTAGCTCTTTGGTTCTGAAACCACACCTGCACCACACGCACGCTGAGGCCCGTCTCAGCCGCCAGGGTCTCTCGGACCTGGGCCGGAGAGAGTGGGATGGGTCAGACCCCGAGGGGCAGGGCTGGCCCCGCCCCGCCCCTCCAGCAGGACAGCAGGTGGTGTGGGCGGCCGCGGGGGCGGGTCCGCCTGTCCCACTCCAGCCGCACCTCACCTTCCGACAGGGCTTGGAGGACACCTCAAAGGAGGCCTTGAAGGCTCGCCGCTGCTGCGTGGTGAGGATGGTCCGCGGTCGCTTGGGCCTCCGCGGGTCCTTGCCGTCATCCCCGCTGCCCTTGCTCTGGCCGCCCTGCCCCTTGGCCGGCTTCATGTCCCCGTCCTCGTCCTCACTCTTCACTGTGGGGACACAACTCGGCCTGTCACGGAGGGCTGAGGGCGGTCCCGGGTCCGGCCTTCTGCCCTGCCCACCCCGCCCCCTGTGGCTGACACCTGCTGTGCCTCTCCAGGGCCCCTCCCCACAGGCCCTGCTCGCCTCTGCTCGTGTCCCAGTGTGCGAAGCGTCCCCTTCCCAGGCTGCAGGCCCACGCAGGAGCAGGCACACGCTGTCATGGCACCCTCAGGCACAAGTGGGCGTGCACACTCAGGAAGCCCCAGGCTGGCACAGGTATGGAGGCCCACGACACCCACTCCCTCAAGGCCAGTTTGCTGGCTTCCTAAGGACTGATGGAGCCCCGGATGAGGGGCTGAGGCCACCCTGGCCCTGGGTTTCCCCAAAGCCAGCCTGTCTGGGACGCGCCTGTCTGGGACACAGCACAGCACGCCAGCCAGCCAGCCTTCCAGACAGCCAGCTCCCACTGGGCCGGCCCCACGCCAGCCAGGCTCCAGAGTCCCAAGACGAATGGGAGGAACCTTCTACCCTGGGGCTCCAGGGACTGGGAACTGACAGCAAAGACACACGCACCAGGCCCTCACACACAGGAGTGCGTGCGACCACAGCGGGCGCATGTGTGGGCACACACACAGCACACACTGATCCACGTGCAAATGCAGATTGGAATGTGGGTCTGCAAAGGTCTGAGCGCATGCAGACAGCCCACAGAGTGCACTCACACACATGCATACTCACACAGCTGAGTGCTCTCTCACACACGTGCACACACAGGAGCACAGACAGCTCACAGAGCGCTTTCACACACCACACATGCACACAGAGTGCTCTCACACACACATGCACAGAGTGCACTCATACACACACATGCACACACAGAGTGCACTCTCACACGCACATGCACACACAAAGGTATAGACAGCTCAGAGTGCTCTCTCACACACATGCACACAGAGGCACAAACAGGCAGGCCACAGAGTACACTCACACACATGCACACGCAGAGTGCACTCACACACATGCACACGCAGAGTGCACTCACACACATGCACAGAGCGCTCTCACACACACATGCACACACAGAGTGCACTCACACACACAGACACACACACAGCTCACAGAGTGCTCTCAAACATACATGCACACACAGGCTCACACACAGAGTGCCCTCACACACACATGCATACACACATAGCTCAGAGTGCTCACACACACATGCACAGTTACACACACAGCTTACAGAGTGCTTTCACACACCACACATGCACACACAGAGTACACTCACACACACACATGCACAGGCAGAGTGCACTCACACACACATGCACACACAGAGGTATAGACAGCTCAGATTGCTCTCTCACACACATCCCCAGTTACACAGCTCACAGAGTGCTCTCACACACACATGCACACACAGGCTCACACACACATGCACAGTTACACACACAGCTCACAGAGTGCTCTCTCACACACATGCACACACAGTGCTCACACACACATGCAGTTACACACACTCACAGAGTGCTCTCACACACACATGCACAGAGTGCTCACACACACATGCACAGTTACACACACAGCTCACAGAGTGCTCTCTCATACACATGCACACACAGAGTGCTCACACACACATGCACACACAGGCTCACACATGGCCACGCAGCAGGTGTATCCTACCAGGTACACCCCCACCAGGTGCACACAGCATTTCTGCGCCCTGGAGTCCAGGGTCTCAGAGGTGCCAGCCCCAGAGGATGGTCACGTCTCCACCTGCCCATTTCTGAACTGACTGCCTCTGTCTGTTACCGCCTTCAGGGTGCAAGCCCTTTGGAGGGGCCGGTCCCCTCTCTTTCCTAGGCCTGGGCTGAACCGGCCAAGGGCATCTGGTCCTCTGTTGGCCCAGAGGGGTCCAGGCAGCCGCAGGACTGTCATGGTGCATCCCTGTCTGGGGAGAGACAGGGACAGGCGGACACCGCCCACCACCTCCACCGTGGGCCCTGGCTGTGACAAACCTTCCTGTGTGGGCAGGCTCCTGTGACCGAGTGGCTCTGGGGGACCCTCATGGCACCTCCCTTCCCTGCTCCCAGCTCAGGCCACTCCCCCCTACTCCCAGCAACCAGGGCGTCGGCTACCTGTGCGTGTGCATGTGTACAGCACAAGCCACGGCGCATGTGAGGATGTGCACAAGCACGCGAGCACCTGTACGCGTAGGTGATCAGTGCATGACCATACCGAGTCTTGCGTGTGCACCTGAGTAAGGGCTTTTGCACGCTTGGGTTCATGTGCACATCACACACCTGGGGGTGTGCACGTGTGTGATCACGGGCAGCTCCAGCGGGCACCCCGCTGGTGTGGCTGTGGCCGGCGCGGGCCGGGGCTCACCGGAGTCAGACTCGTCGGGGCTCACGGAGCTGAGCAGGTCCTTCTCCTTCTCGTAGTCGCCCTTGCACAGCAGCTGGCCCTCCTTCAGCACGAACTCGTCACCCTTGCGCAGCTGCCGCTCGCACACGCAGCAGCAGAAGCAGCCCAGGTGGTACACGCACTCCAGTGCCCGCATCACGAACTCCGTGGGCGCGATCTTCTCCATGCAGCCGCTGCACTTGGCTGCGAAGAGCCTGCGGGGCACAGAGCGGCAGGGGTGGGGGCTGGGCGAGGGGTCCTCCGGGGGGCAGCTGCCGCTCTGGGCTGCCCACTGGGGCCCCTCTCCTAGGGGCGCCGTTCATAGCCACGGTGGCCACCAGAGGGCAGTGTGCGGGACACCATCAGCCTCCCCTGTCCATCAGAGGGCTCTGCCTCCTCCCGCACCCCCACTTCCAATCAGCGCCCCCTCCCTGGGCTCCCAGCCCCTCCGCCCCTTCAGCCCCCCCCCCCCACGCCCATCCCACAGAGGCCCAGGGCATCTCTCCAAATTCACATCTCACCACGCTGTTCCCCTGCTCCAACCTCTCCCATGGCTCCCCAGTGCTGTCAAGAGACCATCCAGGCTCCCACGCCTGGCACTCAAGGCCCCTCCCTTGGCACCTTCTGCTCCCCCAGGCTGCAGCCCCCACGGAGCAGTCTGCAGGGACCTCTCCGTGCCCTGTTCCTTTGCCCCTGGGGTGGGCTGCCGCCTCCGTTAGCCCCCTGCCCCCCGCCCCATTCAGCTGCCACGTGACCACTGGCCCGATGTGACTGCGCACGTGCAGCCGGCTCTGGGCAATTCGGGGCAGAATGCTTTCTGTCCTCGCCACGACCTTGGGAGACGAGAGTGAGCGTCCACCCCGTTTTAGGACAAGGAGACCGAGGCGCTGGCCCAGGCCTAGGCCCAGGGGGGAGTCAATGCCGGCCCAGCCACAACGGCGTGGTCGCACCTCCCACCCCAGGAGACAAGCCCCGGGCGTCGGAGTTGGGCGCAGGCGCGTGCGGGAGGGCCGTCTCCTCCGCCCGGCACCCCGCAACCCCGTCACGTGCCCTGCTCTGTGGGAACTCAGCCTCAACAACACTTTGATGGAAAAATTTATGAAGAATCAAATTATTGCTGCTGGGAGGGAATTAAAACCATTTTTCATCCGCCGCGTCCCCGGGCCACGTCTGCGGGCGCCACCTTGGGAGCGCTGTGCACGTCCCAGCCCTCTTTACGGCCTACCACCACGGGCGCAGATTACAGCTGCAATTCTCTGCTAATCGGTTCTGGAGCTGCGCAGGCGCGCCGGCCGCCCCCCTGCCCGCGGCTGCCATCAGCGCCGCCCACAGCGAGTGGCTGGGGTGCGGTGGACAGGCCCAGTTCCAGCTCTGCCTGCTGCCCTGGCACTGGCCAGGCACGCCCGCTGGCCCGTCACCCCCTCTATTCTACCCAGCAGGCTCCTACTCATCCCACAGTGCCCAACTCCAACACCACCTCCTCCAGGAAGCCTTCTCTGATGCCCCAGTCTGGGGGAGGGGGGCCTCCTCTATGCACCCCTGAGCTTTCATCCAGTGTCAGCCCACCAGGCCGTAGAAGGGGGAATGTCTCCAGGAAGTGATGACACAGGGTGGAGAGCTGGGGGAGGGGTGGTGACACATGCACCCAGTGCTGCCTGGGGTTCCACAGGTGGGACCTGGCTCCACTTGATCCCCGAGGCCTCGGTGAGTGGGAGAGGGGCAGGCCAGCCGGGAGCCCGCACAACACATGGCTTGGCAGGGGTAACGCGGGCTGGATTTCAGGTCTGGGTTGACCCTTTCACCGGATGCGACCTGCCCAACCGTCTGTGGCCGCCTCACGTAGAGGTCCCCGGGTTTGCAGGTGCGTCCCCCACCGTGGTCCCCGTGCCCCCTCCCCACGCAGCCCAGCTGAGGCCTGCAGCCTGGTCTCTGGGCCACTCCTCCTCCAGCCGGGCAGCCGCACCTCGGCCAGGCGGCCTTGCGCATGGGGGCGGGGGCAGCGGCGAGGCTGACCCGCATTCGTGGCTGACGCCAACCTCGCAGCCCGTGCTGGGAACAGCCCGGCTAATGCCTTCGCAGCAGGGGGTCGATTGCTACTTTCTCCAAAGTCATCAACACAATCTATTATTAATACTCCTCCAACGGCTCCAGGCCTCCGTCAGAGGCAGCGCCAGCCGCTCGGGGCGTCATCTGTTATCTAGATTGCAAAATCCCTGGAAATAAAACAAACGCCGTGCACTTTATAAACAGAATGTGCCATCCGCTGGGTCTCTGAGCATCTCTCTGCCCAATAAAACACCAGGGGGGACGCGTGAAATACTCACTCCCAGCCACGGCTTGCCTTTGTCTCAGCACAGGCTGAGCACTGCTAATGGGGCACAGGAGGGGCCGAGAAGCAGGCCCAGCCCCGGGCAGGTGGCCCCGGGCTCAGACAGACCTGGGCTTCCAGCCTGGCTCCGCTGCCGGCAAGCGATTTCGGCTTTCCGGCCCTCAGCTTACTTCTCTGTCTAATGGGCTTGACCACACCGCCCACCTCTCAGCAGAAAGACACAGCATGGAGTGGCGGGCACAGGGCCACAGCCTGGGCCTGCATCCTGGTTCCGCTGGCTCTGGGCAGGACACTTAGCCTGTCGCAGTCTGAGTCCTGGTCTGTGAGTAGGCGACCATCACACCAGGCGGTGAGCCTGCTGCAAGGATGCACTGAAGCCTCCAGTGGCCCAGGAAGGCCCTCCCCAAACACATGCCACTCTTCCCGGCTGCCCGCAGCAGCCTCGTGGATGCACTGGTCCCAGCCACGCCTGCCCACCTGCCTGCCCACCCTGGGTCCTGGGCCAGCCCTCCGGTGTGTGCCGGGCCGTTCCTGGCTCTGTCACCTGGCTCGTACCACGAGTGAGCCCCGGCAACGCTCTGTCCTCAGCCAGCAGCATCCTTGACAAGTCCTGGCAGGAGCCTGTAAGGAAGATGCCCTTCCCACCCCGTCCTTTTAAAAAGATTTATTTTATTTATTTGAAAGCCAGAGTGACAGAGAAAGGTGGGGGGGAGATAGAGAGAGAGGTCTTCCACCCACTGGTCTACTCCCCAAATGGCTGCAATGGCCAGGGCTGGGCCAGGCTGAAGCCAGGAGCCAGGAGCTCCATCTGAGTCTCCCGTGTGGGTGGCAGGGGCCAAGCACTCGAGCCATCCTCTGCTGCTTCCCCAGGCGCATCAGCAGGGAGCTGGATTCAAAGCCGAGCAGCTGGGACTCGAACCACTGCCCACATGGGATGCAGGCATCACCCGCTGTGCCACAGCGCCGGGGCCCTAGTCCCATTCTACAGATGAACACACCAAGGTGCAAGGGCAAGTTCTTCATTCAAGGTCACCCCTGATGCCCAAACACTCCCTCCCGGCATGGTGCCCCTGGTACCCGAGCCCCGCCTTCTGGGCACCACACCCACATCCGTCTGCCCCCAGCAGGGGTTTGGTTCGCCCAGGTTCTCACCGCGCTGCACGAGCCTGTCCCAAAGCCGGGTAGAAGGTCGTTCCCCCCACCCCCTCGTTTCTCCCTGGCGGGATCATCTGACCACAGAGGTGGAAACCGCCTTTTCAGAGCCCCTCTCCCAGGCTGTGAGAACGCATCTCCGTCTCCCCTCCGTTTTATGGGTTTATTTGTTTAATGCCCAATTTATTACACTCACACAGCTAATAAACGAAACCCTGAAACACCAGTGTTTTTCGGGAGCATCTGAATGTGGACCACAAATCTGACGGATTCCCGGAGGCCGTCGTGGAGACGGCGGCGTTGCTGGCTGATGCTCCTCCCTCCAGACACAGCGGCTCCCCACACCCTGCGCGACACTGCAGTCTGCGAGTCCACGCAGCAGGCACCCGGCCTGGGGTCCTGGCTCTGTCGCTTCCCGGCACTGGGACCTGCCCACGTCCCTGCTCCTCCCGAGACTCATGTGCCCATCTGTCCATGGGGCTCACGACAGGGGACAGCACCGGGGCTCAACAGAGCCCTGCGCTGCTCCACTGGCTGGAGGTTCCCTCTGCCTGCTCTGAAGAGCAAATGCGATTGGGTACTTCATTGGCCTCTGCACCCAATGGCATCAGGATGAGACGGAAGAACTAACCCTGGCATTCAAGGCTCCACCCACGCGGGGTCTCCTGGCTCCACTGCCCTGGGCGCTGCAAGCCCCTGCTAGCTGCCTTAGCACCGAATACTTCATCTGCTTCCAGACCCGTCTTCCTGTGGCACTCCTCTTCCTCCTCCAAGACCTGATTTAGGTGTCACCTCCTCCGTGAAGCCTTCCGTGATGCCTGTAGTCCCAGGCACTCTCCAGACACTGGTGTGTTTGAAGCCCCTTGGGTCTAATTCACCCTATGGGCTCTGGCAGGGAGAAGGTGGAGAGTGGGTGTTTGCTGAGTGAATGAACGACCTTGTGAGAAATGAACCAGGCAGCCAAGTAGGGCGAGGACAGATGGGACAGTCTGCCTGTAGGGTCTGAAAGCAGGTAACAAGATCAGGGACCCCCTGTCTGGCATCCCGACCACTTCGCAACCACACAGTTCGGGTCCAGGTCCCTGCGAGCCAAGTCCCGCCACGCCTCGGAAGCTGGCACCAGAGTTCCCCAGGCTCGCTGCACCCCAGGAACAGGGAAGGGCGTGGGGGTGCCGTGTTCACACTCGGCGACTCCCTCGGACACCTGCCCTGTGTCCCATGTCCCCTAACCCCCCTGCCCACTGACGCACGAGCTCCTGGCCAGCCCCCCACCTGCCTTAAGAATGTGGCTTTCCACGTCTCTGGTGCCCGCTGAATGGCGCTGAGTATTTCCCATTCCTTCTCTGGGCCTCAGTTTTGACTTCTGTAAAATGGGTGTTGGCCCCTCCCTCACTGGGCCGTGAAGAATCTGATGTTTTAACCCCAGGCAGAGGCTGATTGATTAGCCCAGTGCCTAGGGTGTCCGCAGGTGCACTGCCCACCCCGCCTGTCAGGCCCTCACCCAGTCTGTCCTCAGGGGCAGGGACCGCCCTTCTCTCTCTGACCCGCACACCACCCACGGAGGTGGAGTGTGCACAGGGCTTGTGCGAGAGTGACAGGGGCTTTGCTGGGGGGGCGGGGCATGGGGAAAGGGGAGCCCGCTCCAGGGAGCAGAGGGAATGGCTCTGAACCTCCCGGCTGCCTGGCCTTGGGCGCCTGCACCTCTGAACCCATTTCCCACCCAAAAATCGAGGAGCCGGGGCCCCACCTCGATAAGGCCCACACCTCCTTCCCAGGTGGGAGGTGGAGCGTGTTCAGGGCGGCCGCTCCCAGGACTGTCAGCTCCGGGCTGAAGGATTCGTACTGCGCACGGGCGCCAAGGGGAGCACGCCCCCCCCCCGGGGGGGTGCCCTTGGCGGCGCGGGAGCCCGCCTGTCACTCGGGGCCGGCCAGCTGCCCGCCTCCTCCCGCAGGCTCGCTGACATCTCCCCCACGTGCCTGCTGCGTCCTTATCATTCCGGGCGTAGCTGTTTTTTATTTTGAGACAAAAAGGGGCCTGTTGGTGGGGCTCCAACTCAAACCAGCTGCAAACATCTGCTTTGATGCGGCGCGCGGGCCGGGCCGGCGGCAGCGGGAGCCGCAGGCGGGGCCGCTGCGCGCGTCCATCACGGGCTGGAATGCGCGGCGTGGCCGGCGCTTGCCCGCTCGGCGGCCGCGGGCCTCGCGGGGCCTCTCCGCAGCCGCGCCGCGCCGCACCGCGCCGCGCCGCGCCACTTCCTGCGGGCGGGCGCAGACGCAGCTGTGCGGGCCGGCCCCGCGGCCCTTTGATCCGCGCCCGGGGGCGCTGTCGGGACCCCCAGCCGGGCCGGAGGTCACCGGCCAGGGGCAGGGAGGGGCAGCCCAGCCAGGAGCCCGGATACCACGCTGGGCTGCCTGCGATGCCACCAACGCTAGTGTAGCACCTACTGCGTGCGGGCACCAGCTGGGGGCGGGGATAGGGCACGGAGTGACGGGGACTGCCCCTCGCCACACCTCTGCCGCCAGCTCCTTCTGCCGCAGTAAAACGGGTCCTGTTTGAGCACACGGATAAACCCAGGCCACACAGAGCAGAATGAAGGTGACAATCTGGAGAAAAGTGGTGAACAGCAGCAGGGCTGCCGCTGTGGGGGTGGGGAGCACTGAGACCCCCAGGGTGGTGCCCAGCTCCAGGGGACCGGGTCCCTGCAGAGGACACGGCCAGGGCTCTGCCCTGGGGACTGAGTGCATCTCTGGCGACCACCCAGGGCCAAGCTGGGGTAGGTGAGGGAGCTGGACAGGGCTGGGAGGCGGGTCCAGTGACGACACTGACAGCTGGGGGTGGGGGCAGGGTCTCAGGAGAGGCGAGGCTGGAGCAGGGGAGGGGCTGAGGCGGCTCCATGTGGACAGGAGGTAGGCAGAGAGGGAGGGGACAGGAGAGGACACGCAGATCAGCAGAGGGGCGGGGAGGTCTGGAGTGGGGTCCCAGCCGCACTGAGTGTACGGGGTGGCTGCACCTGTGAGTCTGGGGCTCAGGCAGGGCCCAGGATGGACATACTGACATACACACTCAGACACACACCGGGACATAGAGACACCCAGAGACACACACGTGGACACGTGGAGATGGGGGCACACAGGAATACCCATAGATACAGACACACAGAGAGACACCAGGACACACAGACACCCACACACGTGGACACGCGGAGATGTGGGCACACAGCGACACCCATAGATACAGACACACAGAGAGACACATGTACAGACACACAGAGATACAGGCAGACCCAGAGACACACACAGAAATGCAGATACTGAGAGACACACATACGGACACACACAGACACACAGAGATACACAGAGACAGACATTCACACAGACACACAGAGATACACAGACACACATGCGTGGACATTGAGAGAGGCAGGTGCATGCACACAGATACACAGAGACACACAGATAAGACACTGACAGAGACACACACGGACACACAAGACACACACACACACACACACACACACGGTGTCAGTGGGCTTGGCACTTGACCACTGGCCTCCCACCTTGGGGCTCTGATCCTGGGACAGAGGTGTGGGCACAGCCCAGACCTCTGTCCAGGTGTCCCTTTGCCATCTGGGGAGAACAGGCAGCCCCTCTCAGTGACAGGCAGGAGCCCTCCCACCCTTTGGGACAGACGCGGGTCCAGGGCAGGTAGGAGGGGAGCATCTAGGGCCATTGCCGAGCCGGGGTCACTGCACAGGGCCAGACTGGAGGCGCTGTGGAGAGCCGGGCCACGCGGGAGGCAGGGCCCGTGAGCTCCACGCTGAGGGCTGCACCTGTGTTCCTGTGCCCGCCTTCGCTTCCACTCTCCCCTCTCTTCTTTCTGTCCCTCCACGGGCAATGCAATTCGCTGTTCGTTCATTCACCCAGCATCTATGGTCCCACAGAGGAGCCATCGCCCAGCTGCTCATCAAGCCCCTCTGGGCTGCTCCAGGTCACCTCTCCCCAGTGTCACTGAGGTCACGGGCTCCTGCTGCCAGGTGCAGTAGCAGTTACTGCGCTGATTTCTCACTAAGTTTTCTCGCATGCGCCCTACGTGCCTGGGCCCATGCTTCCTCGTCAGCTCCCCGAGCCCGGGGCACCACCCTCTCTCTTCACCAGGAGGAAGTGGCGCTCAGTGTCAGGGCTGGAGCGGGGCTGTTGAGGTCACAGGGACTGTGGGGGGCAGGTGGGAGCCTCAGAGCAGGGGCCAGTGCAGCTGGGAGGGACAAAGGCCACACCAGGAAGCACACAGCCCTTGGATCTCTCTCTGGGGTCCTGCACAGCCGGCACTGGCCAAGGCCAGGGCCATGTGCCCACCAGGGGCTGGGCAGGGCCTCGTATCAGGGAATCAATTGGGGAAGACTTCCTGGAGACCGCTCAGGGTTCAGAAGTGGGGCTCCGTGTGGGGGCAGGGAAGCGCAGAGGCCTTCCTGGGAGGGAGAAGTTTACAAAAAGCAAAGCAAGAAGAAAACAGAAGCCAACTGTAGAGCGAAGAGACAGTGGTCAGGCTGAAGTCCTGGATTATTGGGCTAGAGGGAACAGGTCAGATCTTTTTTGTTCCCATCTAACCAACCATCCAATTACTCACCCAGTCTATCTATCCATCTACTCCCATCTACCCCATCTGCCCATCCAACTACTCGTCCACTCCCCTGTCCATCATCCATCCACTGCAATCCACTCCATCCATCTACTTAGCAACTCACCCTGCCACCAAGCCGTCTGTCCATCCATCTATCCATCTACCCACCTACCCAATGTCCCAACCATCCGTCATCTATCTATTCTCTCATTCATCCATTCATCCCCCTACCCACCCACCCATCTATCCCCTACCCATCCACCCTTGTGGCTATCTAACCACACAACAATCCATCCAGCCTTCACCCATTTTACTCAGGCACTCACTCCGTGCTAGAGCCAGTGCCACAACTCCTCTTCTTTGTAAGAAATTTACTAGAGAGAGAGAGAGAGGGAGGGAGGGAGGGAGAGAATCTTCCATCCACCGGTTTGCTTTCCAAATGCCCACAGTAGCCGGGGATGGGCCAGGTCAAAGCCAAGAGCTCAGAACTGAATCTTCGTCTCTCACGAGGGTGACAGGGACCCAGGTGCTTGAGCCACCACCTGCTGCCTCCCAGGTGCACACTGCGGGAAGCGGAATGGACAGTGGCATTATAGGGCTTAAACCCAAACCCTTGGGTATGGGATGTGGGATGTGGGTGTACCGAGCAGCCACCTAACCACTGTATTGGGCACCAGGCACCGGCCCTGTGGGTCCAGACCTCTTGCCCTTGAAGGCTTCTGCTGTAAGACCTGCTTGTCCTATCAGCATTTGTCAAAATCCCAGCATGACCAAGTCTGTGATGGGCAACACTGTCCCCAGGGAGGACCTGGGACAACAGGGGAATCGGACCCAACACTAGGCACCCCCGGACCTAACACTCGGGCAGGCTGGTACTTCAGTGCCCCCATCCTGACCCCGAGGATTCGGGACCTAGGCCATCCATGACGAGCTTCCTTTGAGCAAGTGTTGTCTGGAACAAAATCCCATTAAGGCAATCTGAATTTTTGATCAATTTGCTTTCTAGTACAGTTAAATAATTTACAACTTTTTTCCATTTTTATTTCATGAAAATTCCTTTCATTGAGATAAATGACTTTTGCACGGGAACACTTCAACAAAGGCTGGCTCCATCCCTGGGGGCGTGCCCGGGGCCGCTCTTACTGATGGACTCCGGCGAATGTGTGGCCAGGGACACATTTCACCGTGGGGGCTGCACTGTTCCCAGTATTCTCTCCTGGTTATTCCCCCAGGCGCAGGCAGGATGGTTACCAACATCTATCCAAGCTCACTGGCACAGACCATACCAGGAAGCTGGTGGGAACAGGCTTGGGGTCAGGGGTGTGACGTGGGCAGTGGGCTCAGTTGGGAACCCCACCCCCATACTCAGTGCACCCCTTCTTGCTCTCCAAACACCGCCTTGGCTAAGTCTCCCTGGCTCCTGTGCCTGTCTCTCGTGTCCCAGGCACCTTCTGAGCGAACCGGAGTCTGCCCAGGTAGCCAGTGTTTCAGGCACGGGCAGGACCGGCTTCTCCTCCTTTATTTCCTGTCCTTGCTCCTCTTAATGCAGCCAGAGGCAGCAGCAGCTCTGTAGCTTGGTCCCAGCGTGTCTGTGTGTGCGTCTGTCTTGTGAGATCTGGACTAAGCCTCTTTCTGCCACCTCCAGCACTGTCACTCACAGCCCTTAGAACCCAGGCTGTAAACCAGGCCCACGTGCCTACTAAATGTCGCACTGGCAGGAAGCAGCCCAGCCCGGTGCCCAGGGCCTCCCACGGGCAGGGGCCTCTCCAGCCACTCAGGTCAGCAGCTGGCGAGACGCAGCTCCAGCCTGGCTGCTGACCGCCCCACTCCTGCCTTCTCTCCTGAGGCTGGGAGCCGGAGAGGGGCAGGTCTCCATGCTGAGCCCAGGGGAGCAGCGCAGCAGCGAGGGAGGAGACAGAGGTGCGGGTGTCATGCACTTGGCCCCCGGGACGGGCCCTTTGCTGGGGAGCCGGCACACCCAGGCACTGGGCTGTGGGCGGGCGGGCGTGGCCGGGCACACAGCACTCCCGGCTCGCCACCTCCCGCCCGTTTAGTGGGTAACTGATCGCCCTGCGCCCCGCCCCAGCCGCCCGCTGCCCGCCCCAGCCGCTTAATCACCGCCCGCCTGGCTGCATTAGCATAGTAATGGCCTTTAAATTGAGCCTCTTTGTTTTTTAATTAAGCTCCCAGCAGGTACAGAGAAGAGCGATTATTGACGAAGCTGCCAGTGCTAATCGCCCGCAGTCATTTGACAATTAAAAAGCGCCCAGATTTAACCCTTTCCCAGCGCCCGCAGCAGTCCCCCCAGCATTAATCCTGCGCCAACTGTGTGCGTGCCTTCCCTCCTGGTGGAAGCCACGGCAACCCCGAGAGGCCCCAGCAACACCCCCATTCTGCGGGCGAGCAAACTGAGGCGCAGAGACGGGAGCTCACCTGCCTAAGACACACAGCTCGGGCATGGCAGAACCAGGGCTGGCAGACAGGTTGCTAGGAATTCCAGCTGCCTGGTCTTTGCGCCTGGCACAGCTCTCTGCTTGGATCAGATGACCTCTGGCTCATGAAGTTATGCTCCTCCTTCCTGAACCTGCAGGACAGGGCGAGACATGGCGCGGCATTCCCAGGCCATCTCTGCTCCCCGATGCCTCCTATGCCTGTGGGCCAGCCTCGTTGCTGGGCTCTGCGGACAGGGTAGAGCAAGCCAGGCCTGGGCTCTGCACACTTGAATTTATATGCCCACCAGGAGGACAGGCGCAATGGGTTCCCTTCAGCCGACACTGGAGGAGGCCCTGCCGGGACGCACAGGCTGGGACCCAGACAGGGGGAGACTTGGGGAGAACCGGGAGCCAGCCGGAGGCCAGGCTGCAGACGTCCGGACTCGAGGCCTGGGGTGGGGGGGAGGTGCAGGGCCTCGCAGACCACCTGCTTGGAAAGTTTGCATTTTAAAAATCATTCCTTTCTGAACAGGTAATGCATTCCTCGATTTAACACTGAAATATACAAAGAGGTTGTCTTTCGCAGACCCCTCCGTCCTTTCCCAACCAGTCCAGGTCGCCTCCCTGGAGGAGGCATGCTTCCAGAGACTCTCGATCCACACACCAGCCG
Source organism: Sylvilagus floridanus (assembly GCA_949820135.1). NCBI lineage: Eukaryota > Metazoa > Chordata > Mammalia > Lagomorpha > Leporidae > Sylvilagus > Sylvilagus floridanus. The sequence continues at coordinate 92,020,485 of OX463243.1, read as the reverse complement.
AGGCCCAGCCGCCCTTCCGCTCCTCCGCCTGCTTTTGTCTTTCCGGCCCGGTTTCCGTCCTGCTCCTCCCTCTGTTCTCGCACAAATGCTAACAGACTCCAGGTCTCCTGCTCCTGCCCGCAGAGCCGCGCGCCCAGATTCCCAGCCGGGGTCTGGAGCGCCTGGTGTTGCTTCCCTCCCCCCCCCCCATTTATTTAACCTGTGCCCTGTCGATGGCCTTGGGGCCATTCAAAAGATCTTTGCCTTAATCTCCAGGGCCAGGAGGAGCCACTGAAAGGTTTGAGGTAGGGAGTGGCCCGGGCGACTTACATTTTACAAGACCACTTTGGCTGCAGATCAGGGGACCCAGGGCAGGACGAGAGCAGGGTGGGGTGAGGCGCCCAGGGGAGCAGAAAGCTGACATAGGGACTGGGGAGATGGGTCCGGGGACAGTGGATGGGGCCACCCCAGGGACACGCCCGGGTCTCAGTGCACTGACAGCAGCAGCAAGCATCTGACTCATCAGGGGTCCCGGTCTCGCCTGAGGCAGGCTCTGCAGGTACCCAGGAGGAGGTCGATGAGCGCCCCAAACCGGCCCAAACCCCGTTTCTGCCCATGCACCGTGCCTTCTCCCGGCTCCCTCCATCACAGCCCCCAGGCCGAACCGGAGCTGTGACAGCTGCCCCCGGGCACGGGTGTGGGGCGAGGAAAGCTCTGGACAGGCAGAGAAACAGACGTTGTCCCTGGTCACCACTGGAAGAGACCGCTGTCCACGCCCTGGGCCCCAGCCCTGCGCCTGCCACACAGCCACAGGCGCCCCCTCGAGAGCAGCGGGGACCACCCCCGTGCTACCTCCTAGCCCAGGGAAGGAGGCACGGAGCGCGCGGCAGGCCCTGCAGGCAGCGAGGGGTTAACCTTCGGCCCACCCCATCTATCAGCCAGCATCTCCCAAACAGACAGACAGACAAGGCAGCTGTCCAAACAGGCGTGTGTACCTGGCCACGGCAGGGCAGCCGCTGTTTGCTCTGCTCCTCACCCGCGCCACACACGCACACACACACATGCACACAGTCGTGTGCACACACACGCACTGTCTCCTCCTGGGGCTGTGCCCCCAGCCCCGCCCCTCCCACCGTGCCTGTGTAAGGAGGTGGCTGGAGCTCACGTCTGAGGCTAGGATGGCCCTGCTCTGGCTGGGGCGCGGCGCTGGCGGCTGAAGTGACCGATTGGCCCAGCGGGCACCGTGAGGCTTGCGGGGGTCAGCACGATCGCTCCGTGGTGCTCTCGCTCTTCAGGGAGAATCACAGCACCGCGCTCGCCCTGGCAGGGTCCCTGAGGCCCCCTCTCTGTCCACAGCAGAAACTGAGCCCTGGGAGCCTGCGCGGGACAGGGGACAGGGCTGAGCCTGGGGGGCTCTCGGGCTCGCCCACCCTGCCCTCTTCTCACAGCTCCCTAGCTGCCCCATCTGAGCACCTGCAGCTTCCTGGAGCTGCCTGAGAAGCCCACCTCACTGTCGGGCCCCAACCCAGTGCCACCTTGACTGTCACCATCACCCTGAAGGCACACACAGTTGTCCTTGGCCCCTGCCTGGGCAACCCGGCTCCTCCCTCTCCCCCTGCACCTGTCCCTTTATTTGCCCCATCATCAGGCTCCTAGGTGCTGCTCAGATTGGACCCTCCTCCCTGGTGGCAAGCTGCTTGTGGGACCCACACAGTGCAGCCACCGGCACCCCTCTGCTGCTGGCTGCCCCCTTACCCGCTGGGTCCCTTCGCATGTCCTCCTACTTGGGAAGGGGCTCCGGGCCTGGCCCAGCCAGCCCTCTTCCTGAACGCCTGCTGCGCGCCTGGCTCCTGCACGGATCTCACCTCCCTTCCACACTGGCAGGCAAGGACCTTCCGACGCTTCGCAGGTCACAGATGGGACACTAAGACTCAGACAGGTCCTGTGCCCTGGGCCAGTCCTCACAGCCACCAAGCACCAGAACTCCCACAAAGAGATAAGGCCTGTTTGATTTGGCAAAGGCCGAAAGAGCGTCTTCGTGCTGTGCGCGGGCAGCCTTCCTGGCGCTGTGTGTGGGGTGAGTGGGCGGTGAGAGGTGTGCGGTTTTGACTCAGGCCCTGCCACGTGGCACCGTGGGTCCGTGGGGCTCACCGTGGCGCTCACCGTGGCCCTCGCCGTGGCCAAGCCGGCACCTGCCTCCCAGCTGGCATTACTGGGGCAGGGTATGTGACAGGGACCAACACGCCTGCTTCCCACACGCTCAGGCCTCGCTCAGAGGCCCGGGGAGGGATGTCTTGCCCAGGCGCGTCCGATGGGGACATGGGGTGGGATTCTGCCCTGGGCTACGAACCCCCTCCCAAAGGGCAGGCCCCGGATGGCTCCACCCGCCCGCCCCCTCCATGTGACATCTTTACTGCACGTGCTGGGCCTGAGAGGGCCTGGATGGGGGGGGGGGGGGGGCAGGACACCTCTCAAGTAACGGATTGTAAATTCCTGGGCCCCGGCTTTGCATCTCTAACAACCTCTTCCCTGGGGCTCGCCCGCGCCTGTCCCTTCGCAGCCAATTTAAATGAGGGGTCCCAGACCCTGGGCGTAAAACATTCCAGACTCCGGAGAGGGGCAACTATTGTTTCTTTGGGGAAAAAAAATAAAATAAAATAAAATACAATGGGTCTCTGCAGTTTCTAATCACTCTCACATGTGCTGCATGGCTCCCACCACGGACAGCCCTCTACAGCGCGTGAGCCCCTCGTGGGCTCCTGCCTCCCCCACGGGCCTGTGGGGGAGGCCCCGGAACCCCAGGATCTGGAGTAGAGCACTGAGGCGGGGAAGGGGGGAGCTGCCGCGACCTGGTCACCCACTCCCCTCCAATCAGACGCCAGCTCCGACCGAATCCCTGTAACCCTGGACAGTGACTGATGACCCCATTTCACAGAGGCCACTACTGAGGACGCGGCCCAGCCAGGAACCTCCTCAGCCACACAGGCCTCTCGGGATCCAGCTGCCCCGCCCAGCCGGCTCCAGAGCTGGAGACCTTGCCCTGGGCAGCTTGGGGGCCTGGGGGCCTGGTCCCAGCAGCCCTGCCCTGGGGCAGGTCCTACCACCACGCGCAGCTGGGGCCCGGGAGCATCAGGGCTGGGTTTTAATAAGGAAGATGAATTTACTGGGCAGCCCCCTGCCCCGTGCGCAGGCCGCTGGGGGCCCGGGCGGCGGGGGGCCCTGGCCGGGCCTCAGGGAGCTGCTCTCCCCAGTAAGCCCACAGGATATTGCGCCGCCTTTGTGTGCCTGGTGACCCAGCTGCTGGTTATTGAAAAATTCCACCGCTCGGCCCAGGGCAGAACGCTGACCCCTCATCCCGGGACGCGCCTATCTTTCAAAAGATCCGGGATTAGAGAGCCCGCAGCGGAGCCCATGGGGCGGGCGGCTGTGTTTTCCTGGCCTCTCGGGATCCTGGCTGGAGTGGGCTCTTGGCGCAGGATTTAATTAGTTGGAATCAGCCCGCGATGACTGTGGCGACTATTTACCCAGCCACTCGGCAGCCTGAGCCCGCTCGGAACAAAGATGGGCCCCTCCGCCTGGCTGGCCAGGCCAGGGGCCCCAGCTGAGCCCGGGGCCCAGCTGCCGGGCGGGCTGCAGGCCCAGCCGGGCCTTCTGGCACTGCACCTCATTTAGCCGATATTTGTGGGTTTGCGCAATGCAAAGCATCTACGTGGGGCTTTTAAAAAATTAAAGCATCTCCAGAAATTTACGGCCCACTTCCGAGCGGGGTCCCCTCCCCCAGCTCAGGGCTCGAGGCGGCCGTGGAGCTGCAGAGCTGGGCGTGCTAGAGTAGGAGCGAATTCCTGCAGCCGCGACCTGGGACGGGAGCTGCGTGCGCCCCTTGACCCCCCACCCTGCCGCCTCGCATACCCCTGGCTGTGTCTGTCCACCTCAGGGTCCCCACCAGGCGGTCATGGTGGGGAAAGCCGGTGGGGTCAGAGAGACGAGGCCTAGGTCTGTGGGTGCACATGGCTCCTGGTCCTTGTGTCCACTCACGTGGGTTCCCTGTGGCATGTGCTATTGCCCCAGGATGCAGGTATCCTGAGTCAGGCAGGCCTAAGGGTACCTCCCTGCACCCGCCAACAGCCTACAGGTGCCTGCACTCACCTGCCCACACACCTGTGCAGGTCGGCACTCTACATGCACATTCCTGTACTCGGGCACATCTAGCTTCCAACACCTACCCAGCCACCTGCACCTGCCCAACCCTGCTGTTGTCATGTGCCTACACGTGAAACAGGGCTACAGATCTGAGCTGCTTCCTACCGTCTGCACACATATGACCCACAGGTACTCACATGTGCACTGGCACCTGCTGCCGAAGCCAAGGACAGCGTGCGTGCCCCACTCCGCGTACAGACTGGACTCTGCAGGCTCACGCACAGGCACGAGCGCTGACTCTCCCCCACGCGCGCGCGTGCACACACACACACACACACACACACGGTGGTGCCGCCGCCGCCTTGGCTCACGTATGCATCCAGCTTGCCCTGGGAGGCTCTGGAGCTGCTTTAGGGGTCTGCCCCCTTGGAGGGGGGTCCCCCAGGCCCAGAGTCAAGTGACTGCTTGGGAGACCCAGCCCTGCTGGCCGACTTTTTGGGAAGCTGAGGTACAGGCCAGAGACATTCCTGGGAATTCTAGGGGTCAGTGCCTTCCTGGTGCCAGGGGTCTGGAAAAGCCGCCAGGTCAGGACTCAGGGCAGGGCTGTGCAGGTGTCACCCGCAGGCTGCCAGTCTCCTGCCTGGGAGCCCAGCCCTCAGCCTCCTCCGATGGCTTCGTCCCTCCCCCTTGCCTCCCCTGCTGCTGCCTTGGTCACTGGCTCCCGTCCTGCCTCGCGGCCTGGGAGCTGCGGGCACTGGCGGAAAAGCGAACTGCCCAGATGCACGAGACGTTGGCCCTGATGACCTCTCTTTGAGCACTGCCCTGGAGCTAAGGGGCCTTAGGCCTTAGCCCAGAACCATGGCCTCCCAAGAACTCACAAGCACACAGGGACACACATTGTAATACATAGGTACACATGCATTACACGCGAGCGGGCCGGATGTCCATACAGACACACACAGAGGCGCTGGAGACACACAGGCATGCACAGACATGCAGGGTGCATGTAGACACAGGCAGAGGCACACACAGGGCATGCACAGACACACAGGGTACACGTGGACACACTCAGAGGCACACTCAGGGCGTGCACAGACAAGGGCACACACAGGTGTACAGGGCCCAGGGGACATCTTGGAAGGGCTAGCATCCCAGAAGTGGCTGCTGGCGCATTGCCAGGTGGGCTGGGGAGGCCCAGCAGGGCCGGTCAGTGTCTCTGTCTCTCTTGGCCAGCCCGGTCCTGCTTGGGGCCTCACTGCCACCCCCCCCACAGCCGCCCCCCTCTGCTTCTCCGCCTGTCCTCCTCCGCACCCCGCCTCCCTGGGGCTGGGCTGCTCCACACTCAGGCTGCTGGGCTCCAGAGCCCCTTGAGTCCCAGGCCTGGCACGGGCTGTTCCACTTCCTGCCCCTGGACAGTGGGAGGCTTCTGGTGAGGGTACAAGTGGATGGTGAATGCCGAGAGCCCAGGACAGTGCTCAGGAGGTGACTCCCACACCTCTTCCCAGCCTCACCTCTGCTTCTGCCTCCAACCTGGAAGGACCCTCACCCCAAAGGCTGCGGCCCCTGAAGATCCTTGGCCTCAGTAACAGCCTCTGTCTCTGAGCCCCAGACACCAAAGACCCCCCTCTCCTACCCTGCAGGGTCAGCTGCCCAAGCTGCCCAGCTCCCAGCCTCCCCAGCCGCCACGCTCCTGGGAAGCACCGCCCACACCCCCGGTATCACGCCCTCACCTGTCATCCTCCGTGAACCTGCATCCTTGCCTCTCTTCCCCAAACTGCCTCTCTCGGGGAGAGCACACCAGGCTCTCCAGACCCACGGGCCTCCGTGGTGCCTGTATGGAGCCTGCCGACCAAAGTTAACTGAGCAGCTGCCGGGCACTGTGGGGGCGCCGCTGTCGGAGCTCACGCCCATCTCCGCACCTGCCTCGGGAGCCCCTGGAACTCTGCAAGGCACGGGGTCTTGGCCTCTCTCCACACACATGCAGACTTCAAAATAGTTTGTGGAGGAGCTGGTGTCATGAGGCAGTGGGTTAAACTGCCACTGTTTTTTTTTTTTTTTTAAGATTTATTTATTTATTTGAAAGATGGGCAGAGGCAGAGAGAGAGAGAGAGAGAGAGAGAGAGAGAGGTCTTCCATCTGCTGGTTCACTCCCCAAATTACAAAAACAGCCAGAGCTGAGCCGATTCGAAGCCAGGAGCCAGGAGCTTCTTCCAGGTCTCCCATGTGGATACAGGGGCCCAAGGACTTGGGCCAACATTCCACTTCTTTCCCAGGCCATAGCAGACAGCTGGATAGGAAATGGAGCAGCTGGGACTCAAACTGGTGCCCATATGGGATGCCGGCACTGCAGGCTGCAGCTTAACCTGCTATACCACAATGCCAGCCCCAAATCTGCCTTTCAAATAAATAATCTTTAAAAAAAAAAAGCCTATTTTGGTACAGAAACAGTTTTGAAATCCACCCACACATTTCCATGGCCTTTCTGAAGACAGCTCCTACCGCAGCCTTCGGGTTCTGCACCTGCTCTTACCTGCAGGGCCCCTCAGGGCTCTGTCCTCTCTGGCTTCCAATGACACTTAGATGCCAAATGCCCTGGAGCCACCACCTCCACCCTCCTTCCAGCCCCTCCTCCTCCCCGTGGCTCCAGACCCCTTTCCCGCCTGCTTCCTGGGAGGCTCTGTGGCTGTCTGGGGAAGGTCTCTGTCCCACGACTCCTGCCAACACACTGCGTGTGTGACAGCGACTGGGCTGTCCATGGGTGACGGGGTGCAGATGCTAAAGCTCACCATTCCCTGGGCCATTATGTTGTGGCAACGGACACAGGTGGATCTGTGCCCTCAGCACGCTGCCACGTGGGACAGGCCAGCACAGAGCAGATCCTGGGGAGAGCTACTCAGGCTGGGTGTGCACGGAGCTCACTCCTGTTCCGCCTACAGGAGAGGTCTGGAATGGGTGCCCCTCAGTCACCCGACAGCCTCTGGGTGGGGGTGGGGGCTCAGGACAGCCTCTGGGTGGGGGTGGGGCTCAGAACAGCCTCTGGGTGGGGGTGGGGGCTCAGGACAGCCTCTGGGTGGGGGTAGGGGCTCAGAACAGCCTCTGGGTGGGGGTAGGGGCTCAGGACTGTTCATCCATTTTGTGTGGTGTCTGCCTTGACTGAATTTACTTGACAGTGAGCAAAAAATGACTTTAACAGTACATGTAAGCATATGCATGCATATAAAACACATGTAAGAGATAGGGGGCGGGGGGGACAGCACTGTGGTGCAGTAGGCTAAGCCTCTATCTGCGGCACCCGCATCCCATATGGGCACTAGTTCGAGTCCCAGCTGCTCCACTTCTGATCCAGCTCCCTGCTAACATGCCTAGGAAAGCAGTGAAGGATAGCCCAAGTGCTTGGGTCCCTGCACCCATGTGGGAGACCTTGGCTCCTGGCTTCAGATGGGCCAAACTCTGGCCATTTGGCAAGTAAACTAGAGGATGGAAGACCTCTCTCTCTGTCTCTCCCTCTCTCTCTGTAACTCTGCCTCTCAAATAAATAAATCTGAGCGAGAGAGAGAGAGAGAGAGAGAGAATGGGAAAGAAGGAAAATGACCCACCTGCCACTTCCCTGAGCTCAGCTCCCTCTGGCCAGCTGTTCTGCAGGTGAGGCCCCTGTCCTCGCCCCCTGGGGCTGAGGTCAGGACCTCTGACCTTCCACCCCCCCTTCCTCTCCCATCCCCCCCTGCAGGATCTCTGCTCCCTACCCTGGCCTCCTCCCCTTCCCCGTTGCCTCCTGCCTCTTCAGGAATCAGAATCTCGCTCCGTGATTCCAGCATCTCTCAGTAATGACTCCTCTGGGGGCCTGAGCCCCCCCCCCCCCAGCTGATAGAGACGCCCAGGACACCTGACTCTTCTTCCCCCTCCCCCCTCTCTGCCTCCCTCAGGCGCCGGCGCACAGAGGCAGCGCTCCCTCCCACACCTGGCCCTGCTCACTTCCTCAGCTCCAGGAGCCTCCGGGGCTCGGGGCTCTGCGCTCTCCCACTCACTGTTCCACTTCCAGGGCCGCCTGGGGAACGCGTTCCATCCGGCAAGGCTACATTCAGTGGGTGCTCCCTCCGCGGAGGCCACCTGTTTCTCACACCCTCCAGGGGAGGGGGCTACCCTGAGACCCGGGCCCTGGGTGATCATGAAGGTAAGGGTTCAGACCCAGTCTCTGCCTCTCACCAGCCCTTAGTTTTCCCATCTGCGCAATAGGGAATTTGTACAATCAGCAGTTCCCCGGCAGGGTGTTACAGGGTACCACTGAAGTGCTGGGCACACCTGGCCTGGGTGCCCAGGCACCGTGGCTGTAGGCAAAGGATCAGCTCCACCGGCACGGGCGGCCCCTCAATGTGCATTCCCTCTGCGTTCAGCCACAGCGTCTGTGTTCGCCTTGGAGACAATGGCGAGGCCCGCAGGGAGGGCCCAGACCCTGCTGTGCGGGTTGGGGGTGGGGTCTCCATGTGGGAGGGAGGGGGCGACACAGCTGAGATGCCCCAGGCTGGCACGGGCTGCCCCGCTGAGGAGGCGGGCTACCCCCAGGGCTGGTGGGGGGCAGCTGGTGCCTGCTCCATTCACAGGCCAGCGATTCTCCACGGCTGGTGAGGGTGTCCAGCAGAGCACCCCTTCCCCAGGGGAGGGTGGTGGGGGTTGGACTGGGCAGCCCCGCCCCCTTCCCCACCACCCTTCCCGGACTGCCCTGCCGACGACGGGCGGCAGCCAAGGCCCGCGCTGGGCCAGCTTTTCTGCAACACTCAGTAAATACGCAGTACTGCATTAAGGCAATAAATAGTCATTTTAAGGAAACCGAGACTCAATTTAGCCGCCCGAGTCAGGAGCGGCGGTTAGCGGGGCTGCGGAATGTCACCGCACAGCTGGCAGCCCCGCCCCCGCGCCCCAGCCCCACGCTTCGAAGCCGACAATGGGCCCTGCCCGGCCGCCCGCCCCTCCCCCTGCATCAGGTTACGCGGGACGCTGGGGCCGAGCGAGCGGGACGCCCCGCGCTGATGCCCCGCGCCGATGCGGGGACGACAGTAATGATACGCAGCAGCCAGGGCACCAGCGGGGCCCGCGGAGCCAGGGTCCTGTTCAGGGCTTCGGCTGCCCCCACCAGGAGGCCGCCGTCCCCCTATTTCACAAGTGGAGAAACGATGCTCCCGCAGGCAGAGGACTCAGGTCAAGGTCAGGAAGGACGCGTATAACCTGCACATTTATCAAACACCCCATAGGGACCACGCGCCATCCCAGTGCTGCATCCCCCCTCCTAAGCACCCGGCCAGGGAGCCTCCAGGCAGGAGGGGACTCAGAGGCCACACCTCTTGGCTCCCTGCCCAGCGCCCTCGCCTGTCTGGAAGGGCTGGGGGGCTATTGATCCTCTTCCAGCCCCAGGCCTGCCGCTGATGGGCTGGGAGCGGCTGGGCTTGGTGGTGGTGGTGGTGGTGGGGGCTTGGGGGCCTGGCTCAGGCAGGCAAAACAAACAAGGCTCCTGGGTGGAAGGCTGGGGGATTTCTGCTCATTGCCATGGGAACCACATCGCGTGGGGGGAGGGGAACGTGGCAGGACTCCCCGCTACACCCAGGAGACCCCAAAGGCTCAGATCTGGGGCTGGATGCGGGTGGCCTGGGTGCTGTCAGAGGCAGGGGGGGCCTGGACAGGCGTTGCCCTCCACCTGGAGTCCCCCATGGGCTGGTGCAGGAGAGCAGAGGAGCCCTGTCAGTCAGGAAGTGCCAAAAATACCAGGCAGATAAGAGCAGCTACTCCTCTCCATCCACCTGGCTAAAAATAGCCCGCCCTGGGAGGCTGGGAGGCTGGGAGGCCCGGGAGATTCCCCAGAGGAGGCTGGGCCAGCTGCTCCTGTCCCTGGGTGGCCTGCTCTTCCAAGAGCCCACTGCCCACAAGGCGAGGCCAGGGCCCTGGCATCCCTGCCGGGAAAGGCCCGGCTGGCTGGTGAGCCACCTACAAGCCTGTTCCATCCAGAACAAGCTGGGAGGAGGAGGACAGCCAGAACGCAGCCGTGAGCCTTCGCTGCCCTGCGCTAAGCGTCGTTCTGGGAAGCAGGAAGGGACTGGTCCTGGCCCCACGTTACAGAGGCAGAGACTGGCCAAGGCCACACACCTGCGGGCACGCGGAGCTGGCATCTGACCCCAGAGTTCTTGAACCCTACAGGGTGTTCAGCTGAGGCCAGGGAGGCTCGGGGAAGGTGGATCGCCCACCCCGGGACACGCAACACCACAGTCAGCTTCGGCCACCGGGGTTTTCTGTCTGCAAAATCCAGTTCCCCTCCTGGTCCCTGTCCAGCCTGTCCTCCTCACCAGCAGTGTATGGGCCTCTCCTGACCGCCCCAGCCGCCTCTGTCTGTCCCAACCTAGCCAAGGGCACCAGCCTCCCTGACTGCCCCAGGTGACACTGCCCCACCCTTGGGGCTGCGCTGTCTAGACACTTCTCGAAACTCGGCAGCCGTGGCCACGCGCGCAGGCCCAGCACAATGGGGCCTCTGTGCCCAGCTCAGGGCCTGCTCCAGCAAGCCGCCCACCGGCTCCTAGCCCAGCCTCACACACTTCCGCCTGCACCTCTCCAGGCCCCCGGGCCCACCCTGCGAGCCAGGGGTGGGAGCGGCCGCCTGCCCCACCGGACCAGGGAGCTGGTTCTCCAGACTTCTCAGGCCGTGCCAGTGGGTCTCCAGGAACAGGAACCAGGCAGAGAAGCCCCCGGCCCCACTTTACAACTGGGGAGACAGAGGCTCCCAGGGCAACGCCCAGGCAAGGGCCCTATGGAGCTACAGACACAGGAGTGCTTCCTGCGTGGGTCCGGATCTATCACTGTCCGTAGGCTGCCCTGGTCTGAGCGTGGCTCCTGCTCAGTGCCACCCACAGGGCTCTTCCCAGGACAAGGTCCCCGGGAGCCCATTTGTATACAGGAAAACCCACAGCCCAGAGAGGTGGTGTCCCGGCATAAGGCCACACAGCGGGCCAGTGGCACGATCTGGATGGGCGGTAGGATCTGGGTCTGTGGGGCGCCAGCCTTGCTGGGTGCGAGGCTGGGAGGCCCTGTGGGGGCTGCTCCGCAGGTGTCCCCTGTGCCCAGTGGGCCCCTGGTCGCCATCCTTTGCCTCCACAATCCAAGCATTGTTGACTCATTAGGTAATTCCCTGGAAGCACCAGCTGTTCCCAGGGTGGGGTGATGACTGAGAGGCGGCAGGGGCTGCCAGAGCCCACTGGGCGGGGCGCTGCAGGCCTCCAGGGCAGGGGCAAAGGTCAAGCCTGGCCAGGTGTCCTCCCTCTCCCTGCTGCAGGTGACCACACCTTAGAGGGAAGCCTGGGGGCTTGGAGGACAGTGAGGGGCAGGCCAGCTCCCCCACAAGGGGGTTGGCATTCCCAGGTGTCAGCTCAGCGCTGGGGGCGGGGAAGCAGTGGGCGGGGCCCCACAGAGCCCCCACCCCTGCGCCCACCCCAGCTAGGGGTGGAGGTAGGAGGCGCCTCTCTTGTCTGTGGCTCCTCCGAGGGCCACTTCTCCATGGTCTCCGGGGCTGCCCCAGCAACTGCTCCGCTGCCCCATAAACAGACAGCGACCACAGTCAGCTTCAAGACTCCCACGCCCAGTGCTGCTGCCCTGCTCACAGCGCAGCCTGGCCCTCATGGCGCTGATGGGGAGAGGCCGGGGGCCCTGTGTGGGTGTCCCACTGGCCATGGAACTGCCAGGGAGGACCATGAACGAAGTGTCTTACTCGGGGATGTTTCTCCTCGTCCTTCCCTGGCTACCTCTTCCCCCAGATCTTGCTCCAAGTGTTGATTCTGGGGTCCCACGAACTGGCTGCAGGCCTCTGCTCTGACTCCCCATTGCAGCGCCTCCCAGAGTCCCCTGTCACTGCCCATCCCGTCGCCTCTGACCACGGTCCTCCTGAGAGCCACAGCGGGCGCTGACTTCCACCGACTCGGTGGTGCCAGGCCTCGGGCGTCTCTCAGGGAACACAAGGGGACAGGGACCCCGGGGCTCAGACCCCCGAGATCGCGCAGGCCTCCCTCTGCTGCCACCTGAGCGGCCCACGGCCGGGCAAGGTCTCCACTGCCTAGCTTCTTGCGCTGCGTCCCGTGAGTGCCCAGTTTTCAGAGGAGACTGAGGCAGAGGCTGAAGTGACCTGGCCAGAGCGTCTCAGTGGTGCAGCCTGGCTCCAGCGCCATGCTAGTGGCAGTCTCCCAAGTCACTTGTTGGGCAGCTCCAGGCTAGCCTGCAGAGACCACGGAGGCTCGCGCTGCCTGGGCCACACCAGGACACCCTCTGACCCCAGTGTGGACACTGCACCGGACTCTGAAGCTAAGCCAGCGCCTACAGCCGGAGCCCTGGCCTGCCTGTGAGTAGAAGAGGCTGGATGGGCTGGGCGAGGCGCGCTGGGTGTCTGCAGGGCCAGCTGGGGCCCAGGCCGGCCTCCTGGGGGAAGGCATGAAATTGCCATTCTCTGCTGCTGCGGGGGCCCTTCCTGGGCCCAGCTGGGCGGAGGTCAGCGGGTGTCCCTGAACACCGCCCGCCCAGGCCCCGGGACCCTCCTCACCACCTGCCCAGCACTGGTGGCCAGGACAGGAACCAGACGGGCCTGGGGCATGAGTCGCCTGAAGCTGTCCCGCTCCGTGGGGGCCAGGGGTCCATTCAGGCCTGTGACAAGGCCCTTCTGCGGCCAGACAAAAGGCACCAGGCTCCCAGCAACCGCCAGCGAGAAGCGTGCCCGTGTGTGCGGGTGCACCTGCCTGCCTCTCCCTCTGCGCACATGTGGGGGAGAGGACCCACAGACCCCGTCCGTGACGCCCAGGGAGTGCACAACTCCTGTCCTGTGTCCGGGGCCGGGCTGGGCCCCCGGCATGGACTTCCTGTCCACCAAATGAGGCCTGACAGGGGCAGGGGCCTCCTCATCTGGACGCCTGGCGTCTCCGGCTCGGATGAATGCAAATGACTTTGCGAGGTTTGGGCTTGATAATTTGATTACTTGTTCAGCATTTATCTTAAGCAAAGTGGATGACAAATAACTGCAAACTAATGTGATAAAAACCATTTATAACGCTGCCTCGTTCGGGGGCCTCCCCCTAACTCTTTATGACAAGGTAATAACGCCGCGGCGCTCGTCCGCCTGACTTTAAATTGGTTACTTAGACGCGTGATGGATGAGGGCGAGGCCACCTTCTTCTGAGGAGAGCTCCTGATTTCTGATCTCATTTTGGGGGATAATGAATTATATCTAATTAGTCCTGCCCAAATCAAATCAGGAGGTGGGAATTTGGACCGGAGGGAGGGGGCTGGCAGGCGGCAGGGAGGGCACAGGGTCAGCAGGTGGGGCACCCCTGGGCCCTGGAGGCTTCACCAGAGGCCTCAGGCTTGCTTTGAGCCCCCTTGGACCCGCGGCTGGAGGATCCAGGGCCGACGAGTGCTCCCCAGCCCTAGACCGTCCCAGACTCTCACTGCACATGGCCTGCTTATTTGGGACTCCTTGAGCTCTGACCTCTGACCTCTGCACGGGACTGAGCATGCCCCCTCTGCTCCTCACGCCCAGGCCTCTGCAGCCTGGCTCTCCTGGCTCTGGTCCTCCAGCCCCACTTCTGAGCTCTGTTCTACCTGCTGTCACCTCTCCCAGGTGAAGACCTGAGGCCCCCAGCCCACGCTGGACGGCGCTGCTCAATGAAGAAAGCACCCCTTCTGGCCAGAACAGCCTGTCCCAGGCGAGCAGAGCGCAGGGTAGAGGCACAAGAGCTTGGCGTCATGGTGAAGGCGCGCCGCTGTCCCACCTCACAGCACCCAGCTCCAGCTCCTGCCACCAGCTTCCTGCCGACCCGTACCCTGGAAAGCAGACAGCACGGCTCAGGTTCCTGCTACCTATTCGGGAGACCAGGATTGAGTTCCCAGCTCCCAGCTTCGTTCCCACTGAGGGCATCTGGGGAGGGAAGCAGCAGAGGGGAGCTCCCGCTTGCCCTGCTCTCTCCGCCTCTCAACATTGTGTGCAGGTACACATGTTTGATGCATGTACTCTGTATGTCTATGTGTGTGTGTGTGTGTGTGTTTACAGTGCAAGGTGGATTACAGCTCCCCACTCCCGTCACCCTGGGTGCCCTTATGTAGTCAGTGCCTGCACAACAGGACGTGACTAGTGAAAGGTGGACTCAGAACTGGAACTCCCCGAGGTTCCCCTCGTGTCTCTGTGTGTTCCACGCCTAACGAGGCGATGGCACTCTGCGCACCCTCCCTGGCTGCCAGCCGCCTGCCCCCACAGGACAGATGAACGCAGCAAGCTCCTCCCCCTTCCAAGACGCTGGCTGGGGAAGTGGCAGGTGTTCCGCAGGTGAGAATGCGCAGCCGCCCTTCCCAGCGAGGCTTCTGGGCTCCTCGGCCCCTGGGTCTCCTCCTGCTCCCACCCCTGTTTCCAGGGGTGACCCTGGAAAGCAGTCACTGGCGGATCCTCTGTGCAGAGAACCTGAGCAGGACCAGATGGCTGGGCGCGCCCTGCCTGCCGCGGGCGTCCTGTGTCTCACATCGTTCACCGTGCAGTCTTTAAAGATACTCTGACCGGCTTTGATGCACGTGTTTTTTATGATTTTTAAAGATAAGCACCTCTTAAATGTATTTATTTATTAAATTTTTATTGAAAGGCAAAGAGACCCAGAGAGAGATCACCCAGCTGCTGGCTGACTCCCCAAATGCCCTCAAAGCCAGGGCTGGGTCAAGCCGACGTTAGGAGCCTGGAACTCCACGTGGGTCTCCCGCGTGGGTGGCAGGTGCCCATGGACTTGGACCATCCGCTGCCTCCCAGGATGTGTTAGCAGGAGGCTGTCTGGGAAGCAGGGCAGTCAGGCGTGGAGCCGGGCACTCCCGCGGGGGACGTGGGTGCTCAGCCCTCCTCTCTCCGGCTTTATTTTTTGTCACGAGTCTCACGCCCACGTTATGAAGCCGTGGGAGGGATTTTCTCCTCACCAGAGGCACTGCTTTGCTTTTGCCTGTTTCCCATTTGTTTTACTTTTTAAAAATCCCAGAACAAAATATAATATTTCTTAAATTGCACAAAATGTTGCTTAAAAAGTGGCAGCGGGGCCACGTGAGTGGAGGGCAGGTGCCAGTGTCCCCTCCCCAGACTGATTCTGTCGGTAGGGAGGGTGAGGGCCTCTGGGCTGGAGGTGGCTTCGGGGTACGGCACATCACGTCCCCAGATGTGGCCACACCAAGGGTAAGGCCAGAGGCCTGGTGTTTCTCCAACTCGGTGGTTCTCCTCCACCAGACGTGCCCGTGGCCTCCAGGGGACGTTCAGCCATGTCTGGAGGCATCTCTGATGGGGAGAGGTCCCGGACGAGGCCCCCACCTGGCCCAGCATGCCCAGGTGCCGGGCTGAGAGACCAAGCTGGCCAGTTGTTCCAGATGCCTGCAGAGAGCGTGGTGCTACCCTGGTGAGGCCGTGGAGACCAACGCAATGGCAGGAGGACGCTGCGCCTGCCTCTGGTCCCGGGGTTCCCGGGAGCATCCTAGCTCTTCCTCCCCACCCAGCTCCAGAGCCTCCGAGCTGGTCCTTGTCTGTCTGAAACCGTGAGCCCCAGCAGGAGGCGCCCAGGGCCTTGGGTAGTACTTCACTCCATCAAAGGATTGCCGAGCGCCTCTGATGGACCGGCACCGGCTAGGGCTGGGGCTCTGACACCTGCCCGTCTTCCATTTCTCACATGAGATACCCGTAAAAGAAAAATAACAGGACATCGCCTACCACCAACACAAACACACACAACCAACCTCACGGGCTCCTGATGTCAGACGGTGTGAATTCTCCACCCTGTTGTGCTACCTGCCCTTCTCTCATGGCTGCCAGGGTGCTTTGTGCACAGCTCAATCCTCCACTTCCGTGAGACACAAGCCTGCAGGTTTCATTTAGTTCCCATGCACCTTCCACTCGCTAGGGATTTGGTCCTCTGCTTTTTAAGAATCTGACTTAGAAGCTGCCTCACATCCTCTCTGCGGGAGCCGGTATGCATCAGCACCTAAGAAATGACTCGCGGGCACGGAGCAGCCGTGGACTGGCCACGCCGCCATCACTCCCCTACCACCTTACTCCACCGATGCCCGAAACGGTGGCATTCAACTTCACGAGCAGGCTAAGGCCCGCTGAGTGGGGGCCCTTGGGGTACATTTGTCACAGTACGTTAAGCTGCCACTTGAGATGCTCAGAGTGCTTGGGTTCAAGTCCCAGCTCAACTTCCTGCTAATGTGCCTGGCTACGCTGCAGACGACAGCCCAACTACTTGGGTCCCTGCCACCCATCTGGGAGACCAGGACAGAGTTCCTGGCTCTTGGCTTCAGTGGGGACCAGCCGTGGCTGTTGCGGCCACTCAGGGAGTGAACCAGTAGAGAGAAGGCCTCTTGCTCTCTGCTGTTCTGCCTTGCAAATGGATAAACCTTACAAGGGGAAAGCAGCAGTCTACGTCTGCTTCCCACCGGGCTCAGTGCCCCGGGTCGGTTCGCCCACTCAACAAGTATTTCTTGAGCACCTGCTATGTACTGGGGCCAGAATAAGTCCCTGAACCAAAGAGCACAACGCTTTCCCTCCCTGCTGCCGGTGGCACGGAGGACGCAGCGGGAGCACAGTCCTGATTCCAACCTGTGATGCTGGGGAGCTCAGGCTCCCCTTCCTGTCTGTCTGCCCTCACGCGACAGAGTTCCTCTGTGCCGGGCAGGCGACCCCGGCCACCAGCTCTCTCAGCCCCACCAGCTTCCTCCTCCAGGAGAACCTGCTGGAGGGTGACCTGGGAGAGCGAGGCCAGGCGGACCCTCCTGTGGAAGGGGAGGGTGGAGCTGCAGACACCCCCTGACTGTGGCTCCAGGCCAGGGCACCTATGTAGCTGACAGCAAGCTGCTCTCCTCCACCCGACACGCCCCCAGCCCCTCCCCAAGAACCACAGGAGGACGATACCAGCGCCACTTCACAGGCCTTGGGGACACAGACCCAGCACAGGGTGTCACAACTCCCCCCGCTCCCTACTCCCCGCTGACTGCCCTGACCCCCGGCTTGCTCCGGGCGAGGCACCCAGAAGGCACCCAATAGTGGTTTCTCTCTCTCTCTGGCTGCTCAGACTACCCGCAAGAAGACTGAGCCACATGGGAAAGACCCCACTCTGGGGTTTGGGCAAGAGAGAAGCAGTCTCTCCCGGCACCATGCTAACCCCCCGCAGTCTCAGCACCCGGAGAAAGCACAGGAGCTGGCCCGTGGACTGCCACCCACCCATTCATCGGGCAGGCCAACCGAGCCGGGCGCCCGCTCCCCGCCATGGAACCAGACAGGCTCCGACTTCGCGTTATTTGCCGTCTCTGGGGGAAGGCAGGCGAGTAAACAGAGCCTGACAATACATCGGCTGGGGGCTGGGGACGGGGAGCCCAGACAAGAGGCAGCCACCCTGGGCAGGGAGGGTGTCCAGAAGGCTCCTGGACAGGACAGCACTGGTGCCACAACCCAGGAGGGGAAGCGGAGCGACAGCGGGACGGTGGCGCATCCCTGGCCAGGGAGTGGATATTGCAGTGTGGACGGACGGACAGACAAGCGGAATGAACACAGCTGGAGGTGGCCAGCAGGCAGGCTAGCTTCTCCCTGAGAGCCGGGTGGCATTGATGGGCTGACGTCTGACGAGGGTTTGGGTTTGAGAGAGTGCCGGGTGACAGCACAGCGGCAGGGGTGGTGACAAGCCCGGGCACAGGGAGAGAAGAGCCAGGGCAGCATGGGGAGTGGGGGGAGCCCCAGGAGTGCATGGGGAGGTGGTGCCCAGGTCTCCTTGACAGATGGGGAGCAGGGATGCTCTGATGTCCAGCTGGGGTAGAGGGCACTTACCAAGACTGAATAAAGCAGCCCAGGAGGTGGGGGCCGCAGGTGGGAAGCGGCGGGTGTACCCATAAAAGGGCATCAGGAGGAGGTGCCTGTGGACCCCAGGACACGTGGACACAGGACCCCACCCCCACCCACCTGATCAAACTGCACCAAAGCACACGTGTGCGTACACACACACGCACACGCACGCACGACACCAGAGACACGTGAGCCGCATCTGTGCTGTGTCTGCATCCGGCTGTGACACTGTGCAAGATGCCACCACTGGCAGAAGCTGACAGGTAAAGGGCGGCTCTGTGACCTCTTACAAGGACACAGGACTCGACAATTACCTCAACCATAAATTCTAACTTAAAGAATACCCCCTTGGGAGGGAATCATGGGGTGGGTACCAAGCTAGGTCAACGGGTGGCACCAACAGGGCCAGGCCCACGGCAGCCCTCGCCGCCCACTCGCAGTGCCACCGTGGGGCAGCTTGGCCCTTCTACTGGACTTCCGTTTGTTTTCCTGCCTGGCTGCACCGGCCTCGGCCCTGGCCCCCCTTCCATGCGTCAACACTCCCTGCTCCGGGCCACGCCTTAGCAGGAGTCCCTGCTGCACCCACCAGTGGCCCTGGAATCTGACGCCACAGGGAGAACACAGGTGGAGCCGGCACGGACGCCAAGCAGGGCACAGTCCGGTCCCAAGGCCACATCTGAGCCCCTTCCTTTTGTCCAGTGTGGGGGACAGGTCTGCTTTGGACCTGCAGTCACGCACAGGCACTGCTCTGCTCACCCAGAGAGACACTCGCACCCAGAGCCCAGCAGCCCCGCGGCTAGGGCAGGCGGCCCTTCCCCCACCTGCAGGAAGCCTGCCCCCGCCAGGTGTGGTTATCACCCCAAACAAATCCCAGCTGATAAGCAGGCCGCCTTTGATCGAGAGCCCTTCCCTCCGCTGAGATCAGATAAGCGAGGGGTGGGGGCGGACGAAGAGAAAATCCCCGCAGCTCCTGGGACTCCCGCAGCGCGCTGCTGCTGGCACAGGGGCCGCTGGCCGCGGCTGCAGCCCCTCCATCACACCCCTCACAGGCTCCGTGGCAGGCGGCTCCTCCGGTTTGGCTTTCAACCCCAGCGAGCAGCGGCCTCAGGCAGCCCAGCCGGGGCCCCTACACCTGGCTCTGGGGGGGGGGGGGCGGGAGGAAGAGGGCCCTGCTTGTAGGAACCCCTGAGTGACCCCCACCGCAGGCACCCCGCCTCGGGGCTTTGTCTTAGGTCTCCATGGCCCAGCCTGTGGTGTCTGCCACTCAGGTCCTCCAACCTGGGGACACGGTGCGCTGTGCAAGGTGGGAGAGGAACTGGACAGGGCGGGGGAGGGGTCAGGCGGCGGGTTAAAGGGAGGTTCTCATGGCCCTACCCGGGGTTGGTATAATTAGAGCTTTCAGGTGTGGGTGGGTGCGCGTGCACACGCGTGCAGGGAGCGATGGGTTTCTCTTTGTTTCTCCTCAAAGACCCCCCCAGGGGGCAGTGTCTCCCCTTGGGGAAAACCTCAGACCTCAGCTCTTGGCTGACCCCAGCCCCCTGCACCCCAGCCTGCCTTGCACCTGCCAGCTGCCTGCGGAGGAGGAAGGCAGCCCTGGGGGGGGGGTTCGGAGCACAGGGGGCTGACAAGCCAGGCTGCCCCTGGCCCCGGGGCAGGTCAGGAGGCCCCCCCACTCCTCCAGCCTCTCCCTCCAGGTGCCTCCCCAGCTCAGCTGACTCAACAGAAAACCCCATGATTTATTTATGCCCCGAGGCCACCTCTATGCAGGATGGAGGATGGAGGAGGATCCATTCAGTCCCCAGTCCAGGAGGAGGGGGAAGTCGGGAGAGGGACAGACAGAAAGGGGGCAGGCCTGTCTCCGCAGCAGCCCTGGAGCCCCGTCCAGGCCCTGTCCCTGTCCCCACATCTCGAGCTGGCTTCATCTGGGCCTTCGCAGTCCCAATTACTTATAATAAACAATTCCGTTTATCTTTATCAGAATCATTATCTAAATTGGCTACATGACACATACTGTTCCCTAAGTGCGCCCCGGGGAGGAGGGCCGTAAAAGCCGGGTTCTGCACTCCGTAATTATCCCTCTATGGGCCATAAACCATCACACTGGTGTTTAAAATAGGTAGGGCGAGCAGTTTCCCGAAGCCCAGGGCACCCACAGAAAGGAGCTGCCGCAAGTTCTGCTGTGGCCGAAAACGTCCAGCGGCTCGGAGGCCCCTGCCGGGCTCCGGCTCCGGCCACTCTGTCCTCGGGAGGGCAAGGGGCCGGCCGGGCGAAGCAGCCGGCCTTCTCTCTCTCTCTGGAGGCCGGCCCTCCTGCCCCGCTGCTGACTTGGGTTCCCAGGCTGTTTGCAGAGGCACCTCCACCGCTCGCGTGAGCTGGCCTCCCCCTCGCTGTCCCCAGGGAGGGCCGCATCAGCAGCTCAGACGTGATTAAAACAAAACAGGAGCTGCCCCTTGGAGCCCCTGCCTGCCTGTCAGCTGACTGCTCAGAGCTGACGGCCTTTGGGAGCGATGGCCCCGGCTCTGTGTCCCTCCATGTGGCCGCGGGTGCCCTGCTCGACGTGCCCAGACAACTTGCTGACTCCTGGGCAGGACAGCGAGCTTTTCAGCACAAACTTCTCTGCCCAGCCCACTCGTCAATGGGCTCAGGGGTACCTGGCCAGTCCCTGCCTGGGGATGCGGGGGACAGGCAGAGACGGGCAGGGCTGCAGAGGAGCCTGCCCTCCTCCCTCCCACCCCCGGGAGGGGAAAACATTTCACCAGCAGGTGCAGCAGGTGCAGAGGTCTGGTGGTGGGAATGAAATCGATGTCTAAGAGTTCCCTACAACAGCAGCCTCAGCATCACCTGGGATTCTGTCAGATGTGCAAATTCTGTAGTTCAACAAGCATCCGGGGTTTGTTTGATGCCTGCTCAAGTTCCAGAATCCTGGCCCAGAAGCACACATGCACAGAAGACGGGCTGCGAGGATGCAGGGAGACAAGCCAGCAGATATGCTTCCGGAAGGTTCCCAGAGGTCTGCAGTCCCTGGAAAGTGCTAGAGAGGAAGGGAGGAGGGAGGGACAAGGTCCGGTCCTAGGAAGTTTGCCCAAGGCAGGGTGCAGGGGTACAGACGGCAGGCAGGGGGCCGGGAGGAGGCCCATGCAGTTGTCCAGGGCAGCATGGTGAGGCCTGGGGTGGGGGGAAGCAGAGGGGCACAGCTGAGTCCAACAGCCAGGATGCAGGAGGGGAGGGGAGAGAGGAGCAGGGGAGGGTGCAGATGGCTTTGACTTTAGCACGTGGGAGGATGGTGGGTGCCTGTCCCACGACAGGAGCAGGCCAGGTTCTGAAAGGGTAGGGCTTGGGAACACGCTGACTGCAGGAGTCAGCACACCACAGAGGTAGCTCAGGGGAGCTCGGTGCCCAGGCCCCGCCCCCGTCGTCTCCCTCCCCTGATGACCTGGTCCCAGCTTGCAGCCCTCTGCAATGCCAGGCTCCTCCATCCTGGTGACCCCTAACGCTCCTAGGCAGCCCGTCCCTCCTGCTGCCCCATCACCTGCAGCAGCAACGCTGGCCGTCCCTGTGTGCATGGCCCCGCGTGCTGCGGGGCCATCAGGGAACACCAGGACAGACAGGCCAGGTCACCTGTCTGCGGGAGCAGCACAAGGAGGGAGGAGTTGGGATTTGAGCTCTGGTCCCGCCCCCCTCACGAAGGGGCTGCAT
Organism: Sylvilagus floridanus; assembly: GCA_949820135.1. Taxonomy (NCBI): domain Eukaryota; kingdom Metazoa; phylum Chordata; class Mammalia; order Lagomorpha; family Leporidae; genus Sylvilagus; species Sylvilagus floridanus. Next base: position 91,998,806 of record OX463243.1, on the reverse strand, counting down.
TTTTCTCCAGCTGCAGAGCCCACCTGGTTCTCCCAGGGCGGTTAGACCTGTGGGGCCTCGAGGCCTCCTTAATGTGCCCATAACTCACGCCCTGGGTTCACTAATGTTCCCGGCTATTAGTGCCGAGCACAGCTAAGCAAACTACAAAATATTCCTCTGGCTCAACAATCAATTTCCATATTGTTACAAATGGAGTCCGCGTCTGCCACGGTTCATTTTTCTCCACCGTCCCCTCTGCCAGTACAGCGAGGAGGAGGTCATTACTGGGCATTAGGCATTTCACAACGCTCCGAGAAAAATAAAAACGCACTGCGCCCAGAGCCTGGGCCGCACACTGGAGAGCTGCCTTCCCAGCCCCTGGGGACCAGCCAGAGTCAGGAAGGCAGGAGCGGGTGGGCAGAGAGGGCAGCTTCCAGGCGACAGGGGGATGGAGGGCTGGGGGCAGATGCGGGCTCTCTGGGGAGAGCGGCCTGTGTCCCTGTGAACCCGTCTAGTGCATGCCCGGAACTGCCCTAGGCTGGCCGCTCCAGAGGCGGGAGACTTCTTGGGGGTACAGTGAGGGCTTGTGGAGCCGGGCCTATGGCTGTGCTAAAACCTCTGCTTCCCTGAGCGGTGGGCGGCCTTGGGAGTGGCCCCCATTCCCTACGGCCCGTGCAGGAGCTGCAAGTTCCAAGTGTCCTCCAAGCAGGGATTCCCGAAGGAGCCCCTGGAAGGCACACAATGCCCCCACTGGAGCCGCTAACCAAATAGCAGATGGGAGCGCTAATCGGGGGGTCAAGTGGCCAGGAGTAAACCCTGCTGTTGGTGTTGTTAGGGCTCCAGTGTGGCAAAGCCTGGGCCAGCAGCGAGGAGGAGACCCCGGAAGGGACAGCCCAGAGCAGTACACGCGGCACATGTGCACCACACCTGGAAGTCACGCGTGCAGAACTGAATGGAAGTGTGTAGAATGACAGCTCCAGCTGTCCCGCCTCCCACTGGAGTTTAGCTTCAGGGTCTGGGCGGGCCTAGGGGGTGTGGTGGGAGGGAGTGCACACATCCTTGTTTACACAGTCGGTATATGTTGAACTTTCCCTAGCATGGATTGCTTTTTCTTTTTTTTTTTTTAATTTGAGATGTAGAGTTACAAATAGTGAGAGGCAGAGAGAGAGAGAGAGAGAGAGAGAGACAGGCAGGTCTTCCATCTGCTGGTTCACTCCCCAAATGGCTACAACAGCCAGACCTGGGCTGGTCTGAAGCCAGGAGCTTCTTCCAGGTCTCCCATGTGGGTGCAGGGCCCAAGCACTTGGGCCATCCTCCACTGCTTTCCCAGGCCACGGCAGAGAGCTGGACCGGAAGTGGAGCAGCTGGGCCAGTGCTGTAGTGTAGCAGGTAAAGCCGCCACCTGCAGTGCCAGCATCCCATATGGCAGCCGGTTCGAGTCCTGGCTGCTCCACTTCCTATCCAGCTCTCTGTTATGGCCCGGGAAAGCAGTAGAAGATGGCCCAAGTTCTTGGGCCCCTGCACCCGCAAGGGAAATCTGGAGGAAGCTCCTGGCTCCCAGCTTTGGATCGGCCCAACTCCGGCCATTGTAGCCATCCGGGTAGTGAACCAGCAGATGGAAGACCTCTCTCTCTCTCTCTCTCTCTCTCTCTTTGCCTCTCTGTAACTCTGACTTTTAAGTAAAATAAATAAATAAATCTTTAAATAAATTAAAAAAAAAGACAGAAGTGGAGCAGCCAGGGCTAGAACCGGCGCCCTTATGGGATGCCAGTGCCGCAGGCGGAGGATTAACCTACTGTGCCACAGCGCCGGCCCCAGCATGTATTGTTTTTGTAATGGCAGTTTTCAAAAGCTGTTGTCGGGTTGGGTGTTTGGGGCAGAGAGCTGGTCTGGAGTCCAGTTTCCTGCTAATACACACCTGGGAGCCAGCAGGTGGTGGGCCAAGGACTTGGGCCTCTGCCACCTAGGTGTGAGATCTGGACTGAGCTCTGTGCTCTTTCTGGCTTTGGTCCAGCCTAGCCCTGGCTGTTGTGAACTTTTGGGGACTGAACCACAGGATGAGCGACCTCCTTTTCCTCTTCCACAGAGGTTTCCTTGACCCACCGATGTCCAGTATCCCCAGCGCCAGAGCACAGTCATACGTGTCCCTGCTGTTCCACCCACACCTCCTCAATGTTGGAACCAGAGGTTTATTTACCTGGGCAACTCCACAGCCAGCACAGGTCGTGCAGCGTGAGGTCTCCCAGGCAGGGACCCTGTCTGCTGGCCCCTCAGCAGGTGGGGGTCTGGCCTGGGGGGAGCACAAGGAAGACCTGGTGACCAGAACGAGGGTCTGCTGGGGAGCATGTGTGTGGACACCTCAGTAAGAGCCGGGCTCTGCTCACCCTCCACAAGTGGAACTGGGGGCTGAGGGGTTCAACTCAGAGATGTGCAAACAGCCCTGGCCACTCAGGAGGAGGCGTGCTGTACCTTCCACCTCGCCCTGGGAGGCTGCACTTGACCCTGCTGGGAGGCACAGTGGGCATGATGAGGATATGTTCCACCTGCAGGCTTTACTTCATGTGTCTAACACAGGATGTGTACGCAGTGGAAAACCAGGGGATACTGGAGGGATGGAGGGTGGAAGGGGTGGGCAGCTGAATGTGTGGGTGCGTGGGTGGATGGATGGATGGATGTGAGGGTGGGTGGGTGGATGAGTGTAGATGGCTGGAGCAGTGGGTGGGGAAAGGTGGGTGGGGACACTGGTAGATAGGGGGATGCATGAAGAAGAGCACGTCAGGGATCAGCACACCTTTCTGCTTTTATTTTTTAAGATGTGTTGATGTATTTGAAAGGCAGAGACACAGTGAGGAAGGGAGAGAGGTCTTCCATGCCAGGGGCGTGGGCAGCCACTGCACTGCACCCGCCCTCTGTGACGCACGTGGGGCGCCGGGACTCTGGCAGTGCTGGGATGAGCTCCACCTCCTCACTAGTTGCTCCTGGAGGTGTTCCTCAGTGGCCCCTGCCTGCCCTGCCGGGGGCAGGGGGGGCTCAAGGCCCCTGCACGGAACACCTTCCGCCTGCAGCCTTGCCAGCGCTACTGCTGACTTAAGGGGTCTGCACAACTCTCTCCTCCCAGGCTGCTCACTGAACAAGATGCTTGTCAAAGAGATAAACGGTGCCAAACCTGTACCCCACTGGGGGGGGGGGGGGGGGCTCTGGGATGTGCTCCAGCACGGCAGGGCTCACGCCACATCTGTCTGTCCCCCTTGTAGGACTGGGGACGGGGCCAGGAACAGGGCTCCCCGGCAGGTGCTGGTGAGGGGGCTGCGGAGGGCCGAGGGCAGAGTTCTGGAGAAACCCGGTGACACGAACAGCAGTCAGGAGCAAGCCGGAACAAGGCAGAGGCAGGAAACCTGCTGCTGCTGGGGCCAGGTGGGAGACGGGAGCAGCAAGACTGACAGCAGGTGGGCTGGGAGGGCAGCGGGAGCCCCCAGGCCCTCTGTCCCTGTCAGCGCTTGGCAGGAATTCTAAGGAAATCAACAGCAAGGCTGAAAGGGCCTGTCCTGCTCCAGGGACTCCCCAGTGAAGCACGCCCGCCCCCCAGCAGCCGCCTGGGGAGGGAGGACTCCTCCAGGAACCTCCCTCTGCATCCACTCCGTCAGAGGACTGCTGGCCCCAGGGGACAGGTGACAGGCTCGGGAGGGGCAGGCCCGGCCCGGGGGAGGCAGCGGCTCCCCCCTCAGCTTAGTTGGAGGGCAAGGGCCTTTCTCTTGCCTGCTCTGCCCAGCTCACTCCACCCTCCCACAGTGCAGGGCCAGGTGCTGGGGACGGGGGCAGGGGCTTCCCAGAGACAACTGCCCTGAGGCTGGGTGGTGGGGACAAGTTATGGGGGGGGTGGAAGTACGATGGGGGGGTGCTTAGCATTGGGCTCTCCCTTTCCTTGCCTGACCGCACCATCCTCTGCCTCCATCACTAACCACTAAGGGTGAGGTGGGCGGGGCCCACCTTCCATCAATAGCTCACCCATCAAACAGGTTCTGCAGAACCGCAGTCGGCGGCTCACTCTCCCCAGCTCCGTCTTTAATCCACACAGCTGCTGAGCTGTTGGGACAGACTCTAGCCTGGGAAGCCACTGGTGGGGCGCAGGACACCCAGGGCCTGCTGGGCCTGGTTACCTGGCAGGGCAGGAGCACCCCCACCTGGCCTCCAGATGGCCCTTTATCAGCCCGGTCTCCTCTCCTCTCTGCTGCCCAGCTGGCAGTGGCCGGGCAAGGGCAAGGCTGGCCAGTGGTTAAGTCTCCAGCTTGGGAGCTGATCAGAGCTGCTGCTGGTTCTGCTGCCTCCTGGCTATGAGATCTGGGCTAGTCAGTTAATCCCTGGAGCCTCAGTATCCTCATCTGCAAAATGGGCATAAAAGTCCAGTCTACTCGCAGGGCTACTGTGATGCTTCAGTGAGAAAACACAGAAACTGGCCAAGCAGGAGTGCTCCATGCACAGAACTGTGTCTACGAAATCCCATCACAGACCCCAGGAGCTGGGGAGAGACAGGGAGGCCACAGGCACACCCCGACGTGCCTGACCTCGACCCGTGGGAACGGACAGGGGACTGAAGACCCCAGGAGGCCCGGGGTACGCCTGCGGTCTTCCACTCTGAACGCGTCCCAGTTTGGGCAATGAATGCGTGGTCACCTAATCTGTGGGGCTGTCCTGCTGTGTCCTGGACAAGCAGGATATCGCTACATCTCACCCACAGTCCAGGAGGGGGGATGGTGCACCCCAGCGAAGAGGAGGCGGTGCAGGCTCAGAGAGGGGGTGGGACTGGCCCAAGGACACCCCCCCCCCCGTGAAAGATGCAGCTGAAGGCTCCAAGGCAGACGGCTGGCGCTGCCAGGGTCCCACAGGCGGAGTCCCCACTTCCTCCTGTGCCGGCTCCAAGAGCACTCGCAGCCCCACACCCTCCCCGGCCCCCCAGCTGTGCACACAAGTCCGCCTGCCCAGGACAACAAGCCTGAAGATCCTATCAGGCCCCTGATGGCTGACCCCGTGTGCAGGCGACTGTCCCCTGCGCACTGCAGCCTCGGCCTCCCCCCAGGCCTGGGGTCCTGTTTTCTTTCCTAAGTGGACATCAGATTACTCGGCTCTGATTTCACTGCTGGCTGGGGGTGGGGGGCGGACAGTCCACTTAACACCTAGGCACAGCGTGGGTCGCCGGAGGGGGCTGCTTGTCCATCACCTGCTGACAGCACGCCTGTCTACACCCGGGGCCGACAGCTCCGATCCGTTTTCCCGTCCACTGGGGGGTGGGGGTGGGCGCATTTCAGAAGGAGCAGGAGGCCAGTCGGTGTCAGACCTCCAGGATGAGAAGGGACTGACCCGAGATGACCCCAGAAGCTCTTCCTCCCCATGTTTCACTCTGTTCTCTCATTCATTCATTCCAAGACCTGGCCCAGCATCTAGGTGAGGATGGCACAGTCCTGTCCCCAGGATATACCAGGGCAGCAGGCGATTGGCTGGCAAAGCGATGTGGCGAGCTGAGGCTGCCCAGGGAATGATGGGGAGGCTGCCCTTGGGTCGGGGGGAGGCCCAGGACAAGCAGGGTGCGCCTGAGGACAGAAGCGGAAGGCCCTGGGCAGGGGGAGCAGTGTGGATGCGGGCAGAGCCAGGAGGAAAGTGGAGGAGGGGAGAGGCCCAGGGCAAGGCGGAACTGGGGTGGGGCTGAGAGCTGCTGATGGGGCCAAGCCCGGGATCTCAGAGTCAGCAAGGAGAGGTCGAGAGCGGGGGGCTTCGGGGCTTCCCTCCCGCAGGCACACGTGCCACTGTGGGCTATCACGTGCGGGAGTCTTTCTGGGATCTGGCGTGTGCCAGGCCCTCGTGGCAGCGGTCAGACCGTGAGCAGGACAGACTTGTCCTGCCCTGTCAGGCCTCCCCGGCTGGCTGGGGACACATATATGAACAGATCACCATGGTGTTAGGTCCCAGGGGACACGCAAGGAAGCTGTGGGTGAGGGCGGGTGCTGTGGTGCAGCAGGTTAAGCTGCCACGTGCAAAGCCGGCATCCCATTTGCGAGGGCCGATGTGAGTCCTGGCTGCTCTGCTTCCCGTCCGGGGTCCTGCCCATGCACCTGGGAAGCGGCAGCTGATGGTCTAAGTACTTGGGTTCCTGCCACCCATGTGGGAAACCTGGCTGTAGTTCCAGGTTCCTGGCTTTGGCCTGGCCCAGCTGTAGCCGTTACAGGCTTCTGGGGAGTGAAACAGTAGATAAAAGCTCGCTCCCCCCCCCCCCCCCCATCCATCTCACTGTGTCACTCTGCCTTTTAAATAAATCAATCTTAAAAATAAGATAAGCTGGTGCTGTGGCTCAGCAGGTTAAGCTACCACCAGCAGTGCCAGTATCCCCTGTGAGCACCGGTTCAAGTGCTGGCCGCTCAACTTTATTTCCTATTCAGTTCCCTGCTAATGTGCCTAGGCCCCTGCCACCCACGTGGGACACCTGGAGTTCCAGGCTCCCGGCTTTGGCCTGGCCCAGTCCTGGCCACTGTGGCCATTTGGGGAGTGAACCAGCAGATGGCAGATCTCTCTCTGACTCTGTTAACTCTGCTTTTTAACTAATTAACTAACTAACTAACCAACTATATCTTTTTGGAGAATAGCTACAGGTGGAATAACTGCTTAGCTGGGGAGCCCTGGAGTCAGGCAGGATCCCAGAAGGAATGTGTCTGCTCTGCACCTCAGTCTCCACATCAGTAAAATGGGCTGAGTGTGCACCCTATAGTGGAGCTGTGAGTGGAGTGTGAAGGGCGTGGTCTGGAGGGGGCTCTGTGAGTGTGTGCTGGTACCGGGACTGCTCACACTTGAGGACAAAATGCAGGTGGGACTGGGGTGTCCACTGCGGCTCTGTGGGAGGCACACCAGACACGGGTGAAGCCAGGGAGATACGGTGAGACCAGAACCCCCAGAGGGTGGAGAGGGTGACCAGTGGGTCCAGAAGTCTCCCGAGACACCCACGACCTGCTGCAGCTCTGCCAGCAGCTTGGTGGCTTCCAGGCTGGGACTGGCTCCAGGATGGCCACTGGGGCCAGGATGCTGGAGAGAGCGGGGGAGGCAGTGAGGGGCGACCGTCTCCCCGAGCAGCCCAGGCCACCACAGCCGCTGAAGACCACACTAGAAGCCCCAGGCAGGAGCAGGGGCTGTGCAGCTACACACACCTGGGTTCTTGTCCTGTCCCGCCACTAGCTGTGACCTCAGGTGACACGAAGCTCCCAGAGCCTCAGTCTACACTTCCAAGAAATGGGGATACTTGACAGGCTGCAATGAGGGGCCGCATACAGAGCGCGCAGTCCCTGCTCTGCACAGAGTCTGAGTGCCCCGTAAGGGACAGCGCCACTCACTCGCCAGCCCCAGCCCTGGCTCCAGGAAAGGGCCCTTGGAGAACTCGAGTTCCCAGAGGAACCTGCTCAGAGCCTGCCAGGAGCCTGAGGGGTCCCCACAGCTCCACACCAGGTCCTGAGCCTGCCCTGCCCAGCAGCCTGCCCGCCAGGGCCCAGGGAGTCGCTCAGTCCACCTGCCTTCCACCCCTCGCCCTGCTCACTGCCACGCAGGTCACCGGAGGGGCTTGCTCAGCCCTCCGGACTCCTTTTCCTCAGAGAATGTTCTAGAAAACCCACCCTCGCTGGTCACCAGGCCTGGGCAGGCGGCTCCCGTGCTAACCCTGCTGTGCTAACCAAGCGACTCCCCATCAGGACGGCAGGTAGCTAGCTCAGGGGAGCTGCTTCAAGCAGGTGGGGGCCTCGACCTCACCTGGAGGCTGGCATGGCCTCCAAGAACCCAGGGCTGGGGACGAATTGGCCCTGGTCTTGCCCCCATGCCCAGCCTTGCCAAGGAGGCCAGGTCAGGTGGGAGAGGTTCAGGCAGGGGCAGAAGTGGCACCATCCCTGACCTAGGGCTTGGGAGAGGCCACATTCGGTGAACATGGCAGGGCCCCACCAGGACTGGTCACACAGATGCCAGGCACGTCACAGAATCACCTCCAGCCCCAAAAGCTAGGACTGGTGCAGCCCTGGTTCTCAGGGGCAGGCCACAGACGCCAGTGGCGGTGGCCAGAGACTGGCCAGGACCTGAAGCCACTGGGAGGGGTGGTGTGACAAGGCCTGTGGAGCACAGAGCTCAGGATGGCGGAACACGAAGCCCCGCCCCGAGGCAGGCAGGCCGGCAGCCCTCCCCAGAACACACACCTTGACATCCACGCCAAGGTGCGTTCTCTTGTCTTCCCTCTGCTTGCTTCTATACATTGGGCTCTCAAATCTGGGCCATCCCGCCACCCGCATTAACTGTGTTAAGGAGGAATATTAAAAAGAAATCAAATTTCCCATAGCATTTGAAACGCCATTAAAATGCCAAACAATAAACTACCAGGCTGCAAATTAGATCAGTGGAAATATCAAACACATTGAGGTATAAAATCCATAATTGCATTTAGTGGTAGCCGTCCCTGGAGAGGCCCTGCTAAAGATCATCTCAGCCCCACATATGAGAAGCTATTGACAGAAGAATAAAAATCGACAGGCCAACCAAATAAACCGCGCAGGCTTCATTAAATATTCAGCAACGGAAAATTTGACTGTCCTGGGCCTCTCCCCTTGGTCCCATCCAGAGCCCCGCCAGGCCCCAGCTGGGGGCTCAGCCCACGCCCCTCCCCAGGAGTCCCTGACAGCTTGCACAGGCAGAGTCTGGGGAGGGGCCCCCAGGGCGGTGGGCAGGGGGCGAGGCTGCAGCAATAACAGGGGGCTCCGCAGGGACTGTGTTATTAGCTTCCACCCTGGAGTAGGTGGCCCTGAAGTCTTTAATTAGGTCATTACCGGGTAATTTCCAGGGCGATTTTAACTCCTTAGCAGCTGTAGAGCCGGCAGCCCTGAGCCCACACTCCCAGTGGGGTGCAGGGCTGGGTCCTCCAGGTGGGAGAGGGGCTGGGGGCGGGCCAGGGTGGGGCTGGCCCCCAGCAGGATCCGATTCACCTGCTTCAAGGTCAGTCGGAAGGTGGAGGCGGCACAGGCCAGCCAGGAGGCAGAGCCCCTCCTCCGGCCCTGGGGGACTTCATCTAGAGGCTCTTGAGCCGAGCTGAACCCCAGTCCCGTTAGGCTCCAGCCCCATGGATCCTCCTCCGGTCCTGCGGGGGGCCTTAGCCGGCTCCCCAGCGGTCTCCTCCCAGCCCTCTCCCCCCATCCCTTCCCACCCCTTTCCTCCTCCTTCCCTCCCCTCCTCTCGGCTCCACTTCCCAACGACTCCCTCCACCCTCCTGCCCCTCCCGCCCCCTAGGCGCATGTATAATGCATGCAGTGGAGGCACCCAATAGGATTAGGCACCTCCGCCCGGCTTGGCGGGGAGAAAGTTTATGTAAATGACTGATGACAGCGCTATTGTGCGAGGAATATCAATGGAGTAATTACAGTTACATCGGGCGCCCGCGCCGCCGGCCCGTGTTAATTTTTCACCGGCTCCCCCGGGAGAGATCGCGGCGCGCTCCGAAGAGCACAGCTAATAATGGGAGCTCGGAGCCGCCGCTGCGCCACGCGCCCTGAGGTCTTTCTGAGCAGACTGCTAAGCACTGGCTGTCTCCCCGGAGAGCCGAGAACAGAGATAAAATGATTAAAAACTGCCAAGCGGGCCTGGCAATCACTCGCTCCGCTGTCAGCCCACGACAAGACAAATCTCTGCGATTTCTCTCGTCCCTCCTCTCCCTTTGTGAGCCCCGAGCTGGGACGTGGGGGGTCAGGGTCAGCTCCCCCCAGGGGGAGGGGGCAGAGCTGCGGGCAGGGCAGCCGGCGGGAGCAGGGAGGGTGCAGAGGCCCAGCCGCGTGCCTCACTGCTCCTCCCAGCGAAACTCCACCAGGGCACACCTGTCAGGGCACACCTGTTGGGGAACACGGGACGGCACACCTGTGAGGACATACCACAGGGGACACACCCACTGCAGCACATGTGTCAGGATCCACCTGCCAAGCCTACCAGCAGGGAGGGGCTTCCTGGGACCGGCCCCCGTCTCTGCATGACTCCCTGGGTAGCCTGAGCCTACTCAGGTCCTGAGTCCCCCACCTGGGCGCCTTAACGGGGTTCCTGACTACGACCACAAAGCAGCCTGCCAGGCGGGGGCCAGAAGCAGAAGGATGGAGGGTCTGCCCCTCCCACGTCAGGGAGGAGGCCTTGGGTGGGCCTGAAGCCAAGTCTGGCCCCGGCATCGAGAAGAGACCAGAGGAAGAGCTGCGGGCTGCCCCCACCTGGCCCAGCCTGTCACCCCCTGGCACCCCGCGTGCCCGGCTGCCTGTGGCCCCTGCAGCTGTGATAAAGGTGAGAGGGGATCCCTGCCGACACTGGCAAGAGCCGCAGAGCCTCGGCCACAGACGTCACAGGCCAGGGGGGCCACGTGCCCAGGGCCCGCCACACCCTCCTGGTGTCCCTTCGCCACACCCTGCCACAGCCCACCACCGCCAACACCCACACAGCGTCCCCAAGACGGCACGCGTGCTGCACGTGATGGAATGGCCGCTCCCGCGTGCTGAGACTCACACAGAGCATGGCCACCTGTGCTCACAGCGGGGGCCACACGCAGGAGGGTGACATGCAGGCGTGTGCACGAGTGGGCACACACATGTGCACACCGACACAGCCAGCGCCCGGCCCCGTGCTCTGGCATTCGATTGCAGGGGAGCAAGCAGGTCCCCGAGGAGGCGCTGGGCCTGCCCCTCCAGATGCTTCGTGTTGAGAGCAGAGCGCAGCACACGCCTCCCGCCACCTGCCCGAGTGAGCCGGCTCGGCGCTGCAGCCGAGCTGGGGATGATTTGCGGCAGCAACGCCTCTCACGGCACTGGCGTGAAAGCTGAGCTGAGCCCGTGCTGGTGGCCTCTGGCCAGTCTTGGCTCTCCAGACCAGGAGCGGTCTTATGCCAGGCTGGGCTGGGCACAGCAGCCCAACAGCTGCCTGCCCTCCCGCCCGTGGTTCCTGGGCTCCCTCCAAGGCAGTGAGGCTGGCCAGGGGCTGCCACCCCAGGATTCGCCATGTGTGTGCACACGTGCACGCACACATACACACACACACCCAGCAAGCACCACCCCTCCATCGTGGATGGACTCACACGTGTGCTCACGTGCATGCACTCACAGGCATGACGCACGGACATCCACCCGCAGGGGTGGGGCCCTGAGGACAGGGTGGAGCGCTTACGAAGCTCCTGACCCAAGCACACAGGTGCACACACCTGAGCACCGCCTTGCAGCGCCCCCTCCCCTGCATCCACACAGCGGTCAGAGTGCGTGTCCCACACCCCACCCTGCCAGACTCCTCTCCCCCTCCAGGGCCCCTGGAGGAAAGGTCACTGTCCCAGCACCACCTCCTAGACCAAGCACAGTCGTTGCTCCCTGGAAGCCACTCTGTTTTCTCTCCCTCTGCTCTCAGCCTGAATGGCTCTTCCTCCAGGAAGCCCTCCTCCATGCCTCCAGTCTGTTCCCCAGGGACCACAGCGCCTGGCCTCCCTCCACTGCCAGACATGTTTCTCCTGGGACGGGACACTCTGTGGGGGGCTGTGTCTGTCCTCAGCAGGCTCAGCAAATGCCAGAAACAAGGGGGAGGTGAGGCCCCACGGGGGGCCCTGGCTCCTAAGGGAGATGTAGCGTCTGAAAGGGGCAGGAAGGACTCCCAGGAACCCGGGGCCACCAGGCTGCTCTGCGACACAGGGGCTGTCACTCCTTGTTCCCTCCCGTGCCCGTTCCTGGGCCATGGGAGTGGGAAGCCCCCCAGCACTGCCCACCACTGCAGGGCTGGCTCAGACTGCACGGGCCCAAAGCAGGCTGCAGCCCCCCCCCCCCCCCGGCGCTCCCCTCTCCCCAGAAGCAGCAGCTCATGGCACCCACATGGTGCAGTCCTCCGACTCCGCACAGGCTCAGAGCAAAGCATGCACTGCCCAGCTGCGTGACCACCAAGCCACTGCTTAACCTCTCTGAGCTCTTTCCCCAGTTACGCTTTATTCCCCATTGTCACCACGAGCAGCTATCACATTTCCACTGCTAGAAGTTCCGATCTCGGTTTTCAGAATGTCCATTTTACAGATGTAGAAACTGAGGTTAAGTTAACTGAGGTTAAGCGGCAGAAAGTGATGGACCCAAGGTCAGGCCCATAGCCTGTGACCCAGTCACTCCTCCATGGCCGACTGTATGACAGTGACGTGGCACAAGTCGTGGCTGGAGATCCGGGAGCGCCGTCTGGGCTTGGCAGCCCTGCGGGAGCAGACGCCCAGCCAGCAGGGCCGTGCCCCAGCGCCTCCTCTGCAGCCACCTCCCCAGCCCAGCCCTAGCCTTGGTGAGCATCGGGATGTCTTGTTCTGGCGTGACAGGGGGACACGGAGCCAGTAGAGGACAAAGAAGCAACTGGAAGAAGAGCGGGCAAAACGAGGGAAGGGGGTCAGCCTGCTGGTGCCAGGTTCTGGCCTCAGTGTCCCCATCTATAAAATGGGAACAGCACAACAGACACATCCCGGGCACCTCAGGGGCTTCCTGAGAGGCCAGGCTGGTGCAGGATGCTGGCTCAAACCTGCCGGGCTGCGGGGCACTGACCTGGGACGAGAGCAGGGATGGGGCAGAGGTGAGGATGGGGGAGGAGCACTGAACGCTGTGCACGTGTTCCCTGCCGGCCGCAGCTCTGGGGCCTCCCCAGCAGCAGTCTGCTCCGAGTCCAGCAGGGCCAGGACAGTCCAGGTCTCTGTCCCCCGCTCCCTCGGGGGGGGGGGGGCGGCGCTGGCGGGAAGGCAGAGGAGCGGGGAGCAGGAGGGGTGGGTCAGGCTCTGGAGGGCCTGGCTCTGACCCGTCCCATGATGATTCCTTTAACGAATGCATTAAGTAATATATTTGGGAGACAGAATGAGCGCCCATCTACCGGCTCACCCTTAAAAGGCCCACAAGGGCTAGGGCTGGGCCGGCATCCAGCTGACCCCCTCGCTCCTCCCCAGTACCTGCCTGAAACAGACGCTGTCTTCAGACCCAGATTGCCAAGGCCCCTCCGGGGCACTCCAGGCCCTCCTGGGCAAGGGAGCTTGCTCCCAGCAGGGGCATTTGAGATGCTCCCTGGAGTCCCTCCCACCCACTCCTGCCAAGGCCAGGGTTTCTCCTCTGGCCCCCCACCCCTCCTCACCCTGGCCAGGCCAGGCTGTGATGACCCCGGTCCTGCCTGGTCAGGTGGGCAGACGGGGCCTCCCCACTTCCACCCTCCTCCTGCCTCCCTCAAATGCTTGCAGAGTGCCTACTGTATGCCAGGCACTTCCCTGGGGCATCAGGAATGGGCACTGCAGGGGCCAGCTGGTGCAGTGCTGGAGCTGCCGTGTGAGCTTGGATAGCCGACACCCCTGCCTGGGCCTCAGTTTCCACATCTCTGAAATGGGGCTAGTAGCAGACCCTGCCCATAGACCTGTGAGGGTTTAATGAGATAATACAAGTCCTTGGCTCTGCGGCTGAGCAGTGCAAGAGGAGCTGGGAGGAGGTGAGCTTCCAGGGATGCTCAGTTTGCCTGGCATGTCCCTGCCTGGTCCCCAGCGTCCTGGACTTTCAGAGGGAGGGAGAAGAGCCTGCCCCAGCCAGTCCCCAGGACCCCCAGCATTGTCCAGACCTGCACCTGCTCAGTCCCAGCCCGCACTGCCACTCCGAGATGGCCAGGCAGCCACAGCTCATTCTCATTCACTCACAACCCACGACTCACGGACACTGAGCACCTGTTCAGGGCCGGGCATGGTGCCAGGCTCAGGGGCACCTGGACAGCAGTTCTCAGACCTCAGCGTGCACAGGCCTCCGCCAGGGGCTGCCCCACCCTGAGAGTTCCAGTCCTTGCACAAAACTAGGAATCCACATGGGTCGTAAGTGCCAAGGACAGACCCGGCCTGGGGGTTGAGGTAGAGCCAGGGAGACGCCATGGAGCCCGGGGGTCTCGTGCCAGGCCTTTTCCGGAAGCAGGAAGGATGATGGAGGCCAGGAGATGTGTCCCTGGGTGACCGCCACAGCCTGAGCAAGACCTGGGCGAGGACAAGTGTGTGAGCCACGTGGGAACACAGGTGAGCTGCCGGTGCACAGAAGGCAAATGCAGAGCCGCCTGCTCCACAATGAAGAATTTCACTCACAGGCCCCTTGCCCATGGAGTCTCTCGCCCATCCGGGCATCTGGCCAAGCAGGTCACCGAGTGCTCGGGTCCCAGGGCCATAGCCAGGCACCCAGGGGGCTCCAAGCCCCAGGCCTCTGTGAGCCTCCCTTTGCTCTGCGCCCTCCCCTCAACCCTCAGAGCTAACTCCGGAAGTTGGCTCAGACCTACCCGCCATGCCCCTCCCCTGCCCTCCTCCTGCCAGTCCCTAACCCTGTGCACAGCTGCCAGTGTCATCTCCATAAAGCGCCTCTCCAGTTCCCGTCACTCCCCTGCCCAATAAGCTTCAATGGCTCCCTCCTGCCCACAGGATAAATTCCGAACCCTACAGCACAGCTACTGCCCCTGCCCACTCCGCAGCCCCAGGCAGCTCTGGCCACACTCACTGTCCCCACCCGCCCTTCCCAGGCTGCAGGCTTAACCCCTCAGATTCCTGCTGCCAGTGTGCCCACCTGGAGTGCCCTCCCCAAGTCCCCGAGCTCAGCCTCCCACCTGCGGGCTGCTGCACGGACTCTCGCTGCTGGCCTCCTGGGTTACTGACCAGGGCCCTTCACCCGAACAAAACAGCACCTGCTAACTGGCGCGGCTCTGGGCGCACATCCCACTTATCCTGCCGACAACCACGGCAGCCAGGTCCCCTGGTCATCCTCATTTTACCACCCAGGGAAGAGGCCAAGCCTGTGGTCCTGCCTGGCCTAGCTCCTGCCCTCGTCCCTTTTACTAAGCACCATCTATGCCCTGTTCCAGACAAGGCCTGGTACTTCAGACACCTGCTGAGGTCCGGCCCAAGGGACCACGGGAACATCCATCACACAGACCCACACCCCCAGCAGGACGACCGCACCTGCCCACTCCTTTCGATCTCAGCCCTCAACGGGCTTTGAGGGAACTGAGGCACAGAGAAGTAAAGCACCGGACTCATGGTCACACAGCCAGGAACTCAAACTCTGAGGCCCTGAGGCTCTAGAAGATTCTAGTTAAGGAATTAGATCTGGAGCCACAAGACCCAAGATGTCTGCAGGCATAGGGGCTGTGTTGCAGGCTGCACTCCACTCCCGGAGCCTGGGAGCTCCCTGGGGGCAGAGTGCGCCCATCCCATCCTGGCTCAGCTTAGGCAGCCCAGAGGCCCCACCCCACCCCCAGTGGGCTCCTGGCTATTAGCTGCCCCAGCCTCCTACCTACACTCGCCTGCCGGCCAGGAGAGCACGCACCCCGTGCAGCCCGGGGCGTCCCTGATGCTCCCCGAGCTGCATCTCACGTTAGCATGGCTATCGCTCCCAGCACTGCTGTTCCAGTTTCAATCTGCGCTGTGCAGGGAGATGCTTCCCTGCAGCAGTGACGGCCTGTCTGCGGGTGACTGCCTGAACTGAGCCAGCACGTGGGATGGGCTGAGCCGTGGGCGGCCGCCCCGGCCCCCTCCGGGGCTCTGTCGCTGCTCACTTCTCAGGCTAACGTGCCACAGGGGGGCTGCTGCCTTGCCCGCCCCTCCGGCTCCAGGCCTGCCGGCTGGAACAAGATCTGGAGGGGTGGGCGGGCGGGGGGCACATAGGGGGAGGCCAAGCCCTCGCCACAGGCCCCTTCTGCAGTTCAAAGTGACACACTCAGGCGGCAGTCCCTTCAAAGGGCAGGCAGCGCCTGCCCAGTGGCTGCTCCGGCAGCCCGGAGCCAGGAAGGCACTGCAGGAGCGCAGGTGGCCCTGGGAGGGCTGGCTGTGCTCCCGTGCGCGGCCAGGCCTGCTCCCCTGCCCCCTCGGCCTCCGAGACCCCTGAACAGGAGGGCAGATCGTGCTGTGCAAGCCTGGGAAAATCACCCTCCCTCTCTGACCCTCGGGCTCTCCCTCACTGTGTATTTGCAAAGTTCTCAGGGGATGCGGCTGACAAGGTTGATGGCAAAGGTAATTTAATCTCCCTGGAGAAGCAGCACCTGAAACCAGCAATCCTGAGCACAAGGCCCATCAGCTGCTCAGCGGCTGTGAGACCCGGGAACATCACTTAAGTGCCCGGGGCCTCGGTCTCCTCATCTGTAGAGTGGGTCTTCGAGGGGATGTAGCTATGCCCATCTGGCAGGTCATGGGGCACCTCTGCCCTCACCTGCCGCCAGGGTAGTTGCCCAGCCCAGGGGAAACCCCCCCCCCCCCGGGAAGGCTTGGCCCAAGTACCCTGAGGCTGAGCAGTGGTCAACAGGGCAGGTCACTGGGGCTGGTGCTGTGGTGGAGCAGGTAAAGCCACTGCCCTAGACTTGCTGGCATCCCATATGAGTGTAGGTTCGAGTCCTGGCTGCTCCACTTCCGACCCAGTTCCCTGCTAATGGTCTGGGAAAAGCAACAGACGGTGGGCTAAGTGTTTGGGCCCCTGCACCCATGTGGGAGACCTAGAAGCTGCTCCTGGCTTCAGCCTGGCCCAGTCCTTGCTGCTGTAGCCATTTGAGGAGTGAACCAGGAGGACCTCCCTCTCTGTCTGCAAACTCCTTCAAATAAATAAATCTTAAAAAAAAAAAAAAAAAAAAAAACAAAACACAGGGCAGGTCATGGCACCCCCAGGTGCTGGCTCTGTGCCATGCACCCCTAGTAGCTGTGTGATCCTTGGGGTGTGGCTTCACCCCTCTGTACCCCAGTTCTGTCAGGTGGGAACCTGGGTATAACTGGCACTTTCAGGAACTCTCTCCAAGACCCAAGGAGTCAGGGGCTCAGCCCCATGTCTAGACACAACCCTGCCCAGGAGGTGGCAGCCCGGGTCACCGCCATCTGAAGCTGTGTGCCCTTGGGGACAGCGCCAAGGCCAACCTTCCCCGATGGCAGGATGGAAATGAGATTAATGAAGACTGTCCCCAGGCCAGGCCACATGCAGCCATGCACACCGGCCATTCGTTCAACAGGCGCTGAGCTCCAGGGCCAGGCTGCCACGGGGGCACCAGTCCCAACAAGAGGCCCACACTGGCCTTCCCCAAGAACTGCTGAAAGGTCTCCCTGCCATACAATGGCAGGGCTCCAACTCCCACTTCAGCCTCCTAGCTGTGTGACCTTGGGCAAGCGACTCAGCGTCTCTGTGTCCCGGCCCCCAGGTCTCCCCGCAGACTACCAAGTGCCTGGGACGAAGTGCTCAGGACCAGCAGCTGTGACGGTCCTGTCGCCACGGCTGTGCGCGCGCCTGGCCCTGCCTGCCCGTTGAGAACCCCGTGCAGCTGGGCCTCCTGGAGCTCACACACTCGGGACGCTAGCTACCGCGAGGTGCCCGCGCACCCTGCAGACCTGGGGCTTCCTCCCGGGTCTGTTTCCCAGGCAGCTGGAACGCTAAGGGAAAAAAGAAAAATACAAAGAAGCACCCAGCCTGCTGGGCCTGTCGAAGCAGGGCTGCCTTTACTGGAACCAGGCTTGGATGGCAATTTTGCGGTCGTAACAGCTATTTTCTTTACATACTGCTATAGAAAGGGGACCCTCCCTTTGCTCTTTTTTTAACCTAATTGAAGACACTATCAAGCGTAAATGCGCTGGCGTTTTTAATAAAAACACGATGAAGGAAAACATTCAAAGCTCAATAATCAGAAGCAATTTGCGTCGCAAGCAGAGATGTGTCAACTGCCCCCTCCCCCACCCGCCCCACTTGGCCAGGAACCCGCTCAGGATGGCGACTCTAGACCTATGGCAAAACTAATGAACAGCAGTGAGCCTGGGAGAGAGCCTGAAAAATATCCTGGAAAAGAAAAACATATGCCAAAGAGTGTGGTGTAAAAGCCATATTTCATGGCTGACTTTAGAGAATGTTAATAAGGATTAGAACCATACTCCAACAAAACAACTATCAGTCAAGGCGGAGTAATTAATTTCGCTTCAGATCTCTGCTTGGGAAAATGAAAGCGGAAAGTGTCGTTTCACAGCGTCGGGATTCCAGCGACCCAAAGAACTTCTCCAGAGCCGCGGCCCGAGCCCAGATGAGACTCCCTGTCGCTGGCGGCCTCGCCCCGCTCTGTCTCCCTGTCGTCTTGGGAATCTTTTCCGAATCATTACAATATCAAACTCTTTTCTTTTCTCAGGATTGGCTAATAAATACGATTAAGATAACACGTCCCAAACCACATGTCCTCCGCTCACCTCCGACATGTGCAGGGCAGATGTGTCTTCCGTGCCCAGATGACCCAGCCGGCTGCTCCCCCGAGGCAGGGACCCTGGGAGACGCAGCCTCCAGAGGTCTCGCCAGCCCACTGGCCCTTCATGGCCCTGGCCACGCTGCTGGCCTCCCCATGACCCACGGCACAGAGACAAGGCCAAACCCAGCGTGTCTGGGCAATCAAGAGGCCGGAAGGATGGAGGGAGGAGGACTCGGCCAGGGCCCGGCTCACCTGGCTCTGTCTCTCAACATCCAGCCCAGAAGATGAAAGTCTCAAACCTACGTGGCTCCAGGCTATCCAGAAAACTCAGAATCTCCACCTGGGGCTCCCTGTTAGGAGCCATGCTCCAAGGACCCACCCTTCCCAGAGACCCCGGCCCAGGGAGGACGGAGTCAGCCAATGTTAAAACCAGAGTACGAGTCCAGGAGTGAATTCTGGAAAAAAAAAAAAAAAAAACAACGGAGCAGCCTGGCAGCATGCTGACGACGGGATTCCCATCTCCACCCTGTTACAGGTCCTGGCTACACCTGGGCCTCACCCTGCAGGCAAGTGGCTTCCAGCTGGAACCTTCTAAAGCAGCCTCAAGTGCCTGTGGGTGTGGCCCGGCTGTAGCCTGCTTGTGGTCAGGACCCCTGGAGGCTGCAGGAGAGCCAGGTACCGCCATCAGCTCTAGGTGGGGAGGGGCAGCAGGCTCAGAGCCCAAGGCTGGTGGGGAAAAGAGCTGCACCCTCCTTGACTGGGCAGAGCCCCCAGCCCCAAAGCAAGGCTGTGGGCCAAGGTAAGGGACTCTTCTGCTCAGCTCTCCCCTGGGGCTGGGAGGGAAGGAACCGAGGTCCCTTGGGGCCAGGCAGCAGGGCTCAGGGGGACTGGCAGGGGCGGAAGCGGTCTACCAGTGCAGAGCAAGCAAGTGTGGGAGGGAGGTGGGGGGCTTTGCAGACCCTCAGCAGCGGGCAGGCTGAGGGCAGGGCACCTCCCTGGGTAAAAAGGCCAATAAGGACCCTTGGGGGAGGGGCGTGATGACGTAAACCAGCCCCAGCTGCCTGCAGGGCAGGGGTAGGGTAGGAAGCTGACGCTCTCCTTTCCCGCCCCGTGCCCACTTCGAGGCTACTCTGGGAAGACAGGGGGTGGGGGGTGCCAGGCTCTTCCAGAACCGGTCGGCGTCCGGACCGGCTGCAGGAGGCACCCTGTGTCACCGAGGCCGTGGACTGTGCACCCGGGCAACAGCCTTCCCGGAAGACCCGGGCTCTTCCCTGTCCCCAGCAGAGGAGCCAGGGCCGCCGGGCGGACTCTGCGGGCCCAGGGTGCGGCCGGCCCGGCTGATAGGAACCATCTGCGTTGTCTTAGGCCGCCCCCTGCCCACTGTCCCTCTGAACTCGGCCGGTTCCCGCGGGCCGTTTGATGCTCACGGGGTCACAGACCCCCGCACACAAATCACCGCCGCCGGGCTGGGGGTGGGGTGAAGGCGCTGAAACCTAATCTGCAAAGTTTGCCTGGCCGCCGGCCGCTCCTTCCCGCTCTCCTCGAAGGACCCCCCCCCCTTTCCAAACAAGGCTTATTTTTCTTGCCAAAAAAACAAAGTTGGTATCAAGTGTTTGGAGGGAGAAAGTCTCTCCCCCGCCCTCAGCCTCGGCTTAGGAGGAAGGGCTGGCGTTTGTCGGCTGAGCTGGGGACCGCAGAGGGGGCTCGGGCAGGGGCCGGCGGGAGGTGAGCCTGGGACTCGCGGCTCTGTCCCGAGCTTAATGGCTCTGCCCTGTCGTCCTGGTCATCCCTGCCTGGATCAGGCTCCCTCCATCGCAGCTGTGCATCACTTCCTGCCCCTTCTGCCTCTCCATAAAACAGCCCTTGCTTGTCGCTTTTACGAGGTGACACGGTGCTCTCAGGCCGAGCCTCCCCTGGGCTAAGGGCAGGAGGAGACCTCGTGCAGCCAGGCGTCCCGAGCACAGCCAGGGCCCACGGGGCCCACGGGGCCCAGCCTAGGCTCTTTTTAAAGCTGACTGTGGAGCCCGGCAGATCAGAGACGAATTCCCCCGGAGTCCTCTCTCCGGCTCAGGCGCCCCGACTCAGGGGCCTTTGGGCTGCCAACCAGTGCCCCCAGAGGGTGCTAATTAAAGCCCCAGGACCCAAGGGCTTCCTCTGCTGGGTGTTGGTTTTGCTTTTGGTTTTTGACCCGAAACCGGGTGCTGCCCCTGGGACACCCGCAGCTCCCCCACTGCGCACAGAGGCGGCTGCCGGCAGCTAAGGTCCGCACACCCGTGCCGACGCCAGGGCTGGACTTCCAGCTGCGCCAGCAGGCGGCCCAGCCTCGGGCAGGGTGGCGACAGGCAAAGGGACGGTCTGCGCGGGACGGTGGGACGGCGGCGGCGGCCACAGCGAGAAGAAAGGCGCCAAGGCCAGTGAGGAGCGGGTTTCCGTGGGGGTCGAACAAAGGAATTCGCCCTCTGAAGAAAGGGGCCCGGTGCTTGGGAAGGGCTGCATCGCTGGGGCTGTGACACCCGTCCCAGGGAGCCAACGAAATCTGCCCCGGGGAGGAGCCCAGCCTGGCATCCCCAGCCACCTCCCTCTCGGTCTGAATCCCACTTTCACGGGGTGGGGGTGGGGTGGCGGGTGTGCTCCCCAGGCACTACCTCTCCTGGGGAGAGGAAGACACAGCCGGGCCCTCACTCCCCACTGGCTGAGGCCAAACCAGCCCTCCCCAACTCGGGTCTGCTCTGCTCCTTGCCCCCATTTTACAGGCACTGCCAACTGAGGCTCCGGCAAAGCCACCTCCTCCCCTGAAAGGCCGGGCCGGCTCCAAACGAAAGGGGCCCCCTCCTTCCGCCGCCGCCCTCTGCAGGGGTGGAGGGACACGGTGTAAGGTGCTCCGCTCCTTTTCTCTGCTTGACATGAATAAGGGGATTAGGCCAGCAAGTTTCCGTCCTTCACCCCGCCGGACAAAGGGCCCCGCAGTTCGAGCGGCTCGGCCGCTGATTAAACGACAGAGCCCTGTCACTCAGCACCATCCTAGGTGCTTGTGTCCGTGACATAATCTTATTAGAAGATAAAACCGGCGAAATCCTTTTCATAATGAAAAGTTACATTTAATGGCCGGACTCGCCCCCCACTCGCTCTGCGGGCCCGGCCCGCCTTCCCCCGTTGCTGTTGGATATGGCTCGGCTGTAATTGGCATTTAAAGCACCAAGTCCGGGGGAAAAACGGGGTTTAGGGTTTTTGTAATCCCCCTAAACTGTCTTTGTTCGAAATCTCCACAGATACAAGTCTGTTAAGAGTAAATATTTGTGGATTGATACAACCACATTTCCCCCCTGCAAACCCAATCTGGAAAAAAAAAAAAAAAAAAAAACCACCGCGCCCGCCGGCCCGCCCGAAGCCCCGCGCCGGGACGCACGAGGGAGGGCGGGGGCTGGGGTCTCCGGAGCCGGCGCGGGGCTCGGCTCTGCGGCCGCGGCGCCGACACCTCCGCGCACCTCGAAGGCCCGGTCCTCTCTATAAACTGATCTCTCGGGCCTGCCGGAGGGGGTCGGCGGCAGGGTCGGGGAGGGGCGAGGGCCTCGCTCCACCCGGCACCGAGGCGCTCGATCTCCCCCGCCAGCCCGGGGCCGCGGGAGCCGCTCCCTCCGCGCCCCGAAAGGCGAAAGGAGTCCGGAGGCTGCTGCGGGGCCCCGGGCTCCCGGCTCCAGCCCAGCCCGGCCCGGGATCGGATTCCTTCATAAATCAGCGGCTGGGTGAAAAGGGCTGCGCTTTAGAAAGGGCAGGACCGTGTGCGCGCATTAGAGCGCGCGGTTCCCAAATCCGGGCTAAACCCCTGGTGACACCGAAATTCATCAACCGCCACCCGCGCCCGGGAGCGGAGGCCGAGGAGCAGGCACGGCCGAGGGCCGGGCGCGGGTGGAGGCCGCTGGAGGCCGCCCCGCCCGCGCCGCGGCAGGCTAGGCGCTCATCCTAACCCTTTCGTCCTGAGGCCAGGGGGCGTTCCGTGCGGGAGCGCACTGACGGCTCCAGGCTGGGCGCCCTAGGGAACCTCACGACTGTCAGGAGCCAGCACCCCGGGGCTTCTCGAAGGCCCATGGGCTCCTGCCAGGCTTCAGAAGTTAGCGAGTTGGGGAGGGGGGGGAGTCAGCTCCGCAGTGGCCCTGGGGCGGGGGAAGCTGTTTAACCGCCCCAGCCTCAGTTTCCCAGCGCAACCATGCCAGTGACCTCCGCCGGCCCCAACAGGCGCCCATGCACCAGGGTGGCCCCTGGTCGGCACTGCCCATGCTCCACGCACTGCTGGGACAGCGGCACCACCCTGCCTCGGTGGCCGCTGGGCCCCTGCACAGCCCGACTCTGCCTTCGGGTTCCCTTCTCCAGGGAAAAACGGAAAACAGGGGCCCCAAAGCCGGGTGCAGAGCAGAAGGGTGGCCCAGGCTCTTGGGGAGGCTGCACTCGCCGGGCCTCCCACGCAGGGCAGACAGGGCTGCTCACTTCCCACAGGAAGGAAGGAAACATCCACAGGGGGTTCGGGTTTGTCCTCCGGAGTCCTCAGAGCAGCGACACTGGAATTATCACCCCCATTTCACAGAAGGGGAAAGTGAGGCTGGGGAGAGCCATCAGTCCTCCCCTAAAGGCACACTAGGAGACCGACAGGCTCTCCGCTCCCTCCCCATCCGTAAGGGCCAACAACCTTGCTCTTTCTCAGAAAACGTGCCTCGCCCAGGGCCCCTCGGTCTGCAGGAGGTGGCGGGGGTACTTCGTCCTCTTCACCTCCGCAGGCTTGGACGGCCCCACCCCCAGCAGCCCTGTAAGTAGACTAGCGAGGCGGGCTTCGCGCGACTAGAGCCTCCAAGCCCCGTGGAAAGCAGGAGGCTGGCGGAGAGCGAGCAGCAGTCACACCCAGCTCTTCCAGAGCCGCCGCCGCCGCCGCTCCTCCTCCAGTGCTGTCGTCGCTGGGGCAGCATCCCGCAGGGCGCCCGCAGGCGGGGAGGGACCCCCCTGCAGCCCCCTGTGCTGGCGCGCTCAGTTCCTCCTCCTCCATCTACCCGCAGCTCGGTGGCCCTGCTCACTCCTGCCAGCCCTAGTGGGCACCTCTGTTGTTCCGAGCAGCCCTGGGACCTTCCACCTCCCCCCACCCCACTCCCCAAACCCTGCCGGAAGCCAGTAAGCAAACAGCTTTGTTTCTCCTGGAACCAGACTGTAGGAACCGGGTTTCTCCTTCGCAGTACTCCCCCCAGCTCCCAGCCAGGTGCTCTGCCATCAGCCTGCACGCACACTTGTCCAGGGACTCCCCCAAGCCGGGTTCCCAGCTGAGACAAAGCCCCGCTTTCCAAATATGCCTGCACATCCCCAGACCCCTGCCTGCCTTCAGGGCCGGAATGGATCCATCGGAGAGTGCCCAGGGAGTAACAAAGGAAGGGCCCGAGCAGAAATGCATTTGTCCTGGCCGGGCAGGCAAAGGTAAGGGCATCCAGGAAGTGCTCACAGCCAGGCCTGAAACCCAAGAAAGCTGCCACTCAGGGCACAGTGGCCCCTTATGTCCCAGCGCTCCACACCGCAGCAGTAGTTAAAGCAAACACGGGCCCTTCACTGCCCTGTCAGTTACACCTTCCCCCCAAATTACACAAACTTTGAAACATTTTTCTGGGAGAAGATGGATGCTTCAGGAGACTTGAGGTCAGGGCTGGGCTGTTTAAAGTATATTATTAACAAATAAACATTTACTACAAAAAAAAAAAAAGAGGGCAGAGAGAGAGAGAGAAAAACCCTATAGGCCACCGGGGAACCAAATCGTGTTGCTTTTGGCATCAAATGACAGGAGACATTTATGACATGAATGGGGAGCACCAGCCGGCCACTCCGCTTCCTCAGCCTTCCTCAATCAACTTCTTCAAATCCGGGTCCGGGTCCGCCTTCACCCCGCCCTCCCCCGCAGCCACTCCCCACTTCTGACTGCAGTGGCCACGAATGTCTGTAATTTGGGTTTTGCTCTTTGCTGCCATCAGCACAGAATCTTGGGTTGGAGAGGGCTGCAGGAGCTTCCGGCTGGGTCAGCCAGAAAGCCATGGGCTCCGGGCCGCTGGCACCGGTGTGACTGACAGGGCACACGCAGCGGCCTGGGTGAGCCGACCATCCCTCCCTTGCTCCCGCCCCGGAGCCGAGGCCTGCCGGTGGTGTCCAGCAAATTGGAAGTTATAACTCATGTCACTGAGAGCATCCTCCTTCCTTCTCCCTAACTGGTGCCAAAGCACGGCTGCTCCCCCCCCCCCTTCTTCTCTAAAAACCTACACAGCCACAGGACAAGAGGCGGCTCTTGGGCCAAGCACTTCCAGCCCACCACTGGCAAAAACCTCACCAGGCCGCGGAGACTGAGCCGAAGGGCCCTCCACCCGACGTCCTGGAATGGTTTCTTTTTAAAAAGAAACCTCCAGGATCTCCCCGCCCCACTCACACGCCCTCTTCCTAAGCCCACTGGCAGCCACAGATGTCCGCTGAGTTCTATCTTCTGTTATTCGAATCACAAAAACCAGCACGCACGGTTCTTCAAATATGAAATTGTATTACTGAGAACGGTTTTTTCCAAGCCATCTGGAGACCTCGGCCACACCGGCGGCTTCCCAGCATAACACGGCTGCCCCGTACCTGCCCTTCCCGACGAAGCGCACCTGGCACCTCCACCTTCCCGCAAGGGCAGAAGTTCCCCCACCTCTCCCGAGGTGCGGGAGGGGATGACGGGTCCCTAGGAGACTGGAACATTCACTAAGACTCCACCAGGTGCGCCAGTAATCCTCCAAGGGATACCATCACCCCCCCAAGTTGGCTGAAGCCTCTGGGCTGAGATCACACGGGGGCAGGAGGTGACCCAGGGCTGACTCAGGGTCTACCGTGCTTTCCACAGCCAAGGCGAGCAGGACCCTGCCCATGTCCAGCTCAGGCAAAACAAAGGCCCTTGCAGCCCTTGTCCTGCCTGGCGTGGAGCGGGCGTGTGGCAAGGCAGGCCCAGCGGGCCAGCTGTTCCTCAGGACAGGACCTGTTGGCAGTCTGGTGCGTGCCCGGGGAGACCAGGTCTTCCCCGCCACGCAGAGGGTGATAACAGACACAGCAATGATTTCCAGAGCATAACAACACGCCAGGCAGGCTGCCAGGTCCTTTGGGGTACCTTATTGGGAGCCCTTATAAGAGCGCTTCCCCCAGGTGGACAGGTCCTCCTTGTAGAGAAGAGAATCAGGTGGATGCCAGGGCTCTGATGCACCGGGCGGGCGGGGGTCGGTGGGGGGAGGGCTGCGAGCCACCAATCACACTCCCTCAGACCTCCACAGCTTGCTTCCCCGACTTGAGAATAATCCGGGAAACAAATAAGGTCACAGCAGCCCCAGGCCTGGGGGAGGTAGGGTGAGCCAGGAGTAGGAAAACCGCCTTCACTCAGCAGCAGGGACGGCCTACGTGTGTCAGGTGCGGGGGGTGCACGGGGAGGCGCCCTCTGAGGGGTCCAGGGCTCTCCGGAGGAGCCGGGCTGGCAGAGCGAGCCCTAGAGCTCCCAGGGCAGGCACCCCGGGAGGCAAAGTCCTGGTTCCTCCTCCTAGGCAGGACGGGCCCTCTCCCCGGGGCGGTGGCTGGGGCGCTCGCTGGGGAAAAGGAGGCAGCTGGTAGGTGGCACCCTGCCGCCAGGCCCGTGGGAGGCCTTCCCTGCTGGCGGGGGAAGGCTGGGAGCTGGCTCTGCTCCCTCCTGGGCCACGGTGCTGCGGGAGAGGAGGCCCTTCCCGGTGTAAACACTTCTAAGGAAAGGAATGTGCCGGGAAGCGCACCGCAGCCAGCTGGGGGAAATTTAAAAAAAAAAAAAAAATCACCCCGGGGACTCAGAGGGCTTTTTGTGAGGCTTGATCAAAGGCTGGCTGTCCCCTTCCGGCCGAGATGGGCGCATCCTACCTGGGCAGGGCCGCCCGGGGAGTTCAGGGCAGCCCAGAGGCAGGAGCCGCCGCCGGCAGCCTTCCCGAGCCTGGGACGCCGAGGTGGCAGCACGGCCCGGCAGCCACCCCGCGTCTGGCGACGCACAAAAGCTGCGGCTCGCACACCAGCGCGGCTCGGTCGCCAGACCTCGGAGCTGTCTTACAAGTGATTAGACTCCATTTTGTGACAGATTTTTGGACTCTCCCCCTTTCCGGAGCCTCCTCCAGGAATTGGCCACCTCCTCAGGATGGAAACCCTTTCCAGACGAGCGAGCGGCAGACCGGCGAGGAGGGAGCGTTACATAATTCTCTCGGGCCAAACCGCCAAGGGGGAAAAAAATAGTGCGAGGGGGGCATGTTGGCATTTTTTGTTTGTTTGTTAATAATTAAAAAAATAAAAGGGTTCTCCAATGGACGGCAGAAAGTGGCGTCCGTGCTTTTGCGCTTGCTCTCAGCTTCTGAGCAGGCTCTCTGTCTGCACGGGGGCCCAGCCAGGAGCAGAAGAGCCGTGGCCCACGCTCGGCTCTGTTCGGCCAGCACGCCCCGCTGGGCTTCGGCGGGTGCTACAAATCACCCCCGTGGTGCGTAAAGTAATTCTGCACGTCTGGGCGCCCAGGGTCTTGGAGAACAAATCGAAAGAAGGAGGAGACGCTCGCTAAAAATGGCAACCTCTGTGCAAGGACCGAAGCCGGCCGCTTCTCTGTGGCCGAGGACACTGTCTTCAAAAGTTATGGGGGGTGGGTGTTAATTTCCCAATACCGCTGACGCAGAGGCTCGGCAAGATCGAGAAGGCACGTTTCCGCGCCCGCTTGCCTGGATTCTCGTCTGAAAAGCATTTGCGAGCAGATGAAATAAATATGCATTTGCGCTTCACAAAGGAAAAAAGGGATTTGTGAATAAAAAGATATTTTCATTGTGCAGAGAGAACACTGCTTCCCAAAGAGGTCCCGCCTGCTCCTCGGCCTCGCTCTCCCGGGAAACGCTGATTCGAGACCCGCGGGGTATTTGTCCCGGGATTGTCTAGATAACAACCCACCCCGCCCCCCGCCCCCCGCCCCCAGCACAGCCTCGAGGCCCGCCTGGTGCAGATACCTAATTGGCATTATTGGAAGAAAGAAGGGGACGGGGGAGGAGGAGGAGGCGACTGTGGGCTGAGAGAATGCTGCCCCCCAAGAGGCTCCAGTCCGGCTGGACCCAGACTGGGACTGGAGGGCACCAGGATTCATTCCGGACACCCTGACCGGACGGGAGGCAGCGGGCTCCCGCGCGACCTTCTCCTTTCCTTTTTAAAACAAATACACTCTGGACAACGCAGTCGAAAATATTTTGTGAAATGAGTGGGTCAGCCGCTCATCTCCAAGGCGACATCCGGCTGAAATGTGGGGACTTGAGGGTTCTGGGTCTGGAGAACCAGGGGGCCGCCCTTCCCTCTTTTAAAGGGGGGCTCTGTAAGACGATGGCTACGGTGGACAAGGTTGAAGAATCTTCCTAACACGCTTAAACATTTTTTTCCTTAATCACACAGATGACTCGGGAGCCCATTTCTAATTTCCCAGGCTTCCCGCCCCCACGTGTTGAGTCCTTGAGGCCGGTGAGCAACACTGCCGGACCGAGCTCAGCTCTGGGAAGCCAAGAGTGCAGGGCGTGGGTGGTTGGAGGCTGGTGCACCTCAGGGAGGTGTTCCCTGGACTGGCCCAAAGCCCCTAAACACTTTTGTCCCCCAAAACCGGCATCCCCCATTTCTCATGTCCCGCTGCAGCTGATGGGTTCAGCGTGCAGCATGAGCCCAGATCAACAGCGGGGTGCCTAAGCCCGGGGTGCTCCACACACAGCGGGCGGCCTCAGCTACGCTCTGGGGCCAGCAGAAGAGCTGAGCCATGGAACCGACCCCCAACTCCTACCCGCAGAGCCCCCAGCCAGCAGGAAGAACAAGGCGCAAAAAGCAGCTCCTGTCTGCTCCCCAGCCCGGGAGGGCAGGACCGAGCATTTAGGGATAGAACCCGAAGCCCCTTCCAGGGCTCTAGCCTGCAGCCCCCCCCCCCCCCCCCCCCCCAGTGAAGCAGCCAGGCCCCGGACTTGCAATCTCTGGGCAGAGCAGGCACATCTCTGGCACAGCAGGTATGCTGCACTCACCCCTAGGCACCAGCCTCTCCCCAAAGCGTGGGCACACACAGTTCTCGAAGTCTCAACCACTGAGCAGCTCCCCCACGCTGCAGCCCCATCCACGCCTGCTTTCTGGGCACCCCCAAAAGGTTCTCCCAGGCCCCCGCTTGTCTGCAGCACCACTCCCGGAATCCCCGCAACCCTGCTCGGCTGCCGCCTCACACGGCCAGGCACACGACCTAGCAGGTCAAAACAAAAGGCCTGCGCCTACTCGGATCCGTCCCGGGTGCCCGAGCCACACAAAACCATCATCACAGCTAAAGAGAAGTCAGCACGCAGGGATCAGTTCCTGGGCTCTGGCCTACACCAGGGTCCTCGCCCAGCAGGAAAGGAGGCCTTGGGTGGAGGGAAACGCAGACCACTCCCAACTCCCGAGTGCGAGTCTGGCCATCTCCAGAGATGCTCCTCCCGCATGGTACGGTCTCAGGGTAGGAGACACCCCTTTCTCTCCACCAGGGACCGCCTGCAGCAGGCAGCCTGCTGGGGTGGGGGCTCCCCTGCTGCCTGGGCTCCTCAGACCCCTGCACTGCGCCTCCGTCCCGGGGGGACCCGGGCTGGAGAGGTGCAAACGCCTGGCCTGGTTCCCTACAGCACCAGTTTCCTTTAGAAGTCAATTCGTGGTCCCCAAGAAAAGCCTCAGCGAGACCCAGGCACCCTGTCGGCCCACGGCTTTGACTCGCACCCCAACTCAGGGCAGAGCGCAGGTTTCCGGGACAACAGTTGGCAAGGAGCGCCCACCGACCAGGACGCCGCAGCCGGAGTGGCGCAGCCCGCACGGCCCTCGGAGCGGCCCCTGTCCGGCAGGGGGCCGGCCCAGGCTCCAAGGCCGGGCGGCGGCGGCGGCGGGGAAGGGGGAGGACGAGAGGCGCTTACTGTTGGTAGTCTTGTTTGCAGTAGAGTTTCCGATCCCGGAAGTAGCAGCTGGTGGTGAGGGCTTGCTGACACGCCGCGCACTGCAGACACTCCTCGTGCCAGGAGGACTCGTTCACTCTCATCAGGAAGCGGTCGGAGATGGGCCGCTGGCAGCCCTCGCACACGGCGGGATGCGGGCAGTCCGAGCCTGCAGCGCACAGGGCGACAGCCCGGTCGTCAGCGCCGCGCGGGCCAGCCCTGGCGTCCCGGGAGCGCGGCGCCCGAAGTCGCCGGCCCCGAGGGCGAGGGCGGCCCGGGAGCGCTGGCCGCCTCGCCAGGGGCCGGACAGCCCTAGCCAGTTCGTGCCCGCGCGCGCGGGCTCCGGCGCCAAGAGGCTGTGGCCTCGGGTGCTGGCCGGCCGCTGCGCTCTCCGCTTCTCCCGGGAGCCGGCGCTGGGCGTTCATGGAAATAGCCAGGAGCCCGGCTGGGGACCCAGGCAGACCGGCGGAGGTTGCGGGCGCTCGCTGGCTGACACGCCCCACGGCCCCGGTCGCGGTCCTCCGTGCCCTCATCGCCCCCGAATCGGCGGTGTGGGCAGCCCGCGGGACATGTTCCTGCCAGCGGCTCCCCCTCCCCAGGTGCCCAGCCTCCCCGAGGCTCGCCCAGGTGGCCGCTTGGTCCCCCATCGCCCCTGCCAGCTGCCTCCTCCCCCGCCAGGAGCGGTCACTCTAGACCGGGGGCCCGCAGAGGATGGCAGGCGGCGGCTCTAACTGTTCTGACCCCTCGCCTGCGGGCGGGTGTCCCTGCACACCTGTACTCCCCCCAGGATGCCTGTCCGGGCGGCCACTCCAGGAATCCCGCCTCTGCGCCCCTACACCGGGTCCTCTTGCGAAAACACATTTCCTTTCTCCGCCAACGCCTGTGCCCCCTGCCCGTCACCCTCCGAGCTCCCGACCCCGCACTCACCCAGCAGCACCCCAAGAGTGGCAGGTCCGGGGCGCAGCGCGTGTTCTTCCATCTTGATGCCGTCCAGCATCTTGGCGCAGTCCGTCTGCCCGCGAGGGAAGCACCTCTCCAGCGACTCGGGACCTGTTGCTATATCCATGGGACGCGGGGCGCGCTGCGGACCACGCCGGCCGGGCTGCTCCCTCGCCCGCCGCCCGCCGCCCGCCGCGGCCCTGGAGCCGGCAAGGCACGGCCCCCGCGGGGCTGGGGCCGGGGCCGGGGCCGGGGCCGGGGCTGGGGCTGGGGCCGCCCGCTGCCCCCGGCGAGCGTGCAGCGGCGGCGCGCTGGCCCCGGGCCCCGGCGGCGGGCGGGCCGGGGCAGCTGCACCCGCGCCGCGCTCTGCGGGCACTCGCAGCCACGCGCGGCTCCTCTGTCACCTGCCTGGTAGCGCCGGAGCCCGGCGGCGGCAGCGGCGGCGCGGATCGAGCCGCGGGAGGAGGCGGCGGGCGCGGCGGCGGTGGCGGCGCGGGCGGGGGAGGGGCGGGCGCGGGGGCGGCCCTGCGGGCTGGGGGGGCGCGGGCGGCGCAGCGGGGTCCCGGGCGGGGCGCAGCGGGCCGCGGGCTGCGGGAGCGCTCCCCGCGCTACTCCAGTGCCATGGTGCGCCCGCCGGGCCGCTCGGTTTAGAGCTGGGGCTGGCGGCGGAGGGATACCCCGGCCGGGGCCGCCTCACCCTCCCAAACTTCCTGACATTTGAACTCATTGGCGCGCCTCGTATCCCTGCGCCGGGACGCGCCGGCCGCCCCACGTCAAATAGTGCCGCGCCGCCCCCCACCCCCCCCACCCCGCGCCCGGCCCCGCGCGCCCGGGCCTGCGCCCCGCGCCGCGCCCGGCCCCGCGAGCGGGCCCCAGCGCCCGGGACGCGCCGGCCGCCCCGCCGGTCGTCGCACAAGTCCGGGTCGCCTCCGAAACAAATCCCTCTGCCCCACCCCCTGGAAAAATTGATTTGGGAGTTGGGGAGCGAAGGCTTTCTTTTTCCTCCCGTGCCTTCTTTATTATTAATATTTTGTAAAAAGCTGCCGCGCTAAGAGGAGTGGCCCCGAGCGAGGCCCGACTGCGCGGACGGCGGGGTGCGCAGCGGCTCCGCGCGGGGACCCCGACCGTCGGCCGAGGTAGGTCGCGGGGGCTGGGGCGGCGGCCCCCGCGGAGAGCGCTGCGGGGGCCTGAGGGGCCGGGCGGGGGCTGCGGGCCCCAGACTCGCGGGACGGGGCGGCGGCCCAGGGACTGGGGTCCGGGAAATCTCTGGGCCTGGCGGAGATCGGGCCGGGGAGCGAACTGGAGGGGGTGCGGGCCCCGGGGTCCAGAACGCGGGGCGTCGGGCAGGCCCCGGCTCAGACGACGAGAAGTTCAGAGGCTGGGAGAGGGGCAAGGGGGCGAGAACCGGTGCTGCGGGGCTGTGGAGTGAGGGGCGCGGCGAGGGGGCGGTGGCCCCTGGGTCTGCGGCTGGAGGCCCGGGGCGGCGGCGGGAGTCTTCGGCCGCTCCAAAGGAGATCCGGTTGGCCGCGCTGACGGGCGCCTGTTGGCAGCCGAAGGACCCGGCCAGGGGACGGTAGGGACAGCGCCGGCCAGGGACGGTGCCCTGGCGAGCCCGGGGAGAGACCGAGCTGCAGACCCCGGGCGCCCGCCGGGCCCGGGCCCCTGCCTTGGGCTGCAGGACACTGCGCCCCGGGCCGGCTGCGCCTGCGGGCCCCCGGGTCCCCACCAGGAGCCGGTGGGGCCGGGAGCGGGAGGGTAGACGCGGCCCCGGGCAGGCGCGGGCTGACCCCCGTGAGCCGCGGCGGGGCGGCCCCGGCCCCTCCAGGAGCGGAGCAGCGGCGCGGAGCGGGGCGGGGGCGGAGGGCATGGGAGGCGGGTCCCCTGACCCCGCTGGAGGCGAGAGGGCGGATCGGATTTGAAGCCCGCGGGAGGCTGGGTCAGAAGTGGCCCCCTGTGCCGCGGGGCCCCACAGCGGGGCCCGGCTTTGTGGAGGAATAGAGAGGCTCCCGCCCCACCCCAGTACCTGCGTGTGTGCCGGTGGGTATCTGTGTGTGTCTGTGCGTGTCGGCGCGCCCGCCTCCGGGGCGCCGGGATGCGTGCACCGCGGCTCTGCGCGCTCGGTGCTTCTGCGTCCCCGGCACTTTCTGGGCTCCGGCCGCGTGCATCTGTGAAGCCGCGTCCGACTGCCCCGCATCCGTGCGTTCGTGCCTGCCTGGGTCCAGGTGTTGGGACGTCTTTGTGTGTCTGTCGCTGCGTGGTGCCGCAGGCTTTGTGTGCCAGCCTCTGTCCCGTGTCCGGGGACCTTTCTGGTGTGCGCGCGTCGCCAGGTCACCTGTGCGTGGCTGTGTGCCTCCGGGTCCCTGAGTGAGCCTGTGCCTGCGTGTCTCCCAGAGGTGTGTCTTGTGCGTCTTTGTGTCTCCGTGTGTTTCTCGGCGCCTTTGTGTGTCTGGAACCCGGAGGGTGCGTGAGTGCCTGTGGGGTTCCTCCTACACCCTTTGGCCCGCTGTGTTTGCTCAGCTTGCACACCCCAAGCTTTGAGCCGCCGAGATTGGACCTGGGCCTGGGCCTGCGCGGGGTCTTCGGGTATTCGGGGCGGGGGGCGCGGCCGCTGCCGTTTCGGGGAGAAGCCGGGCGGGCAAGGCTGCGGCCCGCAGAGCCCAGCGCGGGGCCGGCGAGCGGACCGGGTGCCTTCTGCCCTCTGCTGGGCGCGGTGCGTGTCTGCAGCCTCGGCAGGGCTACGGCTTGCAGACCAGGGTCTCCGTTCCAGGCCCAGACCCGCACCGACTCCCTCAGTTCGCACGCGAGAGCCTTCCTCTGGTCACAGGCCCCGCAGGCCCAGCTGTACCCCAGCAGCTCCCCGTGCCGCGTTCCACCCCCTCGCCCTACTTCCACTGCGCCCCCCCCCCTCCGGTGCCGGCTTTTCCCTCTCCTTTCAGCTGAATGGGGACACCCACAGTCCGGCCTCCGAGGTTCCCCCAGACCCTGGAGCGGGCGCTCAGGGCCCAGCAGAAACTGCTGGCTGCGGCTCCCGTAGCGTTCCCCCGACACTCCCGACGGCTGGTCTCAGCTCGGGAGGACGTGTCTGCCCTAACTCGGTAGATTCTCGGCGCCGGGTCCCGCGCCGCTGTCCAGGTGGCAGCCTGCACCCCTAGGGTTGACCTGGGGCTGGCGCCGAGGCGAGGGGCCTGCGCCGGATCGGCGCTCTCGCTGGGCGAACCGTGGAGCCCGGCGGCCCCCTCTAGTCTGGGGCAGGTCTGCTGAGCCCACAAGCTCGACCCCCATCCGCTTCTTCCCCGCCGCGCGTGTCTCCCGCCCCGCCCCGCCCCGCAGAGGGCCCATTCCTTGCCCTTTGTCCGGCTCTCCGGGCCCGGGTCCCTGGCAGAGCTGGCTAGGTCCGCGTGCTCCAGGCCCTGGGCGTCCTCCGACCCGCGGCTCCGGCGGCCCATCCGGGTTGTGCTGAGGCTTTGCACCTGGACGCCACGATCTGCCTTCCCTTTGCTCCACCTGCGCTGTAAGAGACCCGGGCGGCGGCTGGGGAAGCAGCAAGAGGGAAAACGGGGCGCGGAGGCAGGAGTTGGGGCCTCCCCAGTCTCACGGAGGCCCCAGTCTCTCCTGAGTCCCCCTTGCCGCTTCTCTTAGGGCCTCGCAGCCCTTGCCGGCTGCTCCCTACCTCCTCGGAGTGGGGCTCTGGATGCCGCGGGCCCCGCGGGTACAGCCCTGGGCCGTTTTGTGCCCTCCCGGTTGACACCTCTAGCTGGAGGAGCCGCTGCAGGACAGGGATGGAGCCCCGGGGGCAGGGCAGGAAGGTGCTGAGGACGACGATCTGGGAGTTTGAGTTCCTCTGCCAGAGCAGAGAGCACCTAGGCCGCGAGAGGCAGCCACATGGCCGCAGTCCATCCTCATCCTGGGCCTGAGTGGGGCCGCCGTTCCTGGGTGGCGGCCTGGGTCCAGGGTCCTGGGAGAACCGCACAGACTCTGGAAATGGAGCGGGGATGCCTGGACCTCAGCGGTGCCAGGCACTGCGAATTTCCCTGCCTGCGGTGACCACGCTGCCCTGGGTGGACCCCAGCCGGCTTGACCCCAGGCCATGTGGATCCGAGGGTCAGCTAGCAGAGACGGACCTGTGTGACAATCAGAGTGACGTGATCGCCTTCCCTCGGTGAAGTACAAGGTGTGGTGTCCCTGGGCCAGTGTCCAGTGGAGGCCCCCAGAGCAGAGAGAGACTGGGGAAGAAGGGTCTCCCACGGGTCGTTCCACCCCATGGCTAGGAGCTGATTCTTCCTCTCCTGGTCTGTTAGGAGAGGGGTGACCAGGAGACAGCCACGTGTGGGCGCTGAAGCTGTGTGCTGGCGTGTCCCGGTGCACAGGCCCCAGCCACGTCCCTGGCACCTCCCGGCCTCCGAGGGGCTCCTGCTCCCGCCCTGCAGCCCAGCACAAGGTCTGGGTCATTAGCCTGGAGGTCAGCCTGCCGTCAGGGAGAGGGACAGTGCCCTGGCCAGACAGACCCCTTTGGGAAGGTCAAGAGCAGGTCTCAGGAGTGGCGCAGGATCTTTGGGAGGTCCTGCACGTGTGCATTGTACCTTCCTGACCGAAGGGGAGCATCGTGTACACAGGGAAGTGCAGCGCCTGGCACATAGCAGAACTCTGTAAATATTAGATGGCGGGGTGGGGGACCACACAACCCCGCTACTAGGACTTGGGGGAAGCACAACTGCCCCCTCTCCCTCTACCCAGGGCCTGAGGGAATACAGACCCGACCCAAACCCAGCCAGCCCCTTCATTCAGGACAGGTAAAACTCAGGGCCAGGAGCCGGCCCGGCCTTGCCCACACCCAGAGGGGACAGCTCAACCCTTGCCTGTTTGGAGCTGTGGAGCAGGGGGACGGAGCTCGGAAGTCGTCACCTGGACGCCGACTGTCGGCGACTCCCGGGGTGTTGTTTATGTGGATTTTTAAAGGGCCACTTTCCTTTTAAAAATCAGTCTTTGGGTTTTGTGCATATGGATGGGCTGGGTTACTTCAGCCGCTCATCCCGAATCACCATGGCTTCCCAGAACAAAGAGAAGCCAAGGCCCTTTGCAAAGCCATAAAAGCCACATTAAGATACTAAGAATAACTCGCAGGAAGACATTTTCTATGAATTGGACCCAAATTTACAAAAGCCAGAAAACCCGTTGGTCTGTGCCCCAAGGGTCCCTGGCTGGGGAGGGGGCTGGGCGTGATGCTGGGGCTGTGCCCGCCCAATTTGATCTTTATCTGCAACCACTTCAAAACACTGCGGCTCAGTGGAGTTGGGGTTCACCCTTCCTGCAATCACTCGCGTCTCGTAAAGTTTTTATGAGTGTCTGTGCAAATAAATGCATGGGACTGTGCTTGTTTCGCCGAGTGCCACTGTATGGAGGAGCTGTGCGCGTCTCCCGTCGGCCTTGGGAGAAGAACGACAAAGTGGATGCACACATGAAACCAGTGCCTGCGCACAGGCAGAGGGGGGGAGCTGGCCAGTCCCACGACTGCCCCCCCCCCGCTCCTCTGACATGGGTGGGGGTGGGCCCCAGGGCTGCTGCCTGTCAAGTTTGCAGCTTTGGGGCTTGCCGCGTGGGGGTGCTCAGAACTGGGAGATGAGCTTAGCCAGGAACCTGGGGCCCGGAAGACTTGTGCAGACAGCACACGGCCTGCCTTCTGAGTACTGTCCTCTGGGTTTTCCTGGTGAGGTCAGATGTGTAATAAGTCAGGGTGCATTTTGGGGGCTCACTTTGTCATCTCTGTGGCAGAGTAGGCCTGGCCTTCTAGAACGTGACCTCAGCAGTGCTGGCCGAGAGGCAGGGCTGAGCAGAGCCACGGCACCCCAGCTCTCTCCCGATGAAGTGGCAGGGGCAGGGTGGGCGTTCCTCCTGTGTGCTCAGAAAGCGGGGTGCTGCCCCACAGCTGCCCCTTGGGGGTGGAGAGCCAGTGCTGGGAGTCAGGGCCGAGGGCTCCCCTGCAGCCATCCTGGGTCCTCCCTGAGCAGCCCGGGCCCGTGAGCACTGTGGCCATGCTGCTCTGTCTTCTCCACACCAGTCTTTTATTTTTTTTTAACAGTATGAGCTTGAGGAAAATTCTTTTTTTTTTTTTTTTAAGATTTATTTATTTATTCATTTGCAAGAGTTACACAGAGGGAGGAGAGGCAGAGAGAGAGAGGTTTTCTATCCACTGGTTTACTCCTCAGATGGCCACAACGGCTGGAGCTGCACTGATCCGAAGCCAGGAGCCAGGAGCTTCCTCTGGGTCTCTCATGTGGGTGCAGGGGCCCAAGGACTTGGGCCATCTTCCACTGCTTTCCCAGGCCACAGCAGAGAGCTGGACCAGAAGTGGAACAGCCAGGTCTCAAACCGGCGCCCATATGGGATGCCAGCACTTCAGGCCAGGGCATTAACCCGCTGTGCCATAGTGCCGGCCCGTACACCACAGTCTTGATTTGTTTGCTTTCAAGTTATTTTAGCATTTTATTGACACATCCTGTGAATATAGAAAAATACACAAAGCGTAAAGTCACAGAAGTGACATACCCCTGTGCCCAGCACCCAGGTTGAGACAGAACGTCTCTGGCTTCCCAGAATCCCTCCTCCCGCCCCTCCCAGGCCCTGCCCACTCCCTCCTGCAGGGAAGCCACTGTCTTCATTTCCATTGCCATGTGCAACTTCCACCTGGTTCAGAGTTTTTTTTTTTTTTTTTAAGTCTGTTTATTTTCATCTTCTTGAAAGGTAGAGCGAGAGCAAGAGAGAGAGAGAGAGAGAGAGAGAGAGAGAGAGAAGGATCTTCCACCTGCTGATTCACAACAGCCAGGGCCCAGGCCACGCCACTGAAGCCGGGAGCCAGGAGCTCCATCTGGGTCCCCCCCATGGGTGGCAGGGACCCACATGTTTGGGCCACCTCGCACTGTCTCCCAGGCGCATGAGCAGGAAACTGGGCAGGAAGGAGAGGAGCGGAGCCTGGAGTCTGCCCTCAGATCACTTTGAGCCTCAGTCCAGTGGGGTGCCCTCCCACACCCACTGCAAGCAATTTGCCAGGGGGTGTTTGTGTAGGCAACTCCTCCTGTCCCCTCTGATCTTCAATCCATCCCGTAGGCATCACTGTGTGTGTGATACACTGGGAAGGGCATCTAGAATCTTCTCTCACCTTAGTCTGTGCATTACATCCGGAGATAGTGAGCGCTGAGTCTTTATAACAGGTGAGGAAATCAGTAACTCAGAGAGGTGAAGTCACTTGTCTGGGGTCACACAGCATTGCAAGGGTCAGATCATAGACTCGAGTCCGACTGGCTTGACTCCAGACCTCAGGCTCTTGTCACCTCTGCACGTTGCTCCCCCGGCGTTCAGGCCCAGGCGTGAACAATCCCCTCCTGCCTTCTTGCAGCAGGAGGAAGCTGGACCTATTCCAAAGGAAACGCTGGGAAACACAAAACCCAAAACAGAAAACGGGGCAGGGATGGTTCCCAGGCCCTGGCCGCCTAACCTCGGGGGATGCAAATCAAGCCTGCGCTGGACTGGTGCAGTCTCCTGGTTGCATCGTGGGAGAGCGGCATCAGGCCATTGCCGGAGTGTCCACCACACCTGGTGCTTCATCTAGGCGGTCCTCAGTGCTCACGCCGTGCCTGTGAGGGAGCTGCTGCTTAAACCCACTTCCCAGATGCGACAACTGAGGCTCGGGTAAGACGCCCTGCCTTAGACAGCAGCATGTGAACCAGGTCTTGAATGCTTTGATGCCTTCGCTGTGTGCTGCCCTGGCCCCGGTCTTCTCGTTGGCTCAGTTACTATCTGACCCACCTCCCTTCTCCTGTTGCTATGGAGACGTGGCCAGATGCTTTCTCTTGGGTGCTCAGGGATCCTGGGGTCCAGCCGGCTTGGGTCTCGTGGCTGGTCCGCTTGGGTCTCGTGGCCTCGGTTTCTTCATCTGGAAAGTGGGAGTGTTGCGACTTTCCTCACTCTTCAGGAGGTCAGCAAGGTCTTCGTGAATGTGGAGAGTTGGCAGTGGCCTGATGGAGGGAGGAGGAAGTCCAGTGCCTGTGCTCAAGCCCTGACGCAGGAAAGAACTTGACCCACTGGGTGCCTGTGTGGCCGGGTCCCAGCGAGGCTCCGGTGCGGCGGCAGGTGCGAGCCGGAGCCTGACCACGGGGCATTGTAGGTGATGATGAGGAATGTGGACTTGAACCCAAGGGCAGTGGGGAGCCGAGGGAGGGTTGAAGCAGGGCAATGCCACGGTCAAGTTTGTTTTCTAGGAGGATCTCTCTGGCTGCGGTGAGGCGAGAGGCCAAGGCCGAGGCCAGTGCCGAGGCCTCTGGGTTTCAATATCCCTTTTGTATGGAATAAGGTTGGGCGGTCCGCAGAGCAGACTTGATCCTCCAATTTCCCATAGAGGTCGCGTTTCCAGATTCAGGGTTTCATGTTACACAGAGTTATTCTTTCTGGAATGTGTCCCCCGAGCAACCCCCAGGACCCCGCGTGCAAGGAGGGGCTCCTCTGAATGCAAGATGCACATAGATGCAAAGCAGTGCAGCGTCCCGGCCCCAGGCCTGGCAGGCTGCGCACCCCCACCCCGGCGTGGCCCGGCAACCAGCAGGCAAGGCAGCGCACCGGAGCTGGGCCGGGCAGCAAACGCTGCTAACAACCGTGACGGCCGTCTGCATGTCCATGTCCACTGGTGACCTGCTAGGCCAGGACTCGGCGACGGGCCTCTGATATCAGTCGGCTCGAGGAATCTGAAAATGAGCAGAGGAGGGAGCTGTCGTGATACCCATCACACAGATGAGGACAGTGAGGCTCGGCAGAGCCCGTGGGTGGACGCCGCCCTCCGGCTGTGGCCTGGGGGTGCTGAGCAGCCTCAGGCGGGGTGTGGGTGGGGGGCGAGTCCGGTGTGTTGTTGAGCTCGGCTGGATCCAGACAGCCCTGCCACTGTTCCCAGGGTGCAGAGAAGCCAGCGAAGTCCGTCCCGGTGTCCTGGCCTCCACCTCTGCTCCAGCCCACACAGCTGCATGCAGTTACCCTCCCTGGAAGAGCCTGCTAGCTCAGGCCTTTCCAAGCCCAGGGAAGGGCTCCAAGCCCAAGAATCCTCTCTGTGGCCCCTCCCTGGCCGCGTCTCATCCTCCAGCCCCTTGGCTGCCGGCGCTGTGCTGGCCTCGCGTCAGCTTCCCAGGCTTGGGATGGGCTGTTCCCTTGGCTGGAAGGCTCTCTCCACTCCCTTTCCCTCGCTCGCTCCTGCTGATCCTTTCCTCTCAGTGTAAACGTCACCTCCTCCAAGAAGCCTTCCTTTACCTCCTGGACCGGCTCAGGCCTCCCCAGCTTGTACTCTCCTTCATGGTGCGAGGGAGCTGGGTGTCTTCCTTATCCCAGTATCCCCTGCAGAAGGAGTGCTGGGGAGGGTGCCCTTCAGTGTCAGGGTCGCAGGGGGGGTCTGTCACATGGAGGGGGCCCCTCAGAAACAGATTACGTCTACGTTGGGGCTGGCGTGGTGGCGCCTGGGTTAAGCAGCCACTTACAGCACTCCACTTTCAACACTGGCATCCCGTGGGAGCTCCAGTTCGAGTCCTAGCTGCTCCATTTCCGATCCAGCTCCTTGCCAGTGCGCCTGGGAAGTCAGCAGAAGATTGGCAGGGGCCCCTGCCTTCCATGTCGGAAACCTGGATGGAGATCCAGGCTCCTGGCTTCGTCCTGGTCCAGCTCCAGCCTTTGCGGCCATTTGGGGAGTGAACCAGCAGATGGATGACCTCTCTCTGTCTCTCCCTCTGTCACTCTGCTTTTCAGATAAATAAAACAGATCTTAAAAAAGAAAAGAATGTGGCCCACGTTGTGCTGGCTCGCTGGGTGGGGAATCGCTGAAGGCGGGAAGCTCCCCCCCCACCCCATCCTGGAAGACTGCTGACTGCATGCACGGGACGGAGTAGTCGCCCCGTTTCCCTCGTCCCCTCCACCCCCTTCCCCTTCACCCAGGAGTGCCGCGGCTGCGGGAGAAGCAAGCGTAGGCTCAGCACCCATGCTGGGAGGATGCAAGTGCAGCCTGGGACTGGCTGGGTTCCAGGGGAGGGGGCAGTGATCTGGGGAGACCAGGGCAGCAGGGTCTTTGGGTGGGGGAGGGAGGTGGTGGATGGCACAGGGGGAGGAAAGAGGAGGCTACCCCCTGGATTTTTTGTTTAAAGATATATTTATTTATTTATTTGAAAGTTGAGT
Organism: Sylvilagus floridanus; assembly: GCA_949820135.1. Lineage (NCBI taxonomy): Eukaryota > Metazoa > Chordata > Mammalia > Lagomorpha > Leporidae > Sylvilagus > Sylvilagus floridanus. Next base: position 91,958,469 of record OX463243.1, on the reverse strand, counting down.
ATTGGGTGGGGTGGAGTGTGTTTGAGAAAGAGAGATTAATCTTTCATCTGCTGGTTTACTCCCCAGATGGCTGGTTCAAGCCGAAGCCAGGAGTCTGGAAGTGATTGGATCTCCATGTGAGTGACAGGGGCCCGGGCGTTTGGGCTGTTGTCCGCTGCCTTCCCAGGGAGCTGGATCTGAAGTGGAGCAGCTGGGACTCGAACTGGTGCTCCAGTACGGGACACCAGAGTCACAGTGGGCAGCTTAACACCAGCCCCTTCCAGTGGACTCACAGTAGCAGCCGTGGAGGCAGCTCCTGGGGGCGCGTGATGGCCTTACACAATGCGAGGGGACAAAGGGTTTGGCCGGAGGTCTGGTGGCATCAGAGGCGCCCAGTGAGTGCTTGTGACTGCCAGGATTCTGCCCTCCAGGCCTTGCACCCGGGCCTGCGGGCCTGCTGCCCCGGGGAGGGCTCCTTGTGTGGGAAATTGGGAGGCAGCAGGCCAGAGGGGACCCTGCGAAAGCAGAGCCGTTTCAGGGAACTGGGGTACAAGAGCAATTAAAAAATCTGCTTTTGACAATTTCTTTGATCAGCTCCTAACTTTTTAATAAAAGAATGTTAAACACAATCAAAACACAGCCTTGGGGTGGGCGTTTGACCCAGCCGTTAAAGTGCCAGTCACGCCCGAGTCCCACAGCGCAGGATCTGGGTTCAGTCCCTGGCTCCGGCTCCTGCTCTTGCAGACCCTAGGAGGAAGCAGGGTCCCTGCCACTCATGTGGGAAACCTGGATTGAAATCTTGGTTCCCGGCAGCCGCTTCCCAGCAGGCCTTGCAGGCATCTGGGGAGTGAACCAGTGGATGAGTTCTCTTTCTCTCTCCCCTTCTGCCTCTCAGATAAAAAGGTGGTTTTTTTTTAATTTTTAAAATATTTATTTATTTGAAAGAGTTACAGAAGGAGGGAAGGGGAGAGAGGGATATTCTGTCAACTGGTTCTTCCCCCAACCCCCCAGATGGCTGCAACAGCCAGGGCTGGCCAGGCCCTAGCCAGAGCCCGGAGCCAGGAGCTTCCTCCAGGTCTGCTGCCTTTCCCAGGTGCATTAGCAGAGAGCTGGATTGAAAGTGGAGCAGCCAGGACACGAACCGGTGCCCGTATGGGATGCTGCTGTTGTAGGTGACAGCTTTACTTGCTATGCCACAACACTAGGCCTCCCCAAAAATGTTTTTTATGAGCTTTTTTTTTTTTTTTTAAATTTTACCTATTTATTTGAGAAGCAGAGTTACTGGGGCCGACACTGTAGCTCACTTGGTTAAACCTCTGCCTGCAGTGCCAGCATCCCATAGGGCACCAGGTTCTAGTCCAGGTTGCTCTTCTTCCACTCCACCTCTCTGCTGTGGCCCGGGAGGGCAGTGGAGGATGGCCCAAGTGCTTGGGCCCTGCACCCGCATGGGAGACCAGAAGCACCTGGCTCCTGGCTTTGGATCGGCACAGTGCCAGCTGTGGCAGCTATTTGGGGAATGAACCAGTTTGAGGGAGGACCCTTCTCTCTGTTTCTATCTCTCACTGTCTATAACTCTGCCTGTCAAATAAATTAAAAAAGAGAGAGAGAGAAGCAGAGTTACAAAGAGAAGGAGAGACAGGGAGAAAGGTCTTCCATCTGCTGGTTCACTCCCCACATAGCCACAACTGGGCCAGAGCTGAAGCCAGGAGCCAGGAGCTTCTTCCAGGTCTCCCACGTGGGCGCAGGGGCCCAAGGACTTGGACCATCTTCCGCTGCTTTCCCAGGACATAGCAGAGAGCTGGATAGGAAGAGGAACAGCTGGGACTTGAACTGGCGCCCGTGTGGGATGCCGACACCACAGGCGGAGACAGCTTACTGCAGCACAGTGCCGGCCCCTCGCCTGACTTCTGAATGTTTCCTTTGTCACCACCAGGACACTTTTGCAGAGGCTCAGCACAGTTTTCTAGCACGCGCTCCCCATGTCTAAGGTGTCTGATTTACAAATGCATGTGTGATTATCCCGAGGCACAGATACCTACCTGTTGAACACTAGCCCACTAAGTTACTTTTATTCTCCTCGTACGTATAAATTCATCATTCATCATTGGCTCAGCATTTGTAGTGCCTTAGAAAGGGGGCTGTAAAAGGTTTGCCTGTAGCTGTATCCAGCACCCCCGTGTGTAAGACCACACTCCCAGGAGAAGTTCTAAAACTATAACAAAATTACTTTATCTTCCTTTTAGCCTGTTTTTCAAGTTACCGTGATTAACACCCGAAAGGAGCATGAGAGAGGCCGTTTCAGGCTGATGTATCTTTCCCAAAAGGCTCCTGTTGGTCAAAATGAAATAATGGGGGCTGGCGCTGTGGCATAGTGAGCTAAACCTCCCCCTGTGGCCCCGGCGTCCCATATGGGCACCGGTTCGAATCCCAGCTGCTCCTCTTCTCATCCAGCTTTGCTGTGGCCTGGGAAAGCAGTAGAAAATGGACCAAGTGCTTGGGCTCCTACACCCACATGGAGAACCCTGAAGAAGCTCCTGGCTTCGGATTGGCTCAGCTCCAGCCATAGTGGCCATCTGGGGAGCAAACCAGAGAATGGAAGACCTTTGTCTCTCCCTTTCTCTGTTTGTAACTCCACCTCTCAAATAAATAAACCTTAAAAAAATGAAATAATGGAGAAAGTGTCCCATAATACAGCACGTTCTGCAAGGAATCGAGTATAGGGGATGATTTGGGAGAACAGCCCTGCTTTTTCTTCTGGCTAAGAGTTACAGCCGCAGAAACAGCTAGCATCTGAGTGGGCATCTGCATCCCCTATCAGGACTGGGATCAAGTCCCAGCTGCGCCGCTTCCAATCCAGCTTCCGGCTAATGCATCTTGGGAGGCAGCAGGTGATGGCTCAAGTCCTTGGGCCCCCGCCACCCGTGTGGGAGACCTGGATGAAGTGCTGGGCTCCGGGTTTCTGTCTGACCCAGTCCTGGTGGTTGCAGGCATTTGTGGGAGTGAACCAGCAGATGGAAGATTCTCATTCCCTCTCCCTCTCCCTCTCCCTCTCCCTCTCCCCCTCCCCCTCCCCCTCCCCCTCCCCCTCCCCCACCCTCTCTCCCATTCTTGCTGTGCCTTACCAGTACATGAAAATAAAAAACATTTTTAAAAAAGGAAGCAAGAAGCTCAGTTGGTCGGGACCCACCCCAGCCTGGCGCTGCGCTCTTTACTTCCCACATGCGTCCACGTGACAGCCTGTTGTTCTCAGTCTACAGACAGTCTATGGCAGGTGCACACACATGCTGGCGGCCACGTGGGTCCTGGTAGGTGGATCTGGGATTTGACCCGTGTCTCCCGAGCCCAGACTCCTAATCACCATATCACTCAACCCTGAGCTGCCCGACTCACGGCTGCTGGGAGAGCCCGAGCCTGCCCGGTCGTCAGGTTTGCTGGGCTCCCACCTTGCCCCTGCCAAGGTGCCTGCAGCACAGGGCCAAACCCAGCTTGCTTTGCTCTGCCCAGTTGGTGGTCCCTCCCAGGGTGCAGGCTGATACAGGCGGGAGGCATCACACCTGGCCCCACCGCACCCCTGCTTGGGCCGCTCACAACCAGCTTACAGAGGAAAAGCGTCCTGGCAGGAAAGTGATCTCTTCTTTAGGTCTCGTTTTCCATCACAGGGGGCAGCATAGATGCCAGGCACCGGAGAATGAGTTGCCTCTGGCTTGACTGAGCAAAGAAGCTTCGGAAGTTTTCATTTTTTTAAACTTTTTTTTAATTATGGAAAATCTCATATAAAAGTAGGAGAACATGCCCATCACCAGGATCCAACAATCCTAACTCATGCCCAGTCTTGCCTTTTCCTTACCCCACCCCAGTCCCCCTCGCCTGGTGCATTATTTTAAAGCAAATCCCAGACACTGTAACATTTCAACGGGAAATATTTCTAAAGGAAGAGGGAATCTTTGTTAGAAAGTAGTCATCCTCCTGGAGCCACTAGCATAAGCATTCTCTAGGCAGTGTTCTGTTTTCTCTGATTGTTCTGTTTTCTCTGATTGTCTCGGAAGTGTTTTTCATATCTTACAAAAGATGGGGCCAGCGTCGTGGCACGGCAGTTTACTAAGAGTAGGATTGAAGAATCTAAAAGTTTTAAAGATTGAGGCCGGTGTTGCAGCGTAGCGGGTAAAGCCGCAGCCTGTGCTGCAGGCATCCCATGTGGGCACTGGTTCCAGTCCTGGCTGCCCCACCTTTGATCCAGCTCCCTGCTAATGCACCTGGGAAGGCAGTGAAGATGGCCCAAGTGCTTGGGCCTCCTGACTCCCTGCCCATGTCATTTATTTGTGAAGGAGACCTGGTTGGTTGTGCTGTGGCGTGTCCCCCTGCCTGAATTCCTGGCTTGTATTCCCATGAGTCCTTAAACTTGCTCCTCTGTCCTCTGTGTCTCCTGCACTCAGATCTGGAGAGTCGGTCAGATTCAGGTTCAAGTTTTGGCAACAGGTGCCTCACGTAGGTGTTGTGTCCTCCATCACGGGACCCTGAATGTTGGGGTCTTTTTGTAAAGCCAGCAGTCACTGGTATTCATGGCCTCAATTTAGTATTTCATTAGGGGTTATAAAATATGATGTTCTAGTTTTCTCTTTTAAAAAAATATTTTATTTGAGAGGTAGAGTTACAGAGAGAGACAGAGAGAAAAGGTCTTCCATCCACTGGTTCACTCTGCAAATGGCCACAATGGCTGGAGCTGGTCCGTCCCAAATCCAGGAGCTTTTCTGGGTCTCCCACACAGATGCAGGGTCCCAAGCATTTGGACCATCTCCTACTGCTTTCCCAGGCCATTAGCAGAGAGCTGGAAGAGGAGCAGCCGGGACTAGAACCCCTGGAGCCCATATGGAATGAAAGCTCCACAGGTGGAAATTAACCTACTTTGCCACGGCGCTGGCCCCACTCCCTTCTTTCTTCACTTGTTATCTGGAATACTTTTTTAAAAAAAGATTTATTTATTTGAAAGAGTGACAGAGATAGAGACACACACACTCACCCCCCCCCACACACACACACAATCTTCCATTTGCTGGTTCATTCCCCAAATGGCTGCAACAGTTGGGACTGGTCTGAGCTGAAGCCAGGAGCTGGGAACTCCATCCAGGTCTCCCACATGGGTGGCAGGGATGCACGCACTTGGGCCATCCTCTGCTGCTTTCCCAGGTGCATGGCAGGGAGCTGGGTCAGAAGCAGAGCAGCGGGGATCAGAACCTGCGCTCAGATATGTGATCCGCATTGCAGGTGGCGCTTAACTTGCTGCTCCACGGGGCTGGCGCCAGGATCTGGAATACTTCACAAAGTGCACCTTCTCATGAACTCTTTGGTAGGATTTCGTTCCAAATGTACTCTGCAAACAGAACAAAGGCTTGGTCCTTAAGATGCCCATGAGTTGGTTTCCTGGCACCTAGGAGTTCTGTGTTGAGTCATTTTTAGTGTCGTTGTATACATGAGGATTTGATATAGTTTGATGTGTTTCTTTTTTTAAATCATTTTTATTTAATAAATGTAAATTTATAAAGTACAATTTTTGCATTGCTGTGGCTTTTTCCTCCATAACCTCCCTCCCACCCATAGCCATCCCATCTCCCACTCCTTCTCCCATCCCACTCTTCATCAAGATTCATTTTCAATTATCTTTATATACAGAAGTATATACTAAGCAAAGATTTCAACAGACTGCACTCACACAACCGCACAAGATACAGAGTACTGTTCAACTAGTAGTTTCATCGTTAATTCTCATAGTACAACACGTTAAGGACAGGGCTCCTATGTGGGGAGCAGGTGCACAGTGACTCCTGTTGTTGATTTAACAATTGACACTCTTATTTATGATGTCAGTAATCACCCAAGGCTCTTGCCATGAGCTGTCAAGGCTATGGAAGCCTCTTGGGTTCACCAACTCTGAACTTATTTAGTCTTGATGTGTTTCGATCCTATGTGTTCTTATTCTTACTCATGCTCAGATGACCCCTTCCAATCAGAGAGGACCTCTTTGGGGTGGCTCCTAAGGCCTTGAACCCCAGAGGGCTTTGGTGGCTTCTGTGCTCTCGGGAATGGCCAGGTGCTCCGGACTCACATGGGGCATTTTCGGCTGTGGACCTGCAGTCAGTCATGTCTCCAAGGCGCCACAGTTTCCTTGCATGATGATCTAGACTTAAGCAGTGTTCACTGCCCTTGTTGCTAGGCATTTTGACTGGGGAGAGCTAGAAACTCCTTGGGTTTTGTCATTTTAAAGTGACTTATTTGAAAGTGAAAGAGAGAGAGAGAGAAGAGAGAAAGATCCCTGTTCACTGGTTCTCTCCCCTAATGGCCACAACAGCCACAGGTGGGCCAGGCTGAATCCAGGGGCCAGGAACTCCGTCTGGGTCTCCCCTGTGGGTGGCGGGGCCTCAAGTCCTTGGGCCATCATCCTCAGCTTTCCTAAGTGCTTTATCAGGGGGCGGAATTGGAAATGGAGTAGCTGGGACTTGAACCAGTGATCCCATAAGGAATGCTGATGTCACAGGTGGAGGCTTAACCCACCATGCCAACCCACTCCCCCACCCCCTTTTTAAAAATAAAACACATCCTGAGTCATGTTTGCTAAACTGGACAGCAACCAAGCTGTTCTTCAGCAGGTGAACGGATGAACAAATGGTGGCCCATCTGTGTGGTGGAATGTAATTCAGCCATAGAAAGAAATGGGCTTTCAAGCCATGAACCTTAACTCCATAGTGCCGGGTCACAGAAGCTGACCTGAGGAGTCTAGACATGAGCGGTTCCCACATAGGACATTCTCGAAAAGGCAGAGCCGTGAGGGCAGTGGAGAGACCTGGGACTGACAGGTGTTGGGGAGCTGAAGGGGGGGCACAGAGGACTCCTCAGAGCAGTGAAGCCCTTGGTGCTACAGCAGTATCGGTAGTATCCCCGTCTGTGATTTCATTTGTCACAGCGTCAGTGACCTGTGGTCAATCACGATCCAGAAATATTAAATGGGTAATTCTAGACTTAATTCTGGCATCTGAGCAGAGGGAAGAAATCTCTCGTCATCGTGGCCCACCCTCCCCTGCCCCAGGAATGTGGATCTTCCTTTGGTCCAGTGTGTCCACACTGTATATGCTACCCGCCCCGAAGGCACCCAGCAGGCACTGCTCTCAGATCAGCTGTGGTCGTGTTGCCGGCCTGCGTCGTGTGGCTTGTCTGGTCTCCTCTGGCGGGCATCACAGTGAACATAAAACTGCTACAGAAAAAATAAAGTATTTTTAAAAAAATCATGTTTTTGTACAGAGAGTTCTAATTTAGATTCGGGATTACAGCCTTTTTATTGGCCTCGTCTGTCTTACATCTGTCCTTTCTCCCGTGAGAACTGTCCTTTATTCTCAGTTCCCAGTGAGAGGTTTGCCACATGCACCACCTACCCTGTCTTCACTGTTCGCACCGCTATGACAAAATGCCTCAGACTGGGTCACTTAACAAACAAATTGACTGTCGCTGTTCTTGGAGGCCAAGGCCAAGGCACGTTTGCTGGGTGATGAGGACCTTTGGCTTCCCAGTTGGACCCACAGCTGGCCAAAGGCAAGAGGGACAGATGATTCCCATAGGCGGCGGCTGCTGCTGCTGCTGCTGCTTCTAAAGATTTTTAAATTTATTTTCCTTGAAAGTCAGAGTTACACAGAGAGAGAAGGAGAGGCAGAGAGAGGTCTTCCATCCACTGGTTCACTCCTCAGATGGCCTCGATGGCCATCTTCTGGGTTTCCCCCACAGGTGCAGGGGCCCAAGGCCCATATGGGATGCTGGCACTTCAAGCCAGGGCGTTAACCCACTGCGCCACAGCGCCAGCCCCTCCCATAGGATTCTTTCAATTGTTTTAAAATAAAACTTTGTGGGGCTGGTGCTGTGGTATAGTGGGTAAAGCCACCACCTGCAGTGCTGGCATCCCATATGGGCACTGGTTCGAGTCCCAGCTGCTCCACTTCCGATCCAGCTCTCTGCTGTGGCCTGGGAAAGTAGTAGAAGATGGCTCAATTGCTTGGGCCCCTGCACCCATATGGGAGACCCAGAAGAAGCTCCTGGCTCCTGGCTCCTGGCTTTAGATCGTCCCAGCTCCGGCTGTTGCAGATGGCTGGGGAGTGAACCAGTAGTTGGAAGACTCTCTCTCTTTGCCTCTCCTTCTCTCTGTAACTATTTCAAATAACTCTTTAAAAAAAAAAAAACCTTATTTTTGTGTTTGTTTATTTCATTCATTTAAAAGTGGAGAGAGAGAGGTTTCCCATCTGCTAGTTCACCCCCAGATGCCCACAGCAGCCAGGGCTGGGCTGGACTGAAACCAGAAGCTCAGAACTCATTGTGGGTCTCCCCCGGGGGGCAAGGACCCAAGCACTTCAGCTCCGACCTGCTGCCTCCTGGGCTACCGTTCGCAGACGCTGGAGTCCGGAGCACAGCCAGGACGCGACCCAGGCACTCCGATGCAGGATGTGGGATGCGGGATGTGGGCATTTCCCGTGGAGTCCTTCCAGCTGCCCACACGCCCACCCCGGCCCCTTTTGCAAGGCCGGGAATTCCACTCGTAGGGTGGGGCTGTGGAGACTCCATCACCCTCCGCCAGCCCCTCCTCTGACGGCCGCATCAGAGATGAGATGTCCACATGGATTGGGGGAGGGGGGATGCAAGTGTTCAGATCATGGTGCCAGAATAAACTATTTTTTTTCTTCTGAAGTTTACATATTTATTTCGGTTTTGCCTTTAGGGACTATTTTATTAGGAATGGACGATCAAAATGACTGTGCTTTGGCTACTTGCAGTAATTCTTCTCTGAGGGGTTCTGTCACCAACTGGCCGTAAGGTAGCTTATTTTATTTTTCTGTTTTGCTTTGGGTCGTGGGTGCTTCTCTCTTGGACAGCTCCCATTATTGCATGGTTTTGTAAACTATCACTCTGATCTCCAGGTCAGGTCCACAAAGAGGAGGCGATGTGGGTCCTCTCTCTTCCCATACACCGGGCTCTGCTCCTCTCCCTTCACGTAAATTGTGCTGCTCCAAGCTTTGGGTTTGTCCTTCCATTTTTATTTTTTCAAAAGATTTATTTATTTATTTGAAAGTCAGAGTTACACAGAAAGAGAAGGAGAGGCAGGGAGAGAGAGGTTCACTCCCTAGTTGGCCTCTACGGCCAGAGCTGTTCTGATCTGAAGCCAAGAGCCAGGAGCTTCCTCCGGGTCTCCCATGCGGGTGCAGGGGCCCAAGCACTTGGGTCATCTTCTACTGCTTTCCCAGGGCACAGCAGAGAGCTGGATCGGAAGTGGAGCTGCCGGGACTCGAACCAGTGCCCATATAGGATGCTGGCACTGCAGACTGCGCTCTACCCACTACACCACAGCACCAGCCCCGTCCTTCCATTTTTAAAATTCAAGAGCTCCACTCTTCTTAGATACCTGGGAGTATAATTTACAAACTCTCCCCAAGTTAGAAACCCGATTCCTTTGTAATCCAGCGCCAGATGTTCGCAGAGAGAGGCCTGACCTCAGACTTTAATCTACCCAATTTGAAATAAATTATTTCTACTTTTTGTCGAGGGTTCAGGGCTATTTCCAGGCATTGTACAAAGAGCTTTCCACATGTTGGCTGCGCTTCAGGCAACCCCGTGGGGGTAGGGATCATCCCCACACTTCACAGCAGAAACAGCGCCTCGCCAAGCCGGGATTCGAGCTGGCGACTCCCTGATATCACTCACTGGCTGGTAACTGGAGGATCCGCCGCCGTTTCAGACCCCACCGCGGAGACGGGGCGTGTTGGTCAGCTTTTTGTTAGCACAGTGAAATGCCAGAGCCGACGAACGTTAGCAAGAGAAATGGGTTGTTCAGCGAACAGTTTTGGAGGCGCAAGTCCAAGACCGGGCGGCCCTGGTGGTTTGGGCTCCCACGAGGACCGTGGATGGACAGATACGGGAGAAGAAGTGTGTGGCGAGCCAGGCAGCAGACAGCGAGAGGCTGGGACCAGCCCGGCTTTGACAGCCAGCTTCTCCTGCAAGCCCCTCGTAGCCTGAGCCCCCCCCCACCATGTCCACCTGCTAACACCCCACCCTCTGCGACCGAGGACCATGTGCTGTGAAGTACTGCCTGAGAGCACACCTCAGCTGAGGGGTGCAGAGTGACCCCGACAGGGTCCTGTCCTCTCGGGGCTCACGTCCAGCGGGTCTCTCGTGTCTGGACTGATGGTTGTCGTGTAGGACTCTGTGCGTATCTGCAGAGGAAGGTGCTCCACGGGAATCTGCATCCAACCGCCCTGAGCGGGCTCAGCACTGCCAGCACCGGGGGCAGAGCCCACACTCCCGAGCTGCCTGTCTCCTGCATGGCTTCACCCTGACAATGACCCTGAGAAGTGGACGCTGCACTCCCTCTGAGCCAGAGCCCAGCACAGCAGCAATCACTGCATGTTTGTTGAATGAAAAATAAAGTTACATGCTTGAGGTTGTTGTGGAAGTCTTACGCCTCATAGACTCGGGAACCTTTGTAAAAGATTAATAACTTTTAAATGACTATAATAACCCTCATTATAGAAAATTTGGAAAGCATAGAACTAAAACAGGAAAAGTAAAAACAGGAGGAGGATGGGGAGGATGTATCATTATATTCTTAAAACTGTATATGAAATACATGAAATCTGTTTTCTTTATATAATAAAGACATTTATTTTAAAAATGAAAATAAAAACAATCCATCAAATGAACCCACAGAGTTATTCTTCTTGCTTATTCCTTTGGTCATTTTTATATGTGGGTAGCCTCTCTTTAAAGATTTGCTCATTCAAAAGACAGAGAGAGAAAAAGAGAAAGGGAGAGAGAGAGAGAGAGAGAGAGAGAGAGAGAGAGAGAGAGAGAGAGAGATCTTCCACCCACTGCTTCCCTCCCCAAATGGCTGCAAGTGTCAGAGCTGGGTCAGGCTGAAGCCAGGTGCCAAGAGCTTCATCAGTCTCCCACGAATGTGGGAGGGACCCAAGCACTTGGGCCGTCTTCCACTGCCTTCCCAGGTGCATCAGCAGGAAGCTGGATTGGAAGAGGGGCAGCCCGCACTCAAACCAGCACTCCAAGACGGGCTGCTCGTTGTTGTAAGCAGTGGCTTAACCCACTGTGCCAAGACCAGTCCCGAGTACATTTTTTTTTGGATCATAGGTATCAGTGGTTTGTATTTTAAAACATAAATTTAGCAATGGATCATGAACATTTTCCTAGCTGAACATCCCTTTAAAAACCTAATTGCCTCCTTAAGGATTGGGTTTATGTGCCGGTGATGAGATCCTTTACCACATAAAGTCATTCTAAACCCAAGATTAAAGCTGAACTCAACAGGAAGAACATTTAGCAGGCTTTGCGGTTGCATGCTGTGTCTCAACACGGACTGCACAGTCCTTCCCCAGGGAGCGCCCAGGGAAGTCCAGCAAGGACATCAGCAAGAGGCACCAGCCCTGCTCGGTCCTTTCACACTTGGGGTTGTGTCACCAGCACGTTGTGTTTCTGTGGTTCTTCTCGCTGAGGGCACCGCAGAGCTCGGTCTTGGCTGCAGAGAGGACCCGTCCATACAGGCATCACAACAGGTGACTCTGGCCAGCTCTGGAGTCAGACCTGAACTTGAGTCCTGCTCCACCCAGGACGGCTGTGTGACCTTGGCATGGAGCGTCACCTCTCTGCTTCAGTTCCCTCACCTGCCACATAGGCAGCGAGTATGCCCACCTCTGCAGGCGGACTTGAGGGATCGGTAGCCAAGTGCCTGATCCACGATAAGCCACCAGAAGCATCGGCTGGTATTGTCACCACCACCCCTGTTTGACTGCAACTTCCTCTTTATTCCCCTGAGTTGCACTCATCACCTAGGGGTGTCAGGGTTGCCTTTGGCAATGAGCCTGGATAGGAAGATAAACCAGGCCTTATGCAATACCTGGATGGCTGCCCCCTTCTTGGCTGGACAGACTGGGTACAGGTGTCCCAGCCAGGCACCACAAACCCATTGGCAGAGGCTTAGGTTTATTGTTTGGTCCCCAGATGAATTGAAATCGTATAAGTGATCATAGAGGGTGGTCTCATGCACCAATACATTTATGGTCTTCAGGATAGAGTGATGGGGATTCACTCCCCCACGGGCTTGCCTTTGACTTTGAACGAACTAGTTCCCGTCTCTGGGCTTGAGTGTCCCTATCAGTCAGCTGGAGATAGTTGTTTTCCCCCCAAGCCAGCATCCATCACCTTGATCTGATTATTGCTTTGGGATGGCTGATTGGCTCCCACCCTGAATCCTGATTTCACTCTCCAGCTCCATGATTGGGTCAGGGGACCCAGGCTTCAGCCAATCACAGCATTCTATCACCTACCATGGAGATTGGCTGCGGGGTGGTCATGTGACCCAAACCAGTCCAATCCCTGAATCTCCAGGCTTTGTCTTGAAGCCACGTGTTTCCCACGCCTTGCAGTGACCAGGAGGTGAAGAACCATGTTGCTCCCAGATGACGTTGGTTGTCTGGGGCTCCAGCTGTCCTGGAGGAGGGACAGCCGCGAGAAAACAGACTGCTGGACAGCTCTTCCGTTGGCGGGACCAGCTCAGTCCCTTCTTCGCTGGAACTGGTTGAGTTGGGTGTTGCTGCTCTCAGCTCAGCCAGTCCTGCCTAATTCTCCTTAAGTTGTTACAGAGATTAGCTAAGAAAATATACACAAAGTCTGACACAGTGTTCAGCACAAATTAAGCCCTTAATGCATCTCATTGTTTACATTGTTTACAAATTCACAAATGTAACAGTAGAAAAATGTGACAGTGCAGATAAAATAGAAAGACACTCAGGAAAACACACACACACACACACACACACACACACACAGTATTCCTAGGTAAATATTTTGAAATATTTTTCTTCAAGACATTTTCATATATATGTATATATAACCTAACACAGGATTACCCTCTAATAACTCATTTGTAACCAGTTTCACTCAGGTATCAACCAAACACGTCATGAAGCAGGCTTGCGTGTGCACTGCATGGTTGTTTGTAATGGCTACATAACATTCCATGTTTTCCTTGAATAGTCAGATGACCTGCAAGTTACTTTTGTAGTTACTCTGTACATAACACTTTGGCATTCTCCATCAGATGTGGTCAGTTCATTGATATCTTTGCGCATTTCATAGTTGTTTAATGATGAGCTTTTTTTTTTTTTAAGATTTATTTATTTATTTGAAAGTCAGAGTTACACAGAGAGGAGAGGCAGAGAGAGAGAGAGAGGTCTTCCATCCAATGATTCACTCCCCAATTGGCCATAATGGCCGAGCTGCACTGATCTGAAGCCAGGAGCCAGGAGACTCCTTGGGGTCTCCTACGTGGGTGCAGGGTCCCAAGGACTTGGGCCATTTTCCACTGTTTTCCCAGGCCACAGCAGAGAGCCGGATCGGAAGAGGAGCAGCTGGGACTAGAACCGGCGCCCATATGGGATGCTGGCGCTTCAGGCCAGGGCTTTAACCCACTGAGCCACAGCGCTGGCCCCTTCTTCTTCTTCTTCTTCTTCTTCTTTTTTTTTTAAAGATTTGTTTCTTTGAAAGGCAAAGTCACAGAGAGTGAGAGAGGACAAGACAGAGAGAGAATCTTCTACCCACTGGTTTATTCCCAAATGGCTGCAACAGCCAGGGCTGGGCCAGGCTGAAGCCAAGAGCCAGGAGCTTCTTCTAAGTCTCCTACGTGGGTGCAGGGGCCCGAGCACGTGGACCATGTTCTGCTGCTTTCGCAAGCAGTGGCTTTACCCACTGTGCTATAGCTTTGACCCCTAATGATGAGTTTCTAAGGGAAGTATTGTGGAATCTAAACGTTTTAAATATTGGGCTAGTGTTGTAGCACAGTAGGTTAAGTTGTAGCCTGTGACCCCCACATCTCATATAAGCACCAGTTCAAATCACGGCTGCTCCATCTCCGATCCACCTCCCTGCTAATGCACTTGGGAAAGCAGCAGAAGATGGCCCGAGTACCCCTACCACCCATGTGGGAGGCTCAGATGGAGTTCCAGGCTCTGGCTTCCACCTGGCCCCAGCCATTTAGGGATGAACCAGTGGGTGGAGCATCTCTCTCTCTCTCCCCTCTCTCTCTTTCTCCCTCCCTCTCTCTCTGTAATTCTGCCTTTCAAATAAATGAATCTTTTGAATATGAAAGTTTTAAAACTCAAAAAACTTGCATTGTTTCTTTTTTTTTTAATTTATTTGACAGGTAGAGTTAGAGACAGAGAGAAAGATCTTCCTTCCATTGGTTCACCCCCCCAAATGGCCACTACAGATGGAGCTTCGCCGATCCAAAGCCAAGAGCCAGATGCCCCCCTCTGGTCTCCCACGCGGGTGCAGGGCCCAAGCACTTGGGCCATCCTCCACTGCCTTCCTGGGCCACAGCAGAGAGCTGGACTGGAAGAGGAGCAGCCGGGACTAGAACTTGGGCGCCCATATGGGATGCTGGCGCTACAGGCAGAGGATTAACCAAGTGAGCCACGGCACCAGCCCTGCATTGTAGTTTCTATTGAAATGTTTAAATTTTGAATCAAATGTACTATTAAGGATTTAGGGGCCGGCGCCGTAGCTCACTTGGCTAATCCTCCACCTGCAGCACTGGCACACCGGGTTCTGTCCCTGTTGCTCCTCTTCCACAGTCCAGCTCTCTGCTGTGGCCCGGGAGTGCAGTGGAGGATGGCCCAGGTCCTTGGGCCCTGCACCCGCATGGGAGACCAGGAGAAGCACCTGGCTCCTGGCTTCGGATCAGCACAGCTCTGGCCATTGCAGCCATTTGGGGAGTGAACCAACGGAAGGAAGACCTCTCTCTGTCTCTTGCTCTCTCATTGTCTGTAACTCTATCTGTCAAATAAATAATAAAGATCTATTAAGGATGTAGATGCCTTTTCAAAGATGGCAGGGAGTCCTGATCCACGGGCCCCAAATCTGCTGCGGCTCAGACATTTCTCAGTTCTGCTGTCACAGATCATGTGCTTGAAGGGCAGGGCCTGTGTTGGCCTGAGCTCTGGCATCACCAGCCTGGGGTGACAACGGGCCACACCCTGCCAGCTCTGAGCTCCTTGCTGCGCCCCATTCCTTCCAGCTGTTTCGTGGAGACCCCCAGGAGTGTCTAACTTGCACCTGCAGGTAAGGCCTGGTTGCCATTTTATTTTGAAAGGAAAAAGGAAAATTGCATTCGTTTGCAAGTGACAGGGTCATCTATGTAGAAAATCTAATGCTTCGAGAACCAGGCAGTGAGCTTAGTCGTGTTGCAAGATACAGGATCCAAATACAAAACTCAACTGCATTTCTATATCCGGGCAATGAACCATCCCAAATAAAGTCATTGCAAGCAACATTAACGGAGCTATCATTCATGTGGGTCCCGGTGGCCATCTGACAGTTCCTCCACCCTCCCTCACCTGCTCTGCCATTGCATGGCTCCACCAAGTCCACCACCGTGGCCACTGGCCGTGCCAGAATGCCACTGTTTCTGGCTGCCTCTGAGCCTCCTGGGGCCTTCTGGGGCCAAGTGATGCTGCTTCTGCCATGACCGCGGCGACTAATCCGTGTGGCTCCCCTTGGCCTCCTGGCCACACAGAGCTGCTCTTCCCTGTGCCCGATGACCTTGGAGGAGAAGATGGGGTCACTCTCTGGCTCGTGCTCGCTGTGGGCCCTGCAGCAGGGTAGGAGTCTGGTTCATTCCGCACAGCCCCCATCTCCCCAGAAAGCAAACACATTGTCAGGGGCCTGTGCCCACACTGCCCTCTGCCACACGAGCTGTCACACTGTGTGCATGCCTCCAGGCCGCCATCCCTCAGGCCTGGCTCCTTTTGGGGTGTGGGGGGGAGGATGCTCTCTCCTGGGGTGCAGTTGCGGCTCCTCCCCAGCCCAGCTCTCACACTGCCCTGCCCCCCAGGCACTCACGTGGGGACCCAGCCTGGCGCCATCCAGTCCTCAGTGAGCTCAATGGCTCCTGCTGAGCAGAACTGGGCTGTGAGCTTCGAGTGGCTGCCCCTCTGCCGCAGCCAGGTGGACACAGGTGCAGAGACAGAGGCCCAGAGAGGCCCCCCTGCCTGCCCCAGGTCTCACAGCAAGGCAGGATGGAGCTGGGGTTTGAGCTCTGCTGGTTCCCCGTGTCCCCTAGGGCCATTTCCACCAGGTCCTGAACCCAGGGTGTAAGAGGCTGTGGACGGGGGCGCTGGTGGCAGAGGGGCCCGAGGAGGGTGAGTGGGCTCAGGCTCTGTGCGAGGATACCCAGGTGCCCCCCGCCCCTCATCCCTGCACCCCAGGCCTCGCGCCCTCTGTCCCCGGGAACATCTCTGGGCACCTCTCTCCTGGAATCCACTGCCAGACCCAGCCCTCTGGGATCGGGGGTCCCTCACCTGCCTCAGCCCCCTGGTGGTGGGTGGGGGTAGGCTGGAGGGAGCTGGGGTTTGACAGGCGCCCCACCCCCACCCCAGCTGGCTCCCGAAGGGAAGCGGGGGGCGGGGCACCTTCACAGGGAGGCTTTTGTTCCTGTCTAGAACAGACCCAGGCCGGGGACCCAGCTTCCCCTTGGCTGCCACGGAGACCGGGGCCACTTGAGTTCATGTTTATTTTCACAGCGTGGATTCCATGGAGATAATAGTCCCTGACAGGCAAGCCCTGGGAAGAGGCTCCGGCCCCGTGGAGCGCCTACTGTGTGCTAGGCCACAGCGGGGGGGGGGGGGGGGGGGCGGAGCCAGTGGTACCCATGAGACAGGCCTGGGCCGCACTTGACCGCAGAGGAGGCAGCCAGGGTTCAGAGAGGGGAAGCCACTGGTCCAAGGACACACAGCAGATGAGCGGTGAGCCGCCTGCTCCCAGGCTCAGTGTGTGAGCAGGGACCCTGCAGCTGGGTGGATGAGAGTGAGGAGACCGCTTCCAAGCTGAGGCCTCGGGGCCAGCAGCATAATCCCCCCAGCCTCCGCCGCCTCCGCTGTGGAACAGTGCGTGCCTCATCACAGGGCTGTGCGGTCGAACCAGGAGCCTGCACACAGCGAGCGCTCGGGGACAGCCATGGCGAGGGTCGGTGTTGCTCCTCTTCTGTCTCACCGAGTCCTGAGCTGTTGGGCTCACGGGGGACCCAGGAGTCTGTGACAAGAAGTGCCCATGCCCATCCCAGTGGGAGGGGACGGAGGGGAGACCCGTGCCCGAGGCAGACAGGGCCTCCCGCCCAGAGATACCCCCAGACCCTCCGCAGGGCTCCCACCACCCCTCGCTCAGCCCCGGCCCTCCCCCCCAATCCAGCTTCCCCCCATTTATTTATTTTTCTGCGTTTACGTTGCCCACCCCTTTCTTTCACTTCTGGAACACTCCACGCAGCCCCACCAGAACCGACGGCCCCGCTCGGGCCGGCCAGGGCCGGTCACCAGCACACAGACAGTGAGGCCGGCGTGGACGCAGGAGGATCCGAGGAAGCAGCCAGATCAGAGACCAAGCATGGAACCAATAAAATCGTGAACCTGACACTACAAACTTCCCACAGACTTCAGAGAAATACCTCGCGGAGTGCACGACCCCTGGGTTCCCCTGCAGTGGCCTCCTCCCCCTCCCGCGGGCTCCCGCTACAAGGCTGACTTGACCTTGTCACTTCCCGGCCCCAAGACCCCTCCGCGGCTCCTCCTTAGTTGTTAGTCTCCTGGGCTCGTGTTTGTGGAGGTCCTGTGGGGAGCGTCTTGCGTGCGTGTTTCCCCGTGGGGCAGGCACCAGGCCTCACCCTGGGCCGGGGACCAGGGGACGATGCCAGGGGCGTGCACTGCAGTGGGAGGAGAGCCCAGGCTGCCCGGGGCCCAAAGCCAGCAGCGCCTTCTGGAATCTTCGGGCTGCCCTGGGGGATGTCCCTGGCCTTTCTGGGGGGACCCTCCCCACCCAGCACTCCTGTCCCCCAGTCTCAGTGCAGAGGCCCCACCAACCCCTTGGCCTGCGGGCCTCAACCCCAGCACCCTTCACGAAGACCTCCCTGCCTCCAGGAGCCGTCAGCTCCTGGGACTTGAACTTCTGGGTCAGCGGCAGCTCTTCAGCTCTCCCCGAGCCTCCTGCCGGCTACCATCTCCTCTCTGTCTGTTTCCTGCCAAGCTTCTCAGAGCCCCGGGTGCAGGCAGGTCCTCCCCTCCACCACCCTCCAGCTCCTGGCTCCCATCATCCCCTGAAGCCCCTCCTGCCTCAGCCGCCGCCCCCTTGTGTTCTGGTCCTTGGCCAGGCGGCCTGTCTCCACCCTCCCCGCTCAGCACCTCTCCTCCCTGGGCCACCACCTCCCCCGGGGCTGCTCCTTTCTTGGCTCCCCGTGCCAACACGGGGGTGCCTGGCGTTCCCACTCGGCCTGCAGCCCGGGCTCTGGGCACTGCAGCCGCCACCAGTGCAGGGTGATGCCCACGCCTGCACTGCAGCTCTGGCTTCTCCCGGGGCGCCACACGGTCAGCTGCCTCCTTGCGGCCTCATGGAGATGCCCCTGGGCCCTCTGCGTGCTACTATCTCACTGGGAGGCGCTACACCGGCCCTGAACCAGCTGTGGAGAATGGGACCCCCCCGACTTCTTCCTCTCCCCTTCTTCCTTCTCCTCCCCCTCCATACCTCCTTCTGTATGCTGGGCATTGAGTCCTGTCCATTCTACCTTGGGCCCATCTGGGGGGGCCCTTGTCCTTGGCATCCCCAGGGGCCACTGTCCCCATTTGGCTACCACATTCTCTCGCCTCCTCCCTGGTCCCATCTCCAACCTTCCCCCTCCAAATTCGGCTGCTCGCTGTGATCCTTCTCAGAGGTCAACTTGATCTAGTTCCCTCCCTCCCTCCTTTCTTTCAAGATTAATTAATTTATTTGAAAGGTAGAGTTAGAGTTAGAGGGAGAGAGAGAGAGAGGTCTTCCATTCGCTGGTTCCCTCCCCAAGTGGCTGCAATGGCCAGAGCTGCGCCAATCCAAAGCCAGGAGCCAGGAGCTTCTTCCAGGTCTCCCATGCAGGTGCAGGGGCCCAAGCGCTTGGGCCATCTTCTACTGCTTTCCCAGGTGCATTTGTAGGGTGCTGAATCGGGAGTGGAGAAGCCGGGACTCAACGGGCACCCATATGGGATGCTGGCACTGCAGGTGGCGGCTTTACTTGCTACGTCACAGAGCTGACCCCTAGTTCCCTGCCTTCTGTGACACCCCGCATGGGCAGGCCCTCACCAGCCTGTCAGTCTCACTTTGGCTATGGGATCTTGGATGAGCCCATGATCCTCTGCTACCTGTCTCCCACCTAGGATGCCACAGGGAACTGCGTGTGGATCCCCTGCCCGACTGGGCGTTTGCATGCATCAGTCCGTCTGTCTTCTCTGGTCCTCCAGGCAAATCCAGGCCTCACACAGACGTCACTTCCCTTGACTTCCCCTGGAGGACCCAGGGTCTCTTGTCCTGTGGTCAGAGTTGAGACAGGCACCTGTGACAGGAAGTATTCGGGGTGGTGTTGTGTCTGCCTCTTCCCTCCCCAGCCACACACACTGCGCTGGAATGTTCCAGAAAGGAGGGCTCAAGGGGAATTTGATTCTGGATCTTTCTGCTCAGCCCAGGGTCTGCCCCGGAGGAGGATTGCCTTCCATTCAGAGAAGAAAAGAAAGAAACTCCCCGACCTGAGCCAGACCAGGGGTGCCTGGGGCAGTGTAATCCAACACCCCCAACACAGACCCTGCAATTTGGGGAACTCTGTGACAGAACTGGGCTCCCAGCTTCCTGGACGAATCTGGGAGTCCTTCCTGCTGAGACGGCCCTGGCTTTAAGTCCCAGCCGCTGTTCCTAGCTGTGTGGCCTTGGATGAGTCTCTTACCCTCTCTGAGCCCCCTTTTCCCGTCTTGCAATTAGAAGATGAAATCCCCCACGGATCCGATGAGACCACTTAAAGGAAACACATGGACTCACAGACACCTGATGTCCCAGGGCCACATTCTTTTCTTTTCTTTCTTTCTTTTTTTTCAAAACAAACTTTAAAATGAGGTCATCGCAGGAGAGCTGGGCACATGGGGAGTACACAGGCGCTGTTTGTTCATGCGGCCTTTAGCCTGGGGCCTCTCTGGAGGGCCCACCGCCCCTGGCTGTCCCCCCACGCCCAGGCTGGGCAGGGGGCGATGCCCGGTAACGCTCATCCTTGGGCCAGGCACTCTGCATTCTCCCGTGTCAGCCTTCTCGTTGGCCAACCAAGAACCTCAGGTTCAGAGAAGGCAGGCTACTTGCCCAAGGCGGCCCAGCCAGAGTGACGCCGGGATTTGAAGGCAGGCCAAGCTCTGAGCTGCTGGTCCGGTCTGAGTTCCTTCCCATGCTCACCTAGACTTCCCAGATGGCACTGCGTCCCGAGCGCGACCCAGCCGCCCCGCACAGCGCCGGGAGCCAGGCGGGCTTCCCCGCGTCCCCCGCCCCCTCTGCCCACTGCTAGATCTGTTTAAACCAGCTGAGCAGGGGGAGGGGGAGGCCACGGAGAAGGTACGGAGATGTTTGTTTTCCTTGGGGGTTTATATCAACATTGGTCTTGACATTTCGCCTGTTATTATGTGTGGCTCTTTAGAGGGTGAAATAATATTTTCTTTTGCTTGAGAAAAGGACAAAGTTCAGACAGAGCTCTTGGCCCCAAATGCGCTTCCCTCCGTCTCCGCTTTCCATGTGCCACAGGGATCCCAGTTCCTCAGAGCCGCTTCTGCGGGGCGGGCACCCTCCCCGGGGCCGTGGGAGCCGTCTCGGGCTGCAGGCAGCTGCAGCCGCTCCGGGCTGTCAGTGCTGGGGGCTTCGCGTGCGGGGTTGTGCTGCGGGCCATGGGCTCTGCCTGTGCCCCCTAGCTTTGCTCACCTGTCCTCACACACACCTGGAGAGCTGCTGCGGGCACACCCTCTGTGCTGCGGGTACTCGCTGGGCACTGTCCTTGTCCTGGACACACCCTGGGGGCAGTTGGCACAGGTGGCGCTGATGTGTGTTCCGTGTGCCATCAGGAAATCCCGTAGATGCTACGGTCCCTATGAACCTTGTACAAACTCACCCGGGCGCCTGGAGAGAGACGAGGGTGCTCCAAAAAGCTCATAGAAAATGGAATGAAAAGATGAGTTTGTGAGGCCGTTGCGGTGTCATAGAAGGTAAAGCCGCTGCCGTCCATGTCGACATTGCACATGGGTTCCTGTTTGAGCCCCCGCTGCTCCGCTTCCGGTCCAGTGCCTGGCCCAAGTGCTTGGATCCCCTGCACCCACGTGGGAGATCCAGAAGAAACTCCTGGCTCCTGGCTTCAGTCTGGCCCAGCCCCAGCCATTGCAGCTATCTGGGGAGTGAACCAGCGGATGGAAGATTCTCTCTCTCTCTCCCTCTCTCTGTAACTCTGCCTTTCAAAATAAATAAATAAATATTTAAAAAAGAGAGAGAGAGATAAATTTATTTTGGCACAAGAAATTTGAAATCCAGATAGAATATTTTCATGATACACATTTTCTGTGAACTTTTTAAAGAGTCTCCATATAAAATTTGAAACAAATTTTTTGCACCAAAATAAACTTCTTTTCTTTTTTTTAAGATTTACTTTATTTATTGGCAATACAGAGTTACAGAGAGAGGTAGAGACAGAGAGAGAGGTCTTCCATGTGCTGGTTCACTCCCCAGGTGGCTGCAATGGCCGGAGCTGGGCTGATCTGAAGTCAGGAGCCAGGAGCTTCTTCCGGGTTTCCTGCGTGGGTGCAGGGGCCCAAGCACTTGGACCATCTTCTTTTTCTTTTTTTCTTTTTTTTTTTTTTTGACAGGCAGAGTGGACGGTGAGAGAGTGAGAGAGAGAGAGAGAGAGAGAGAGAGAGAGAGAGAAAGGTCTTCCTTTTGCTGTTGGTTCACCCTCCAATAGCCGCTGAGGCTGGCGCGCTGTGGCCGGCGTACCGTGCTGATCCGATGGCAGGAGCCAGGTGCTTTTCCTGGTCTCCCATGGGGTTCAGGGCCCAAGCACTTGGGCCATCCTCCACTGCACTCCTGGGCCACAGCAGAGAGCTGGCCTGGAAGAGGGGCAACCGGGACAGAATCCGGCATCTGGACCGGGACTAGAACCCGGTGTGCCGGCGCTGCAAGGCTGAGGATTAGCATAGTGAGCCGCGGCGCCAGCCTTGGGCCATCTTCTACTGCTTTCCCAGGTCATAGCCGAGAGCTGGATCAGAAGTGGAATAGCCAGGACTAGAACTGGCGCCCATATGGAATGCCGGCGCTTCAGGCCAGGGCTTTAACTCGCAGCACCACAACGCCCACCCCAATAAACTTATCTTTTCATGAGTTTTCTTGGTTTAAGATTTTATTTATTTACTTGAGAGGTATAGTTATAGACAATGAGATGGAGAGACAGAGAGAGAGGTCTTCCATCCGCTGGTTCACTCCCCAGATGGCTGCAATGGCTGGAGCGGCGCCCATTTGAAGCCGGGAGCCGGGAGCTTCTTCCGGGTCTCCCATGCTGGTGCAGAGGCCCAAGGACTTGGGCCATCTTCTACTGCTTTCCCAGGCCACGGCAGAGAGCTGGATGGGAAGAGGAGCAGCCAGGACTCGAACCGGTGCCCATATGGGATGCCAGCACTGCAGGTGGAGGATTAACCCGCTGCGCCATGGTGCTGGCCCTCATGAGCTTTTTGAAGCAGCCTTGTAGACAATCCCCATGAACAAGCACCAGCTGTATCCTGGGGCCAGTGTTCTCTGCAGCAAGTGGAGGCTGAGCAGGCGCAGGGGCCTCGGGGTCCTGGAGACCGCTCTGTGCCCCCGCAGATGCCTGCTCTGTGTGCTCGATCGTTATAATGACATCACTGTGTGGCCACGGCCACAGGTGTGGGTTGTTAGGGCTGTGGGAAAGAAGTCCTACAAGGGGCCAGCGCTGTGGGTTAACGCCCTGGCCTGAAGCACTGGCATCTCATGTGGGTGCTCGCTCTGGTTCCGGCTGCTCCTCTTCCGATCCAGCTCTCTGCTGTGGCCTGGGAAAGCAGCGGAGGATGGCCCAAGTGCTTGGGCCCCTGCACCCACGTGGGAGACCCGGAAGAAGCTTCTGGCTCCTGGCTTCGGATCGGCGTTCTGGCCATTGCAGCCACCTGGGGAGTGAACCAGCACATGGAAGACCTCTCTCTCTGTCTCTACCTCTCTCTGTAACTCTGTCTTTCAAATAAATAAAATCAATCTTTACAAAAAAAGAAGAAGCCCCGCAAACTGGGTGGCTCACAACTATAGGAACGACTGTCCCCGTTCTGGAGGCCGGAACCCGAAAGGAACGTGTCGGCAGGGTTGGTTCTGCTGTGGCTCCAAGGGAACAGCTCTCCCATGCCTCCGCCCAACTTCCGGGAGCTGCTGGCCATCGCCAGTGTTCCTTGGCTCGTAGACGCATCCTTCCGTTGTCTGCCCTGGCTTTCTGCCCATGTCCCTGTGGATCTCTGCCTTTCTCTTACAAAGACTCCAGTCATTGGATTGAGGGCCCACTACTACCCAGTGCAACTTCATCTTGGCTGAACTAACAACTTCTGCAGAGACCTCGCACATTCTGCGATTCGGGCGGGTGTGGATTTTGGTGAGATCCTATTCAACCCACTACCGCCCCATGCTTTGACCTCTGCACCTTTGTACTTAACGGAGTTAAACCCTTTGCATCTGGGATCTCATACGTGTGCATCCTGACACCTGAATAGGTGGGTGTTACCTCCCCTGTCCATAGTCCAGGATGCAGAGGTCCAGAGGGGGAGCTTTACTTGCCTTGGGATGCACAGCCTTGCCAGGGTTGCGGGGGGGGGGGGTGGTGGTGGCTAGGATTCACATCCAGTCCACCAGGAGCTTCTTCTGGGTCTGGGTGCAGAGGCCCAAGCACTTGGGTCGTCTCTTGCTGCTTTCCCAGGTGCATTAGAGGGCGCTTGATTGGAAGTGGAGCAGCCGGGACACAAACCGGTGCCCATATGGGATGCTGGCATCACAGGCGGAAGATTCACCCGCTGTGCCACAGTGCCGTCCCCTGTACGATGCTGTGGTGTGTGTCTGCGATGTGTGATGATCCAAGCAGAGCAGTTCGTGTTCCATCACCTCCAGCATTTATCTGTTTGTGGTGAGAACACTCAGAATCTCCCGTTCCAGGGAATCTGAGATTCCATTGTCGTTAACTATTGCCACCCCTCTGTGCCACAGGACACGGGGCCTTCTTTCTCCTGTCTGTGACTTTGTATCAGGCCGCACAGCTTCTCACCGCCCCCTAAACCTCTCCAGGCCCTGCTAACCACATTTCTACTCTCTTTCTTTTCTTTCTAATATTTATTTATTTATTTGAAAGTCAGATTTACAGAGACAGAAGAGGGAGAGAGAGAGAGAGAGAGAGAGAGAGAAGAGAGAGATCTTCCATCCTCTGGTTCACTCTCCAGATGGCTGCAATGGCCAGAGCTGCATTGATCCGAAGCCAGGAACCAAGAGCCTCTTCTGGGTCTCCCACGCGGATGCAGGGGCCCAAGGGTTTGGGCCATCTTCTTCTGCTTTCCCAGGATATAGCAGAGAGCGAGATTGGAAGTGGAGCAGCTGGGACTCAAACTGGTGCCTACATTGGATGCCTGCACTGCAGGCAGTGATTTTACCTGCTATGCCACAGCACCGGCCCCTCTACTCTCTATTTCTAGGAGATCAACTTTTTCATATTCCACAGGTGAGTGAGATTGTGTGGTGTTTTTCTTTCTGTGCCTGGCTCATTTCAGTAAATATGATATCCTCCAGGTTCACCCATGTCATCACAAATGACCGGCCTCCTTTTTCATGGCTGAGTAGTATTCCTTTGCATATATATCACATCTTTATCGATGTGCCCATTGGTAGATTAATTCTATATCTTGGCGATCATGCACAGTGCTCCAGTAAACACAGGGGTGGAGATAGCTCAATACACTGATTTAACTTCCTTCAGCTACATGCCAAGCAATGGGATTGCTAGGTCGTATGTTAGTTCTATTTTTTTGGTAAAGATTCATTTATTTCTTTGAAAGGCAGTGCATGAAGGGGGGGGAGAGAGGAGAGAGAGAGAGGGAGAGAGAGAGAGAGAGAGAGAGAGAGAGAGAGAGAAAGAAAGGTCTTTCATCTGCTGGTTCACTTCCCCAAATGGCTGCAATGGCTGGAGCTGCACCAAACCGAAGCCAGGAGCCAGGAGCTCCCTCCGGTTCTCCCATGTGGGCGCGGGGACCCAAGGACCTGAGCTGTCTTCTGCTGCTTTCTTAGGCCACAGCAGAGAGCTGGATCATAAGAGGAGCAGCCAGGACTCAGACTGGTGCCCACATGCTGTGGCTTCCCCTGCTACGTCACGGCGCCGGCCCCGTGAAGAACCTTCTTAGTTTGATGTAATCCCGTTTGTCTATTCTGGCTTTTGTGGCCTGCACATATGAGATCTCATCTAAGAAACCTTGTCCAAAGCAACACCACTGGGTGTTCTTCCTGTGTTTTCTTCCAGCAGTCCCATAGCGCCTCGCCTTCTGTTTAACTGCTTACCCCATTTGTGGGTTGTGAGAGGTAGGGGTCTGGGTTCTGTGCTGTCCATGTGGATCTCCGGTTTCCCCAGAGCCATCTGTTGAAGAGGATGTCCTGTCCCCATCGTGTTGTCCTTGGCACCTTGAAAATCGATTGGTTGTGGATCCGTGGTTGTATTTCCGGCTCTCTGTTCTGTGCCTTGGTAAGAGTCTGTCTTTATGCCAGGATCCTGCAGTGCCGCTAACTATAGCCTTGTTGTATATTTTGAAGTAAGTGTTGTACTGCCCTGAGCTTTATTCTTTTTGCTCAAGATTGATTTGCTTCATCTCTTCAGGGTTTTTTTTTCTCCTGTGCCTTTTTTCACATGCCTTTTTGAATTGTTTCTTCCATTTGTGTGAAGCATGTTGTTGAAATTGTGATAGAGATTGCATTGAATCTGTAGGCTGCTTGAGGTAGTTTGGATGCTTTAACAACATTAAATATTCTCAATCCATGAACATGGGATATCTTTCCATTTCTTTGTGTTTCTTCAATTTCTTTCATCGATGTTTTATACTTTTCAGGGTAAAGATTGAGAGAAAGAGGTCTCCCATCTGCTGGTTCACTCCCCAAAGGACCTAAACAGCTGGAGCTGGGCTGCTCTGAAGCCAGGAGCCAGGAGCTTCTTCCAGGTCTCCCACGTGGGTGCAGGGGCCCAAGGACTTGGGCCATCTTCTGCTGCTTTCCCACACGCATTACCTGGGAGCTGGATTGAAAGTAGAGCATCCCCATAGGGCATACCAGCACCGCAGGCCAGAGCTTTAACCCACTGCACCACAGCACCGGCTCTGCCACTGATTTTTTTCCACTGGCTTTGTATTCTGCACTTTTGCTGAATTTGTTTATTTGTTCTAACAGTTTTTTGGTGGAGTCTTGGAGTTTTCACACACACACCCACACATATAAATATATAAAGATTTTATTTATTTGAGAGATAGAGTTACGGAGAGAGGGAGAGACATAGAGAAAGGTCTTCCATCTGCTGATTCACTCCCCAAATGACAGCAATAGCCGGAGCTGCGCTGATCTGAAGCCAGGAGCCAGGAACTTCTTCCAGGTCTACCACATGGGTGCACATGGGCCGTCTTCTACTGCTTTTCCAGGCCATAAGCAGAGGGCTGGATGGGAAGAGGATCAGCTGGGACTCAAACTAGCACCCATGTGGGGTGCCAGTGCCATAGGTGGAATCTTAGCCCACTACACTACAGAACTGGCCCTGGGGTTTTCTGTGTATAAGATCACGTGGCTTGCAAATGGGGACGCTTTGACTGCCTCATCTGTGATTTGGCTACCTTTTGTTTCTTTTTCTTGGCTAGTCGCTCAGGCTGTGATGTCCAATTCCGTGTTGGATAGATGCGGCAGAAGTGGGCATCCTTGTCTCGCTGCAGATTTCGGAGGAAACGCTTTCAACTTCTCCCCGTTCAGCATGCTGCTGCCTGGGGATCTGTTGTATTTGGCCTTTACTGTGTTGAGGTGCATGCCTCCTATGCCTAATTTGTTGAAAGTGTTTATCATGAGGAGATCTTGAATTTTGTCAAATGCTTCTTCTGCATCTATTGTAATGGTCAGTTTTGTCTGTTCTGTCAATCTGATGATCATGGGTATTGATTTGCATATGTTGAATCCCACCTGATCCTGCCTCTGCTCCAGTCTCAACTTCCTGCTAATGCGTGGCTAAGAGGCAGCAGGTGATGATGGTTCAAGTACTTAGGTCTCTGCCACCCACGGGGAGGGGGGGGACCCATGCTCCGAGCTTTGGCCTGGCCTAGCTCCAGATGTTGTGGGCATTTGGGATTTGAGCCAGCAGATGGAAAACATCTCTGTCTGTTTGTCTTTTAAATAATTGCAAATAAATGAATAAGTTTTTAAAAGAAAACATTGTTAATAATAATAAAAAGAAACCCACAGATAGTAAAGGGGATTCTCTCCTTGAGTATATGACTTGCTACTTTTCCTGCTTTTAAAATTTTCTTTCTGGGGCCAGCACTGTGGGGCAGCGGGTTAAGCAGCTGCATTTCATTTATGGTTCAAGTCCTGGCTGCTCCACCTCCAATCCAGCTGCCTGCTAATGTGCCCGGGAAGGCAGCAGCAGATGGGCCGAGTGCTTGGGCCCTGCACCCACGTGGACAAGCCAGATGAAGTTCCAAACTCCTGGTTTGCTCCTGGCCCAGCCCTTGGCCACTGCAGCCATTTGGTTAGCGAATCAGAGGATGGAAGATCTCTCTCTCTCTCCCAACTCTGCCTTTCGAATACATAAATAAGTCTTTAACAAAATTCTTTGACTTTCCTTTTTCAACGTTTATTTATTTGAAAGGGTGAGAGAAGAAGACCACTCCCATCCCTCTCCATAACTCTCCAGATGTCTGAAACCAGGAGCCAGAAAATCCAGCGAGGTCTCACACATGAAGGTGCGAATCCAGTTGCTTGTCATCACCACTGCCTCCCGGAGTCTGCATTAGTAGGAAGCAGGAGTTAGTAGCCAG